>JBBCBC010000006.1:3615618-4241417 GCA_037126765.1 Stenogyne calaminthoides
GAAATTCAAATCTTTCTATTTAAACACAACTTTATAATAAACTTCAAACTTAAAATTGCCGCAAATTTATGACTTTGTATACCTCTTTTTAGTGGAGTATTGAACAATCAGGAGTTTGATTAGCTTCTTCCTTAATTTAAGACTTGGAAATAAAGTACATTTTTTCATGATCCAACAATTTTGGAAATGGTTGGTCTACATCACTTGATTTTAATCTAAAACTACTCCATTTTTTTGTCGTTTATATTAGTATGACCTCAAATTAAAACTCTAGACTATAAATTGATTATACTATGTATACACTTTAATCACATGGTGATTGTGACCACAAGAGAATTAGTTAATCAAACTATCAAAGCACATGAAAGTAAGTGTACCTAGTTGCAAGTTGGACATAAATATAAAAGATTATTGCATGAAATGTATAGTTGGAATTTGAAAATACATAAGAGTGCAACTATAGGAGATAAATTAACCAAAAAGTTATATAATCAGATGTATAATTGTGTCAACATGCACCAGCTGTTCTGCATAACTGTCTCCATAACTGAAACTTAATTATTTAAGTCAACGGGGAGGTTTTATCCTCCATTTTAAAAGATTAATCCATGTCACGTCAACAAACAAATGAAAAATCATGAGATTTCCAATCAGCATGTTATTTTATTTACTTTCATTTTTCAGGATTAGTGACATTTTAGAATTTCAATAGTGTTATATGTTAGAAATATGAAATTCACCGAAATAAAAAGTTATTGACTTTATAATTGAAATATGTTAAAATTCGAAATTCACACGATACTTCTCAATTCCATTTACGTATATATGAAGTATGTAGTTTATATATATTTACACACTCGTCGGGTTAAATTTCACACGTAGGAAACAAATAACTCCATTGAACTTTTGATTTTCTTTAATGAAAATGATAATTAATTAAATAGTTATAGACTCATAATCATAAAAGCATATGAAAAAGATTGTGGAGATATTCGCAGCAAAAGTCCATGCTCATAGCTTCCAAAAATTTCGCCAGAATTGGTTAGGTTTTGAATTAACTAAAAGTGGTTAGGGTTCTGACTTTTCTCAAATAGGTGGATAATTGCATTCTCTGTGCAACTAATGAAGTCATGTAAAAATGATTGAGTGGGTTTTTATGATATTTAGGTGTGCAAGACTTACATAGTGCATTTTAAAATTATATTAATAATTATATGATTCAATGTAAATAAATTATATATTTTAGTATAATAAATTGCATCTTAAAAAATACATTATAAGTGCACAGTGTATCTGAATGCATACAAGACTTGACCAAAATTATTTTCAATCAATCCGAATTAAGCTCACCGATAACAAATTCCATTCCCATTATTTTAATTCAAAAACTATGTCAAGTGTGGGGTTTGTGAGATTGACTATTGGTATGTTCAACGTCTGCAATAAATTAACTACGTATATATTTAATGCAGTTTTTTCTAATAGAGTATACCAAGAATAAGTTTCACATATTATGACTCGTAATAGATCCTCACGTTCTAAAAAGATAATATATAATTGAAATGTGTAACTTATATATGAAGTATTATTTGTGATAACGGAATGATATGACTTTATATTATAAAAAAGTGTATCAATTGTTGTTTTAAAGGATGTGACTTTATATATTATAAAATACAATATATTAATTTTGATGACTGAAAAAAATATTACAACATGCTAAGTATTAAATATGATAATTGAAGAGTTGACAGTTAAAAAAGAATATTAATTGCGATAACTTAAAGTGTTTCATGAAATTATTAATCGTGATAAGCGAAGAACGTAACTTATATTATAATAAAAATATTAATCGTTATAATTGAAGATCATATATAAATATCAATATTTTCACACAAGAGTATTAAGATAAAGGGTAGATGTTACTAAACTATATGGGTAATAAAAGTTCAAACAAATTACGCGTATGAACTAATGGAATTGAAAATTATTTCCAGGCTGCTGAAAAATGAAAAAAGATCAAGTTTAACAGTAATTTATAAGAAAAATGTAGCTAAAAAAAAAGAGTAATTTATAAGAAAAATGTAGCTAAAACTTGATATAAAATCATACACACGAGATGACGTAAATCGAATCACGAATTTATTAAAATACTATTTGACGGGATTCGGGTTGAGTCTAATTAAAACCCGAACCTCACAGAAAAAGGAATTTATTAAAATTGGAATCAATTAGAACCTAGCTACCGCGTTGTCTGAAATGGAATATGAATAAACAACAAGAAGCATATTATTATTAGGTCCTAAAAATGGTACCCTAAATTACTCCTAGGTTCAATTTTGTAAAAAAATTACTAGTAGTTCTAAAGGACCATATTTGAGTTACCAAATTACCCTTACTATTTCGGTTTCAGATCACAAGGCAAAGGGAATTAATTTGAACACACTTCCCCATTTTACTTTTCCTTCTTTCCAGACCCATCAACACAGTCAATTAAGCTAATATTATTCATTAGTTATTCCTCATTTGAGTTTCACTTTTTGTTGATGAATATACATTCATTTTCATATAAAATTATATATTCATTTCCAAAACAAATTATAGATTTAGAAAAATTCCAATAAAAATTATTACAACTGGAAAAATATCAGAAATTACAATCTCAATATTTACGTATATTATTTTTATTACGACATGAACATGTTCATCAGAACATGAACAGGTTCGTCCAAAACACATGAATGAAAAGGTTGATCTTCGATTTCAAATCATCACATTCAGAAATTACCAAATCTCGAATCTTCATAAATAGATCTTCAAAAAACTTTCATATCAACACCCCAATCTTCATCTCCGAAACACACCGATCTTCATATAAATCTTCTAAGAAACCTAGAATTCAACAACCGAAACCCAGAATTCAACCAAAAAAATTCAGCCGATTCAACAAATTCCAAAATTCAACGGATTCAACAAAATTCAAAATACAAAAAAAATTCAACAGAAAACCAGAAATTAAACCCAGAAATCTTAAACCCATAAAAACCAGAGTAATCTTAACCTAGAATTAGACGAATCCAACACACGGCGGCGGCGTTCTTCGGATTTTGGGAGGCGGTGTTCTTCGGTTTTCCAGACACACGTTGAGTCCCTCGCTTGAGTCGTTGAATTCGGGGGATGACTCGTTGAGTCCAGGGGCAGAAAGAGTAAATCCCCTGGCTTCCGCCATGGACAACGAAGGCATCTCCTTCCGCCGTGGGGGAGGGGGGCTGCAGCGACGCGGGAAGGGTGGAGGTGTGGCGACGCGGCCATGGGGGAGGGGGCCGCAGCGACGCGGGGAGGGTGGAGGTGTGGGGCGGCGGCATCAGATATTAGAGTGGTGTCTGTGTAGGCTGTAGGAGATGGAAGCCGTCGGTGTCGGTGCAGATCCACCGCGGATTGTGGAGAGAGGGCAAGGGGTAGAAGAATGACGAGACAAGGTTGAGGGAGTAAAAAATGTGATTTTGAATGGTGTGAACCGTCTTCAGACAAGCTCAAATCATATATCATATTTAAAACTCAAAAAGTTGGACCTAAAAGTAATAAAATGATGAATGGATCTATAAGTCAAATCTGCAAAATATTTGTTATTTTTATATTTTCCAATTTCTAAAAGAGCGATTTCAGAGTATGCATTCAGGTTTCTGGGTTCAGTAACTTCAGTTTATAACATTGTTTTTGAGTTAAAAGTCCCATTACTTATAAGTTTTTAACTCTATTTATTAAAATAAATTTAAATCCTTATATTTATAACAGTTGCTTTTAAAGCTTCTAATTTTTTTCTTTAAAACAACGATATCATTGAGCTTTTAATAAGGAAAAGTTTTAATAATGTACTCAAACCTCAACTAATACTCAAAAACTGCTAGAGATAGCTTTGAAAATAAATGCTTCTAGAAGCCATTTATAGTGTTTCAAAACACACCCTAAGTTTGTGGCGTGAATCACTATATGATTTTTTTTCAGACTTTCCTTAATTTGGCTAATAGTGATCCGACGGGAGCCCAATTATTCTCATTTGTGCTTAATTTGGGCTGATATGTCCACCACCGTGAATAACAATATTCGACGAATCAATATGCCATAAAAGAGAAACAAATGAATCCATTCCCAAGGACATAAATAAAACTGTGAACAGAATGTGGCAATTAGAATACATTACAGACACAAACAAAAACAAGCAGCTTCAGACTTCTCACCACTTTCAAAAAGATACTTCTCAACTCGTAGTTAGTAGTATGCCTTCCGAGGATTGTTCTGCAACCAGAAACAAATAACAAAACGTAGAAACCACAATATATTTCTTTAGACATTGTATATGCAAACTCTTACGGACACAAATGTAAATAAGAAATTGTAAAAGGGCTAATATGAAAAGTATACCAGAGGATTTGGCCTGTGACGATAACCGAGCATCATCCGCTTCTTATACTGCTCGTAAATGTCATCCTCAGAAGTAACCTCCCCCGGAGCCTGTGCACCAACACCCAAGTTATCCTTTTTCACATCTCCTGCCATAACCGGAGCTGAAATCCCACTTTTTGAGCTTCCCAGACCCTCACCTGCAGTACACAATTACGTATAACTTCACCCACTACAACTGATGTACAAGAGTGTCACTCTTTGTGCGTCGCATGGGTATGATCGGCTCAAATTACCTTCCTTCCAACCCATTTTAGACAAGAGACGATGTCCAACGTTATCAGCCTGAATTTTGTTTCTTTCTGCATACTCTTTGGCAGCTTTATGTGCCTCAGCATCATTACAGTTTGCCAAAAACTTCTCAAGCTCCTCGGGAGGAATGTAATCGCCCATGTGATGCCCTTTCTTTGGAGCTGCACCGAAACATCATGAAAAAAAATCATTAACAAATTATAGAACAATGAAACTCTTGATGATGTCTAAAAGGTAGTTGTTACTTAAACCCCATTAGAGGATTCGGTAAAGAGGCATTTATATGAATGTTAACCTTGGAAAGATGCAGGTGGGGGCATCTCATCTTTTGAGGCTTTAGGAGGCCTTAGCTTCTCCTCTTCTGCAGCCTTCTTCATGTAGTATTCCATCATTACGATAGGATCTGAGCCACTTGGGGCACTTGATTCACCTATCGTAGATACTAAGCATTAAATGTTTGCAGTGCACATGAAATGACTGAAGGAAGCAATACTAGGAAAGAAAAGAGACGGGGGAAAGGGAAGAAAATACACAAAACAATGGAGGAAAGCTCATACCATATCTTCCCATGGTAGTTTCAGATGATGAATGGGTAGCTACTCTGTTCTCTGAGGTTTCATATAAAGCTGGGGATGGAGTTTGATATTTAACACGCTGATGCTCTGATCTCTGAGAACTGGACACTGAGTTGCTTGATGTGGTGCCTGAACCACCACGAGACAGAAGTAGGTTTGAAATACTTTAATTAATAAGAGCATGTCATAATCTAGACAACTAAAACTATACATCAGCAAATCGCAATTGGTAGCAATATGATGTTTCCACTCAAGAACTTCAAAGAAAATCTTGCAACAGAACTTTGGATAAATACACAAACCATTTCGCGGAGTTTCAGAATCTCTGGACTGAGCCAAGACCTTTTCCTCTTCACTGAGACGATATTCATAGTACTTGTAATCCGAACAATTTCTATCAAACAAGAACCTGATAGATAGCAACAAAATCAATGATGTAGAGACTATAGGATCCAAGTAAAAATATTAAAAGGTCAAGAAATGAAAACACAGAATTTACCCTTTCTCAAAAGCATTTATTTATTAATAAAATACAGAGCACAGGAAAACCAAAAATCAGAAAGAGGAAATTTGTACCAAACTACTTTTTTTAAAAGGTCATATGATGACTCAAACCCATGACCTCACGGCATAGGTAGTGGTGCTCTAACCATTTGAACTATCAAACTACAAACAAACAACCGATTCCCAATGGAGGGGACAAGACAGAAACGATAACAAGAATGTGACAGAAATTTGAAAACAAATAAATCTCAGAGATAAAATACATAAAGGATGCGGGGAGGCCCTCAATCCAAATGTCATAATAATATAATATTCATGAAAGCAAAAAACTTCTAAATAAATAAATCCACTAGTAATGAAGTTTACATACTTGAAAGGAGTATCACCAGGATTTTTCTGCCTGGTTACATCCTCAAATGGCCTTCCATTCTTGGCCACAAAACTTGCTAACTTATCTGCAACTATCCTCACTGTGGGATCACTTGGAAAAGGTGGTGCTGCATTTCACTTAAAGAACTGATTAATACCAAGAGCATGAACAAGTGAATGTAAATTACTCTTGTAGCAGGCGGCCACATTTTCCAAATCTTTCAGTCAACATCTCTTTCCACCAATGTTGATAGGGATTTAAGTACAAGCTGCATTCATCAGATAAAAGTAATTCAAGAATGATTTGCCCTTACTCCACCAGCTTGTACATAAAACCCCAAGATACTTACCCTTACCCTTAAATGGATAATATACAAAGGCAGGAGCTGTGTTTAGTAACAATTTTGCAAAAAAAGCCAGCATAACTATTTCAGGCATGTTATGGTTTCCATAAAACTTATTAGAGTTTAAACGAGCAGAGCACACAAGAAATAAGAAAGTTAAACTTCCATTAAAAGACAATTGGGGCATGCAGACAAGCTTACATAGCCAAGTTAATCCAGGCAACGACTCATAGAAACCACAGGAATTCATGACTGCCCTGTAGATTAATTGTTACAAGTTCCTCGGACCATGATAATTAAATTTTTAAAAAATGCCAAATTGGGAGATGACTGAAGCATGTGTCTGAACATGGAAAATTTATAACAATGGACGAGCATCAAAACTAAACAATTAAAAATTATAAAACCGTCCTAATTCCTAAACGAAGGAACTAAAAGATTTTGTATTCTGTAAATGAGGACTATATTATGACTTCAAGAAAGAGATAACAAACCCATACCCTGTTCTTCATTCTACTTAATTTTCATACAGGAAAGCATATAAAAGAAGCCATAGACCCCAGGAAGAGTAAAAGTCAAGCAATCCATTAAGCATATTTGAGATTGATCCCAACAAGCTTTTTCCTGGTGGACTAATAAACAACAGAATATGTGGTCCTGCTTCTCTTCATCGTAAATCGAAAGTTATAAAATAAATGAACATAAGAAGTAATTACCAATATCAACTTGTTTAGATGATCGGTAAGAAGCATCAAGCTGGCCCAACTTCTGCCGCTTCATTGGCCCATCATCTGAGGAATTTCCAGCTTCCTTATCATCTTCATCTTCATCAAACTTAACAGATGGTGTGGCCAGTTTTGATTTTTGTTTCAAGCTGAATGCAAGTTTTCCACTAGACGGAGGTAAGGTTGCTTTCCGAGAGCCACTAGCCTTAAGTTCTAAGGTTGTTTTACTAATGACAGTCTTCGGAGTTGATGTTATGAGTGTACTAGAGCCTGACCGAGATTTATCCAACACTTCACTCTTCTTTTCCTTCTCCTGTTGAAGCTGTTTGAATCTCTCCATGAATGATCCATCATTAACAAATAAGCTAGGATTGGTAGCCTTATCCATAGCCTAAACGTCAAGTCCCGCTTACAACTGCTTGACAAGCAAGCTTAGAAGCTATTTAGTAAGTGAAGTGATCAATCAGGTATTCTGATTCTAAAGAAACAGTTTCATGCTTCTAAATCAAACTACGGCCATCTTCTTATAAATAACACAGTAATAAATACCACATTTCATATAAAGTTCAATATTATGGTCAAGAAGGAGTAGTAATCATTTTTGCGTTTACTGAAGTGACAAGAATAAGAAACAGATGGAACAGAGTTGCTCCTGCCGTTAGGAGTTAGTCAGTGAACATCCAAATAAATATCTATATTATGTACAAGTAGTGGGAATCAAACAAACACTAGACTGTCATTCTTCACCAGTAGGTAAAACTCTACAGACAAAGTATAGATAACAATTATTCAAAGAGAAATTGAAGGTAGTGAAAGCCACTTAAGACGCCATTCTATGATTCTACATATTATCATTTTATTCCCTGACATACACAAAATTGTAATGGAAACACATCTCCATTTTGAACAATATGCACATTTGGCATCAACCACCACATCTAATTGGAATTTCAGAGAAAAAAAATACTCCGTAAATATACAACAATGCAAGGACAGGTCAATGACTGGGGACGGGGGATTTTCCATTTATAAATATAGAGATATGCCTTTTCGAGCAACGTTGGCATAAAAAATTATAACCCAGTGAAGAAAAAGAAAATCTTGTAATGAAACTAAATGAAGAACAATACTCTTTAGGCATCCATCACCATATTCGATTGTAAACAAATACATAAACATAGTTTCTTTTAGAATACTTGCACATGTACAGTCAAACACACAAGGCAGATCGCCTTCTCGAAAAGATACAGTAGAAAACAATTACGCCATCCAATTTCGACCAATACGTTCCATCAGTTACCTTAAAAACGATTCAATTAACTAAAAAGCATCAAAACCACAAAACCATGCTCAAATCTTATAAGAATAAAATCGATTCACCAATCCAACCCCCGTCCACCCAAACTCGAAGTGAATCTCAATTAAAATAATGTAAATTTAGTTAAACTGAACAAAATAATTATAACGAGATATCATTCATTACCTAATTAATAGTGGGAGAAATTAATATTGCAGTACAATTGATGAAGAATGTATATATAACAGGAACCCTAATAAACATCGTTGATTGAAAACCTTCCACCATCAAAATCTAGTCATTTCTTCAGAATGGGACATATCAGCCCAAGTTCGTTCAAGAGGAAGATATAGGGAAATGGCGAGAAAACACGACTTTACAAAAATAATACATTCAGTCTCGTGATTACTTTAACACTTGTCTTATTTAAACGTCTTAATATTATCGCAATACTCCCAAAATAAAAACAAACATAATATTAATACAATTGCAACACCTTTATTTTATTCCACTCAAACAACTTTATCCCACTTTACTTGATTCGGTGTGTTGTAATCTGGGTACGGAGGGAGTAATCTAATTACTCGACTTTTGGAAAATAATGTCGGTGCACGTACTTTATCATTATGTATACTCTTCAATGTATGAGAGAGAGATACGAATATTACCTACTTTTGTTTGATATTTCAATTGAAAAAGAAAAACATTTTACATAAACTAATATTGCGATTGATATATATATACGTTATTAATGTATCAGTAATATATATACGTCATATAACAATGTTATGTTGTGTTTCTAATTTTGAATTCACATGCTACCATTTGTATTGTATGAAATGAATACATTTACAATATTTCATACATTCATGAGTTTATACGAGTTTTAGTGACATGCATAAAAAGTAATACCACTTTATATTTTGTTTAAACATAGTAATTGAATTGAGGTAAACATATGAGTCATATAGTGCCTATTTGCAAACTCTAGCTCATGAGGAAAAAAAAAACTATATCTAACAGCTTTTAAAATAAGTGATTTTCAACTGTTTTCTAGAGTTTGCAAATAAACTCATAATAATGCAAATGATACTCATTCGAAACCATCTTGTATAAATTTTTACAAGATATTTAGCATTACTTAATTATTTTAGTTGATTTATTTGGGAGAAATTATTGTAGTTATTGATTGATTGCTAATGTGTTTGGGCAAATAATTGTTTGGATCAAGGCCATGTTTGGGCTAACACTTTCACGTGGGAAACCCGACAACCCAAAGGCCCTTGCCATGTTCTCTTTCATTGGCTATTCTATACTATGGACCATTTTCCTTTCGAATGAAAAAAGTAATAACAAATACTCCATTTATTATTATTTAAGTGTAATATTAAGGATTTTTTTTCCCTGTTATAACTGAGTAAGTTCGAACTCACTCAAGTTGATAGTAATATTGGTGTTAATATGTTGTATTTTGTGATAGTTATACTGGTGTCAATATATTATATTCTCGATTATTGAATCATGTGATACTAATTAGATTCAAGATATGAATGACTAAATTAAAAGAATCTGTAACTGAAAGTAATTGTCGCAATAAAAAATATAGAGCATGCCAGCTATAATATAATGGTCATGGTTTATGGACCTACGTCCTTAAATACAAAAACATTGCATAAAATCAGGTGCAAGTCTCAAACAAACATGGTTTATTCAAATGCATTTTTTTAAAACCATGTGGTTTGGACATATTAAAGTCGAACTAAGAGTTGGAATTATTTTAATTAAGATGATATTATACCCCGTATCAAGATGCGACATAGCATTCTAATGCGATTTAGTCGTGACGTGCCCTTAAGATGATTTTTTTACTGTACAATTGTGCATACAAGTGTAAAGTGCACGTGCCTCTAATATGTCCAGTGCGATTGAATCGTGATGTGTGAGTGTGATCTTGTAGATACTTGAGTTACCCCTAATGCAGAAGCATCACTTCAGACTTCATCAAATTATTTCTTCATATAATACATCTACTTATAAGAGTATGTCTAGTGTGAAAATTTTCATGTATGAAAATCTATGAAAATGCTCTAAATCAATCATCTACACCATAAACACTAAATAATGAACACTAAATTATGACCTATTCGAGCAGGGTGAACCATGAATCAATTGGGCCGAGTGAACTATGAACTACTCAATTTTGTCTTACCTTCACCAATTATAAAATTTGGTTGTAAATTAAAGTTTTTTCATGTATGTAAATTTTTATACTAGACTTTATCTGCTTATAAAGTTTACTTCACATATCCAATTGCTTTTCAAATCTCATATCCTATTTTAAAATTGTTAATTTTATTTATTAATATATCATTAACTCGAAATTACTTTCGAGATATGCTATGGAAAACAAGAAATGCGATCATTTTTTGGAATGAGATGATAGATGCTAATGTTATTATGGAAGAACTGAAATTTCGAATCAGGAGTTGATTTTCTGCATATAAATATGTTGGGTTGGGTTTCCAAATATGTGGAGAAATTCAATAGCCAACAAAATTGTAAAGCCCAAGTAAGCCCAATACTTGGTGTTATCTTGCCCTAGAAGACATTGAGGGAAAATAGAAGAAAATATAAAGATAAAAACACTATTCACGTTTTTTGAGAGAGTCCAAGACCAGAAATCTTGCAGAAGAATATTCGGAGTTTCAACCGTTGGATCGAGCTGCAACTTTGTCAGCACGTTCGGAACTTATCAAGCTACATTATGAATGGTGGAGATCGTATTTGGAGCTCTGTATTGATGGGAATAGGCCGCGAACAGAAGGTCTCTGTTTTTGGGCGATTCACTTATGCTTGCAGTCGAGGTAAAATGGTCGTTTCTCACAAACCAACCGTTGGATCGATCTGTAATTTGGACAGCACATTCAGGACACATTGGGGTTGATTATGGACGGTGAAGATCTGGTTCTAAGGTTCCGAGCATTGGGAACAGTGAACAACAGTTGGTGTTGTTGGGTGAGATCTTTCTAATCTCATTGTTGTTGTCAAGTATTGATTGTCTTGACACATTTGTGGTAGAATATCTGTTGTGGCAGATTGTAATACTTGGACTTTTGCTCATAGTGAAGGTTTTGGGTGGACTTCTGTCCGTAGTTTTTACTCTTCACATTGAGGAGGTTTTCCACGTTGAAATTGCTCGTGTTATTGCTTGGTGATTGCCTTTCTTTATTGTGCATTATATTTCTAGTATTGTTTCCTATTAGATTCACACAAGAGAGGAATAATTGATCATTCCGCTGCGTATACGAATTAGTCTTTGTTTGATTATTCGTGTGTTTATCCCAACAAAGTGGTATCAGAGCGGGTTTCTGCTCTGTGCCTTGTGGTGAATATGGAAACCAATACTACTAGAATGGTGAATCTCAATGGTTCAAATTGTCATGTATGGAAAGGAAAGATGGAGGATCTTCTATACGTGAAAGATTTCTATCTACCTGTATTTGAAACCAACAAGCCTGATGGTAAAACAGATGCTGAGTGGAATATAATGCATCGTCAAGTGTGTGGTTACATTAGGCAGTGGGTAGATGATAATGTGTTGAACCATGTTAGTGGAGAAACAAATGCACGGTCATTGTGGGAAAAATTGGAGCAATTATATGCTAGAAAAACTGGGAACAATAAGTTGTTTCTAATCGAGCAGTTTATGATTTTGAAATTCAAAGATGACACTCATATGACTGATCACTTGAATTCATTTCAGGGCATCATTAATCAATTGTCAGGAATGAATATCAAGTTTGAAGATGAAGTACATGGCTTATGGCTTCTTGGTATATTGCCGGATTCGTGGGAGACTTTCAGGACATCTTTGTCTAATTCAGCCCCCGATGGTACCATTATCATGGATTTAGTTAAGGGCATCGTTTTGAATGAGGAAATGAGAAGAAAATCGCAGGGCTCTTTTCAGCAATCAGAGGTTTTGGTCACAGAGAAGAGGGGGAGAAGTAAAAGTAGAGGTCCAAAAGGCAAACAAAAAGGCAGGAGTAAATCCAACAGATATAACAAAATTGAGTGTTGGAACTGTGGCATTACAGGACATATAGCGAAGCATTGCAGAAAACCCAAGCAAGATGACAAGAAAGATAAAGGGAAAGAAAAGAAGAATGAATAAGCGAAAGATGATGACCGAGTGTCCGCTGCAACAAATGACTTTCTTATCTTTCGTGACTATGAAGTTGTTAATCTTGCACATCGTGAGAATAGTTGGGTAGTTGACAGTGGTGCATCCATACATGCCACATCTCGGAGAGATATGTTCACCACCTACATGTCAGGTGACTATGGAAATGTTAGGATGGGTGATGATGGCTTAGCTAAAGCCATTGGCGTTGGAGATGTATGTTTGCAGACTAGTAATGGTGCTACACTAGTTTTGAAAAATGTGAAGCATGTGCCTGATCTTCGGTTGAACTTGATATCCGTTGGGAAACTTGATGATGAAGGTTTCTGCAGTTTGTTCTTTGATGGTCAGTGGAAGCTCACAAGAGGTTCTTTGGTTGTTGCTAGAGGCCAAAAAAATTCCTCATTGTACTTGTTGCAAGCAAAGCTACTTGATCGCTCTATAAATGCAGTTGAGAATGAAGGGATAATCGAGTTGTGGCATAGCAGACTCAGCCACATCAGTGAGAAAGGATTGAAGATTTTGGAGAATGGAAATCTTATTCCAGACTTGAAGAATGCATATTTGAAGAAGTGCTCTCACTGTTTGGCAGGAAAGCAAACCCGTGTTGCTTTCAAGACCTCAACTCCTTCCAGAGCATCAGGTATACTTGATTTGATTTATTCTGATGTTTGTGGTCCTATGAAAATAAGAACTCTTGGTGGTGCTTTATATTTTGTGACTTTTATAGATGATCACTCAAGAAAAACTTGGATCTACACATTGAAGACGAAAGATCAAGTGCTCGATGTGTTCAAGCAGTTTCATGCCTTAGTAGAGAGGCAAACTGGGAAGAAGCTGAAATGCATCAGATTGGATAGTGGAGGTGAGTACATTGGTCCTTTTGATGAGTATTGCAAGAAGCAAGGTATCTGACATCAAAAGACTCCTCCAAAGACTCCTCAGTTGAATGGACTTGCAGAAAGGATGAATAAAACATTGGTCGAGAGAGTAAGATGTCTGCTATCAGAAGCAGGATTGTCTACATCATTTTGGGGTGAGGCTCTTAGTACTGTTGTATATGTTTTAAATCTTACTCCATGTGTTCCTTTAGACTTTGATGTTACATATAGAGTTTGGTCGGGAAAAGATGTTTCCTATAATCATTTGCGGGTCTTTGGATGTAAAGCATTTGTGCATATTCCCAAAGATGAAAGGTCTAAGTTGGACATGAAGACTCGACAGTGTGTGTTTCTTGGTTATGGCTAAGATGAGTTCAGTTATAGATTCTATGACCTTGTGGAGAAGAAGCTTGTCCGAAGTCGAGATGTTGTGTTTGTTGAGGATCAAACCATAAGAGATATCGAGAAGGTGGATAAATCAGTTTCTACACCCAGTGGTGACTTGATTGATTTGGAAATAGTTCCTCATGGTGAAGGTCGAAGAGAAACTAAAAGGAGAATCGGGACCCGCGCGATTTCGATAATGATGATGGTCATTTACAAGAAGGAGAGGACATCGATGAGCCACAACCACCTGAAGTTCCAGAACCGGAGGTTCAAGAACCACCTAGAAGAACCAGCAGAGCTCATGTACCTTCTAGGTTGTATCCTCCTGATCAGTATGTGCTCTTGACCGACGGGGGAGAGCCTGAATGCTATGGAGAAGCAGTTCAAGGTGTACACAAGAATGAGTGGTTGGAAGCAATGCAAGATAAGATGAAATCCTTGCATGAAAATGATACATTTGATCTGGTGAAACTACCAAAGGGGAAAAATGCTTTGAAGAACAAGTGGGTGTACAAGATAAAGCAAGATGAGAACACCTCAAAGCCACGATTCAAAGTTAGATTGGTTGTCAAAGGTTTCAGCCAGAAAGCGGGGGTTGATTTTGAGAAATTTTCTCTCCAGTTGTTAAGATGTCTTCCATCTGTTTTGTGCTTGGTTTGGCAGCTAGCCTTGACTTGGAGGTTGAGCAAATGGATGTCAAAACCGTTTTTCTTCATGGTGAGCTAGATAGAGAAATGTACATGGTGCAACCTGAAGGTTTCAAGGTGAAGGGAAAAGAAGACCATGTGTGCAAACTGAAGAAAAATCTCTACGGTTTGAAACAAGCACCCAGATTGTGGAATGAGAAATTTGAGTCAGTTGTGGGGGAGCAAGGCTACCAGAAGACCATTTCTGGCCATTGTGTGTTTGTTCAGAGGTTCTCAGATGATGATTTCATCATATTGTTGCTTTATGTTGATGATATATTAATTGTTGGCAAAAATGTTTCAAGATTGGCAAGTTGAAGAAACAGTTGAGTAAATCCTTTGCTATGAAGGACTTGGGGCCATCAAAGAAAATTCTTGGTATCAACATCTCCCGAGATAGAGCAAACAAGAAGCTGCACTTATCACAGGAGAAATACATTGAGAAAGTGCTTGAGAGATTCAATATGAGCAAAGCTAAAGTGGTTAGTTCTCCTCTTGCCACCCACTTTAAACTTGGTGCTCATCATAGTCCTTCAACCGATGAAGAGAAAGAAGCAATGAGGAGAGTCCCATATACTTCAGCTGTGGGAAGTTTGATGTATGCAATGGTGTGTACGAGGGCGGACATAACTCATGCGGTTGGTGTTGTTAGCCGTTATTTGTCTAATCAGGAAATGAGCATTGTAATGTTGTGAAGTGGATAATGAGATATCTACGAGGTACATCTAGTTTGAGACTCACTTTTGGAGGTGGGAAGCCCGAGTTAGTTGGCTACACCGACTCAGATATGGCATCAGATGTGGACACAGAAAGTCGATTTTGACCTACTGGTAACATTCTCGGATGGTATTTGTGTCATGGCAATCAAGATTGCAAAGTGTGTTGCACTCTCCACAAGAATCGAGTACATCGTTGAAGCAAAAAACATGTAAAGAGGTGTTATGGTTCAAAAGGTTTATGGAGGAGATTGAATTTTGAAGCAAGAGAGGTACTTAGTATTTTGTGATAGTCAAAGTGTTATCCATCTCAGTAAGAATGCTGCGTTTCATTCAAGATCGAAGCATATTCATGTGAGATATCATTGGATGAGAGATGCCATCAATGATAAGTTGCTTGAGCTTGAAAAGATTCACACTAATGACAATGATGCCGACATGATGATGAAAGCATTGCATAGAGAGAAGCTCGAGGTGTGTCGTGTGATAGTCGGAATGGTTAGTCTCTCCAAATAATCGGAATGGGGGAGATTTGTTGGGTTGGGTTTCCAAACATGTGGAGAAGCTCAATAGCCAACAAGCTTGTAAAGCCCAAGTAGGCCCAATACTTGGTGTTATCTTGCCCTAGAAGACATTGAGAGAAGATAGAAAAAAAATAGAGACAAAAATACTATTCACATTTTTTGAGAGAGTCCAAGACCAGAAATCTTGCAGAAGCAATATCTGGAGTTTCAACCGTTGGATCGAGCTGAAACTTTGTCAGCACGTTTGAAACTTGTCAAGATACATTCTGAACGGTGAAGATCGTATTTGGAGCTCTGAATTGACGGGAATAGGCCGCGAACAGAAGGTCTATTTTTGGGCGATTTACTTCTGCGCAGTCGAGGTAAAAAGGTAGTTTCTCACAAACCAACCGTTGGATAGAGCTGTAATTTGGAAAACACACTCAGGACACATTGGGGTTGATTATGGACGGTGGAGATCTAGTTCTGAGGTTCCGAGCGTTGGGAACAGTGAACAGAAGTTGGTGTTGTTGTGTGAGATCTTTCTAATCTCATTGTTGTTGTCAAGTATTGATTGTCTTGACACATTTGTGGTAGAATATTTATTGTGGCAGATTGTAATACTTGGACTTTTGCTCATAGTGAAGTTTTTGGGTGGACTTCGGTCCCGTGGTTTTTACTCCTCACATTGAGGAGGTTTTTCACGTTAAAATTGTTCGTGTTATTGCTTTTCTTTATTGTGCATTATATTCCTAGTATTGTTTCCTATTAGATTCACACAAGAGAGGGATAATTGATCATTCCGCTGCGTATACGAATTAGTCTTTGTTTGATTATTCGTGTGTTTATCCCAACAAATATAGTTCAAGTTCTATGTCTTACGTGGATTGGGCGTTAAAACCGTCAATTTTCCAGAAACAAACAACTTGAAAGTTTGCCACGATATCATTTGTTCCCAAAATAATGTTCCACTATGTATTCCATAATCTAGATTAATGACATGTGGAATGAACAAAAATATCCAACGGACCATCATAATCCCGTGTCCATGTGTTAAAGACCCAGGAGGTAGAATAATTATGGAACACGAAAAAGTGGCATAGATGAATTGAACTGTGAAAGTTTTGGCCTAGGAAATTGGTCTACGCATTTTGATTAAAAGAATTTATTTTTTGGTGAGTCTCATGTACACCTAAGTGCACTGTACACTTATAGTGCATTTTAGAATTGTGTTACTTTTGAGTAAATAAATACATCAAATTTATTCACTTGACACGGAGACGATCTCCATTTTTTAACCGATGAACAGTCATTTAAAATTGATCAAAGTTGAATTAATGACCAATTTATTGAAACCAAATTCCAACAATTCTAAAACATGCACTCATGATTTAATCAAACTTGTTAAAGCCAGAAGTAAATATTCATGTTTACGGTGCAGTTGTAGTAGCTGATCGGATCACGTGCTTCCTTACACCCATATTTATAACAAAACAAACCACCCCATTGCCTGTGTGTGATTCTGTGTAAATTCACCATTGGCCCCACCCAAGCATCACCCTTCCTCAACCGCAATTACCTCATCTTTCAGGGGAATTTTCGTCCATAACCCACTTATATAACGTTCACTCACCCATAATATCACCTCCCCAAAAACACCCACACACAAAATACAAAAATGACACCAACCCGATTCGTTCTCACCGCATTGGCGGTGCTGCTGGCCGCCGCCACGGCGGCGACCGCCTGCACGCCGTCGGACCGGGCGGCCCTGTTGTCGTTCAAGGCGGCGCTAAACGAGCCCTATTTGGGCATTTTCAAAACATGGTCCGGCGACGACTGCTGCGTCAATTGGTACGGCGTCAGCTGCGACCCCGAAACAAAACGGGTCGCCGACATTGTCCTGCGTGGCGAATCCGAAGACCCGATCTTCGAAAAGGCCGGCCGGTCCGGCTACATGACCGGTTCGATCTCCCCCTCGGTCTGCGCCCTCGACCGGCTCACCACCGTCGTCCTCGCCGACTGGAAGGGCATATCCGGCGAGATTCCGGCGTGCATCTCCTCCCTCCCCAACCTCAGAATCCTCGACCTCATCGGAAACAAAATCTCCGGCGATATTCCGGCCGACATCGGCCGGCTGAGTCGGCTCACCGTTTTAAACGTCGCCGATAACGAGATCTCCGGTTCGATTCCGTGCTCGATTGTCGACCTGAACCGGTTAATGCATTTAGAGCTCAGCAATAATAAATTAACCGGAGAAATTCCTGTCGATATCGGGAAACTGTCCATGATGAGCCGGGCTTTACTGGGCCGGAATCAGCTAACCGGTCCAATCCCCGGTTCGCTAGCTAAAATTCAAAGACTAGCCGATTTGGACTTATCGATGAACCGGTTCACCGGTTCGATCCCGGCCCAGTTGGGTTCGATGCCGGTTCTGTCGACACTTAATTTAGATAGTAACCAGCTTTCTGGCGAGATACCAACTAGTCTACTTGCTAATTCGGGCTTGAACATTTTGAATTTGAGCCGAAATACACTAGAGGGAAATCTGCCCGATGTTTTCGGCCCGAAAACTTATTTTACGGCCATTGATTTATCGTACAATAATTTGAGGGGTTCGATTCCAAAATCATTGTCGTCGGCTAAATACATCGGGCATTTGAATCTAAGTCACAACCACCTTTGTGGCCCGATCCCAAACGGGTCGCCTTTCGATCATCTAGAGGCGTCGTCATTCGCCAACAACGATTGTTTGTGTGGAATGCCGTTGCAAACTTGTTAGATTATTGTTATTGTGTTTTAAAAAAAATATAAAGTTGATTATATTTATGTATATTGGTGTAATGTTTATTCTATTGTTGTTGTGGCCCTATGGGAAAGTTATGAGGGCACGTGAAATTGTGTGTGACAACTTTATGGACATAATTGAAGTATAATGAAGTGAGCGAAGATTATATGCTCCATTTTCCTTTTCTTTTCACAGCTTTGGTGTTTTCAGTAACATGCATATGTAATTATGTGCCTTTTTGTGGCTGTGCTAGCTATCACTTTTACTAAATTAGTGTGCACTTTTTAACTAGTCTCTGTCACTATGAGTAGTGAATGATGAAGCAAATGACAATGTATGTAGGTATAGTCATATATGAGATGATTTTGTCGAAATTAACTACTATTATGAACGATCCTAAATTTGTCAATTTATGATTAGTATTGGGTCACACCCATTGGTCCTCGCCCTTAATCCTTATTATAAAACTAACTTCCATGTAAAATTTTCAACTACATATAACTCATTTGACTTGACTAGAGTGAGTTTTAAAAAAATAACTCGTACAAATTTTTATTAACATTAGTACATATATAATTCGGTGGATTACATTCAGAATTTGGATACTGATTATTGAATGCTATGAGCGTAGACATTGTAGACCCAAATGCATGAATGATCTGTGCATTAAAGACTTCGGTAGAACTGTTCACAGTGAATGTACTACAGAAGCAAAATAAATGTACATTGGTCCGACTGATTGTGATTATGAATCGTGATTGTGATTATGTTTTATTATTAATAAGTGAATATATTATATCAGATGTGTTTATGTAGCATCTACGGACCCTTAATAGGAGCCAATAAAAGCCTCATTAAAATAAGAGAATGAGAATTTAGATTTAGTTAGGAGGAAAATGCAATTAAAATAGGGAAGATGAGAGAATCAAACAGAGGTGAAGATCAAAATTTGGTGTTTGAAAGCAGATGCATGTGTTCCCAAACTGTTGTCCCCATGTGACATGCCTTGAATCTATCCATTGCTCAACACCTCCTGACACAGTTCTATTTTAATACTATGATGAATAAATGAATGACTGTATCCAATACTTATACCTCTTGTTTTGTCAATTTGCAATCCCCAGTCCCAGACCTGAGTTTTTATACATGATTTTTTCTTTTTGAAATTGCCACTTTTTTTGTTTTGTTCAAATTCATTTTTAGATTTTGATTTATATCCGGTAACTTTCACACTTTTCGACTTTTTGATCCTATTGACTTTTAAAATTTGATTTTTATCTTGTAATTTATATGAATCAAAGTAAAAAATGGTAAAAATATATTAGTACTGGACAAAATAAAAAAAGTGGCAAATTTTGTTTTCCATATTTATGTACATCTTTATATAATTTATAGCAAAGGAGGAGGGAGGGGTACAATTGTACCCTAAAATGAAATGTACCCCATATATAATTAGGATTTTATTTTATTTTATTAAGTATAATTAGGAAAAAAAATACTCAAATGTACTTCTAAATTTCAAATTTTATTCATATGTATCCTCAAATTTCAAATTCTAGATCTGCCACTAATTTATAGTAGGCTGGTTAAATGTACTCTATTGTTGTTGAAGATGAGTTTTACCCAAAGCTCGTTTATCAAGTTATACTAATAAGCCATTGATTATTATATTATTATTATTGATTTATTTTATTTATTTGGTGTGTGTGTGGGGGGATGGGGTGTTAATGTTATGATGGGCACCGTTTGAATGTGCAGCAGTGCAAAGCCAAAGCACCCACCAATCACCATATTAATGTCTGACATTTATTATTATTTTTTCCTTATGAAGGAATTTTCCACTTATGGAAGGTATGGCGGTAATTTAATTCGGGCAGGGATATACAACTTACAAGTTGAATGAAATTGGAACATTGGGAAGTTTTATAGCTCTAAATTTTCCACATGTGTTGTTCACAGTAGAGCTATGAAAGAGATGATATTACTTAACTGATCAATGGAGGAGCAAAATTGGTTTTTTTTTTTTTTTAATAATAATACACAAGAGCACAACATATAACCTGGATAAAAATCAAAACTGTTTTTCCTTGTCTATGCAAGTTCTTTCCAGGGAAAAATTGGGATGCTTGGTTCATAAGTCTTCAATGAAAATAGTAATGGAAAGGAATATAGAGTGATTGGTGTGGTTCATGAGAAGAAAAGATGATCAATTCACAAATTATCATATGAGATAATGAGATTCAAAATAAGTTGAGTTGAGCATTATCACGTTTTGATTAACTATTTCCTCCCTTATAATTATTTCTCCATAATCGTTTTACTATTTTCTCAACCAATAATCATTTTTTGTCTCAACTTATTTCAAGATTGGATAAATATACTAACAATGTAACCATCATTCTCACTATAATTCACTATTTGATGGATCCTATTACCATTTGAATTGAAAAAGAATTGTGACACTTGCATAAGACGGTTTCGCGGTGAAATGAAATATAAATTGGACATAGCGCTTTAACACTTTAGACAGGGTGGATATAGATTTGGACTGGTTTATACCCCGTATCATGAATGAGACCGTCTCATAAGTTTTTGTCAATGAATTTGAACCAGGCATATCAGTTTAATGCTAAGCTATAAATTGAGCTCTTAGAAAATAATACACACGTACATAATTTTTTTTAAATTCACTTGGATATTCTTGTATCATTTTGGTATTCATGTATCAGTACTAAATATAATAGGTTATGCAAATAGTAATTGATTTCATTTCAAAATGCTAATAGGAATCACTAGAGCTGCAACTTTTAGGGTATGCTCGTTTCAGAATTATACTGGAATTATACTGGGCAGGGGAAATCCCAAACTTTTAAGTCCTAGGATTTCAAAATTTTGATGAAGAGTTGTTTTGAATGATGAAAAAATTGATTGATGTATATTATTATATTACTATGAATATATTGGGAGAATAAAAAAGTAGATTATGTGAGTGTATTGAAAGAATAAAAAAGAAAATACTGATAGGTGATAAAGTAGAGTAAGATTTTTAGGATTTCAAAATCCTTACTAAATGTAAAAACAAATATGGAGTTTAAAATTGTGAAGTTCAAAATTCAGTTGGGATAATCGTGAAACATAACCTTAGAGACCGAGTTAGAGTGACAGTTGATGCACCTTCGTTAACAATAACACTGAGCAAAAATATTGGACAATAATACCACTTCTTCCAATTCCATGTTTGTTGGTTTATTATTCTTGATTATAAAGAGTAAGAACGCATTTATGATTAAATTGTATGCAATCTGAATATGTGAACAAATAATCCTACATCTCAGCCTCAGATTCAAATCCAATATTCCAAAATCCGTCGGGAGTTGAAGGAGGTGCGTACCTATATCGATGCCTAGACACTCCATCGTGGTGCTCACAGCGTATGCTTTGCTTATCAGTGTTGCCATCACTGGGAAGAACAGCATCATAAAACTTCTTGCATTGATTGCATTCAATGCCTTTCAGATTTTCCCGCTCAGATTTCTTTCGTACTGGTTCCACATACTTAAAACCCGATGTTCCAGCATTCGGAGATGGCTTCTGCTGCTTCCGTGGCGTACCATCGGCATTTATGTCCTGTGTTTGATCATCAGAGTCGTCAACGCTCATTTTCATGGTACCCGGTTTAGGAATATCTGGAAGATCCTTCTTCATGACCTTCCCCAAGTTTTCTCTCACATTCTCCAGAGGTGTATCAAGGAAATCATCATGAGGATCGGGTCCCACACGGCTCTGGTGTGACCTTGTATCCCTCCAATAAGAACTAGGGCGTTTTGAACCAGCTGGTGGATAAGATATGGAACCACTTGGGTTTCTTTGAGCAACGGGGGCACTTGAAGTTGACGGTGGGGCAAGAGTAGTTCTTCGAACCAATGCTACTCCTTTTTGGTCCTCTAATACTTCTTGTTCATCCACTTGTTTTGTTACATCATAGGGGATACCAGAAGTTTTGGAAGTATTATTCTCAATATCTGCAGTAGGATATAAAAGAAGAAAAACGAGGACAGTCACATATTGAATGGAGAAAAAAAGACACTCCCATAATTTTTGTGGAATATTTGAGTAGAAATATATGTTTCCAGCATTTGATCAGCCCAAGTTACACTTCATAATACTAGTATATGTCCAATAAACATCTCAAACAAGAAATGGAAAAACAAGCACGCTGGAAGAAATGAAACTTACAAACAAAATATAAAGCCATGGAATGAAGCATACCCTTTGATGATACTGGAGTTTGATCATGTCTGATTGTTCCATATTCGTCTTCAATTTTGTCAATAGGCAGCTCATGTGTAAGGCCATATTTTTTTAGGAGAAAATTGTATTGAGATTTCAGCATCTTGTAGGCAGCAATAGCATCCTTTCTTTTCCTCTTTTCAGAAAGCAATTCTGAATCTTTTACCTCTATCTGTTGCAGCAATTTTCCATGCAATTCCATCCCTTCAGAAGACTCTTTTGTTCTCTCATAGAGACTTTGCTGAAGCTTATCTACTTTCTCTCCTAAGCCTTTCTGTTTATCCAGAAGTCGTTTCCTCTCGTCTTGAAATTCATTTAATGCCTGTCCTCTCTTGATTAATTCAGAATTAGATGAATCACTACGACAAAGTAACCGATCTTGCTCCTTTCTTACCTTCTCCAGTTCAAATGTTCTCTCACTGAGTTCGTTTTGAAGCTCATCAACACGTTTCATAAAACCAGCCACTTTTGATGTAAGAAGCCTATTCTCCACCTCACATTTATTCAGCATTTGTTCGTTTTTCATCATTTCTAAGGCTTGATATTCAATCTTTTTTAGCAGATTTTCTTGCAATTGCTTCCCCTTTTCTACTTCATCAGTCTTGTCTCTAAGTCCTGATAGCAGCTCATTAACTTTATTCTCCTTATTTTTTAGTTTGGAAATGAGTCCATTTGTCTTCTCTTCATGCTCCTTCAATTGGATTTCTTTCTCTAATAACAAAGAGGACTTTGATTGATTTACCTGGAGAAGCTTATTCTGCAACTCCATCATATCATCAACTTCCTTAGATTTCTTCATTAGCTCTACTTGTAAGTCACCAGTATCAACCTCCAGCTTCATTTGCTTTTTCAGAAGCATGGTATTTTTCTCTTCATGCTCTTCTGTTGTCTTCTTATAGCTATCAAGAAGGGATAATTTTGATTCAAGACACTTCTGCAGATTTTGATGTACTTCCTTTCGCTCATTTGCTTCAGTGATTTTCTGATTCAATTCTTCCTGAAGCTCCTTGAGACGGTTACAAGACTGGATTTCCATGTCAATATATTTTGACTTCTCCAACTTCAGCAACTGATTTTCATCCGTAACCTGCTGATTTTGACACTGAAGCTTCGTGATCTGAAGTAGTAGGTCTTGTTCCTTTTCTTTGTAAGAATCCTCTGCAGCTTTCCTCGCTTCACAATATATTTTATCCGAGCTTTGAGAATTCAGTTGAATCTTTGGAAAAAGTTGACCACAGAACATGTATTCCATCTGAGAAATTCTGTCTTTGGCTTCCTGCATACTAGCAACCATAATGGTACTGACTCGAGTAACAAATTGTTCATCAGAACTCTCAACAGAATGCCCAAGATTGGGATAACTTTGTAGATAGCTTTCCATCTCTGATATGATCTGAAATTATATGGGTACCCTTTATAGCATATTAAAGAACAACTACATGCCTACATGATACTGCATACTGCTTCTCTTGACTTATCAAAAAGACTCAAAGGGAGATATTTGTACTGGAGAAAATAAATAAGAAAACATAATCTATACTGAAATGATTTGAACTTAATCAGCAGTAGGCTGATACTGAAGGACGGATATGATATCTCTACTGAAATGATGAGAACTTAATCAGCAGGTTCCCAAAATATATCCTTGCATCTATGTACTTTAAAAATTCAGAGTTTTTATCAGATCAGGCAATGTGTCTTTCCCACTTCATCAGAAAGATTCCTGTAAATGGTATTTCATGAAAAATGATTATTCTGAACCAGTTCTATCCTCAAAGCACACACATAATGCACAGCATCAAATCCACAATATGCTTCCAAAATTAACATTAGCATCCAAAAGGGAAATAAACATTCTGAGATCTCAAATGATGTTAAATCAGGTAGAAAACAGGAACACCCGTAACACATAAATTTCTCATCACAAAGGGTCTGCTAGCAAATCAAATAGAACCATATATATAAGGCCACAAAAATACAAATGTCCAAGCAGCTTATCAAAAGAATTGTCTCAAAACTTTACAAAATCTCCACAATTTACATAAAAATTTACGCAGCTCATCTTGTTCAGCGTGTTATAGGCTTATAGCAACTGATATAGGCCATAGTAGATTACTGTTCCACAGTATCATCTTGTATTTTATTGTGTATACCTTAGTACCCTCTTCACGGGCAATGACGTGTTGCCGAACAAAAATAAAAACCCTACAACTGCATCTACTAACTCAAAAACTCAATTTGGTTAAACCATAAAAGTACATGCCAGCATTAACCAGATATTACCACCAGACAAATTGGTAAAAGAAATATGACTTGTCATCCCCAAACTCCAATTTTAGATGTCAAATCATCATTCCGCCTAAATCCGTCAAAAATTATGCTCAAAGCAACAGCTAGCAAAATGTTACCCAGCTACAAGTACAGACATTCGATACATCGAGAAACTAATATATAAAAGTTCATAGGAAACAAATTATTCGAAACAGGAAACTTTTTGAATTAACAATTCAAATCACAAAATGCGATGTAATTCAAGCCCCTGAATCCGCCGATGCCAATTAAACAGGTGCTTACAATTGGAACGTATTCTGAGTTAGTGGAAGCGAATGAGAGAGCAGAGAACTAGAAATACTCACCGAAGAGTGTGGAGATAGAGGATGCTAGTGCGAGAAAATGGTAAAACCCTAATTCCAGTCAGAGCTGAAACCAAACGATAGAGTTTCCCCTAATCTCCGTCAAGACGACGCGGGAAATAATATTTCTAATTCATTTCGAATTTATTTCTGCGGCCTTTTTTTTTTTTTTTTTTTTTCTCGCAGAGACGCATTTCAATTTGCGTATGAAATATCGTGCGAGACCGTTGACGTTTTAGTACAAGTCTGTTGAACTTTTATTTTCAAATTTTTTAGGATAGGTTATTACTTATTACTGCTAGTAATATTTCAAGTCAGGACTTTAATTTTTACTATAAAACGTCTTCTTGAGATTTATCCAAATTATCAAAAGAATTCTTTGAGTTTCGATAACTATCAAATTTCTCTTAAAAAGACAAAAATAAATTATTACAGTGAAAAAAAAAGAACAAAAAAAGTTATTTGATTTATCATAAAATGCAATAAAAAAAATGTTCTTTCAAATTTAATTGAACATTTTTTTAAATAGCGATAATTCAATATTACCTCTTTTATTTATCTCTCAAATGTGTCAATATTATAATTATTGTCATTATTTTTTGGTGCAAATATATGTTTAGATAAGAAAGGGATGTATTCATTTCTTAAAACTTGTGCGAACATATGTTCAGACCCTCAAACATCTAAATATTACACTTAATGTCATTAGATTTCCTATACAAAAACTAACTTTATCTTCTTTAATTTATATAAATGTCATTATTTTACCATTTAACCACAATTTAAAAAAAAAAAATTATCCCTTGTAATATTAATAAACAATTTAAAGAGGGACGGGTATCTTTTTTAGTATATTATGAACAGTGATGAAAAAATCGGGCCAAGGCTCTAGGCAGCTGTTAGTCGCCCCTATTTTTTCAAAATTGGCCAACAAAATCGTTTCCGGCTATAGGTGCCGTCTATGCGGCCAATCTTCGGAGAAACCTAAAATCGCGAGCTGGAGCCAAGGAAATCTGTCATGGCGATGCAAAGGAACTGGGTATTGGTGTTTCTGTTTGAAGATTATTTCTGAGCAACGGTCAAGTTCTTTCTTCATCCACTTTGCTTTGTTGTTTGCTTCTTCTATGCTCTTGGAAGTGGGAGGAAAGCCGGTCGATAAGCCCGCCTATCGATTTCCAATTTCTACATCCTTCTACATCCTTGATTATGATTTGATAACAAAGAAAAAAATTAATGCAGACTGTAGTTTGCAATTTATAATCTTCGGGAGAAAACTAAAAGTTCACATGCTGAAATGATTAGTTAGAAAAATAAGACTTCCCTTTTATGTATTGGTATACATCTTTGTATTATCAGAAAGGGAGTTACAAAAAATAAGGACCAAACCAAATAACATCAGCAATATCAAAAAGAATATATGACCAATTACCAAATACTCAACTAACAGAACAATTCTTTTAAAGTAGATAATACTGAAAAGAAGTAGCATGTCCAAATCGGTGGAATTGCACCAAGTCACATACACATTCCTTTTAAATCAACATTTTCTAAGCATTAGTAAACCATTGGGCATACAGCAAAATTGAATTTAGTACGTGCTTATAATATAAAAAAAAGAAAATCACTCTTCCTCGTCAATGACATGAGTGCCTAATCCCTTCAAACCCCCATCTGGGATTTCTGCAACAGTCACCAAAGAGTAAAGCTCCTCTTTAGCATCTTCATCTTCGTTCCTCTTTCGTGCAATACGAACACGGATTCTTCTAGGAACGCTACGAATACCACGGCTCCAAATATGTTTGTTCAATTTGACATCGACTCTGACATCAGTTGTTCCCATAGCTTTCTTGGCAAACTTTCTGATTTCCTTGATAGCATTAGGAGCTTTCTTCTTGAAGGTGCTACACCAAAAATACGTAATCCAGTGAGTTGATACATTGATGTGCTATTTTGAGTGTGTTTGCAAACACAAGCAACAGTTTCTAGAAGCATGTATTTTCAAAAGCTGTGAGAAGGAGGTTTTGAAAATAAGCGATTCTACCACTTTTTATATGGTTTGCAAACACCCCCTTAGTATAGTCTTCAGTCATGTATTAAAATGTATAAGCAAAATTGATCTTCACTGGGTTAAAAAGATCCTCTGTATTGACTATAATACGCGCCTTCAGCAAATTAGATAAAGCCACCATTGACAAACATGTTAAAACAATTTCTTTAAAGCATCTTTAAGACCCGAATTTTAGACAGAATCTGACATTGTTTCATTAATAAACATTTCATTGCATATGGTAGAGTAATCATGTTATTTGTTTACTAATACATAAATGCATTACTAAGGTTACATTTGGACAAAGGACTTGGAATCTAGGCATTGTAAAGGGAAAAAATTCAAATCCACCCAAATTCTCTGAAATGTCTCGACATTTTAGTTCAAAATAAGAGCCTTGAATTTCAAATCTATGTCAATCCAGAACACCACCAATCACTTTTTTACTATGAATTTTAAACTAAGATTAGGAAACCCCAGCATAAAGTGACATGGGCAAAAGCAGAATGAAGAGTATCTATTAAAAACTTTCTAATAAAAACACATGGAGCTAGGTGAAAATTGCGGAGGCATTGCAGCCAAAACTTCAAGCACAAAGACCTTGGAACTAAACATCATATACACAAATATGCTGCACTTAACATTAAACACCTAATATATTGCATTCGAGACTACTCATTTCTTAGAGTTTGATAAAGTACAACTACTTATAAGTTTTAACATGGCCAAAAGGTTATGAACCACTGCCAATTATATTGCTCATAGTTTTTGATAGAAACATGACCTTAATATTTAGTTTTAGCTTCCATTTAAGTCCAATATAACAGCATAGCTCAAAATTATGTAATTAATCTTAGAGAAGAAATCCTAGAAAAATACAAGATTTGCAAAACAAGAAGATTTAACAAACATGAACATGCCAAAGGATTAAAAAAAAAGATAGCTAGAAACCCGAAGATAAGAAGTCCATAAAAGCAAGTGTAATTAGCTTACAGCAAATGTTCTATTGGTACAAAGCATGTACTGAAAAGAATTAAAAATAAAATAACAGTGTGATACATTAATTACACCTGAGGAAACAAGGTACAACGATGAGCGCAAACCGAGGATTCTGGAGATCTAACTCATATTAATATGAAAAGGCATTCAAATGCATAAATATATAAGAGTGTTGCAAAAAATACCATCCATGGAGGCGTTTGTGGAGATTGATGGTGTATTCCCTGGTAACGACTTCCTCCTTCCGGGCTTTGCTACCCTTTTCCACCATTGTTGACGCCGCCGCCTCTACTGCTAAAATGCACCGCCGTTTAATTCCCTGGAGCTATAGGTTAGAGGAGAAACCCTAAATCACAGGGGGCGTGCTTTATATAGCTTCGCTGCACCAATACGAAAAAAAAAACCCTTAAAAAACAATTAAACTTAATATTTAAAGCCCAATTAAATCTTAATTCAATTAATCCAGAGTTCTCTTGATATAATGGGGTGAAGCGTTCGGTAAAAAGCCCAGTAAGATATCTTAATGGGCCCAATCCAGATCTTCTTATGGAGTTCTCTTGAGATTTTTGAGGGTGATTTGGTAAAATGAAAATTGCAAAATTTTATTAGTCCGTTTAATAAAAACGTATAAATATTTTTAAAATATATATATATTTTAAAATAAAAATAAACTAAATAAATATATATATATATATATAAAAATAAATAAATTTTTAGAATCAAAATTGTTTTTCGAAAATTTTCTTGGGACCTTAAATTTTTTTTTAAAAAAAATCGATTGAGACATTTTTTGGTTGTTTTTAAAAAAGGCCCAAAAGGTGAGGTGTGGGGTCAGTAGTCCCATAAAAATGTCTGTTTTTTAAAATAGTCCTTCTTTTAATAAAAATAAACTCATGAGATTTTACAAGTAAAAAATAAATAAATTTTTAGAATCAAAATTGTTTTTCGAAAATTTTCTTGGGACCTTAAATAAAAACTAGTGGACACCAAAAAAAAGTAAATATTTACTTAACTAGTGGACACTAAGTAAATATACCTAACTCAAAAATCAAAATCCTTTGAATGTTATTACTCTAAATCACGTGAATCAATTTTTCCTTTTTTAGGAATAGTCACAATAATAATTCAATTATGTTAGTAAAAAATTTCATTTATATTAAAGCTTGACACATCCCCTTACATCTATTTTTCAGTCTTATCTTTTCTACATGATACCTCCAAATTCTTCCAATTTAAATTTCTATTTTCCTCATTATTTATTATTTTTTTTATTCTAATTAAATTTAATCTTATCTTAATTAACCCAAATAAGTTCTAACTTACTCATTCTTTTAAATTTTTTTTAATTATATTTTCCACATCCAATGTTATTTAGCAACCCTAAAAATCGTTGTCACTTTTTTTGTCGGTATTCTATTTTTCCGCATTTTTATTCTCAATTACATTTTAGTTAAGATTTTTAATCTAATATTTTCTTAATTAAGATGTCCAATTTTTTTTTATTATTAGATATTTACTCTAAAATAATAATACATAATTAAAAAAAATATTACGACTACATACAAAAATATTATTATAATTAAATTGAATAATTTGATTAAGTTAAATCTAAAACAATTGATCTAAAATTAATAATTAAAAAAAAATATCCCGCGTAATACATGGGACTATACACTAGTTGATATCTAATACTCAACCAATAAAATTACTACACGCGGTACAATTTAAACAATCATACACTTTCTAAGCTTACAAAAAAATGGGGGGATAATAACAAACTGGGCCTTAGACCTTTCGAAAAAAAAAAAAAACTGGGCTTTAGTTGATTAGAATAATCAGTTAGTTAATTCTGTTAGGGCGTTTGTTATGGTTCTCACTTCTCTTTCTATCCCTTATATATCTAAAAAAAGCTTTTTTTTTTTATATCTATTGTCATTCGTTTGGATGATGTTTTTTTTGATTAATTTGAATGAGATGTCATATATTATTGTGTTGATGTGTTAATTTTTTTGAATGTTAATAGGTGGCATTTTTGTGACGTTTTAATAATTTCAATAAAAAAAAATGATGCAATAATTAAGGTTTATTATAAATAATATTTATGTTAATTTTTTAAACATTTAAATATTTGAATATTTAATTGAGCATTAGCTTCTTTTTATTAATATTTGTTTAATATTTAATATTTGATCATAGAATTTTTTAAACATCCATTAAACCAAAATATGAATTTTCTGCAATCAATTATTGGTTCGTCGTAATCTAATTTAAAACTTGCTTATATGAAATAATAATGAATTTTATTTTAAATATGTCATAATATTTTAGTTTCTAATTATTTATGTATTTAAAACTAAGTTATAAAATCTAAATAATATTTCATTAATACATATAAATTAAAATATTGATAATTTTTTTTAGATGTTTTATTTTATTTTTTTAAATTTTTTATTAATTATTTTATTTTGTTTTTAATTTTGCATAATTTTTATAATTAAAATATTAAAAATAGGATAAATATTTAATTTCTTTAATAACAATTTCATATTTCTTAAATGTAATAAAATTATTTTAAGTCATTCACAAGTTTATTTATTAATACAATTTAAATAATAAATAATTAATTTTTATTAACTAATTTATTTATTTACATGTTTTATTTATAAATTTTTAATTATTTAAATACAATTTTAAATTTAATATTTAAATATTATTTATATTTTTAATTATAAAAATTAAAAATATTGTATTTTTTAATTAAAAAATTGCGTAATACGCGGATACTAAACTAGTCAAATAATAAATCAAGCGTTCTTCTTCAAAGTATTCGATTACACAACTGTTGAAAAAAAAATCGACTTTATATAATTGAGTTTAATAAAAAGATCAAGTGCAGAATGCTGTTTATCGGATGAATCCATGTTCTATTGAAAAATCTATGAAATAGGAAACAACTAAAAATCGAAGGTAAATCGTTTATCCATTTTTTGTTGTCTCTTTCATTGTTTAATGTGTTGATAGCTGAAGTTGATGTTTGGCATTGTTGATAGTTTAAAGGTTTACCTGTATCATATGAATGATGTTTACTGCAACCGAATTAATGTTCACTAACTATTCGACTGAATGCCCCAGATAATCTTAATGATGAATTAGGAGTCTTTATCTGAAAACTACACTGCAGCAGGATATGACTGATGAAGTAAGTACCAAAATGGAAGGATGAAGAAGTAAGTACTGATGAAGTAATGTATTTCTTACTTTGACCAGGAAGTAAGTACTGAAGAAGTAATGGGAAGGTTGAATGATGACACTATTTTAATTCAAGACGCTGTTGGGGATAAGGTGATTATCTTTTGATTCTATCAAGATTTTTATTACTATTGCCCTTTCTCTTTCTCATTGTCTGCATTATGTGTAGATTTTTATGTCTTCACGGTTGCCATTGTTAAAGGATGGCTTCTTACACTAGTCTTGTTAACATCAAGTCTTTTGGGTGTAATATTTGTTTGGGTCACGCCCTTTATCGAAGCACAAAATGAGTTAATTGATGCTGCCAATGTAGTCCATCGAACAGTTGACCACATCAGAACTGTGAGTTACTAATCAGATGTTGAAACCATGGCTTCGACAAACCTGACTTTTGTTGTTGACTTCTCATTTGCATGTTCTCATTGTGTTCAGGTTGCGTCATTTACCAGGGAGAAGCAAGTTGTGGCTAACTACAATAAATTACTTGCCACAATTTACAAATCTGAAATAATTGTAGGGTTGCATACTGGACTATGTACTGGTCTCATCTTATTTACCATGTCGTGCTATTATGCTTTGGCGGTTTGGTTTGGTGCAAAATTGGTCTTGCAAAAAAAGTTTATACAGGAGGAGATGTGTTCACTGTACCCCTTGCATTGGGAATAAGTTTCTTGTAAGTATTGCTGAAGGATGTCATTTCTCTCGTGCTCTCATTTTTTATTTCAATTCGAATTCCATATCCGAACTTAGCTTGATAATTCCGGAGTTCCAATTTCAGTTCTCTGGCCATGGCATGTGGTCTCATGCGTGCGTTCTCCACAGGCCAGGCAGCAGCATTCAGGATGTTTGATACTATATATAGGAATGCATTTGACCCAAAAGGAAATAAACTGAATGACATATGTGGGGACATAGAATTTAGAGATGTCTGTGTTAGCTATCCTGCAAGGCCAAATGAGAGAATCATCGACGAATTTTCTCCACTTATTTGATGAAACCTCTGTACCGAGGAAGCTAGAAATTCCGAATGAATGCACGCAATTTACTAGCGAACAGCAAAAGCGCTACAATTGTTCAATTCACAAAAATACGCATAATCCCTCAAAACAGAAAACCCTAATCCTAATATGGCGAACTAAAGCCCATGGGCCGATTTGTTCAAAAATCCAGAAATAAGAATGGAAATATAAATGGTAAAGAATCTAAATACGAAAATAATAAAAATTAAAACTTCAAAACTTCAAGTTGCCGCCTTCTTCTTCTTCCTCTCATATATTCGCCCGTTTCCGCTGGTGGCGTGACCGTGGTCTCATCATCATCCCCCCCTTCAAATTGAACCTTGTCCTCAAGGTTAAGAGAAGGAAAGCGAAGTCGTAACTCATCGACGGCCTCCCAAGTCGCATCCTCGACTTCCAACGAACCAAAGCTTCACGCACGTAACCTCGACCGCATTTCTTCCATCGATACTCCAACACCTCCAATGGCTCAAACAAAGGCTGGCCGTCTGCTGAATAAGGCAGAAGTGTAGGTTGAGCCGCCTCAATTTCTCCTAGCTTCCGTCGCAACAAAGACACATGGAAAACCGGGTGAATTCGGGAGTCCGGTGGCACCTCCAAACGATACGCGACACTCCCAATGCGTGCCAATACCCGAAATGGGCCAAAGAACTTGCTTGCCAACTTCTGGTTTACTCGCTTGAAAACTGATTGCTGCCTATATGGTTGCAGCTTAAGGTAGACCCAATCACCCACCTCGAACTCCTCCGACCGCCGCTTAGAGTCGGCGTACTGTTTCATGCGATTTTGTGCGGTCTCCAAATTGAAACGAAGCTCGCGAAGAAGGGCGTCCCTCTCTCTGAGTTGCACGTCCACCTCATGTACCATAGTAGACCCCGCCTCGTGGAAAGGGATTGTCACGGTCGGGTGCCCATATACTGCCTCGAACGGAGTCATGGAAATGCTCCGTTGGAAAGTAGTGTTGTACCAATATTCAGCCCATGAGAGATAACGTTCCCATTCACTCGGTTTTTGATGAGTGAAGCACCGAAGATATTGCTCCAAACAACGATTAATGACCTCTGTCTGACCGTCGGTTTGAGGATGGTAGGCGGAGCTCATCTTCAATTGCGTCCCTTGTAACTTAAAAAGCTCACGCCAAAATGTGCTTACAAAGACCCGATCGTGATCCAAAACTATGGATTTCGGGATCCCGTGCAGCTTCACTATGTTACGAATGAACTCGTCAGCCACATCCTTTGCAGAATATGGGTGTCGTAACGAAACAAAATGAGCATACTTAGTCAAACGGTCGACTACCACCATGATCACATCCTTACCTTTAGAACGTGGAAGGCCGGTAATAAAATCCATCGAGGTGTCCGTCCATACCTGGTCTGGAATCGGCAAGGGGGCTAGTAAGTAGGCCGGTGAACGACTATCCGACATGTTGCGCTGACAAGTGTCACAATTCCGAGTGAATGCCTCGACATCCTTCTTCATCCCAGCCCAACAAAACAGTTGTGATAGCCTCTTAAACGTCAGCAAAATTCCCGAATGCCCTCCAAAAACAGACGCATGAAACTCCTGTAACAGCTTTGTTCGGATTTCCCCCTTCGGCACCAAGATCACCCACCGTCGTGCCAAGCAACCGTGCTTGACCTCATAATCTGGTTTCTCCTCGTTCGGGTCGTTAGCCTTGATCCACAGTGGTCCGAGCTCATCATCCGCCTGAGTAGCCTCGGCTATGTCAGCCCAAATGCCTGCGATCGATGATGACAGGTTCAGCCACCAGCTATGGTCCCTCCGAGACAGGGCATCAGCTGCCCCATTATCTTTACCCGGAAGGTAAACTACTTATTAGACAAAACCCACTAACTTTGCGATCCACTTTTGCTGCTCCGGAGTAGTAATACGCTGCTCCAACAAATACCTCAAACTCCGCTGGTCCGTCACAATCTTGAACTTTCGACCCACCAAATACGGGCGCCACCCCCGAATTGCTTCCAAGATGGCCAACATCTCCTTCTCATAAACTGACCACGACCTCTTGGATTCGGCTATGCCCTTACTCATATAAGTTATGAGGCGGTTATTCTGGGAAAAAACAGCCCCAATCCCATGTCCGGATGCATCCGTTTCAATCACAAATTCCTCCCCAAAGTTTGGTAATGCAAGCACCGGTGTCGTACTCATTGCCTCTTTCAAAGAATCAAACGCTTGTTGGGCCTCTGTAGACCAGGCAAACTTATTTTTCTTGGTTAAATTGTGAAGTGGCCGAGCCTTTTCCCCAAATTTCGCACAAAATTTCCAATAGTAACCTGCGAGGCCAAGGAAGCCACCCAACTCTGTCACATTTCTCGGTATCGGCCATTCTCTAACCGCCTCAATCTTTCTCGGGTCTACTCGAACCCCCTCAACTGAAATAAAGTGGCCCAAGTACTCAACCTCCCGGACCCCAAAGAAACACTTAGATGGTTTAATCACAAACTGTTGGTCACCCAAAATTTTCAAGGCGGTTCAGTTAAAGTGCTCTCACGTGCTTCCCCATGATTTGCTATAAATTAAAATATCATCAAAAAACAAGAAAGCGTAAATGCATAAATGAGGTCTAAAAATGTGGTTCATGATTGCCTGGAAGGTGGAGGGTGCGTTGCTTAATCCGAACGGCATGACTAAATACTCATAGTGACCATTATGTGTACGAAATGCGGTTTTGTGAATATCATCGGGGTGCATGCGAATCTGGTGGTACCCTGCACGTAAGTCAGGCTTCGAAAAATATAAGGCCCCATGTAATTCATCCAACATATCATCCACGGTAGGAATGGGGTATCGATCCTTAACGGTCGCGTCGTTAAGTGCTCTATAATCGGTACAAAATCGCCATGTGTTGTCTTTCTTCTTCACGAGCAACACGGGCGATGAAAACGGGCTAGTGTTGTACCTAATTTGGCCAGCCCCCATCATCTCACCAACCCGTTTCTCAATCTCTTCCTTCTGAAAATGGGCATACCGGTAGGGTGCCACGTTAACCGGCTTGGTCTCGTCAAGCAAACGGATTCGATGGTCGAATTCTCGCCTGGGTGGAAGAGCTTTGGGTCTTTGTGAGACCGCTTTAAATTGACCGCTGACTCGCCTCTATCTCGATCTCATGCTCGTCATTTGGTTGTTCCGTGGTGGCGAAGTGAAATCGATGCTGCCAACAAAAATATGTCGCCCCCACGGACACGTTCCCTCTCCATCGCCCTTGCATCGACCTGTTCCGGGGTCATGTACCCAATTCCCTTGAGTGTGATAGGTGTGTCCTCAAGCCAAAATTGGCAAGACAACTCGTTGGCATCAAAAAACATGGGACTTATTGCTTCGAGCCAGGGCATACCAAAGACGACATCGAGGTGCGACATCGGTATACCATAGAAAGTCGTTTGGAATCGTATGCCTTGCACACACACCGGTACTCTCTTGTACCACGAGTTGCATAGTATCTTTTGTCCGTTCCCCACCGTAATATTATAGGATAAATGCCCGCGCGTTTCTGGCAATCCCAAATACGTCGCAAGATTAGTGGAAATGAAATTGTCCGTGGCCCCGCTGTCCACTAAGATTATCACTGGTTGACGACCGATAGTGCCTTCAAACTTAAATGTGCGAGGTCTCGCCTGTCCGTGCAGTGTGGTCAATGACATGGGTCTCCCACCCTCGTGCCCTTGCTCATTCGTCTCTGATCCTTCACCATTTGGTTCTTCGTCATAAATCGGTAGTGTGTCGTAATCGCCGTCAATTACCACGTCATCTACAATCAAACTCATTACTTTGGCGTTTGGGCACTTATGATTCCAGGTGTACTTCTCGTTGCAAGTGAAGCATTGCCCTGCCTGTCTTCATCGACTTATTTCCTCATTACTTAATTGAATTCGGCCCCGTCCATATGGTGTCACAGACGGTATGGGTTTCGAGCCCACCTGTTGCTGGTGGAGTCACGGAGGTTGGCAGCGGGCTGTTTGTTGTTCCCGCCCGGACACAGTGGGTTGCAAAAGTTCGAATTAGGTCGATTGAAATAAATCTTTGGTTTTGGCCAATCTAAGTTGTTCTCGCTTCCTTGTGGCGGTTCTATTGCCTCAAACAGCGTCTCGGTTTCCACGTCTTTAGTTAGATGCTAATTCCGGTTCGATCGCCATGAAGGTCGAGCAATGCACTCGGTGGCCAGTGGGATACCCGACTCATGGCTTTCTCGAATTCACGTAAGTAATCCCGGAACTGCCCCACCTGTCGAATCCGACTCATGGATTCGTTCGCATCCTCATGCTGATTCGTGCCAAACCGACTCGGGATGCCTTTTTGAAATCGTACCCGCGATAATTTGTGCCCTCCATTACTTTTATTGAACCATCTCCACCATTGGCGCGGCTTCTCCCTCGAGATAGAAACGGCGATTTGCACCACGATCTTTCATTCGAGTGCCTTGCCACTCAAAATATTACTCCACCTATCCACCCAAATTGGGCGCATCCTACCCCCAATTTTGGGAATTCAATTCGCGGTCCCCTAGGCTGTGGTCACGACCCACATCTGTCACGTCTACTCCATCTACCGACTCTTCCTCTGTTTTTCTCTCTCTCTCTTGAGTGTCTCATCGTTCTCCTCTTTTTGTTTTGAGCCGTCTCGGTGAAAAAGGGCCTGACACATTCCCAAGCAGGTTCTCCTCAGCGCCCTCGGGGTTTCGGCGTGATCGCGATTCTTGGCGCCCTCTTATTCTCACCATTTCCCCGAAATTAGCGCGGTGTCGCGTTTTACGATTACATCCGCCGCGCATCCTCAAGTCGCTTATGATTCATCCTCTTCGCCACGTCGGCGGCAGCTGCGAGCCCTCGCCCCTAGTAGGCGTCTATCCGACGTCTCTACTTCCCCGAACCGTCCTCGCGTTTGCCGCAAGTCGCAAGATCGCGTTTGATAACTCCATCATTGACGACTCCAGGGTTTCGAACCGTTCTTTGTTCGTCACCATGGCTCTGGTGCCAATTGATGAAACCTCTGTACCGAGGAAGCTAGAAATTCCGAATGAATGCACGCAATTTACTAGCGAACAACAAAACGCTGCAATTGTTCAATTCACAAAAATACGCATAATCCCTCAAAACAGAAAACCCTACGCCTAATATGGCGAACTAAAGACCATGGGCCAATTTGTTCAAAAATCCAGAAATAAGAACGGAAATATAAATGGTAAAGAATCTAAATACGAAAATAATAAAAATTAAAACTTCAAAACTTCAAGTTGCCTTCTTCTTCTTCTTCCTCTCATATATTCGCCCAAAACGGTCCGTTGGTGGCGCGACCGTGGTCTCATCATTATTCCTAGTGGCACGACTGCAACTTCGGTTGGACAGAGTGCAAGTGGCAAACCTACTGTAAGAAATGCTAATATGATTGTAGTCCTCCAGCTAGGAAAAATAGTCGAAAAAGGTATATTCAACTAGTTTTGAAATAGTTATTAAGTTGGCAGGGATACTCAGACTCGGCATCCAATGCGCTTGTAGCCTCGTCTATGAGAAGTATCTTGGGGCTATTCACTATGGCTCGTGCAATGGCCTCGCGCTGCTTTTGGCCGCTGATATTCGACTATCTCAAATAGACCATTGTGTCGTCTGGCAAACCTAACATAATTAACATTGGTCTGAAATAGTTATTAAGTTGGCGGGGATACAACACAATAGTGCAGGAGTGTGGGAATTCGAGGCTATCGAAGCTGCCAAAAAAAGAGCTATGGTGAATAGCCCCATGATAACCCCAAGATACTTCTAATAGACGAGGCTACAAGCGCATTGGATGCCGAGTCTGAGAAGATGATTCAAGAGGCACTCGGCAGAGTAATGTGGAATAGGACCACAGTTGTAATCTCACGTAGGTTGTCTACAGTCAGGAAAGCATTTGAAAATGGAAGGATTGCAGAGAATGCAAAATGGGGAATCACAGCACTTTAACCAATATAACACACGGTTTTTACTCCTCCCTTATCAGACTTTAAACAACTACTACTCCCTTTTAACCATTTCAAATGAACTCCCTATAGTGACTCAAAATGTATAAAAGGCTCATTCCTTAAAATAATAATGGTAATTTAAACTTAGTGTAGAAGACTAGAAGCTAAAATTGTGTTTGTTTTGGGATTTAAGTGTGCGGAGCAAGTCAAAGTTTTATAATCCTTGATGAATAGTAAATATATGTGTTTGTTTTGGGATTGAGTAGAGTGAGATTTAACTTTATGTCAAATCAATATTTAAAATAGTAATTGATGTTGTATTATACTCCCTCCGTCCCATTGTATTTGTCCCACTTTCTTTTTATGGACGTTCCACTATAATTTTCTCAGTTCATAAAAGGAAAAAGTAACACTCCACTACCTTATATTTTATTCCCATAAAAAGAAAAAGTAACACTCAATTACCTTATACCCCTCACTTTTCATCCATAAAATAGTATAAAGACTCACTAACTATTATTTTAATATTATTCCTTCAACAATTCAATCAAAAGAAGTGAGATAAACACAATGGGACGGAGTGAATATTATATTGAGAAGAATAATAAAGTGTATAAAGTGTGATGTATTGAAAATAGTAATAATAGGTTTTATAGGTATTTATAGCCGTGGATTGAATGTTAAATTTGAAAACTAGACTCTAAATCCCAAACTCAGATGGAGAGCGCAAAGTCATAAGTTCATCCGTGTTTCCCAAAACAAAAACAGCCTAAATGTTTCCCTCAGAAATGCAATCCATCATGATGAAATGAGACATAAAAGTCACGATTTCTAATAGATAATTTCCTAACAAAAAGAAATTTTGATTTTCCTCCTAAAGTACAACTCAATTTATATTTGAACTATCAATTTCCCTCATTACAATCATCCACTTACTATGTAGTATACCGCATTGAATATTTATATTTGTTGACAGAGTAACGTACTTTGAAGTGTCACGTTAAATACAATAAAGAATTTGTACCGACTAAATTAATAAATATTGCCTGCATCACACCCCAACGAATATTGATTCCTATCAAATTAAATATAAATTGGGCATTGTGATAATACTAGTTATTATAATAATTATATTTAAGTTTTCGTCCTAAATTGTTTTTTGAAGTTAGCAAATTCCCTCCAAGATGCGATGCATGATGCATCTATAAAAGAATTGGAGAAGTGATCTGTAGTCAACTGTTTTGCAGCTATATATCTAATAATTTTATGATTATTCCTTTTGAATATCCCATGCAATCCTCATTGAAAGACGACACCGTTGAAAACTCTGATTTTCGAATTATAAAAATGAGTTCTCTTAGAGAGATCAAATGCAGAAATAATGCAGCTCCTCTATTTGATTTTCTCCTATTGATTGGAAATAGGAAACTGGTATGATTCTGAACATTTCTTCCCTTTTCTTGATTTTTCCTTCGCTAAATGTATTGTTGGTTGAAACTCATGAGAGTTTATAATGAAGTGATCATGATGTTTGCATTTTCTTTCCATGAATTTGATGTTTACAACAAAAGAAGTTGTGCCTCTTTAACTGTTCGATTAAATGCCGCAACATATATTTAAGATTGTTCTGATCTTAGCTGCTGTTTCTTGTTAATTTTCTGGAATATTGATCTTTAGGTATTGCTGATCTTCAGAATCTTGTTTTTAGCATGTATTTGTGCTTTTGTTATCCAATGCAGTTTAGATATCATTAAATTTTTCAAGAGTTTTAGAGGGTCTTATTGGGTTTTTCTTTTAGCAAAACAAAGGTTTGGTTGTCCAATTCTAATTGTCCTCATAATGAAGTCTTTCTTCTCACTGATTCAATTTCCGGTGTTAATGTAACATGATATCATGTCATACCCTGCATAGTCTGATGTAAGTTTCCCTAACAGATCCATTATTATTACACTGCTCGATCGGTAGTTGAATAAGTGATTGGGATTGTAAATATGAGCAATTCAAGTCAGGATTCTACATTAAGTGGGAATGCCCTCGAAGCAGAAGAAGGGAAAGTTGATAAAAAGGAGCCCAAGAAGAAGGTCCCATTTTACAATCTATTCTCGTTTGCTGATTCGTGGGACAAAATTCTGATGATCATAGGCACAACTGCTGCCATTGGTAATGGCTTGTCGCAGCCACTTATGACCCTGATTTTTGGTAAAGACAAAGGAACAGGACTTGGATCCCTCGTATCAAAGGTATGTAAACGAAGACAAGAATTCAGCTAATTATTAGTATATAATAGTAGTAACTCTTTTTTTTTTTTCCATCGTAGTTTTGTTGCATCTAATTACTGGAGCTCTAATTATTGCAGTCATTCTCTTGAATTTCACTTTCATCATGAAATGTAGGTATCACTTAAGTTCATATACTTGGCTCTGGGGTGTGGGGCAGCATCATTTCTGCGTAAGTGCTGAAAATTTTGTGATAAAACAAAGCTTAGTTCCTTTTCCAAAAGCTTGTAAACCTTCTGATTTTTCAGAGGTGTCTTGCTGGATGATCACTGGTGAGAGGCAGTCTGCAAGGATTAGGAGTCTTTATCTGTGTTAGAATAATAAGTATAGATGGGCCTTTAGTGGGCCTTTATTAGAATAGTCTATTCAACTTGTATATATATGTGTGTACTCTTGACCTAATTGAATACATAGAAAATTCTCCCACACTATGTCTTTTGATTATAGCATAACATGGTATCAGAGCATGGTTCAGATTCTGAAAATTAGGGCAACATTTCGAAAATTAGGGCTTTAATTTCAGAAATTAGGGTTTGAGAAAATTAGGGTTTGGGCACATATTTGGGGTTTTACCATTTTCGCGAGATCCGGCAACACCACCACCCACGGGGGAGGTGCGCCGTCTCCAGCGACCCTTCGCTGGAATGCCGGCGGCGCCATGGGACTCCTGCAGCGCCCGGCGAAGTTTTTTTTCGCGATTTTCTTCCGGCGTGGGCGGCGCGTTTACGGCCGGAATTTCCTCCGGCGACTTCCGTTGAGCTCGTCTCGTCGAGCTCTTTCATTCAATTAATACTGTTTGGGTCAACATCCAAAGTGGTGTGTGATTTCATTTTTGGGTGCAGATTTTGTGAAATTTTGGATTTGATTTGTTGCGTTTCTGGAATTGTTTCTTTTGGTTGGTTTGTAGTTTTGAAGATAAAATGTCTTCTGTGGAGTGTCGTTATTGTCATGGGTTTGGACATATCAAAGGAGATTGTCCAAAATTGCGTAATAAATTTGACCACTTTAATGGTTACATCCTTATTTCTACTATTGAGTATGCAAGGTTTTGCGCAATTCGGAAGTGAATCGGTCAAAAGCAAGTTCTCATTACCCTTGTTTGCGGTCGAGGTAATTCTAATGCATGTCTTGTTTCCTCATCATCAAATGGGTCATTGATTACGGTGCCACGAGATCATATATGAAGTAATCAACCTTGTTCTCTACCTTTTACCCACATAAAAAGCTGCATTTCGCATTACTTTAGCCGATGGTTCACAATCTCGTGTTATTGGATCGAACTATTAACCCGACATCATCCCTATCCTTGTCATACATTTCTTAGTCTCCACTGAACTCTCGTTTAATTTGGTTTACGTGAGTAAACTTACTCGTAATCTTAATTGTTGTGTCTCATTCTATCTCGATCATTGCTTGCTTGGGATCTTCGACGAAAGAAGATTATTGGTAAGGGACATGAATCTGGCGGCCTCTACATCCTTGAAGGACACATCGACTAATTCGGATAGCATGTGTAGGAACCGTCACTCCCATGGATGCACATCGTCGGTTGGGTCATCCTTCTCTTTGTTGTTGAAAGCGTGTCCATGATTTTTCTCGGTTATCATCTCTAGATTGTGAATCTTGTCATTTTGCTAAGCATCATCATTATTAGTTTGAGTCCTCGTGTCAATAACAAAGCAAGTGCTCCTTTTGAGTTAGTCCATTTCGATGTTTGGGGTCCATGTCGATTACATCGAAACACGGATTCGTTATTTTGTCACCTTTGTTGATGATCATTCTCGTATGACATGGTTATATTTGATGAAAAAATCGTTCGAATTATTTACTCATTTTTACGCCTTTTGTCTTTGAGATTAAGACTCAATTTGGTGTGGTCTGTGGAAAACTCTGAAGTGATAATGCTAAGGGTATCTCTCGAAATATTTCATTGTTATATCTTTGATAATGGCATTCTCCATCAAACATCGTGCGTTGATACACCGTCTCAAAAATGGTGTGGTGAGAGAAAGAATAGACATCTTCTTGAAGCAATTTAGAGCCTTGTTATTTTCCATGCAAGTACCTAAAACATTTTGAAAACATCTTTGTTTTTCTCTTCTTTTTTTCTTATAATCGCATGCCTTCTCTACGGTTCTTGGTGGTAAAACTCCTTTTCATGTTCTATTTCCATCTAAGTCCTTGTTTCCTATTGAGCCTAGAATATTTGGTTGTACTTGTTTTTGTTAGGGATGTTAGGCCTCGGGTCACAAAATTAGATCCAAAATCTTTGAAGTGCATTTTCTTGGGTTATTCTAGGGTGCAAAAAGGGTTATCGGTGTTTCATCCTAGTCTCAACAAGTATCTTGTATCTGCCGATGTTGTTTTCTTACGAGCATACACCATTCTCTCATTCCACTCCTCCCCCTTCGGCGGGGGAGGATCTGTTTTTTGATATATCTGATTCCTCTTGGGTGATACCTCCATTCGACTCCACTCGCCACCTATCATACAAGCGTATTCTCGTCGTCCTCCACCTCCCGTTCACCTCTCTTCTGATTTGGTTCCCGATATGCCGGTTTCATGTCCCGATGAGCCAATATCTTCGTCCAGCAGATCCTCCTCCAAGTGATGATCTTCCCATTGCTCTTGAAAAGGTAAGCGTTCTTGCACTTATCCCATTTTCTTTTTGTTTCATATGATCACTTATCCCTTCCTCTCGAGCTTTTGTTTTTCTCTCGAAATTGTTCCTAAAACCGTTCAAGCTTTTGGCCCATCCGGTTGGCGTAATGCCATGATTGAGGAAATGAATCGTTAGATACTCGGCACTTGGGTTTTGGTGGACCTTCTTCCCAGTAAAAGCGACCTATTGGTCGCAAATGGGTGTTCTTGTTAAAGTTAATCTGATGGTTACGTGGCTCGGTTGGCTTCGCCTTGTTGCCAAAGCTATGCTCGAGACTTATGGTGTTGACTATCCGACACCTTTTCTCGCATTGCCAAACTTACCTCGATTAGGCTCTTGATTTCGATGGCCTTTACTCATCATTAGCCTTTACACCGGTTGGACATCAAGAATGCCTTTCTCCATGGTGATCTCGTTGATACTATTTATATGGAGCAACCACCGTTTTTTATTTTCGAGACTCATAAGGTATGTTATCTTGAAGTCTTTGTATGGTTTGAAAGCGAGTCCTCGTGCATGGTTTGGTACTTTTACTCGTCTTTGTTGAGAAGTTTGGCATGAAGCAAAGCAAATCGATGATTCATTTTTCATATCGTTACGAGGGTGGTATTATCTTGATGGTTGTGTATGTGGATGATATTGTGATCCTTTGGGAGTGATGTTAAAGGAATTGCATCTTTGAAAGCTTTCCTTCCTCTTCGGGTTTACTACCAAGGATTTGGGGACACTTAAGTATTTTCTTGGTGTTGAGGTGAGTAGGAGTAAGAAGGAATTTTCTGTCTCAAAGAAAGTCGTGCTCGATTTGCTTTACGAAGCAGGGAAAAACTGAGTTCTAAACCATGTAGCTCTCAATGGTTCCCAATTCGACTAAAAAAGGGTGTGTTATTTGATGATCATGGGAAGATATAATGAAGAAGGTTGGTTGGAAAGTTGAATTATCTTAGGGTGACACGTCCGGATATTGCTTACCCTTTAACTAAGTGTAGTGAGTCAATATATGTCATCACCAAGCTGCTGATTCTTGTTAAGGCTGGAATAGAGCAAATCTTGTGTTATTTGAAAGAGTTTTTGGGCGTGCTTTTTTGTGTATAGTGACCATAGTCACGAAAAAGATTGAATGTTTTAGGGTCTTATTGGGTTTTAGCAAAACAAAGGAAGTTGTCCAATTCTAATTTGAGGATATTGTGTTTTCTTTGGTGGAAATTTGATTTCATGGCAAAGTAAGAAAGTCAAAAGTTTAGTCTCCATTATTATTACACTGCTCGATCGGTAGTTGAATAAGTGATTGGGATTGTAAATATGAGCAATATCAGGATTCTATTGGTGGGAATGCCCTCGAAGCAGAAGAAGGAAAGTATGGGTAAATGAGTTTCTAAATGAAGGTGGGTTTAGAATCTCAATCTCGTTTGCTGATTCGTGGGTGATAATCTGATGATCTTCACATTGCCTCTAATTGGTCTTCCACGAATCGCGGACCAATGACCCTGATTTTTTTTTGACATGATTTGATTTTTTGGTAAAGACAAAGGAACAGGACTTGGAATTTCGTATCAAAGGTATATAAACGAAGACAAGAATCGAAGATAATTATTAGTATATAATATCTTAACTCTTTTTTTTTTTTTGGGGTTATCGTAGTTTTGTTGCATCTAATTACTGGAGCTCTGATTAACATCATTCTCTTGAATTTCACTTTCATCATGAAATGTTAGAATAATAAGTTATAGATTGGCTCTGGGGTGGGGGGCTTCATTTCTGCGTAAGTGCTGAAAATTTTGTGATATACAAAGCTTAGTTCCTCTTTCCAAAATTGAAAACCTTCTGATTTTTAGAGGTGTCTTTCTGGATGATCACTGGTCTTTTGATTATTAGGATAACAATCTGAAAACCATACTACGACAAGATATTGCTTTCTTCGACCAGGAAGTGAGTACTGGAGAAGTAATTGGAAGGATGACTGATGACACTATTTTAATTCAAGATGCTATCGGGGAGAAGGTATTTCTTTTAGGCAAAATCTTATGTAAATAAGTTTCACCATTTAAACAATATTATAGTTGTTTTATTAAAACATATTAGTTTGTTAGTATTAGTTGTTCCATTTAAAAGTATTAGGCATTATGCTATAAAGTGATAGTTGTGAATCAGTTGTACAGTAAATCAGTTTTCCATAAGATCACTCCTTCTATTATCTATCTTAATGTTTATTATTTCAATGTGTTACCTTTCTAATATTGGTAAAATGTGTAGGTAGGGAAATTTGTCCAGGTGACTTCATCGTTTATAGGAGGCTTCACAATTGCTTTTGTTAGAGGATGGCTTCTTGCACTAGTCCTGTCTACATCAATTCCTTTGATGGTCGTATCTAGTGGTGTCATGAACTTCCTCAGATTCAGGATGACTCTCCGAGCACAAAAAGCATATAGTGATGCTGCCAAACTAGTCCAACAAACAGTTGGCTCCATCAGAACTGTGAGTTACTAATCACAGATTTCAGGGCTGATTTAAATTCTGGAACTCCTAACAGAAAATAAAATGATTCTGATTGTGTTTAGGTTGCATCATTTACTGGGGAGAATCAAGCTGTGGTCAACTACAGGAAGTTCCTTGATACTTCTTACAAATCTGATACGAATTTAGGGCTGTTTGGTGGGTTCGGTATTGGATTCTTCGTATTTACAATGCTCTGCACTTATGCTATGGCTGTTTGGTTTGGTGGGAAAATGATCTTGCAGAAAAGTTATACAGGTGGAGAAGTCTACACAGTACTTTTTGCAGTGATTATAGGTTCCAAGTAAGTTTTGCTTAGAGTTTTCCCTTTCTTTTCTTTTTTTCCCCTCCCAATTTGAATCTAATTCCAAAGTGACAATTTTTAAAATTCCAATTTTAGTTCTCTAGGCCAAGCATCTCCTCCCATGACAGCATTTTCCGCAGGCCAAGCAGCAGCATTCAAGATGATTGAGACTATAAATAGGAAACCGGAAATAGATTCATATGATCCAAAAGGATGTATATTGGATGACATTTGCGGGGACATAGAATTTAGAGATGTCTGTTTCAGCTATCCAGCAAGACCAAAGGAGAGAATCCTCGATGAATTTTCTCTACTTATTCCCAGCAGCACAACTGCAGCTTTGGTTGGGTAGAGTGGAAGTGGCAAGTCTACCGTGATTAGTTTAATTGAGAGGTTTTATGATCCATTGGCTGGTAGAATTTTGATTGACGGAATTGATCTCAGAGAATTCCAGCTCAAGTGGATAGGTCAAAAATAGGCCTAGTTAGCCAGGAACCTGTGCTATTCACAACTAGCATCAAGGATAATATTGCATATGCCAAAGATGGAGCTACACTTGACGAGATTAGAGCAGCAGCTGAATTAGCAAATGCAAAAAAAATTATTGATAAACTTCCCCAGGTATGATGCTTTTTTTTTTTTTTAATATTTCTCCACTCGATCTGTTTCTACGTGTTTCCTAAAATAGGATTTGTATATTCATGCAGGGGCTAGATACCATGGTTGGGGAACATGGTATTCAGCTTTCTGGTGGTCAAAAACAAAGAGTTGCTATTGCCAGAGCAATTCTAAAAGATCCGAGGATTCTACTTTTAGATGAGGCAACGAGTGCATTAGATGCAGACTCTGAGAGAATTGTGCAAGAGGCTCTGGAAAAAGTAATGGTAAACAGAACGACAGTCATAGTTGCTCATCGCCTGAGCACTATTAGAAATGCTAATATGATTGCAGTTCTTCACCAAGGAAAAATAGTTGAAAAAGGTGAACTCCAGTTGTTTTTGATGCTTGTTCAACTTCTGTTTTTGAAGATCACAATCACTCATTATTTGTTCTAACCAAGTAAAATATCTCATGCATTAGTTCTAAGTTCTAAGTGAGTAAACTATTGACATGAATTTAAAATTTCAGGCACACACTTTGACCTACTGAAGAATCCTCAAGGGGTGTATTATAACCTTATACACTCCCAGGAAGTAAACGAAGATATCGAGCAAAACGCTGACAACAAAGACATAGCAGATGTTACAAAATGTGGCGGAGAATCTAGCAAAAGAATATCATCTATAAGTTCAGGGTTGTCTGAAGTTGGAAATACCAGTAATCGGTCACTTTCACTTAGTTTTCAAAGACTGCACTTGAAAATGCAAATGCCCTTTCTCCTGAAACATCAAAAAACCTTCCAGAAGTCTCAATCTACCGCCTTGCTCATCTCAACAAGCCTGAGACCCCAGTGTTGGTACTAGGAACTATAGTTAGCATCATCACTGGCTCAATAATGCCAATATTTGGCTTATTAACTTCTTTCATGATCGAGACTTTCTATGAGGTGCCACATAAACTAAAGAAGGATTCAGAATTTTGGGCATTGATGTTTTCTTTTCTTGGTCTAGTATCATTAGTTGTATATCCAACAAAGTCATATCTATTTAGTGTGGCTGGGAGTAGGTTGATTCAGAGAATCAGATTAATGTGTTTTGAGAAGGTGGTGAACATGGAGATAGGCTAGTTTGATATGCCTGATAACTCGAGTGGCATGATAGGTTCAAGGCTTTCTACTGATGCAGCTCTTATTCGTGCTAGTTGGGGATGCACTAGCAGAGCATGTTCGAGAAGTGTCCTCAGTTGTAGTCGCATTGGTTATTGCGTTTACAGCAAGTTGGCAGTTGGCACTTATAATCCTCGCAATATTACCTCTGTTGGGGTTGAATGGATATTTACAAGTAAAATCCACCAGAGGGTTCAGCAGGGATGCAAAGGTAAGCTTCTAAACCCGAGTAACACTTGTGTGCATCAATTGCACCGTGTAACTGGAGCACAACTAATACTATTCAGTGAAAACAGCTAATACCCTTTAGTAAAATAACAAATAGTACCATTTAAAAATGAACTTGAGTTGCACAGTGCAACTGGTGCATTGCCTCTAAAACCAGGATTTTTTCGCTTATAAAAAAATAAAGATAATGGCTCTAAAATGATTAGCAGCTAGATATTCCTAATTACCAATGAAACTATAGTAGAAGGTTCCTTTTGTCTGTATTTGACCATTTGTTGTATCTTCTCATCCTATATCCATCTAAAATATTGCAGTTGATGTATGAGGAAGCTAGTCAAATTGCTAATGATTCAGTTGGTAATATAAGAACAGTCACCTCTTTTTGTGCCCAAGAGAGGATTTTACAGATGTACATGAAGAAATGTGAAGGTCCAGTTAAAAATGGAACTAAACAAGGATTGATTTAGGATTTGGTTTCTCGTCATGCTTCCTTTATTTATTCTATGCTATCAGCTTTTATGCAGCGGCCAGACTTGTTGAGGATGGAAAAACGAGTTTTTCTCATGTCTTTCGTGTAAGTATATATATGCATTCACTTTCTTATGGTGGTGCAGACCGCAAAGTATAAAAATAATAAACTTGCAGGTTTTCTTTGCTTTATCCATGTTGGCACTTGCACTATCTGCATCGAGCGCATTAGCTCCAGATTTAAGCAAAGCAAAAAGTGCAGTGGGGTCTGTGTTTGCCATTCTTGAAACGAAATCCAAGATCGATCCTAGTGATGAGTCAGGGGTAAGTCTTGAAAATGTTAATGGAGAAATTGAATTCAGACATGTCAACTTTAGCTATCCAACTAGGCCAGGCGTTCATGTTTTGAGAGATCTTTCCTTGACAATCAATGCTGGCAAGGTACTAACTACTAACTAACAATCAGTCCAATTCTAAGCTTATTATCTATTATATATACATATATGTGATGTGTTGTGCCATATATATGATTTACAATTACATGCATCTAATGATTCAGATAGTTGCTCTAGTTGGGGAGAGTGGGAGTGGAAAATCAACCGTGATCTCATTAATCCAAAGATTTTACGACCCTGATTCCGGTCACATTACAGTGGATGGAATGGAGATACACAAGTTGCAGGTGAGATGGGTAAGGCAGCAGATGGGGCTGGTGAGCCAAGAGCCCGTGTTGTTCAACGACACAATCCGTGCCAACATTGCCAATGGCAAAGGAGGAAATGCCACAGAGGCTGAAATCATAGCTGCAGCAAAATCAGCAAATGCTCATGATTTCATCAGTGGATTACACAAGGTCCAAAATCATGAAATCCAACTTCTATTTTTTGATACAGAATGTTAAATAACTTGTGATGAGCATGGGTGCAGGGGTACGAGACGATTGTAGGGGAGCGCGGGGTTCAGCTATCAGGCGGTCAAAAGCAACGTGTAGCTATTGCACGAGCCATAGTTAAGAGCCCGAAGCTACAAGCGCGTTGGATTCTGAGTCTGAGAAAATCGTTCAAGAGGCACTCGACAAAGTTATGTTGAATAGGACCACTGTTGTAGTCGCACACAGGCTATCCACAATCAGGGGAGCGGACGTAATCGCTGTCTTTAGAAATGGAACCATTGTGGAGAAATGGAACCAATATCCAACATGGTTTCTATTCATCTCTTGTAAACCTTCACATCACTGCATTATCTTAGTTACTCTTTTCTTATTTCAGGGAGGTTAATTTTGACAGGCTCTTTACCTTATTTTGATGATTACTAGTGAAAGAATGAAGAAGAACAGTGTAGGATGTAATGTAATACAACGGGGCTTCTTTTTGGAAAGATGAATCATGAAATTATGACACAATCATAAAATATTATACAAGTCAAATTTCATTTTAGTACTCCTATTTTAATATTCACAAACATTTTTGTCCAAATTTTGTACGAACATAAAAAAATTACCGTCTTCGGTAAAAAGTTCCGTTGATGCCAATCTGTCGTTTCTTTTAATGAAATATTGCTCTTTCCTTAAAAAAGAAAAAGAAAAAAGAAGGTAAATTCCGCACTGATAAGTGGGTGGACCTTTATGTGAGTAAGCCCATTCGTTAACGATGAACTAATGAGTAGCCCAACTAAACTAATATAAATTTTCTTTATTTTCAATTGGATCCCTCAATAAATAAAAAATTAGCTAATGGTATCTTTACATATAACCCATCATTATCATCACAAAAGAGGGGTAGAATTGGTACGGGGAACCCAGGTGAAATTGCTAATTCACACCTGGAAACCAGGTGAAGTTTGCTATTTTACACCCGAAAAGAACCCCATTGCCATTAGTCGTACCTTTTACCAGTTGGCAGCTCTCAGTCTTATACTCTGAGCAACAAAATTTATGACCTCTCCTTTTCGTAACGTACTTTTCATTGTTACTGGAGGAGTGTGATTCGCTCGTATCCAGTGATGAATTTCCTGTTTCGTAGCTGAATCTATTTCATTTTCACCTTTTCTTTTTGTTATAATTTCCCCATTTCCCCCAATTTCTAGATTCTGCCGGTGCCGTTTCTTATACGAATTTTCTGAATATAAACGGCAACAATTTAACGAATTACTCATTTGGTAAGGCTCGCCTTCATTTTATTTAATTCCATTTTGCTTTCTACTAAAACGGCCTAATTTTAATGCACACTGTTATATTTGTTCGCTTTGTGCGGTTTCTGTGACTGAAGTTTGTATTAGCTGCTAAGTTGAGCTTATCCTTGAATGTTTTGTTGGTGTTATTCTTGAGATTTATGGTGCTTACACTTGCATGCAGCTTTTACTGTTATCTAAACAGGATGTTTTGTGGAATATATAACAAAGAAAAATGGTTTGGTCCTTTTCGTGTCCGGAGCTGCATTAGATTTAGTTTACAACTAAGAATAAATAACTAATTTGCTGTATGCCATCAATTATTACTAGAACTTTGGCGTCATTCATATTTGTAAGCTGGAGAAACATTTACGAGGATGAATAGTTTTTTCATATTTTTGTCGTTCTCCTGCTGCTTAGCAGTTCATACAAGTCCAATCAAGTTAGGTCATCCACCCATTGAGTGGGGAATTGCAATCAATAGGTTACACTGATATAATTAGTATCTCTATAGTAAAAAAATAGTAAGATGAGGTGTTCTGCTTTTACTCTCAAGGAAGTGTAAAAACATACTTCAAGATACTTTCTGTATGTTGGATATAAGACTTATGTTGAAGAATATGTGAGAGAATTCCGTCTCATCTAAAAGCTCGAGCTTGTAGAGAGGGTCGGGAATAATCTATTTATTTAATTTCCCTCAACACTCCCCCTCACTCGTGGGCCGATTCATTACCTCTGCTCTCTGGAGATGAGGCCCAACAGAGTGGACAATTTAAATGGGTGGAGTGCTTCCACGGGAATCGAACCCACAACCTGGGCTCTGATACCATGAGAGAATTCCGTCTCATCTAAAAGCTCGAGCTTGTAGAGAGGGTCGGGAATAATCTATTTATTTAATTTCCCTCAACAATATGTCTATGATGTTGTTATGAGGAAGAACATTCATGTGATTTTGTTGATTGCATAATAATGATCATATTTTGTGGTATCCATTCTCTGTATTTTCACTGGTCAAAACTATATTTTCTTCTGTAATATGAAATAGAGAGTTCTAATTTGTTGGCTAGATGCAAGGGTTGACTCTTAATATGTTGGAGGCTTATCCCCAACAAATGTTGTAAAATTGGTATTAGGTTCGGGTGCTTGAATTTTATTTCTTGAGTAAACCATCACCGACATATGCAAATTGTATTGAGTCCATTGACACCTTTCATGATTGATCTTTGTAACCACTTGTATAAACAGAAATGCATATCTATGACATATTGTTATGGTCCACGTTTTAAGTAGAGACAATGAACTTTTTGTCCGAGCTCACTTTAGAATATAAATAATTCCATTGTACTTTATTCAAATGACCTGTAATCTTGCTTTTGTTTCTCCCTTACTCTTAAGTGAACGCATGTCTAGACATATTGCTTTATTTGCACCGTTACAATTGCATACAGTAAGGACAAAAGTAAAACCAAAACTTCTGCATCTTTCTTGTGTCAGTGAGCAACAAATTACTATAATCTGATAAATGGTTTTTGCATTGTCATGATGATTTTTCTTGCCATTTTGTAAAGCTTTTCTTTACCTCTACTAAAGGATTATCCTATCTGGATCTTTCTTGTAGTAAGGTGTGAACTTACTTTAAACGCAAATCCAATTTTTTCAATGTTTTGTTGACGAGTTCTACTTCTTTATTTGACAGAAATTTTGAGAGCTCACATGAGATGTTCTGCTTTTACTCTCATCAACCTCCCATAGAAGACCTTTGGATCCCATAAAACTTGCTGCTCACAATTCTTCTTGCACTGCCTCAAAGATTGTCTCCTCAAGTTTTTGCAACGATATGAAAGACACCTTTTGGGTGGAGGAAACTAGTGGAAAGCCATTTGCTTGTAATAAAAGGAAAAGAAGAGCTGGGAAAAGAAAACTCGAGTTTCTTGGATGGGGCTCTAAGCCTTTAATTGAATTTCTTGAATTAATTGGTCAGGATACAAAGGAAAAGCACTCTCAGCATGCAGTGGCATCATTCGTCAATAAGTACATAAAGGAGAATGGTCTTGTTAGCGCAGAAAAGAAGAAGAAAGTCTTATGTGATGACATACTTTTTGCTCTTTTTGGGAAGAAATCCATGTTGCGAACAAAGGTTTATGAAATGCTGGAAGAGCACTTTGCTGAAAACCATGATGACTCTGATGATGAACACCTGGATAGTTCAGATGACGAAGATTACAGAGAAAAAAGTTCTGTAGGCTTGAAAAGTAATCCTACTGGGCTGATGAAGGAGGTTCCTAAAATTCCTAAGAGCTGCTTTGCTGCGATTATTCCTGAGAATATTAAACTTATTTATTTAAAGAAAAGCTTAATTCAGGAACTTCTCAAGTTTCCTGAAAGCTTTGAGTTTAAAGTAATTGGGAGCTTTGTTAGGATGAAATCTGACCCTAATGACATTTTTCAAAAGAATCCCTTCCAGCTTCAACAAGTCACAGGTGATTGGCTGTATATGATTTACGTTTCACTATTCAAAATCCTGCCAATAATGCTGGATTATATCTCTACTTTTTTAATTCATTGTTACCAATAGATTTCTTATAAGCATCTGGGCTTGTCCATATCCCTTTGAATAAAATCAGATATGATGAATATGAAAAATATGAAAAAGAAAATAAGGGAAACTGTAAGTGATCACAAAGTGGATTGGGCACACATACTGCATTATCTTGAGTATCATGCATTATGTATCTGAATCTGTTCTTTTGCTACTTCGGACTGTATTGAGAAAATGGACGGCTTGTTCACAAAGAATCAAAAAACCTAGCTTTTTTTTTTATGTTTGGAAATACTTTGAGAGTTTGTCTGGAAAAATCTGTTAGATTGATTTGGTTGTAGTTGCTCAAATTTCTGTTGCCATTTGCATCCAAACCTTTGTTAGAACCATGTGTTATTACATGCAACTATCACTGGGGGATTCTTGTTTCTGAAAGAATTTAGTCCTTTCCGTTGCCCAGCTCATGTTGTTAAGTTCTCTGACTGGCGGTCTCATTGAATGTCCAACTCGCTTGTTTAGTCATCTCCACTTAATACTCATTATGCCACCTCATCTCTGTTCTTGCTTTCATGCCTATGTTTATCATAGTTTATTGCTTCACAATCATTGTTATATCACAGGTGTAGAAAAGGTTTCTGGTGCTGGTAATGCTGGTAGTGAAATCCACTTAAAAGTCGCAAATTTCTTTAGAGACATTCCCGTTGGCATGCTGTCAGATGATAATTTTTCGGAGGTAATTATTTATCTATACCCTGAAGTCTGAACTTTTTAAAAGTGATGTAGGTCATATTGATGAGTCAGTTTAAGCACTTATGGTATGATCGGAGCTTTGTTGTTTTGGTTTTCATGGATAGCAAACCTAGCTGAGTCAATCTTGATTTGGTAAGCATATTTGTCTGGAAAACAAATATAGCTGAAATTCAGAAAACTCCCTCTGTGATAATTGAGAAAATGGTAATTTGAGAAACCATAAATTCACCAAAAAAGGAAAAGGGAAAAAGAACCTATATGATTCTAGTTCTGTCCATAGTTATTAAACCTGCATATCTAATAACCGAGAACAAAAACAAAAGGAAGATAAAAAAGAGCAAAGAACAAATTTTATGAACTTTTAGATGCATCAAAGTTAGAACAGTGAATGAATCGTACATCTTTTCATACTCTTTCTTCTCAAAGCCTCGATAAAATCTGCACTCTAAAATTTATAGGAATACTGGATTTTCTTAAATGCAGTACCACCCATTACTTATGAACTGCCAATAGACTTAGTAGATGACATGAGAATAACCTGATTTTTATTAGTTTGGATACTTTGGTATGTTTTCTAGCAAATCTGTTTTTATGTCTTTCTTCTCTTGTGGAATTCTCCCCTTCCATGATTTAAAGTCCTGATGCTGGAAGTTCTTTCTGCTTTACTGCTCTTCAATTTTAATGGTAGTAACTTTTGATATCTCCCACCTCTGCCTCCAAAGGAACTCCTTTATTGATTTTGAATTATTTATTGTTCTGATAATAATTAAGATATCATTATATCGCCCTCACTTTGCTAATGCAGATTCTTATATCTACTTGACACAAAACTCAGCTTGAATCATTTCATAATGCTATGAGGTTTTGTCTGCTATCTCATCCGTGTTATGTTTATTCAGGAAGAAGTTCAGGATGTGCAGAACAGGATTAAAACTGGCTCGCTTAACAGGCTGATTGTTGTAAAGACTTCTTGACCATAAATAAGTCTTTTGCTTGTTCATTTATCTTTCATTTATTTCAGCTTGTCATGTGTTTAATGGAAAGGTTCTTTCTTTTGCTTTAATTCATGGATCTTCTTGCATTGAACGACTAACTATTACCACTTGAGAGAGGATAGAGATAATTTGATCAGATCCCATTTCTCATTTATGTAAAATGTGACTTTTCTTTTATGTATAAAGAGATGTTGATATGGTTAAAAGTTGTCTGAAATAGACGCCAAATAACAAAATACTAATTGTGGAAGCTTAAGTTTCACGTGGAAGTTCCCATTCCTGTGACAAGCCATCTTATGCTCCTGTTTTCAGATATAGAATTTCCAATTTTCTAAATATTGATGTTGACACTCTTTGATGCGTCAAATATTGTGAATGGTGGCTGTGGAGAAGCAATCTAAATGAAAGTGTGGACATGTTAGGATGACATGTTTGGGGATAAGAAACACTTAATCTTTGACTGGTGACATTTTCAATGCCTATTATACTCTCAATTTATTCACACTCGAAATAAACCAAACATATATCACTGTCCAATTAACTTTCCTCCTAATACACTCATTCTCCAACACATGCTATTTAAAACATCCTAATGACAAAACTAAACATGGCCATACTTTTTCTCATTGACATATGTACTGGGACAGGAAGAGTTAGAAAAGGTATATCTTAATCAGCTGTCAGATGCTATCTTTTAAAGCAATATATGGGATTGATATCGATATTCAACTGTTACCCTATCCTTTGTTCATGTCAGACTATTCACAACCCTTCTCTTTAATCCATATGCCCAATTAAACAGAACAATCTTGAATATGTGATGTTTAATGATAAGAGATGAAACTATGTGTTTAGATGTTTAGCAATTGTAATTTTTTTCCCATAGTATGTGTTTAGCAATTGTTGTTATAGATTTGATGGAACGGTAGGCAGTACCTTCACTTCTAGTTAGCTATGATAATTACACTGAATTTCATCTCACAATTACTTAATATTCCCCTTTCTTTACACATTACCATAGATAACCTACTAAATTGATATGGATTTTGATTGTCATACATTGATAAAATATTATGTTTATCTGTTTAGTTGTCAGTCCTGACAGTTATTTCCATTATTACAATTGTCAAACTAATTGTATATTAACATAATTGCAGAATGAGCTTCAATTGAAGGCCCAAATATTGCATGCTGATATAACAAAGCATGTAAGTTATGCTCTTTTTTTATTCTGTCTTAACTGTGAACTCATTATCCATCTCCTACTATTAATGTTACATGTTTGCATAAAGTAATATCAGTCATAAATTACATTAATTGTCTCAAGTTACATGTAGTCCTGTAGTATTTGGCAATGGATGTGTATAAGCATGCTATTACGTATCTGACTTTAGAAAGTAAATCGAAATGTAGTGGGAAATAAATAAAAATTGATATTGCTAGAATTGGACAATGAGCTAATAATTTATTTGTTTCCATTATTTTTTTAATGAGATCTTTCTGATCTTATTATATCTATATATATTTTGCATTTCTCTTTGAATAGTGTATTTTGCTATATCTTGCTGAAGACAGGTCAAAGGATAAGGACCCCTTAAATTTGTCAGAATCGATTATATAACATTATTTATAAATGACCCAGTTACACAATTATTTCTTGAACTATGATGTCCTTGTGTTGCAATTTGCAAAGTTTCATATTTTTTTCCACCACTACATCTGGCTTATGATTCATGATTTTAAAATTACTTTCTGCTTCTGATTGATCCTTATTTCGGTTCCAACTGTTTGATCTGATTCAAATTTTATTTTGTTACAGTGGATTGCCAAGGAAATATTTTTGTTACATAGGCGCATTGATCATGCCAGTGAAAAAGGATGGCAAAGACTATATCCTTTTGTATGCCTTAATTTTGTTAATGTTGGTTTCACTTTTATATAATCTTGGACTAAAATTTTACTTTCATATCATTAGTCTATCACTTCTTTTAGTTGAGCTCCATTGTTTACTTAATTCTCCTGAATTTACAAAGTTTGATTACATAGAAAGAAGGAAGACCCTGCAGACACCATCTGAACAACAAAAAATATTGAATATGGTTCCAGAAGTGATTGCTGAAGAATTAGAGCCTGAAGGTACAACAGCTGCTGCTTCTGGAGAAGCAGAAATAAGTGATTTTTCTCCAAAATCAATTTTAAGGGAGAGTTCAGATGTCTCCAGCATGGATGCTTCAGGTGAACTTTCTTATTTCTATCTTAATTTCACATTCTGGAAGGTCACACGAATTGACATTTTAAGTTTCAAATTTTAAGTCATTAAAGTATTCTACAGTTGGTTTTTGAAGGTTAGTTTATTGTATATGCAACACTTTTGACTGTAAATTGCTGTATCTTTACAATACCTTCCTGCTGAATGGCTTAAAGCATAATGGATTTAACCAGTAAGTTCAAGATGAGTAAATCTAGCCCTGCAATTTTAAAGCCTGTTCTTTAGTTAGTACCATTGTTTTCTTCTACCTGTCTATTTATTATTGACTTCTAAAGCATAATGGATTTAACCAGTAAGTTCAAAGATGAGTAAACGTAGCCCTGCAATTTTAAAGCCTGTTCTTTTAGTTAGTACCATTGTTTTCTTCTACCTGTCTATTTATTATTGACTTTGTCTTGTTTATGAATTCTATTTTACTTCATCTGGGTTTCTCTCGGTTTGCTCAGTCCAAGTGATTTTTTTTGGCTTGCTGAGCTTGGTTCTGAATATCTCTTGATTTGCATGCCCTGATCATTTCATCTCTTAGTGGTTGACTTGGAAAATGTTGGTAATTAATTTGGTAATTTCTAGCTTCGTGAAATCTTGACCTGTATTTTCCGTCATACGAGTCATAAAATTTCTAGTTGAGAATACTTGTGTAACATTTGTAAAATCTGAAGTAAAAGCTTATTATGCTTATGTTTTGATGGTTATATATTGTATAGTAATGTTGCACAAGCATTTAATATTATGTAATGATGTATGTAATCAGAGTATATGCAATTGCATAAAAGATGCTGTGTACATTACACTTTTCACATGGTTTATATCGTGAATCCATAAATTTTCTATGTTGGTTTAACTTATTTATGAGTGATCAGTACTGATAAAAAATAAAACGAGTGGTCAGTTGAAATGAGAATACCTATACCATTTACTTTGGGGTTTATGCCACATTATATATTGACTAAAGCATTGTTGATAATTATGTTGCCTACTTCTCTGAATTTGCAATAGTTGTATAACATCTCTAGAAATCTGAAATTTATTTATTTCACAAATTAGGAAACACACTTTAGTGCCAGGATACCAAAAATTGTTAATACAATAACATTAATTTTTTAAAAATTCTTTAAAAGAATTAACCTGACAAAAGGTTAAAATGATTTTCTTGATTCGTCTTTCTAAAGGATATTTTTTTGGAATGGAAAGAAATCTGAACAGTATGTTGAAGAATTTGCTTTCAATGGCCATTAGTTCGCTCATTTTCATGGGCTAGGTTTAAGATTATTATATGGTCCCCACAAAAGTTGTAGCCCAGTAAGGTAATTTCTTCTGGGGAGAATTCTTTATGGTGTTATTGGTTTGGCTTTTTCCATCTCCGTCTATGTGCTTTCTGCCTTCTACACTATATTTCCGGTTCTCCATGATTTTAAGATTATCATCGAACTATGGTGACCATATATTCTTTATTGTGCTGCTTCTAAAATTATGAAAGATTGCCAGCTAGCCATTCAACTTTGTATTTTTCACTTTTCAGGATCTGGAGAAATCATAGCCCCGACTCAAGTTTATTTTGGTGATTCTCATGCCCTCAAATTACAAAATGGATGCATTGATGGCATTTTCCCTGTTAATGATCCAAAAGGTAAAACCACTGCGTGTTACTTCCCATAGACTTGACTTCTTTAATCTTTTGTGTCTTGAATATTTTCCTGAAGTACTTTAGAGTGAAAGTCAAAAGCTGAATTCTGGACATGTCGTTTTTTTCACTATTGAACTGATGAACATAAAATCGTTTTCTTTGGATCAATTTGATACTACTAAAACTCTCCATCCAATATTCACTCAGTCTGAAGGCAAATGGAGCCTTCCAACTGAAAAAACAAAAGTCAGAAGTTAAAAAAGAATGTTTTCTAAATTTGGAAATAAGTTTGGAGGGTTTGTTGCTTGTGATCTTATATTGCTAGTTGCACCTAGAAGAACCCTTGAAGCCCAGAGACTGGGCTGGTTCCTGGATTATCTAAGGTGACAAGTTTCACTTAATTTGTTATACGTTAAATTTATCACATGAGAAATGTTGGAGAATTTTCGATGGGAACTTTTCGTGAGTATATTTGTTAACAATACCCAAGTATCAATTCAGAATTTTGTTTTTTTTTTAACTATGTACTATTTATGTCTAACAAACAAACTAGCCATTAATCCCAAATAATTGAGGTAGATTACATGAACCAAAAAAAGAATCACGCGCGTACACGATAGTTGGCTCATGTCATGGTGATGTGCAAGGGCGGACGCAGGATTTTTGTCCAGCCAGGGCACAAACTTGAAATATCCTGCATCCGCCTATGTGCATATCATATGAATACTAAAGTAGTTTTAATAATTCTAAATGTGAATTTTGTTTCCTCAAATATTGAGAATGGCGATGCATGATCATTAGTGACTTATGCTGATTTTTTGCTTAGGGTGCCCATCTAATAAAAATAATAATACGTAACAATTCTTAAAAAAATTAAAATAATAATAATTTCAATAAAATCAATGTATTAAATTATAACAAAAATCAACACATAATACAATATTAAAACTCTAATAATATATATTGGGTTTGTCGACTTGTGAATTGCAAGTGAGAAGCTATCACTAGCGAGAGAAGGGAGCAACAGATAAAGATGAGGTTAGAAATTTTGAATAAAATGAGAAAAATATGAGGAATTAACTTTGTGCAGTATTTTAAAATAAAAATGAGAAGAAGGACCACAAAGAGTAACAAAAAAATAATTAAAAATCGACTAACAAATTAAAATAAAAAACTCCGGCCCATATGTAATAACGTTGGAACCAAAACTGGACCTCCCCATCAATTAATAACTAGAAACTGTCTTGAAAGTTGCTGGCTAAGTCCCAACTTTAGAAGGTCTAACAAACAACTGTATGTACATGAAAAATTATGAAGCGAAATAGTGAAAAACGTGTTTGGTATGTTTTTTATTCTTTTAATTAAATATATCCAATATTAGGGATATATAATACATCATTAAAAAAAAAAATTCAGGCGGGGTATTTGCCACCCCTTGCCTAAGTGTGGATCCGCCCATGGTGACGTGACAAAGTTATACGTTGGCTGTCGCATGCCTACCGAAACCCTCCTCTTTCCTGGCATGGATAGGCAGGAATAACTCCCCGGCAGAGTTTGTACTTTTCTATGCCTCGTAGTCTAAATTTACTTTTAGAAAGCTTGGTACTTGGTATGGAAAGTAAATTTGTAAATTGTCTTTGGTTCGTAGTCTAAATTTGCTTTTAGAAAGCTTGGTATGGAAAGTAAATTTGTAAATTTTGTCTTTGTTCAAAGCGCGTCCTAGCCTCAATTTGGTAATAAATGAAGTTGAAACGTGATTCCTCCCAGATTTTGGTCTCATCCAAGATATTTATGTAGGTAATGAAGCAGCTGAATTCGTCGATAAAGAGACGTTGATAGCCAATGTGACGTATGAAGTGAGCAATAGAGAAAGACATGATGCACATTCTGGAGAAAAGGGCCCTCAAACTCAGAAAGAGCCCGAAAAGCCTCCACCTACGATTAGTGTCTCATACCAAGATATTTATGTAGGTAATGAAGCAGCTGAATTCGTCGATAAAGAGACGTTGATAGCCAATGTGATGTATGAAGTGAGCAATAGAGAAAGACACGATGCACATTCTGGAGAAAAGGGCCCTCAATCTCAGAAAGAGCCCGAAAAACCTCCACCTACGATTAGTGTCTCGTACCAAGATATTTATGTAGGTAATGAAGCAGCTGAATTCGTCGATAAAGAGACGTTGATAGCCAATGTGACGTATGAAGTGAGCAATAGAGAAAGACACGATGCACATTCTGGAGAAAAGGGCCCTCAAGCTCAGAAAGAGCCCGAAAAACCTCCACCTACGATTAGTGTGATTGATTTAAGTGATGATGACTCTGAAAATGAGGCCCCAAAGAATAAGAGTGGGCTAACTGGTGAAATCAGAAATGATAGTATGTGGTGCTATTTGGATCCCCAAGGGAAAATTCGAGGTCCCTTTTCGCTGTATAAACTGAAACAGTGGAATGATTTAGAGTACTTCCACTCTGGCTTCATAGTGTGGAAAAATGGTCAGACTGTGGATGATGGGGTTCAATTAGCTGATGTTCTTCGTCAAAATTTCCCATATTGATGGGATTTTGTTGGTGCTCTGAGAAACACAGATTGCAAAACATATAAGCCAGGTTGTTAACTTGTCTAAACGAGAAAATGAAGTTTAGACAGTGTTGTGGTTTGAGTTTTCCGGTTAAATGTTTTCTTCATTTTAAATCTGTTGCTGGAATGTGGGGTAACTAACATAGTTTCCTTGCACGACAGGTCGTGTACTGAAATACACAGGAAACTTCACAGGGCATTAACTTCATAGACGGATTAGTGAAATGTGAACGTATACAGATTACAAATGTGTATCAAAATATATGTAGATACTGTTAGTTTGAGGACGCTTCTTGCATATTTGATTGTGATGTATAATTGAGACAGTTCATAATTAACCAAAACGAATAAATGGGAGAGGGGATCTCAACTTCGAAGATGTATAATATGGAATGTGCATGTCCATTAATTTATCAAGCAAGATCCACGGGGTATATAGGACGGGACTTGCCCCGGAGCCCAAATAGGGCCCCTCGATGAATTTTTTATATATATATCTTATAATTAAAAACAATTGATGGTATAATATAAGTAAAGGTAATAAATTGTGTATTAACGCCTAATATTTTGGAAGAATGTGTATTATTTGTGTTATAGATTATAACCCTATATCATGATGTATAAAACTATCTCATATGGAATGTCATGTCTCCTTTAAACAAAGTATTATGTGATCATGTTCATGACACCACTATTATTAATCTTGTAAAAATCAACACTCTATAAATAAAATGTTGATTTTTAGGTGAGAAAAGGGGTAACAAAATAGAGAAAGAATATGTTTTCATTTTCATCAGCTGTTAATATAAAGATGTTTGTCAAAAAAATTTGTGTCTTTATTTGAAAGTAAAATTTGGGTCCGTCCACAGGTATAGGTATAATAATCATGATACGAAATTAACCAAATATTTTTCTCATCAGCTGCTACAAGGTGTGTGTCTTTATTTGAAAGAGCTACTACAAGATGTTGAACTGCTTAAGTGATGCCTAGAGGAGATTCACACGCTATGAGAAGATTTAGAGGGTGTTTTCAAACACTCAACCCCTAGAAACACTTATATTTCAAAGAAATTGGTGTAATCAACTTTTAAAATAAGAGTTTCTACAATATTCAAATGAGGGTGCAAACACCCCGTTAATAACACAGTTTGATTGCTGTTTTAGTTGGGAAAAAGAAAAAGGACAATCTTTTAAAAAATATCCTACTTCCATAAATTGCAACAAGTAGCATTCCCTCTATCCATCTAAAGAAAAAAATAGATAAAGTAAGAGCATTATAAGGTATTGTGAGATTTATTTATAAATAAAATGATTATTTATGAGTAAAATACAATAACATTTAAAATAATTAAATAATAATTAAGAAATAAAAATAAACTAACTTTTTTCAATAAAAAAATAAGAAAATATACATAAATTTGGTGTACATAGTGTATATAAATTTGGTAGAATGTAGGAGTATATAAAACAAAAAATTGCAGCAGCTTTTTGCCAAGTTTACCCTTACTTTTTTATTCCCCATCACGTCACATTGGCCATGCATGAAAAATATCAAGGTGCAAAACTACAAAAATATCAATGAACTGAGAAATTATCAAAGTAAAATATCAATTAAATATACATATAAAACAACATATTTATATAGGAAGTAATCTACCGTCAGTTCATCAGACCAAATAATAATAATTTTTAGATAAATAATAATTAATTGATACTTATTTCTACTAAAAGAATATTATCTTATCAATGTGGAAGTCGCCCACAAAATTTTGTCCTCTGCCAGAAATGGATCTGAATACTAAAAAAATAGATGTTCAATTATTTATATACTCCAATTTTTTAAAGAAAGTATTTTATGTAAAACAAATTCATGTATGAAACAGAATTCCTAATTACCCTACTTTATGATTCACGAACTTCTAATTTCAATCATATTAAAATCAATATATAAGACAAATAACAAAGTGAAAAAAAAATCATATATAAAACATAAATATTTAGAGTCACTAACTCACTCTCCTATACACCCCATGCATCAATTCAAATTGATGCAATTTGATTCAATTTTAATTTGGATGAAATATGCACTTTAAACCTTAACCCCTAAACAATGAACCCTAAATCATATATGAACTATTAGGTAAAGTGAACCAATGAAGCAAACTTGGTAAAAGTGAGCCAATGTCTCATTTTCGAATCGGATTTTTGTCCAGGTCAAAATAAAAATAAAATCCTACAATTAAAATTAAAGTTAAAAGAAAACTAACCAGGTGACTTAGCCCACCTGGCCACTAGGCTCCTCATTTGAGTGGAAGACCCGTGTTCGATTCTCTCTAGGAACGAATTGGAGTTATGAAAATTATAAGGTGAATTGACGATTTCGTGGAGTATTTGAGTGTTTGATGTATTAACTATTAGCAACTAACATCTAACTTTGTTCGATAAAAAAAAAAAAAACTCATAAAATTAAATTGCAATCAATTGATTTGGTTGAAATGATGTTTCAGTAAATTTGCCAAATATTTATTAAAATACTATATTCAAGTCATCATATTTTGAATTAATACATGAAGTCCCTCAATTCAAGTCACAAATCCACTTGCGCACGTTATTAGTGTGGGCGCGCTACATTCAGAGACTTTTCTTACACTGCAAAATTCAGGCTTCTCAAAACATACCAAGCACCAAAGTTTCTGCTCCAATCTAACTTTATCATATTATATCATTTTTGCAAGGAGTATAAAAATAAAAATATTAAGAGAACACTCGCAATTTTTCCTATTCATAATTTATCTGAAACAATGGAAATAATCAGCAAACAGAGACTTGAAATTAATCCGAAAGACAATCACAAACGGCGGATATGAGATAAATTTCGTAATTTTTTGACAATAATATTTTCGTTCCAATCATTTTAATTAAAAAAGAACGAAAATAGAACACGTCTAATTCCCCATCATTCGCCCCAATTCTTACCCATGGAGAGGCCACGCCTTTAACTCGAAGAGAAATCCAGAAAATAATACACAGATCACCCACCGATTTGATGATAGGAAGAATTCGATCATCTTGCCTTCGTTTGAATTCGATTAGTATTGATTCAATTGTTTCCATACCCTAGATTTTGACAATTTTCGCGGCTTTGACCACCGGATTCTCCCTCGCGATGGCTTCTCTTCCGACGGCTTTGTAATCGTAGGTGCAATCATGCCGATCGGAGTACCGATGATCGGCGCAGAAAAGCTCGCCGCATCGGCATCGGAATCCGGTGAGACCTACCTTCCTCCGGCAGCCGGAGCACCGATTAATCTTTCTCTTCGCCGTCGGAGCCGCATCAGGAGCCGTAGACGCCTCCACTTTCAGATCTCGACAAATCTCCGCGGAATCGAGTTGATTCTCCGGTATAAACCTAGCAGATGAACTAGATCTGAAGGATTTCTCCACAAAAACGTGGTTTAACGCCGTGGCACCGCCTGAGGACACGACCACCGCCTCCGCCGTGGAGGTGGAAGCTGCCGCGTTGGCGTTGAAACAATTTTGGCATAAATTATTGGCGGCGGAATTACCGGCGACGCCGCATTTAACGCAGAGGGATATGGTAGTGTCAGGTACGACCTTGAACTCCGTCTCCTCCTTCTCCGTCCTCTGTGCCATCGACTCGGAAAAGGAAAACTGAAAAACCGAAAATTGAATTGCAAATTGCGTGTGTGCTTGCGTTGGTGTTGAATTTAGAGAGAGAGAATTGTTGAGAGAGAAATGAGAGGTTGAGAGAGAGTTGTGGGTTTGGGAAATGGGAGAGGGTGGAAGGAATATGAAGGGCGAGAGGTCGGTAATGGTGAAAGAATCATAGCCTCCTTGAGACGCGTAGCTGCCGTTTAAAATGACTCAAATGCCCCTCGTCACCTTTTGGAGTTGCGGTGGGTTTAACTGGTTTTGTCGTTTCAGATAAGCTCGCGTGGTTTTCAATTCTTAGTCGTCGACATATGGGATATTTTTTAATATTTGGTGCCACACTGGGTTATTATTATTATTTTTAAGATTTTTTTTATAATAAGACATTTACGTAATTATCGTGCTCTAAATAGAAAACCGTGTGTATATATTATCGAAAAAAAGGATAGATTATATTTTAGTTTATTAGATAAGCACGACACGTGTCTGCTCAACCTAATACTTGTTCGGAAATGGATCCCCTCTTTGACAAAGACGGTCTTTGTCTTGAGGGGGAGGAGCCGGGATCTGGCACAAGACACACATCTGCCACGGTGTGTGTGATCCAACGATTCTCTCATAACTGATAAGACCGTCTTTGTCTGATGGGAGAGATCCATTTCATGTGATGTTTAATGGCCTAATAGGTACACCAAATGAAAAAGCATTACTGAATTTTGGTGAAGAATCATAATAATAACATGGATTAATCATTATTAATTAGGGACCAATTCAATAAGTAAAAGATTATTGTATTATCTTATTATATAATTTAGTTATAAATTAAAGTTTTTTCATGTATGAAAATTTTCATACTAAACTTTGTCTTTTATTTATTTAGTGTGTGCATATAATTTTTAACTCTTTTTGTTCATGGTACTTATATAGTTTAATAGTATGCACTTGTCTAAAATATTTCTAGTTAGAGTGAAAAAGTTAAATACTCACTCGTCCCAATCTTATTTACACAATTTTTTTTTTGGACGTCACAATTTTGTTTACACATTTTCTTAAATAAAAATACCCACTTTATACTTTATCACATAAAATATTAATAAATAATTTTTTTACTCCTAATATTTTATCACTTTATCACATAAAATATTAATAAATAACTCTTTCTACCCCAATTTTTTATCATTTTTTCTTAAACTCCGAGCACACAGTAATTATGTAAACAATATCGGGATGGAATGAGTAATTTTTAATACTCCCTCCGTCCCAATCTTAACTACACTATTTTCGTTTTGAGCGTCTCAATCTTAACTACACATTTTCTTAAATAGAAATACTCATTTTAACTTACATCCTTCAAACACCCACTTATTTATCATACGTCACTAAATAAGTATTATTTTACTCTTCAATAAAACTAAATTCTCCTTTCTACCCCAATATTTTATCACTTTCTTAAATAAAATATTAATAAATATATTTTTTTTAAAACTCCAAGCACACTGTAAGTAAGTGGTTAAGATTAGGACGGAAAGAGTACTATAAAACATTGAACCTCTAAGTAGCTAAAAGAATTGTTGTACATTGAATTAGAAATTTGGAAGGAGCATGTGGGAGTTAGAATTTCATTCTCAAACAAAGGGAATAAGCATAGTTGCATTAACCTATAATCCTCATCTACAAATTGGCGTCATGATAGCATAATCCGGGATAAGAAGTAAAGATTAAGCAAAACAAACAACTAACAAAAAGGTGATCTATGTTATGTTGTCACGATACACGCGGGGCAAAATAGGGAATTCACACTTACCCCACCAAGTTGATAAGAGAGAGGAAGGAGGATAGAAAAAAGCACAAGTCGGAGCTCCAGCTTTGAGCCGCCCACTCTGACCGGCTGACCGCCTCTTTCTTTCATATCGCTTTCCCCACTTTTTACGCCCGTGCCCCACACGTGCCCTGCATAGCGCGTCGCCTTCTTCTTTATTGCATTCGCCACGTGCTTGCTTTTTATTGCCTCAGGAGGAAAACTGTTGAAAAAGACGGCAAGACTTTGTTTTACACGTGGCGGGGGATTAAGCTAGGGTGCAAGTTATTGATCTGCTGTGGTTCGTGGAGGATTATAGTGGCCCCCACTGTGTCAAATTGCCTTTCTTGTGTTGAGGTTCTGTAGGCGCCGTAGCTTGTGCGTGGGTTCTACTTTTAATTTTCTTCTCATATTTTTTCTTCTTTATTACTCCATCTATATATTTTTTTTCTTTTTCTAATTTTATTAAAGTAAACTGTAAAATGTTAGATTCACTTACCCTTTAAGGGAAACAATAAAAATCATCACAACTCATCTCACTGTAACATATTAAAAAAAAAATGTTTTTTGAATTGGTGTGGTGCAATTTTATCTCTTCTACTTATTTTATTATTTTATATGAAATTAGGAAGTCCAGATTTTGAACTTAAAGATATTCAATGTATTTGGATAGTAAGAGAGATTCTGTAAGATGGTTTGAATTGTAATTTAATATTTTAAATAATTTTTTTTAAAACAAAATGTTAGTTGAATTATGAATTCAGGTCACAAATATGATTTATGATTGTGGGATGGTTTTACACAGAAATAATTGTATTGAATTATTTATTTTATTACATCTCTCCCTTTTGCAGGTATCAACCATCATAATCATAAGATGTGAAAAGAGAAAAAGAAATGATAATTTCACTTTTTCATAGATGGTTATTATGCGCATTTTTGCCGTGAAGCTAGTCGTTCTATAATCAATATCAGTGGTGTAGTGGTTTGACGAAAAATGTCAATTAAACTGGAAAATGGTAATTAATGAATTAGTCAACTTGATACTCAATCCTCCCAAATATATAAGTTAATTTGACTTTTCACATGGATTAAGAAATTGTATTGAAAAAGTAAATTAAACAAACTAATTTTCTATTATACCTCTATTTAATGATGGTTATAGTTTCCAACATAATTAATGCATAAGGTTATATTAGTAAATTAATTTAAAAAAATTATTTTATGTAGAAACAAGGCTATATATATTTGGGACATGCATAAAAGGAAAACAAACTTATATAATTGAGACGGAGGGAGTATTTAATTTTGGCATTGGGATATATATACAAATTACAAAGTGTACATAGCATGCGCTGTTGTGAAATATTTGAACATTGAGTAGGTCTAGTGTGCAAATTATACGGTGCAATTATATATGCAATTAATATATTCTCTCTTTTTTAATTTTAATTGTCCGTTTTTCGTAAATAGTCGTCCTAATTTTGTTTGGTCATTTCCTAAAAAAGAAATAAAGCAACTTTCAATACTATTTAATAGTATTATTTCTCTCCACTAAACCCACTTTACACACTTTACACCATTTAATATTATTATCTCCTATTTTTTCTTAATCTTCGTGTCTACACTCTACAGTAATCGGATAATAAAAAATAGGACGAAGGGAGTATAAGAAACGGCCTCATTGAGTGTATGAAATATTATTTGAGTGAGTTTAGTTCACCTGAATTGTGATCAAATTCATACAAAATTTTGTCATGTTTGCGCATCTGATATAGTCATATTTGTGTAAATATGTGCAAATTAAAAATGAATATACTTCTGGTATACACACAAAAGTAATTTAACAATAAGTATATGATCCACCCATAGAATTGCCATGGCTCATGTCATCAAAGACAGACCCATGAGTCATGACAGGCTATCATAATTTTGGACCGTTGATCACATTCCCAATGCACTCATCGTCATCATCAACCTGTAATTGTAAATGGCCTTTCCACGGTTCTACCCATTCTGATTCTGCCTATCCCATCCTAATTACAAGTTGCTTCTTAGGGTGAATTTAACTCCAAATTAATTAAATAGCAATGTACCGATGAAATGTAAACTTACTGCTTATTTCAAGCATTCATAAAGTCTAGATTTTTGAAATTATTGTGATTAAAATATTCTTTTAATAAAATATGTTTCATATATACGATTTAGAGGGGCAAATAAATAGCCAGTGACCTCTATAACAGAGCAGAGTTGATTATTTGAAATGAAAATTTTCACAAAAATAGCCAGTAACCCTATAACAGAATAGAAGCTGATTATTTGAAATTAAGAGTTTTACAAGAGTGGGTATTATGTGATCGTAACATGTCACTACAGCTGAGAGAGAAATTCTATTATACTATAATAAGAACCTTATTATATGGAGACAGAATATTGAACACCCAAGAGAAGTAACATGCATAAAACAAGTGTGGTAAAAATATTCATATTCTGTTGGATGTGTGATAAAACTAAAAGAGATATACTGACGAATGAAAAAATAAGCTCTATGATAAGTGTTGCATCCATTAAAGAGATGCAATATGAGTTTATGTTTACGATGGTAAGCCGGAAGCCTATAAGTGCAGTTGTACATCGTGTGTAATCAATGGGACTTGGGCACGAGAGCAATCAAAGAAGATATGACTAGAGATCATATATAAAGATTTGGAGACTAACAATCTTAATGAAGATCTACTCAAAGTAAGAGAACGTAAAGAAGATAATACTTGCACGCTACCTAACATGATTCTATTATTGGTTCATGTATCCTTCCCTAATTATTTGGGATTAAAGACTTAATTTGCTTGTTTAATTTGTTTATCAACGGTGCATTGCACACTGTGTTTTAAAAAGCGGGTTGAACCGGCCGATCGGACAGGTCCGACCGTTAAGCTGTAACCGGCCAATCGGACAGGTCCGACCGTTAAGCTGTAAGCCCACCGAACGGTTCGAAAGTGTTGGACCGAGCACCCCCAAAGCTCCTGCAAATCGGCAGAAAACGGTAAAATCGGGTCGACCGGTCGCTGGTCAGACCGGTCGACTTGACTCTTTGCTGTATTTAGGGGAAAAATGTTATGATTTTTTTTTGTATTTTTTTATTCAAACTCTAATTAGAATCTAAGATTAGATCAATCAAATTTGTTTTAATATTGCTAACATTTGATTTATATTGTTCAAATTGAACTTTAAAATGCAATTTTGAATGCATATTTATTTAATTTTTATGGTAACTTATTTATATGATATACTATTATAAAGGGACAAATATAGATGATATTTATTATTTATATATTACGTAATTATGACATCATATTATAAAGGAAAATATATAGATATTTTTTATTATTTATATATTACGTAATTATGACGTCATATCAGCTCAACCATTTCAATAACGGTCGAACCTGATCCAATCGAATGCGTTAAGGTTGTACGATTTAACGTCTGCTTCCGCTTTTAAAATATAGATTGGACGGGATAATTTCTCATATAATTAAAGATCCACCGTTTAGCCAGCTGTTTTAACTCAATCAATCTCTCCCAAAAAAAAAAAAAAAAAAACTCAATCAATCAGCTGATTCAGCTAGAGACAACTCAAATCTCCAGAATCTCTTGTGGACGGTAATACTTTTATATACAACAAATAATACTTGTTTTTGGGAGTTTCATTCGTCACATGCAAAAGTATTTACGGTCTAGACAAGACCTTTTGCCCATCTCGTTCAACATTTCTAGATACCCATCTTTGCACCATTACCAGCCAGCAGATTATTCTCAAAAACCACCTGGTCAATAAAGCATTTTGAAAGAGTTTTGTCTTATCAGTCAATTGTTGAGGAAACTTGGCCCATTACCGGCTGGCACCACCTCTTTCCAGAAATGGCATCACAACCGGTAGGGGTCTCCGATTCCATCACATAGACCAATAAAATCATTCCAGGCTCTAATATTGACTCAACCAAACTAAATGATATAATTGCTACAACTAGAAAGCCAATCCAGAGGAAAGTTTAATTCAAATAACATCCTAAAATAAAATAACCATATCATATCAAACACCTTAAAAACAAACACTAGACAAGTAGACGGAACATACGAGCACCGCAGGTCGCCCCCCTCAGGCATTGCATTTGACTACTCGGAACCTGAGGACACCTCGGAAAGCTGGGTGCACGAGCCGATTCTCCCATTCTCACAGATAAAGCGACTAATCATCAACCCAAATTCAAAGAAACCAACATTCAATTTCTATATTTTGTCAATCTTTTCGGCCTTGACAACGGGGTTTGCCTTGGCTATAGCTTCCTGACCCGCAGCACGATAGTCAAACGGGCATTCGTGTTTGTCCGAGTAACGGTGAACGGCACAGAAGATATTACCACATCGACAGGTAAAACCAGTTAAGCCTACACGCTTCTTGCATGTGCCACACTTCTTTGGGCCTTTGACTTCCTCACTGATGAGGGATGCTGTTGATGGTTGAGGAGATGGCAGAATGACCGCTGATGTGGCAGGTTGTGGTTCGGTGATTAGAGCAACATCTGAATCCTTTCCAACGGCAGAGGAACTACCATTCACAATACTCTGGATGGAAGAAACAGCAAAATTTGCTTGCTCTTTCTTAAGAACAAGGTCCTTGTAACACTTTGAGCACATGTTCATGGTCGCAGCTGTTCCGAAGAATCCACAATTATTCGCACACATGATAGGAGCTTGAGGAGCTTGGCACCCAGTCTCATTCTGTTCCATTTTCCTGCAATAATGAACTGCATAATTTAATCTGTATTACAAACTATTACAACAGAACAGAAACATATCAAGTCAAGGCCCCAATTGAAAGTGAGAAATCTTGGGAGCATATAATGTGGTAATAGGCCTGACTCTATTGATAGAGGATTTGCACATACATGACCTGGTTACTCGTTGACAAACAAGACCTTTGGACTTCCCAACAGAACTGACACATAGGAGAATTAAATGGAGAAAATGATGAACTTGCAAGCATAATCATACATTGCATGAACCAATACTTATCATGAAAGGTAATCTTAAATGCCTAAAATATTCTCCTATTCACCCTCCTTGTTGGCTGAACTTTACAAGCTTATCATCACCAAAATAGAAGTTTATCAATCAGTAAGATAGATTTTGCCAAAAAAAAAAAAAGGAACAGCATATCAATTTTAAGAATACAAAAAAGCTGTGACAACTCATAAACAAAGAGGGCCCACCCCATGCACGTTTTGCTGGAAACTCAAGGACAACAATTACGCTAATACCTGCTACTGTAGCTAATAAACACAACTTAGCATCCGTGTATTTATAACACAAAAAACACAAGAATTCCTTCTCAGACTCAGAGTAAACGAAGAAAGTGAAAGTTCACAAGAAGCTAGCTCAGTAACACTTTGATGATACCGAGCGAGTTGAGTACGCTGACTCCAAAACCCTCAGAAGAATTAGTGTTATATATAATACTGATTAAAAGTTTTACAAAGACATATTAGATGCTACTTTTCTCCACACCACCATATATCCCGAGGACAGCTGGGATAATATAGAACTGTTAAAGGTCACACAAAGCAGTCTGAAATTCTTGTTAATAAAGACCACCAATGTACAAATTAAACTTTTTATGACCTGTCTTCAAAAGATTTGTCTAACCCTTCCCATCAGGCTAAAAAGAACAAACCGAAGATAGCACACAAGATTGAAGCCGATGGGCATAAAACACATGCAAGCCCATCAGAAGCCTCCCTTCTTCAATACTGTATCTTTAAGAGTTGAGACAGTAATTAGAGCTGTAAGCTCTCGCTTCCTCTCCCTATCTTGCCTTTGACCCCCATGCTTTATTCGAAATCTTGAGTGGTGCAAGAACGCTTCTAGCACTACATCTTATCTGGAAATCCCTAAACTGTAAAAAAAATTATTGTCCAAATATGCCAATTGAGACTGCAGCACTTATAGAACTTTTAACCTATCTGGTTAAGTCTCCTTCTCAGCTGCAAACTTTAATCATACTGTTGTCGTCATCATAATCATACTCCGTGTTGTCTCCTTCCATATTCTTATCTAATGCTCCTTTATCGCTCTTTACACGCTTGATATGCTCAATCATATACAGGCTAAATACATATTGATAAGTGTACCAACTATCTTAATTGCTTGAATCCTCCAAGACCTTTCATACTATCTTAACAGTGCATGCCCAAAAATTACACTCACACTTGCAGAGCATAGTTGGCACAATACTGTTCTTTCCTTGTCAATTAACAATAGTCATGATTCCGTACTAAACTTAAAACAATTTCACAATCCAAAAGGAAAAACTTCACAAATCTTCATAATCTAAAAGTATAATCAATCAGCTCATCCCAGCTGCAGTCTTAATTCAGTTAAATTTAAACCCATTGAATCAATAACACACAAGAAAAATGGAAAGACACTTACCTATAGAAGGCGATGAATTTTTCCTCTACCTACCTTTATCAAAAATCAACATGAAACATATCAGGAAACTAACATCTAAATCCCACAACGAGCTAAGCCAGTATTCAAGAGTTTGATCCTAATAAAACCACCTCTACATCGACCAGTAATTGGTACAAAATTAACTTAAAAAAACAAGGGTTACGGAAGCACCAAAGACAAAAGAGACAAAAAGAAGAAGGTCTTGAATCGTGAATCGTGATACTGACCTGTTCGCGAAGGAGACGAGAGAATATTTTTTTGTCAGGGTTCCGCTCCTAATCCCCTGTTTATCAACGCCAAACAAATCACAAAACAATACTATAATAAATCGACACAATCAATATTATATTGAGAAGCAATTTTCTGCAATCGAACCTTCAATTAATCTCAAAGATTCGTACACGCAACGAGAAACTTATACGCATAGAGAGAGAGAGAGAGAGAGAGTGAGATGGACTAACCCTAGAAGCGAGCAGGAAACGCAGGTGCAGCGAGAATTGCAATTGAAAGATTGGGGGTGATGGATAAATTGAACCGAGCCTGTTATCTCCTGGGTTTGGTTTATCTAGACCGGTGATACTTTACGATTGGTGAGTGGTTGTCTAATATTTTTAGCCAATGGGAATTGGGGTGCAGTCGTGTGCTATCCATGTGGGAACAGATAATTATGAATGGGAATGCATTATTTACTTTAATATTTGATGGGGCGTAGTGTCGGGGTACGTGGCATGATTCTGTTTCTGCCATTCAAAAATTTATGTAGGCATGTTTTGATAAGTTTTTTCCTTTTCTGGAAATTCATATTCATTGAGTTTCTTTTTATTTATTTTTCCTCTGACAAAGGGTTTGCATCTGCTAGATATTTTCTCTTTCTGGAAAGCATCTGCGATATTTTAATTGAAATTGAATATTGAAAACCCCAGATTCATTGAATATATGCGATATATTCGGTCCAAAAAAAATATATAGGCAAGAGAATTTGAAACGAATATTTTTAAGGTCATATAATTATATTTAACTCATACTTTTAACACATACTTTCACATGATATTTAAAAAATCACGGCCACTATTTTCAACAGTGTCTCTCTGAGTCCACTTATCTTGCTAATGTGGAAAAAACTACACTCCCTCCGTCTTGAACTCAATTGTACATTTTCACTTTTTGACTCGTGTTTTATTGGACGAGTTATTTACAGTATATGAAATAATAAAGTGATTTTTAAGACATTGTAGGATAGATGAGGGGTAACACTATCATATCTCACCTTAAAAATATCTTTATCATTTCAAATATTAATAAACAACTCGTTCGCTACAACACGAGTCAAATAGAAAATTTACAAACGAGTTTGGGACACGGAAAGTATTTTTTAAAATTTTAATGATTGCATATCAGCAACACTTGGACGTCCACGACAGGCGGTGATTGTCAAAAATAGCGACCCGGAATATTTTTAAATATCAAATAAAAGTATGCTCAATTTGAATAGAGAAAAAAGTATATGCTAAAAACGATGAAAAATTAAAAATATGTGCTATATTTGGGGAGATAGAAAAATATGTGTTAAAATTGATAAGAAACTAAAAGTACCCGTCCCAAACTCAATTAAATATTTTTATAAATGATAATAAAATAACTTTTTCTTTTTTATCTATACCCCTCAAACACTTCAATATTACACCCAATGTCATTATTTTTTCAACATTAAAAGACTAAAAAGACATCGAAAAGAATGAGAAGGGTAATTTAGAATAAGAAATGAATGAAAATATGCACATACAATAATATAAAAATTATGTCTATAATTTAATTAATCAAGCTAATTAAATATTTGAAATATTTGATTTAAAATTAATAATATAAAAAAATATTTTAAATACGTGCTAGTGTTATCTAAGAAGAACATGAGTGAGTATAAATTAATAATTTATGGAGTGTATGTATAATTTAATGTATATATTTTGAAGAAGAACTTTTCATATAATTATAAAATTTTAAAATAAATTATTTAAATATGAGTACGGGGTGATTCACAATTAGTTGATAAGGGATGCATCATTATTTTTCTCACACTAAAGTCAATTTTATTTCTTTTAATTTAAGAGTCATTATTTTATCATTCAAATCTTATTAAAAAGACAACTTTACCTTTTTTTTAATAATAATAAATAATTCTTACATTAAAATTCGTATAAATGGTTAATGTAACGTTAAAATTCGTATAAATGGTAAATGTAACGTTAAAATTCGTATAAATGGTAAATGTGACGTGAGAATATAAATTTTTGACATATCACCCTAATTAATCTCTCTCTCTCCATTTTCCTAGATCACTTTTCTTTCTAACAAATAATGAGGAAATATATTATTTCCCAACAAAGATGAGATTTTCTTGGATTACATACATAGAGGTAAATTATGGAGAATTATGAAAAGATAGATAAAATAATTAATTAATTTAAAACAAAATTTAACTTAAAAAACGACAATTAATATGAAAACACTGAAGTACCAAAATAATTTTGAAGTTACTCTTGCAATTATTTTCTATTCCAAAAAAATCTATCGTGGCCAAATATGGGGTTTACATATATGCTAAAATGTTCGTGGTACAGAAATAGTCACCCTTTATTCGACTTGAATCAAACAAGAAAATAAAAATGAAAACAAAAACTAACAATAGCAAATCTCACAAGGTGAAATTAATGTCCCATAACTATAAATAATATGCTAAATATTTGGATCCTAATGCATGTAAAGTGCAAAGAAGGATAGGATGGAGGCTCCAACCAAGGTCCCCACCGCCGGCAAGGTAACAACGGCGTCGGCTGATGGGCCGGGGGCTGGCGCCTCCGTCACGGCGGCGACGGCGCTCATTGAGGCGGCGGCGATGAGGGCGGCGTACGCGATCTTTTTCATGTCCATGGTGGTGGCTTCTTGTGAGTTGATGAAGAAAAGCTTGAGAATGTAATGTAGTGCAGCTGCTTGTGAATTATGTTAGTGGTGATATTGAAAGGGTTTTTTATACGAATTGAATTTCTATTCTTGGAAATTTTAATGTGACAAAATGGACGTTGTGAATTTATTGAGACTATTTATGAGGATGATTTTTGATGAGCGTTGAATTGCCTTCGAATTCGTCGTCCCACCAAACATATGTTTATGTATTGATCTACGGTGTTTTTAAGTATATGTGTGTGTATGCGCGCGGCTGATATGCTATTCTCGAATATCGATCACATTATTATTTTTTAAATAATGATAGATTGATAGAGTGTAAATATATTAGTTTTTATACATAATAGTGACATTCTGTATATATAAAAGTGATATTTGAAAAAATAGAATTCACATAAATTTTTATCTTGACGTTAACGTTAATTGATATGTTATTTTACAATCAGATTTTCTGTTGACTGAAATTTGTAATTCTTAAATTTGATGTTAGATTGCTAAGGGTAATAGGGTTTATGTGTGATATGTGATTTGAAATCAGACTTGAAATTCCAAAAACCTATTTTGCTTCAATTATACTATTTGGTAAGTTGTTAGTGATTAAACTAAATAAATACTCACTTTTTTAGCTACAAAGTTTTAATTTTTCTAGAGACTTACTCATACTTCTTTTTAGTATTATCTAAAGTAAAATAGTCCTATGATTTTGTTCACAATATATTTTAAATGTAACAAAAAAACAACTAATAAAAAAATTCAAATGGCAAATTTTGGAACATAAATTACACAAAAAACAAATAATAATCCATGTAAATTTTGGAAAAAAAGAAACTGACTCAATCAAACCGGTTTTAAAACTTTACCTCATTTTACAACTTAGGTTAGGTGTCCCTCATGCTCATTCTTAAAATAAAAAAGAAATGGTCAAAACTAATGTATGAAGTAGAATACATGCAAAAAAAATAGTATTATAGGATTGGAGAAAATATGGATGAATGTTTGGGCCTGTAATTGGGCTAATTTAGAGTGAGCCAATTATAAATAAGCCGTGTTATAGGCCTAAACTATAACCAGGCCGTCTCTTTTCAAGACATTATAAAAGTCTTGATTTGTCGTTGGGGTTGAGTCGGTCCATACCTTTGTAAATTGACAAGTGACTGCACACACTTGTGTGAGATAGTCCTCGCGGTAAAATGGAGTATAAATTGAACATGATGCTTTAACACTTTAGAAGAAATGAATATTGATTTTGACTAATTTGCAATCCGTCCGGGGCGGATCCAGAAAATTGTAATGGGTTGGGCTCATGGCTGTTGCATATTTAATTAAAATGGACTATTTAGTTAGGGGTGGGCTAAGTAATTAAGTAGAATTGACTTTTAATTATTTTTTATTAGAACATATATATATTTAGTGGATCTGGGGCGGACTTGCACCGGGCTTAAACCCGGTGCAGCTCACCAGTTCGTCCGCCCCTGAATCCGTCTTATGTATGACCGTCTCATATGAGTTTTTATCATTTAAAGTAATAATAAAACTGAACTGCAGGCTGCAGCATTATATGACGGCAAAATCTTGAAGTTAGTTTTTCTTTTTCTTTGCTTCACAAATTAAAGTATTTTTGCAAATTGAAATAATTAATTTGGGAGAGCATATCAGGTCCGAATTCTGCTAATAAAGGCTGATAAATTTTAAATTTGAGTTAACAGTATTTGAGACAAATCTTCAGAGTTATGACTGTGAAATGAAGTTATGAACTGCTAATATTTAACGGTCAATATATTACTTATTATTTATTAACTCTATTGTAATTTATATAGTCATGTAATTGCATTCGATCGAAAAGGATTGATATCTGATTAGTAAACGAATTCGGCTACGATCGTTTATTTTATATTATTCTCTAATATCTTTTTTCCCCAAAAAGATATTTATTACACATGTGTATAGAAGTCTCCAGCTAAATTATGTAAATAAAATGGACATTATACAAAATAAATGAATTTGAATTGGTGCACCGACTATAAAAGAATCTTAACTTAGACATCAAGAAAATGAATTAGGTAAGCCTCTTATTATTAAGGTCTAAACCAACCAACTGCGCCATGTGTATCAACATGATCTTTGCCCCCCCCATTCTACGTGAAGACCCACTCCTCAAAAAAAAAAAAAAAAAAAAAAGAATTCTAAATTAAATTCAAGACCCTATTTCCTATCATCCTCGAAAGATATAGTAAAAAAAAAAAAAAGAATAAATCGATAAATTAAATTCAACTCTTTGAAATTTTTCCAAATGGCTATTGTTTGGTCTTTTCCCATTCTAACGAAAATATATTAATTGTAATAATTTCATTTTTCCATTTAAACGAATATTCGACGATTAAAAGTCAAATTCATCCAAATAAAGGATTTCCTAACTAGTTAGGCAAACTCCAAACACAAGTGTTCACAAAAACAAAAAAAGAAATTACCAAAAAACAATAACGTTACCTAAGTTTTGAATATACAAATACAGAATTAATATTTAGGTCGACATAATTACCACATTTCTCCTTATTCAAATCAACCTTGTCTTACACCGGCCACCTGTCCACGTTTTCTGTGGTCCCACACGCAATCACAACACACAAGTATATATACATCCCTCGATAGTTATGATTCTACCACAAAGTATCAGCATTACTTAAGTTTTTGAAGCTTAATTAATTAACATTTTAAAAAATATCATCACAACAAAAAATGGCAAGTTCAAAGGCTTTGGTCATGTTGATGTTTGTGGCTATCATGGCTCTTCTTTCCGGTGCATTTGCTCAAGACCAGCTCTCGCCGGCGCCGTCACCGGACGCCGGTGCCGGATACTCTCTGCCGCTCTCCGCCGCCGTCGTTGCTTCTTCCTTGGTGGTGTCTCTCATGGCTCTCATCAAGAACTGAATTTGAGATAATTAGTACCTTGGAGGGACATATTCTTTTTCATATTGAGGGATATTTATATTTATATGTAATGATTATTATTATTATTGTATTACTTATTTTACGAGGATGAATTATTTTTATTGTTAGATGGATATATGTATGTATTTTTATTGTTAGATGGATGATTTATCTTGTTTGTTAGGTTATAGAGAGGAATAAGAGTGTGAGGCTTTCTTGTACTTATGTCGCCATTTTGTTGTTGTTATATATTTACACTTTGTTTATTACAGTATTTATTTGCTCATTGCATCATTATAACTTATAGCATGTTCGATGGTAATTCTTTCTAAACTCAGATCAAAGCATTGTTTCCAAAAAATTTAATTAATTATCAAAGCTTTAATTAATTTTAGCACCTTAAAATCCGCTTATATGGATATAGGCGGGGTATTCATGGATGGTGCGATTGGTTTTTCCTACAAAATGTAAATTCCATTGCTATATGCGGTGTGGTTTAATGCTTAATTTTAAATCGTGCTTCATCAAGTAAAATTAGTTATGCGGTTTTAAGCAGTTCGATTTTTTGACGGTCTGGAAGTTTTAATAATAAAAAGTTAAATAATGATATAATAATATTTAATAAATGAATAATAATATTTTTTTTATAATGCATATCATTTGTGCTTGATGAGAGAATGAACTTTATAGTGTATATATAAGTGAATATGCTCACAAAACTCTAACTAACAGCATAATTAACTAACTTAATTAGAGTTTTAATGTATGCAATAACTTTCATCAGAACTCTTTGCATAATATATTTAAGAACACTTACAACACATAAATATAGATGAGATAGAACACAAGAACAACTAGTTGGAATTTTTTTTTTGTCAAATTTATGATTAATCATTAATGAATATACATATATATTTAATTAGCAGCTCGGTCGATGCTGTTTTACACTTAAAATTAAAATTGTCTTGTTTATGCGGTGCAACTTGTTGAAAAAAAATTAACCGCGATTTATTTTTAAAAATTGAATAAATAGCTGTGCAGTGAACGATTTTAAAAAACTTATGAATTATGATCACCCCTGGCCCTGGATAATGGATATAGGGGAGTAATATTCAGATTTTCTGTCGCACACAAATATCAAATTCAGATAATATATATTGGAGCTAAATAGTTGCTTCCGTTTTGGTTTTAGGATGAGTTCTTTCTATAGCCCATTTTGTATGCACTAATGAGTAATGACTAAACAAGCTATATATGAGACTATTATTAGGTTTCTTTTTTTAATCTTGTTAGTTTGTTTAGTTATTGTATCTCAGGATATCCCATTTTTCTAAACTGAATTTTTTATCTTGTTGATTTTAGATCAATCTTTTAGTCCTTTGATCGACTACAACGAAATGAATTACCAGCCAGTTTTGAGTCTGATGTGATAATTTTGTCTTTATTTATTTATTTATTTTGTTTTTGAACTTCAACGTTTTAACTTTTAAAGCTGGTTATTAATTTACTATACCCAATCAAAAGCTAAAAAATTATCATATGACAAAATTCAATTTTAAAAAGTGAAGTGTCCTAACAATGGAACAAACTTTGAACATTTTTTTAAAAGTTATCATGTATCATGTAAACCACCATGGATTTGTTAAAAAACACATATATTGGTCTTGAATAATTCACCACCAAGACAGGGGGTTTTGAACTTTTAAGTAATAAAAAAGAAAGGGCATATAAATAATCAATAGTAAAATAAACTTTTGAATTAATTAGAAACTGAAAATGGTGTTATATGTTACAACTTACATACACGCTTCAAACAAGATGGGAAATACAACATATATTGTGAAAGATACCCAAGTTTCCCATGCATTATCAAAATGAAGTGTGATAAGTTGTTGAATCACTAAACTTCCAGTAACCATCGACACCACATTATTGATATATAGTTCTTATAATTATCATTTTGCTCTTATGTGTCGTCTGAACTTCTCATATAGCGGGAGTGGGAGGGAGGTCTCGGATCCTGGAATCAATGCTTGAATCAACCGAGAGAATCATTATGTATCTGAAATGGTAGGGGATTGTACTGTACGTGTATCAGTTTACAGAACGAACAAGGTTAAAATGTACGTCTTACTTTGAAAGGAGCACATTTGATGATGAATCAAATCTTTAACCATAAAAGGAGCAAATGGGTAAACCTTACCTTGGAAAAATCACATTGTTCCATCAGTTGTTGAAAACTCGAAATATTAGTTGAATGACATCGAGTATATCCTACCAAATGCCCTGCATGTTATTATATGGTAAAAATAAGAGATAATCTTACAAAAAAATTGGCAGGTATGTATAAAAGAGAATCTAATTGTTACAGTCGATTACAAAACGTAGGTGATTCCCAAAATATACTTATATATTTTGGGAAAAAAAAGAAGTAAAATAAAGCCTAACTGAAGGCCATTTAGATTCCCATATAGATACATTGCACTTCAGAGATCATAAGATTGCCACGACATAAAATACTTCAGTAGAAAGAGCCTTGTTGCACTTTAAGGAAAATCAGGGGGAAGTACAAAATTGGTAAGTATTTATAGACTTTTTACTGGTAAAAATACTAGAGAAACTATTCCTAAGATTGATCTGTAACTCATAAAAGAGTGACATTTTGCAATGAGATAGTAAGATCTGTGGTGAATCTTACAAGATTATATATATGATTTTTTTAAACTCACAAGGGTAAGGGTGCCTTTTTTTTGTTTATATCCCAAGATGTGGATTTTTTTGACTTATTACCTAAGCTATATATGAGGCATACCTTAAGCTTACAATTCAAGGAAAGCACGGGCCACATATTTCTCTACAAATCTGAACCAGATTAATTTAAAGTATAATGCACATCTAGGGTCATTATACAGGCACACAACGATTTCAGTAAAAGTTACTGGAAGAGGTTAGTTGAAAAACGAATAAACTAACCGCATTCTAATATCTATCTAAGCAGATCAATTAGCAAGCAGCATTAGATAATTATTTAGAAATAGAGGACTGAGGCAAAAATAAATCCTAGAGGGAAAGCATACATGGTAATCGCACTTGTGAAGAACATAAGATTTGGACCTGAAAAAATCCTTGAAATCTTTATAACTGTAATCATCTTATCTGCAAATTACTAAGAAAGTCCGAGAGCCTGCACGCATCACAATTAGCAGATAAGTAAACATAAAATAAGAAAAAGGAGAAAATGGGAAAGGGGTGGGGGTGGGGGAGACCTGGAATCTTTATCATTTACTGCACTCCCGTCTTCAGGCTCAAGGTGGTGAAGAACATCTTCCTCAAGTTGACCATCACGAAATGCATGCTGTAAAGTAGATAACATGTAAATTTCAAAAAAAATAGAGATATGAAAAAGTGAGGAAAGATAGACGTAACACATCTTAAGCAATTCACAATGTGGATTTCAGTTGTTACTGTTAACTTGAATTATATTTTCTTCCCCTCCATCATAACACCATGCACTTATAATCCATTTCATTCCAACCCAAAGAAAAATAAACTTTAAAATTGAGAAAGCAGGAATTAGGCAGTAACAATATTCCATTGATATAGACATTTAGTTTCAAGTTATTACAGTTGAAACATCTAAATCTGAAAAGTAAACAAAATTTATAAGCAGGGTGATTCAGCATGAATATTGGAACTGATTACAAATGCTTGAAATTTATGATAGAAGAAATGTACCCTGTAAAAACAACTGGCCCCAAATGGACAGGATCCATTCCCAAAGTCAAAATGCTTGCAGTCAATAGACCTGAAACAGGAATTAACCAATCAGTGGGGGTTTCCTTGAAAGGGGGGGGGGGGGGGTGGTGGTGTGGAGGCAGAGTTTTACCTCAGTTTTGTCTTGTAGCTGTCAATGATATCCTGTTTTTCCTCTTTTGAAGAATACCAAATGACACTGGGTATCACAAAGTATGAAAGTCTTCGACATACGGGGCAAGATCTTAGTGCAGAATTAACATCAAATCCAAATGATGGAGAACTACTGCGCCAATTCCTGATACACGAGATGCAAAATGGATGATCGCACTCCGAAAGAATTCCAAATTTTCTTTCTGCTGATGTGGGCTTCGAGAAGACATGCTCAAGACAAACACCACATTCTATTTCTTGACTATTTCTTAGTGCCTCTAAATGCTTTCTCCTTCTCTCACAAGTTTTCATGTGTTCTTCTCTATCATGAGGTCTAAAAGGATGTAAGCATTGCTTTCCACAAATTGGACACATGTCCCCGTGAATGTGAGAGCATTTTTCTCCATGAGGGCAATCACCAACAGCAGCATAAGAGCACATAGCCTGATCAGATGGATCAACATTACTAAAATCGGTGACATCATAATCATTATCTATTGCATCATGCTGCCCGGATATTCCCCCACAGACGGGACTTCGTGGAAGAAAAGGAAGTTCCCACAGAAGCTGAATGTTCAGCGCTGGCATCCGGGTTAACACCAGCACAAGGACGTTCAACAGGAAAAGGAGTATCTTGTGATGAAGTACGAACAGAAGATGGTGAACGAGAAACTTTGACGTGTTCATATCTGCATCGACTGCCATACACACAGACACCCTTTTGATAGAAGGAGCACACCTGCAATAATATAGCAAAGTGTTAATGTAAATTCCAATAAAACTTTTCATGATCCAAGAAGGTTGAGAGAAGGTTACACTATTTGATGGAGCCTTCCAATCATGTGCGAACTCACAGAGTTCGCCTTTTAAACATGTCCCATGTGCGAAGAATTTACAGAGAACCCTGGAGTCAAAATTAATAAGCAAATTATTTTTACAATGATCTAGGCAAAAACATTGTAATAGCAAAAACGCGAAGAAGCCTTTTTTTTTTAAAATCAATCTGGCCTTTCTATCCCCTATTAATTGCGTTTGCATTCCTCCATCTAGATTAAAATCACGAGTAGTTATTAAAAAAATCAGCTGTTTCTGCACTTCAGTTGTGATATCACCAGCTACATAACTACAGTTTCCGTTCCACTGAGATAGGGCAACTAAGCTGCACTGTGTTTTCATGGAATGTCAAAACTTTTTCCAGTCCTAACATAATGTTAGGAATAAAAGGACAAATGAAAGAAAGAAGAAGAAAGAATAGCATTAGACTTAACCCCAATTAACAACAATCAACTGATATTCAAAGGGATGCAAGAATAAGAATCGAAAATAGATTCAAAAAGATCATATTAAAATTGAAGCATAAGATTTTTCAAGCTTTCCTAAAGGAAAATAGATGGAAATATACGCCATTAATTTCATACATTTTGCTGGTCCAACCAAACATTAACTAGAACAATCATATTAACTACTTAGAAATCATTTCTTCTTTTGTCATATATCCATCTTCCTCACCAACTCCACCTCAATCATATGAAACAGAGACGTCAAATTAACAAATTAACCGACGATATTGAATCCCACAGGTGCAGCATTTGAAGAATTCAGATCCATTGAAACATCAATCGAAACAACATGCAGATTAGGAGATATTATCAACAAAATTGGAAGTAGAATCAGAAGAAAGCGTACCGTTTAGCCATGGCGTCGTGAGTATCCCTAAGGAAACTCACGAACGATTTGATTATATGGAAAGGAAAGGTTCCTTCCACACACACAATCATGAAAATGTAAAAAATGGGAGCGTATATAGGGCTTTTGGAGGTTGGGATGTTTACGTGAAATGGTTGAGACGATGGTCCTCCGATTTCAAGGATTACCCCTAATTTTTCTCTTCTAAAATATCAAACTTTTAAAACATTATTCTTTGCCATTCGTGACTATTTCACCAAATTTAGTAACAATATAATCATATTATAATCATTAAACAAAAACTACTTCCTTTATTTTTATTACTAGTATTTGCTTTTCTGATGCAGATATAATTTTATCTCTGTCATACATGTATAGTTTTTCTATGTTCAAGATTGAAAGATGTGTTTGAAATTACATAATTTCCATTCTCATTTACGTATACATACATTGTTATTTTTACTAAATAGTACATTCTAAGAATTCAAACTGTCTACATTCACATAATTTCCATTCTCATTCACATACTTTACCAAATACATTCTAATTAAGAATTCAAACTGTCTACATACATTTAGTTGGTCGATTCATTGTACATAGTTTACCAATTTACATCTTATGTGGAGTATGATTTATGAGTTATTGCATGAACACGTATTTTATATATTTAGATAATCATTATAAATACACGCAGTATTTTGTAGAAGGTGAAAAATAAATACTTTGAATAATATAACAAAAGTAAAAATGAGATTAGCTTAGTTTTCCCATGTAATCACTATATAAAATAAATTTTAATAGGACAAAAGAATAAATAATATACAATCTAAAATTTATTCCAAAATGCATTAAAAATAAAAAATAAGATGAAATATCAAGATTTATGTGCAAGCCCCTATGTCGAGCAAAGAGAAACGACGGGATTGCAAAGCTTGGCATCCTCCGCAAGTAGGCTCTATAAAACTGAAATGCCGCCTTTTTTGAGCAGAAGTTCAAGATGGGTTTGAGAATGGTCTTACGTGATGACGTCGGGCTATTTATTGTTGGCCGAACGGTACTAATGTCAGGCTAGACGGACGTGGATGTTGGAGAGGCAATGAGTTTCGTGGAAGCTCTCTCGGGGGCGAGAGAATCGGGACTAAACAATGTAGTCGTGGAAGGAGATTCAAAAGTAGAAGTCGACGCAGTACGCTCGAGTCAGAATATGGAGTTGACTTTTGGAGATTTTGTTTAGGTGAGTAGAAATATTCTTGCCAACAATCCTAGTTTTACCATTAATTGTTAAGCGAGATGCCAACATTATGGCTCACGCATTTGTTTGGGTGTGTCGTTCTTTTGAGAGTCCATATGTGTGGATTGATCCTTCAATTTTTGTGAATGGACTTTCGATAAATAATTATTCTTGTGAATGAATAATAAACAATTTTTGTGAATGGACTTTCGATAAATAATTATTCTTGTGAATGAATAATAAAAAAAAATTTGGTGTCGAAAAAAAAAATGGATCATATCAAGATTTATGCACGTAAAGTTTACGCCTTTGCGGTTATTGGGTTCATGGTAGATGTGGTAATTTGGGTCAATCTAAAATAAATATGTGGGGCTCTTCATGGGCTGGTACTTGTTCCAAATGGCGTAGGTTATTTGCACTGACATATTTAGGAAATGCACCACCGGATCCGAACACCTCCTCAAGATTACTACACCTCCCCCTGAAAAACCATATTTACCCCCTTTCTTCTCCGTCTTGCGGCCTTTCTTCTTTCTTCTCTCACTACTGGCCGTCCCACCCCTTGCAAAAAAAACCAGCCAACCAACCAACTCAACCCCAACTGTGACGATGGCCGCCCTTCCCAGCTCCAACCACTGACTCCGATCCCGCCCAACAAGATCCTGATGCCGGGCGCCTACACCAGCGACAAGTCGTCGCGGCCTCCGCACTCAGTTTTTTTTTTTTTATTTCTCCATGCCCCTTCTTTATTTGAACAAATTCTTTTTTCTAGATAAAATCCAAAAAATTTCTGTGGTGTTTGAATTAATTTTGGGGCATTTTTCAGTCGTCAAATGCAAATTTTACTCGACTATTTTGTTTCTTTTCAAAAATAAGTTTTTCCTGATATTTATTGTCGATCTATAGTTTTTTACTATTATGATTCCAAAACATTCAGTTTTTCTTGAAAAATAATTCGAACAAATATGAGAATTGAGTTTCGCAATTTTTCCTTAATTTTTTTTGGTTTTCTCGAAAAAATTCTGGAATAATTGTTTGTTGGATTCTTTTACTAGCATATCTAAATATGAATTTGATGTGGTTGACTCGGTGGCAACTCGGTACGAGTCCGATTGTGACTCGGTGTTGATTCGACTGTGCCTCGGTGGCAGTTTGTTGAGTGAACAAATCCCCTGAAATTAAAAAGGGCAATATTGTAATTTTATATACATGTTTTACAGAAGGAAAAAAATAGGGGGTGTCTTTCCTAAAGATGGTGGTGTTAGTAACTTGTTATGCTGAAAAGTGCGATTTATTTACATAAATAAGTGCAATTGTTAATATGGAAAATATAGTTCGTCTTTTTTTTTGGAATAGTTCAGACGTTTTTTTTTTTTGTATAGAGGCGTTGTAAAATCTTATTCTACGATTCAAGACAAAATCTTATCTGCTTACCACTAGGCTACATCAATGTAGTATAATACTCTATGCAACAGTATGCATATAACCGTTAAAGTTGTAGTGAATGCTTTATTTTTTGATATATTTATCCCTCGTTTTTTTTAACCATCTCTTCTCCTTTTGTGTTGTCATTGGGGATCTTCAGCTAGTATTTTTTAATTTCTCAATTTTCATATTAGATTCTTCAATTGTTAATTCATCAATTAGATAATTTATCATTATATAATGATTTTTATTAAATTTATGCATATGCATACCATATATGACAAAATTAGATGTGTATATCTAATTATATGTAGATTAAAATTCACACATTGATGAATTAAAAAATAATAATTCTAATTATCTAGTTGATTCAAATATATTAAAAAAATATTTTTATTAGTACTTTTATTTACTAACTGTAAGTATAGTATATTCAAAATTGTGTTTTTTTTTATTGTAATATTACTTTCATGAATTTTTTAAACTAGACTTACTCATCTTTAATTACTTTCATGAATTTTTGTACGAAATTTATTCAACTTATACTTTATGGTAGTTATAGAATATTATTTTCGTTAAAATAATTGATGAATATTCATAAATGAGATACTGACATGCCTCAACATGATTGGTGAATATAAGATAAGAAAATAATCAAAAAAATGGTTACAACTTACAAGACCACCACATCCACCAATCCCAAATAATCCAACTCCCCATGGCCACTATTTTCTCTCCCTCCGCCGTCCTCTCATCCTCCTCCTCCACCACCACCACCACCACCACCACCACCACCACCACCACCGCAAAACCACCATTCCCTCCGCCGTCAACCAAACCCCAACTCACCATCCCACCCTCAAAAGTCAAAACCACCAATCAACCTAGCCACCGCTCTAGCCACCGCAATCCTCGCAACCTCCCCTCCTTCCCTCGCCAACGCGACATACAAACTCTACTATGGCACCGCCGCGAGCGCCGCCAACTACGGCGGAAACTCCGACAAAAAAGCGTCGGCCGAGTACACGTACGACGTGCCGGAGGGATGGAAGGAGAAACTGGTCTCCAAAATCCAAAAGGGGACAAACGGCACCGACAGCGAATTCTTCAACCCTAAAAAGAAATCGGAGAAAGAATACCTAACTTTCCTGACCGGATTTCCAAAATTGGCCGCGAAAGAAACGATTCTAAACAATCTGGCGCTATCAGACGTGGATTTGCAGGATTTGATCGCGACCGCGGAAAACGTGAAACCGGAGGAGATGAAGGATGAAAAGGGGCAAGTGTATTATGTGTACGAAATCGATGGGGTGGGGGCGCACAGCTTGATTTCTGTTACGTGTGCGAAGAATAAACTGTAGGCGCATTTTGTAAACGCGCCTACGCCTGAGTGGAATAAGGATAAAGATACTCTGAGGCACATTCACGAGTCTTTTAAGACTGTGGGCTGAATTTATGGTATCGTAGTAGTGTTGTGTTTTTGTAAAGGAAACTGATGATGATCATCATGAATCCATGATCTGTGTGTATTTGATAATGATGAATGTATTTCTGTGAACATAAATGAGATTGTTACTGGATTTTGGGGAATTATTTCTCAGTTTCTCAGAAATCTTGTTGTATAGTCTCTATTTGGTAGTATATGTTTGTGTACAAACAGCTTGAGTTGATCATGCTTTCACAAACTCTCCATTTTTGGCAATTTGAAAACATGATTCGACGGAATCCAGAATTTTACAGTGCTTTTCAGAATTACTTGTTTCAATGTACCCAAGTGTTGCTCCAAATAAAATTCGGGATTCCAACAAAAAAATTATCGTGAAATAGCGGAAAATTACTACACCTTGCATGTGGTGGATCAAGAGACTCATTTCATGTTTTAAACATTGATTTTTCATAGAAGTTTATTATCTATGGACAATCTCACCAATTGTCAATGCTATAATTATAATATAAAGAGATGATCAATAGAGGGTGAAACCCTCATCGTACGACACATGCCAAGGCGGAGCGTTGACATCATACTCAGAACAACAGCTCCATCTCTTCTTCCAGTTGGATCTGCCAGTGTTTGGGCGGTTATCTTTGTCGTTCCATTTGTCGCTCCACTCTCCGTCAATTCCTTGGTGAGGTGGGCCAAATGCCAATAATCCCTTCTCCCCTGCATATGCATGTAGTTACGCATGTGCAACTTTGTCTTTGCACGAGAAAGGAGCACAATGCACATGAACCAGTATTCATCAGACCATTCTGTATACTCACTTACATTTGTATATGTAATAACAAATTTCAAACTCAATTAATTACTACTGACTATCATACAAGAATTACAATAAGTTCTGATGTTTCACATAAAATGTAAACAAGGGATAATATATATATGCTACACAACTTCTTGGACTTGAGCTCTAATAGAGGACATTAGTAGTGAAATTTTGGTACTTTTTTATTCTACTGTCATCAAATCTAATGGACCCCAATAAATGTTTAATGTTAAGAATATATTAATAAGGCAGCAGCATTATTAATTTGTCACAGGTCTGATGGATGACATAGGAAAGTTAGAAAATACAGAGAATATGTGCTACCTGGAATAACGAATTGGCCAAACTGGAATACATATAAATGCATGTTTTAAGTCGTTCACAACTTTAAGCGGTATATCTGATATCACAGTTTCCCAATTCAAGTTTTAAATGATAACAATTACATTATGGATATAACATTGCCTTCCTATTAATCTGAAAATTAAACCCTGTTAGTATATGTATAACAGGGGTTGATAAAATGCGACGGTTCAGGCTATATAGCAAACCACAACCAAAACTATTAAACCAAAACACAATACAAGATTACTTTACTAATATTCCAAATTGAATTTCCCATAAGCCCACCTAACTTTACCAATACCTCCATCGCAATTTTATTAACAAAAAAGAAAAGGTAAAAAAAGACCCATGAGATTATATCAAGAATCTTGCACATGTCTAAAGTTCCATATAGATTACAAGGCATAAAGTTGCAACTTTATCAAAATCAAAAGTAAGCAGCATCTGAAATCCGCAGCAGAAGAAATGTAATGTAAATAATAATTAAAAACAAAAAAGGTAAATATTAATATTTACACACCAGTAGCGTAGCCATGGAAGCAACAAGCGGTAGGGGAATTATCTTTGTCTTGATAAAGCGTGTTACACCTCAAGCATCTCTTCTGACCACTCAAAACTTTCAGTTTTGGTGGTGATTTGTGGCTGTTGATTCTTGGGATGGTTTTTGGATTAGGTAGGAATAGTTGGGAAGGAATTGGATGATGATAACCCAAATTCATTTAACTCACAGATATTCTGTAATTCTGCAATTTGTTGCTTCCCTTTATCCATCACTCACCTATCTATTTCCCATTGATTTTTTTTTTCCATTTTAAAAAGAGAAATTTCATGTAGATGGTAAGATTAGACCCACTAACATATTTTGCTTACAAGTTTCGATTTTTTTAAGCCTAATGTGTAAAAAGTTTAACAAAACATAGAATTATTTTTGGTAGTTATATGATTAGATTTATTAAATAATACACACAAATAGAATAAAAAATATTTAATTAATAATAAATTTGTAACTTATTAAAGTGAAGGAGTCATGTATGAAACAATCTGAAGGCATTAGAAAAAACTCCAATTTTAATACTCAAGTTGGCTGCCTATGGAAACCTCTGCATCATGTGTACACATAAAAGCTTGCAAATTTGCAATCTCGAAGTTGTTCACAAGTAAAACAAAAACTTCGTCTAACGAAAGAACATTAAAACCTGTGATATCAAGTTAGTATTAATTAATTTAAAAATAAATCATCTTGTGTTAGTAGTATGTTAAAAAATATCAATGTACAAAAGTACACCAATTCCATACCACTGTAAATTATAAAGAGACACCACAATATTCCAAATTACAAAGCCATATTTGGAGCTAGTGTTGCACAGCTGTTTCAAGATGTTCACATTTTAGTAGCGAAATGCACATGACATTAAATTATATGTACAAAAATTGAATAATTAGTTCTTCAGTGTTGGCAAGAGCAGTTTACATTTCCAGTAAAATTTGCAATCATGGCATGACAATAGTTTATTCGATACAATTTTTTTAAATAAAATTATAGGTTGCTTAAAAATAAATAAATAAAAAATATCCTTGTAGAGTTGTGTTCATACTTAATACCTAAGTGTGTGTTTTGAAACACACAACTAAAAATGTAGAAGTGCTTTTTATTCTTTTTATTTTTATTTTTTTTATTTTTAAGTTAAGTCACACCAACTAAAAAAAAACACTTATATATTTTTGAGTCGTGTTTCAAAACAACTCCTAAATACATGTATCAAATTTTCATGAAAACTTACTTACTCAATTTTAAGTGAGTGCAGTCACACTTGATTTATGGGAAGATGTGAACTTCATACTTTCTATAATAAAGAGTGATTATTATGATCTGATATATGATGAAAAAAATTTAAATTATGAATTTTAATATTTTTTTAATTGAGTTTGATTATATAAGTTGAGTTATTTTTTTATTTAATTTTATTTTATAAGTCATATTAAATTTGAGTCAATCTTATGTACACAATAATTAATTTTTTGAAAAAAATCTTATGTGCATCGTTGCAGGATGCAAATAGGAACACAGGTAAAAATGTGTAGATTAATATAACTGAAACGAATGGAGATGGATCCCCTGCAGTAACTGTACGGTGCAGTTAACTGCAGGACCGTTAAATCTAACACACACACACATACACCCGTGCGAGTGTGTGTGATCTAACAACCCCGCAGTTAACTGCACCGTGCAGTTACTACAAAGGTTCCATTTCGAAATCGAATATACTAAATTTAACTAAAAATATGAAATGAAATGTGCAAACTAGTATAACTGAAACATCCTGATTAATATTACTAAAATGTGACGAGTAATCCGTATAGGTGCATATGAGACTTGATGATTACATTTTAATATCAGTTTATATATTTTAGCGTTCCTAATTAATACTATAACGTATCAATTTGTTAATAAATATAATAAATTTAATTTTCCTATCATATGTATCACACTACATTTTATGTGTATATAGAAATACTAATTTTTGGACAATACTAGACAAATGAAAAAAATTCAAACGACCACAACATCAGTAAATGGTAGACAGAAATACTACTTTTTGGACAATATACTAGACAAGTATAAAAATTTAAACAACCACAAAATCAGTAAGTTTCTCGAAAACAGTTACGTATCAAATTGAAAAATAAAAAATAAGATTGGTGCATAACATTAGAAAAGTTTGTGAAATTAATTAACTTTAGCCAAAAATAACCTACACCAAAATCACCTGATTAAGCTGATAATGGGTCATTAATTTCGTTAAAAGGGTCTTCCAAAAGCGACAGGGGTAAATGCACCAGCATTCTCCACCCTGTCTCTGCATCAGCATCAGCATCAGCATCACTCCCTGCTTTATATCCCTTCTTCTTCTCAACTTCACTCTCCTTTTTTCCACACTCTGTTTCTGCAGCTGCTCTACATTTTAGCCTCACTTTTACACACTCGTGTGTAAACTAAGTAAGTAACACACTTCACTTACATTGCTGCAAGAAACCCCATCTCTCTGTTTCTCTTCTTGGGTTCTTCCGTGAATTTTTCTGCTTAAATCTCTTCTAAGCTTTTCTGAAAGACTGTTTTTTTAATTTTATTTTCCGTTATTTTTGACTGTGCTTGCTTGCTTAATGTGGGTTTTAACTGGTGGAGAATGCATTTATTGCCCTTGTCACTTGTGAGAATTTTGCGCAAAGCTCGAGTTTTTTTGCCTGTTTGGAAAAGTTCCCTGTTAAAAAAAGAAAAAAAGAGCAGTCTTTCGATCAGCTTTTGCTTTATTATAGGATTCTTTCTCAGATTCCGTTTCTGTAGTGGTGTCAATTTGTTGTCTTGCACTCGTATGTGTGTTATTTTACTTGATTAAGCTCTTCACAGGGTCCTTTTTTTTCTCTATGTTGAATCTGTGATTTTGAGAAGAAATTTTCTTGATTTTAGCCTTTCATTTTCAGCGCAAATGCAGTAGTAAGTGATAGTATAACTTATTTTTGCCCTATGCCCTTCTCATTTACTGTTATGCCCCTGTTGTTGTGCTTGTGGGTTTTCAAATTTGAAGCTTGGATATGGGTATGAGATCTGAGTTTGGTGGAATGAGCCTTAACTTAATGGGTATGCCATAGAACAAGTAGGGCTGAGTGCCTCTGGGATTCTTTAATTTCCCAGGGACTTTTTGGTCCAATGTTGTAAATTTCTGATTTCAAATGTTTTAGAGGAATGGCTCATAAATGGGGGTTTTTGTGGGAGGTTCCTCAGACTCTCTCAGCAGATATCTTGCCCATTGCTGGCTCTAATTCATTCACCAATGTGATCTGTTGGTTTGGCATTTCTTAATGTAGTACATTCGATTCGGGTTTCAGGTGCAATACAATATTTGTTTCTAACAGCCTGCCGGCATCAATTGATCTAACGAAATAATTGACTTGCGTTAGTGATTTGTGATCCTGTCAAATCTTTGTACTATTTCCATTTTAGGAAATTCTTGCTCATTCAGTAGTATGCTGTGCCTGTGCTTATGGATATGATATGCTCGTGTGTTCATATATATGTAATCGGTGTTTCACAAGGAAATGAGGAAGTCACATCTTAAATTATTAATTCATGGTTTTGTAGGTTTTGCATTTTGACATCATCTGAAGGCAATTAATATATACAAAAGCTCAGTGCTTCTGTTGAAGGGACAAGTGCAAACGCAGATTGTATTTCATTGATGATGTTCGAAATATGGCTTCGAGTGATCTTGCTATCCTGTGCAGTTTTCTTCACTGCAAAAGGTGAATCCAAAAAACTTTAGTGTGCTTTGATATATAAATATGCTCCATTCCTTTGGCCTGTCCAGTAGAGTTGATTAAATGCCAGATTTTAGAAATCTTATTTCAGGGGGCTTTTTATGTATACTTCGACAGACTGTACTTATGCACCAGGCTCTTTTGATTCTAATTTACAGAATTAATTTTTGCTACTAAATTCACTGTTCTGATAGATACACTACAAATTTCGTTTGCATTTTTTGGAACAAGTCCTCTTGAAAATAATTTTGTTTTATAATCTGTTAATGACCATTCACTGAAGTAGGTCGGATTCTTGGAGAAGTATGATCTAAATTAAGGACAGATGACATATTACCTGCAGTATTAGATTGATACTTTTCAGATTTAGCAGATTATGCCATAAATGTGTTATGTGCTGCTTTCATCTAATCTACCTGAATGTTGAATTAGGTAATCTTCTTGTGAGAAATTACCTTATCGGGATGATGATAGATACACGATAGTATTCTTACCTACTACCTAGATGACTTTCTTTGGTCTTGTAATTTGAGATCGAATAAGTTTCTTATGTTATCAAGAATTGTTCAAAAATTTAATTATTGGGCAAAGTCTTATGCAATCCAGTTTTACCGTCCAACTGGTTTGCATTTTGTGTGTATTTTCAAACAGTATTAGTTGTTTCATTTAAAAATATTAGTTTTTATACTGTAAAGTGATAGTTTGAACCAGTTGTAACTTGTACGGTAAAACTGTTTTACATAAGACCAATATATGTACCAGAAGTTCTAAAGAATAATCTCGACTATTTTGCAGGTGCTTTTGTTGGTGTAAATATTGGAACCGACGTTTCAAACGTACCTTCAGCTGCTGACATAGTTGCCATTCTTAGAACTCTGAAAATAAATCATGTTCGTCTTTTTGATGCGGATGCCCATCTCCTGAATGCTCTCTCAAACACGGGCATAGAAGTCATGGTTAGTGTCACGAACGAGGAAGTCCTAGGTATTGGAGAATTACCATCAACAGCAGCAGCCTGGATTAATAAAAATATCGTAACTTATGTCCCCTCAACCAATATTACAGCAATTTGTGTAGGAAGTGAAGTTCTTACTTCACTCCCACATGCTGCCCCCATCCTAGTCCCAGCTATGAGCAACCTATACAAAGCCCTCGTTGCTTCGAATCTGAACGACCGAGTAAAAGTGTCGACCCCAAATTCGATGGACTTAATTTCTCGTTCCTTTCCTCCTTCAACCGCCACCTTTAACACAACATCAAACTCAACCGTCTACCAAGTCCTTCAGTTTTTGAAAAGCACCAAGTCGTTTTACATGTTGAACGCGTACCCTTACTATGAATATGCTAACAGCAACGGGATTTTTCCTCTCGAGTATGCTCTTTTCGAGCCACTCTCCCCGGTCAAACAAATTGTTGACCCGAACACGTTGTTCCATTACAACAGTATGTTTGATGCTTTGGTTGATGCTACTTACAATGCTATAGCTGCCCTCAACTTTTCAGGGATCCCGATCACTGTTACAGAAACGGGCTGGCCTTCGTTCGGTGGGCCCAAAGAACCTGATGCTACTACTCAAAATGCTGAGAAGTATAACAAGAATTTGATTGGGCGCGTTTCTAATGATTCTGGTCCGCCTAGTCAGCCCTCAATTCCAATCAATACGTACATTTATGAACTGTTCAATGAAGACAAAAAGCCTGGCCCGGTTTCCGAGAGGAACTATGGTGTTCTTTTTACTAATGGCAGTGATGTGTATGACTTGGGTTTGAGTGATTCAGATGTGTTGGGGTTGAACTCTTCTGGTGTTTTTTGTGTTGCAAGACCAGGTGCAGATGAGGGTTCACTCCGAAGTGGGCTCGATTGGGCTTGTGGGCCAGGCCAAGCTGACTGTGACATCATCCAGCAAGGGAAACCGTGCTTTGTCCCCGATACGTTGCAGAATCATGCTTCGTATGCTTACAACGATTACTATCAGAAAAAGAGGACATCTGGTGGGAGCTGTGATTTTGGTGGCTCCGCTGTGATGACTTCTGTCGATCCTAGTAAGTTTTTAATACGATTACTCACTATTAGCTTATGCATAATTATGTCTACTTGTCTGTAGTGATCAATGATTATTCTTAATGCCATAAGTTAATGTTCTTGGTTATTGGATTTCCACATCTATCATGATAGGAAGCCATGCATTTTCAGGATGAAAATTTACAATGGTCCATCCAATGAGAATTTAACCATTGGATGGATGAAAGTTGGTGTTTAAAACCATTGTAGGTGTCCATTAGATTGGAGAGAGAGTGTCATCTATCCAATGAAATGGATGGAGAGAGAAAATACTTTTTTTTTAAAAAAGTAGGTAAAATTGAGGTGAATGTGGGGTCCACAAAAGATGTATGGATGGATGAATGATTAATTAATCATTGTTTGAGTGTGTTTAAAAAATTGAATTTTTATAAATTAGTGATGTGGAGATGATGTGGAGGAGAGAGAGTGGATGGATGGATGAAGTTTTATCCATCCATTCTGGATGCTCTTATCAGAGTCCTTTCTTTTTTGTGTATTTTTCCAACAATTTCTCTGTCGCATTACCACATCAGCAGTATACACATTATAAACGGTGGGTAGTGGTAGTCCTGCTGGACTAAACAGTAAACATGATTACCCCTTTAAAGTAACTTCTGCAACCTGCTATCGGCTTCTGATTGGCTAAATCGATTGACAAAATCTTGTATACACTAGGTGAACTGTGCATTTCAAGTGTATCTTTTTTTTTTTGAGGGAATTTCAAGTGTTTCTTTAAATGGTATTAGTTTTTGTACATAAAGGTATTAGTTTGCAAATATCGGCGAAATGCCTTGTTTTCTAGCTGTTTAGTTTGACATTCGATAAACGCATCAGTATCTGGGTGTATTCGTTGTGAGATCTGCTGCAGTGATTTTAACTATCGTTCGTCCCCTCCATTTCAGGTTACGGTTCTTGTAGATTTACGGGAAGGTGAGATGCTCCAAATCCATTCATCATTTACCAGGCCATATTATCACTTCTAAATCTAACCTCTACTAAATTGCTTCCTATGCAGTATGAATTCGGGAACAGGGGCCCCGTTTCCGTCGCCAGCACTAGGACCAGCCGCCCCATCCTCGACAAGCTCAAGAAATGCAGTCCTTCATTTTGGTGCATTAGTTGCAGTAGTAACTGCTACTCTCACTTTGCTTGATCTTAATTTGAGAAGCATTTTGTAGCATGATCACAGACTAGGTAGATTCTTGATATTGTAGTACCTGTATCACTCATTTTGATTCACATTTTGATGGGATTTTGTTCATTATTATGTCTCTGACAATTCGATTTGATGCTCTATAAATGTGGCCCCTCATACTGTACGAACCTTTTTCCTCCTACTTTTATAATTTGATTCCCAAAACCATAAAAGTATCATCTATCACCAATATCAAATAAAAAAAAATTGATTATACGCTTTATTGAACCCTTTTGAGTAAAATAATTAGTCAAGTTTTATTCCCAGTGTGTGTAACTGTTAAAGAACAACCATCACAAATGTTTAGATTAATACTTGAGCATATTATTATAAGCATCAAATTGTTATTTTAATGTAAATTTACAGAAAGAACAAGATGATTATGATTTAAACCAATGAAAGTTGTCAATATTTCCTCATGACATTGACAACTAAGTAGAATTTCTATATTTTATGAACAAAATTGCATTAGAGGCGCTATCTTGTGAAACAAATCAAATTAATAAGTCAGGCAGGAAAAAGAAAAAAAAATCCAAATTGTATTCTTTAATTTGAATTCATGTCACAACCCTTCTCATATTACATTTAATTTCGCAATATATTATTAGGAAATTAAGAAGATAATAATATAAGACCCCATTTGGATGGATGAATTTGAAATTCATGGATTTCACACACAAATCATCATTCTCCAATGAATTTACAAATACTTAGATTTAAGAGTCTAGTTTAAAATTGAGGGATTTCAAATCCTCATTAAAACCTAGTTCTCTGAAATCCCCTCCTCTCTACCCCTTCCCTCTCTCCCCCACTTTCACTCTCTTCCCTTCTCTCTCATCTCTTGAGATTTGAAATTTATGTATTTTTACCTTTATTATTTTTTAAATTCATTCATTTTGAATCTCCCTTATCCAGATGGAGCCTAAGTGTATTTCAATGATTAATTTGAAATTTATTTTTATTTTTTAATATTAAATAGAGCACATTTTAGGAGTGCCACATTATACATATCATGAATTGGGTCGGATCCACGACCAACTGTAGTTAGGGGCGGAAGACTTGTAATGTAATTACATAGTATGTCAAAGGTCGGGATTTAAATCGATTTGATCCCATAACTTTGGACCTTTATTGAAATGACCCCGTATATTTCTCATGTTTCAATTTAGTCCCGTATGTTTTCAATTTGTGCCAATTTAGTCCCAAGGCGCCGGAGACCGGTCAAACTAGCCAAAATGACGTCGTTTTTTGGGGCGTGTTTTTTGCAGCGCCCTAATTCGATCGGAGAAAGTCGGTGGCATCGACTTGAACACGTGTACGCCACGTGTGTATCGCATGTTTCAATTTAGTCCGTATGTTTTCAATTTGTGCCAATTTAGTCAAAATGGGGAGACCGGTCAAAAAGCCAAAACGACGTCGTTTTTTGGGGTGTGTTTTGCACGCCCTAATTCGATCGGAAATCTTGTTAGCATCGACTTGGACCGTGTACGCCACGTGTGTATCGCATGTTTCAAGTTAGTCCCGTATGTTTTCAATTTGTGCCAATTTAGTCCCAAGACGCCGGAGACCGGTCAAACTAGCCAAAATGACGTCGTTTTTTTGGGCATGTTTTGCACGCGCCCCTAATTTCGATCGGAAATCTTTGACTTGCATCGATTTGGACACGTGTACGCCACGTGTGTATTTTGCCAATTAAAAAATGAAAAAAAGAAAATAAAATTACACATCATTAAATAAAAATAAAAAAGCTCTCGGGATTGCCAAACAACTATCTCACTTCACCACTAGTTATCTCTTACGAGAATGGGGTTTGGGTTTGGTGTTGTCTCCAACTATGGTGAGATTTTCCCTTACATTTGTTTAGCCTCAATGCTAAGGTTGGGAAAATCTCTCTAAGCTTAGGATACATCGTGGGTTGCTTAGATTGGAGTTCTAGAACACTCTTTGAATATATTTGTATATCTCTGAGTTGTGTTCTATGGTGGGGAATGCTTGAGTATATGCCTTCTTAGCTCAGAAAGCATCGTTTGCTATATTCTCCACGCATCCACACTTAATTTAATGGAAGATCTTGTATTTATAGTGTAGATTTGAATGTTACCGTTGGAGAGAATCACATTCAAATCCATATTATTCTTGTAAGTTCTGCAGCTTTTTCAGGCTGATTGTCTTCCTCTCATTGGTCCACGTCAGCTGGATTCCAACGGCTATATTCCTCAGTTTCTTCGCTTCGGAACATTCAGGTTTGTACTGAGTATTCAGTAATTACTGAGTCTTCAGTAATTACTATGCCTTCATGATTCTCTGAGTCTCAGTGTCTTCAGAGACATACTGAGTCTTTAGATTCTCGGTTTAAATCGAGTCTTGATTCTCGATTTCATCGAGTCTTGATTCTCGATTTCACATCGAAGTCTTGTAAACTTCGGTTTTTCGAATCTTGATTCTCGTTTCACAACCGAGTCTCTTGAAACTTACCGAGTCTTCAGAATCTAACCTGATCTATATCTGCCGACTATACACGGTAAAAGATAACATCCTAACACTCTAAAACCGAATCGACTCATCTATCAAGATTATCTGAACATGTCATACCTCGGGGTTTTGGGATCTAATCAAAATCTTCTTTTATTAAATTCATTTCCCAACAGTGGACATCAGCGCGGGGAGCATGGGTGATTTTTTTTGAGCGTTTCGTTGGGTAAAGTTGAGAGAGAGAGAGAGAAAATGGGAGTGATTTATTTTATTTTTATTTAATGATGTGTAATTTTATTTTATTTTTTCATTTTTTTAATTGGCAAAATACACACGTGGCGTACACGTGTCCAAATCGATGCAAGTCAAGCATTTTCCGTCGAAATAGGGGGCTGCGTGCAAAACAAGCCCCAAAAAACGACGTTTTTGGCTAGTTTGACCGGGTCTCCTGCGCTTTGGGACTAAATTGGCGCAGATTGAAAACATACGGACTAAATTGAAACATGCGATACACACGTGGCGTACACGTGTTCAAGTCGATGCGGTCGACCTTTCTCCGATCGAATTAGGGCGGCGTGCAAAAACACGCCCAAAAAAAAACAACGTCGTTTTGGCTAGTTTGACCGGTCTCTGACGCCTTGGGACTAAATTGGCACAAATTAAAAACATACGAGACTAAATTGAAACATACGATACACACGTGGCGTGCCACGTGTTCAAGTCGATGCCTATCAACTTTCTCCGATCGAATTAGGCGGCGTGCAAAACAATTTCCAAAAAAATGACGTCTTTTTTGGCTAGTTTGACCGGTCTCCGGCGCCTTGGTACTAAATTGGCACAAATTGAAAACATACTGGACTAAATTGAAACATGCGATACATACGTGGACCATTTCAATAAAGGTCCAAAGTTAAATGGGACCAAATCGATTTAAATCCCTCAAAGGCCCAAGGATTGGCTACATGGATTAGGCCCAACGATAGTAGTTTTAATAATAGGCAACTGGGACTATATCACTATATCTTATAATTGAGTAGGTCTAGTGTGAAAATTTTAATGTATAAAAAACTATAAAATCGCCATAAATCATTACCTATTTGGGCCGGGTGAACCATCTACACCCTAAACACTAAATAATGAACCCTAAATCATGATCTATTTGGGCCCGGTGAACCATGAACCACTCGGGCCGAGTGAACCATGAACCACTTGACTTTGTCTTACCTTCACCATATACAAAATTTATTTGTAAATAAAAGTTTTTTCATGTATGCAAATTTTTATACTAGACTTTGTCCTTATAATTATATTTGAGCTTGTATTTTTTCATTTTGTCGTCTGATTAATATTTTAATTTTTCCACCATAGTCGGTGCATTTATGTAAAATAAATTCATACTATTATAAAAAGTGTTGTCTTGGGGAAACATTTTTGGACCACTTTATCCTTCCAATATTTTATACAATGCAAATTAATCCCTACAAACTCTCCACTTAGCCACTCCAATATTTTACACACTTCAAATTAATCCCTACAAACACTCCAAACACTCCATATTAATCCATATATATGCTCAATCCCACAATAAATAAAAATATATTAATTCATAAAAAAATTAATAAAATACACTCCATTGAAGACGAAAAGAACTCAAATGAAGAAGATGGGATCGACGAGACGAAAATAATATCGATATAAGATACAAAAAATTTATGTCGCACTTTCAGGAGGAATTTCCATACAAGATACAAAAATTTTGATCAAATCAAAAGAAAAACATTTGAAAAAAATCCATATCCATATCCATATCCATATTATTATAAAAAGTGGCTTGCCTTGGGGAAATATTTTTGGACCACTTTACTCCTCCAATATTTTACACAATGCAAATTAATCCCTGCAAACCCTCCACTTCGCCCCTCCAATATTTTACACACTTTAAATTAATCCCTGCAAACACTCCAAACACTTCATATTAATCCATATACTCAAAGTGAGAGATGAAATGAGAATGTTTTGTATCTTAAAGTGAGATCAAAAAGTAATTGTATTTTAGAGTAATTAGACTTGTAATTTTATTTTAGAGTAATTAGATTTGATGATAAATTGTATGTATGAATTTTTTCTTCATATAATTAATACTCATTCTTATATATGATCATGGAAAAAAATTACACATAACGTGTGTGTGGTGTGGTGTGTGTATATATATGTACATATATTGCAATTCATATATATATGTTACAACATTAAATTAATCAAGAGAAAAAAACTCAATATTATACTCCTATATATAAGCCAAAAAAATTGCAACTGAAAACCCTCATGCCTTATCTCAAAACACAATTCAATCACCATTAATCCATTAACAAGAGGAAGACGTACGCTTAATATACTAATTTGGAAATTGATACAAGAAGAAGAAAAAAAGCGTTTAGAAACAAGTTGATGATGATGCATGCGTTAAATTAATTAATTCCACAGCATACCCAAATATGTTGTGCTTGCACACACCACAAGAACCTAAATATCTTCCATTAAATAGGAGATTGATCTTGTTCTATCTCAGAGGACATGGAGTCGATATCTTCCATTAAATAGGAGATTGATCTTGTTCTATCTCAGAGGACATGGAGTCGTCATCTTCGTGGTGATGAATCCCGTAGGCCCCATGGCCGGGGCCAAAGGCCTTGATATGGTCCTTGAGGGACCTCTTGTGCTTGAAATCAGAGCCACAAAAGCAGTACCATATCTTGCCGCAGTTCTTCTCGTGGGTTCTCCAGTCGCCCTTGACTGCGAAGGGTTTGCCGCATTTTGTGCAGGTGAAGGGCTTGGTGCCGTGCTTCCTCTTGTAGTGTGTTTGGAGGGTTCTGAAGTCCTTGAGGGGCCGAGCTCTAGGGTGGTCGATGTTGTGCTTACACCCCGCTGCACAGCAGTAGCACGGAAGCCGCAGCATTGCCGTTGGTTGTGAGCCTCGTAGCGATTCTGGCCCTTTTCTGTATTCTGATCCATGCCCCCACATGTGCATCTGCATCCAACATAACATTTATCTATGCCTTTCGATTTGAGTTTTCTATTCACATATATGTTGTCATAATTAATATACACTACGTACATGTATTGCTCAAATGAAATACTACATCTGATTTAAACCTATGTCTGGAAAAAACAACTGGGGTTCGTGTCGCATTTCCAAATTAATGGGACGATCTTGACCTAATATATAGCGGAGGACTTACTAATTCTAAACATAGTTATCGTCAACGATGTTAACATGAATCTTAAATATATTTTAATTCAAACACACATCAAAAAAAAAAAAAAAAAAAAATTTTGGAAGTGTTTTCTATGTTTGATTTAACCAAAAATAAAAAAAAAATTAGACTGGGAATATGTTTAAAGGAATATTAATTTTCAACCAAAATAAGCAGAAATATAGACACTATTATATTTCAAAAGCAATCTTTAACTATTTACATAATAACATCAAAGTTGCAACCAACAAACTAGGCACGATTTCATGTTTTTCAAAAAAAAAAAAAAAAACTAGTCACGATTTCTCAGAGTAATCAGTTCCGTCGATCAATGAAATTATTCTACTTAAACCCAAAAAAGAAAAGGATTATAATTTCACAGAATTTTCAAGGATTTCGTAAAGAAAAATAAAAAATAGACTTTTAAAAAAAAAAATTTGTGTCATCTATGAAAATCAAATCACCAAAAAAAAAAAAAAAAAAAAAAAAGCAGCAATTTGTATCTCTGAATCTTATAATCAATGTACACGATCATCAAACACAGGCAGATGGCAGAGGTGGAAATTCAACATATATGGGTGAAAATCATGAAATAATATGGTGAGACATGATGATAGTAGTAATAATTATTAATTGCATATTCACTTTTTTAAAACCCGAAATAAATTATGCATTCACAGACCAGCAGCCATTCTATGTTTTGCAGTGGTTCTTTACATTTTGCAGTTGATTAAAAAAATAATATAAAAATATCCGAAACAACAATTACCTTTGCATCTTGTCAGTTGGCAATTAATTTCAACCACACATGCATTTGGGTGAGTAACAGTGTTTTGCACAGATTTCAAAGGTATGAACAGATTAAACTTTAATATTACTGCTTACATTCATAGATCTCTCCAAATTTCACACACAAAACAAATAAAAAAGGCAGAAGAAGAACTCATGGAAAAAGAGTTAAAAAAATGCATAACATAGGAAGTGATTTGACACTTGACATGCAGAAGAAGTGACTGTTGAATCTGAGAACTGACTTGTTTACTTGACAAGATTTGACAACACTTTATTATTTAATTGCTCAATAAAATCTCAGGACTTGACTTCTAAAAGAATAAAGAAAGAAAAGCTTCTGAATTTGCCCAGAGGGAATCTTATAAAAGGGTGTATTAAATCATGTTTTATTAACCTAAATTTCATTTTAAAAGACAGGATATACATGAATTCATCGTACAATTCAAGAAAAATATTAGTTAAATAAATTAATTATGCATCTCTCTACATGTTTGAGCGTCTAAAATTCTTTGGAATCCAACGAAAGAAGCTTAGGCCAATCAAGAAAGACTAATAATTAGATTAAATTTATCCACCCAAACAGACACAGACACACACACACACACCATGTAGAATTAATATATACATCTTATGTGAAATGTGTCATGGATCTTATTCCAATTTTTAAAGAAATTAGCAAATTGGTAAAAAAATTAAGTAAAAATTGATGAAAGATACTAATTGGAGCTTGTATATATGTGAAATAATTTAATTTCATCTAAAAGTCTAACTTGTAGAGATGTATAAAATTAATTCGTTTATTTAATTTCCCTGGTGAAAGTGAAAGAAGAAACACACAAGAGAAGGAGAATGAAGTTACCTGGAGATTGTTGTATCTGTTAAAAGACTTGGAACAAAGGTGACAAGAAAATTGAGTAGGTCCAATTAGGATTTGTGAGGGGGTAGGAATCCAGAACTGACCCATGTTCAACCTGTTTAAAGGAAGGCCGGAGAGTATATATCGATTCCTACATCTGCATCTGCATCTGCATCTTTCTCCGAGCTGGACCCTACATGATCAGAGCTAGGCCTGGGGAGGCCTATCTGTAGGGCTATCGTAACATTTTCATCAGTAGCTGTATTTTGTTTTTGGGACTTGATAGGAGGGTATTGATTGCATGAATTAGGATTATAAGGGTGTTGCTGCAGATTTAGGGTGTTGAGAAGAGGGAGGGCTTCTCTAATTGGATGTGAGAAAGAAGATGAAGAAGAAGTTGGGATTTGAGAATTAGTGGAAGGAGATTGAGAATTATTGAGGGGGATGAAGTTGAACAACCTGCCTGCACTTGACAAATTATAGTAAGGTTCCCTCATGATTGGGGAGAATTGCAGGTTTGAGTTTGAGTTCATTATAACTACTTCATTACTGATTCTGACATATATATTATTAGATATATGACACTGTGGTGTGGTGGTGAGTTTGTGTGTGTGAGAGAGAGAGAGAGATTGTGATGGTGAAAGAAAAAAATATCAAGAGTTTGGAAAATCAAGAAATTATGTTTATCATAAAGTTGCAGATAAAAGGAGGGGGAATGAATGAATGAGTGAGTAAAAAGGAGCAACTCCAATACTGATATACAAGTTTTTAATTTCTAAGGGGAAAACAACATTTAAATTATTTATCAAAATTATAACATTATTTCCTAGTGTAGTATATTTTTAGTGGGTCTCATGTACACTCAGGATCAACATGCACTCATAGTGCATTTTAAAATCGTGTAATTTATTATACTGAAAGATAAAACTTATTTACACTGAACTGTGCAATTATTTTTCCAAATTATTAGTTGCACGATTTAGTGTAAATAAGTTACATTTTTAAGTATAATAAGTTGCATGGTACTAAAATGTACTATGAGTCACTACTACACATTTGAGCTTGACAAGCTGCACTTGGACAACCCTTTTTTCAAACAGCTCTCCAAGTAACAGCTTGGAGAGCGGTTTTATTAAAAAAAAAAAAAAGGCGGTTTGAAACCGGTTTTCCAAGAATTTATTTGTCTAATACCACTTTACCGGTTAGTAACACGCCTAAGTAAACACTTGGACAAACGGTTAATAACCATTGTCTTTTTTTATATATATATATATATTAGAACAAGAGACCTAGCTCTCGTAATCCTTCATTTCTTTCTCTCCATTTCTCTCCCCCAAAATCGCCTTAAAAACCGAAGACCAAATCGCCCGCCGCTTGCTTCGGTTTACTTCCAACCAAATTGTCGTAAATGCATTGACTGCTAGCCACCGTAAATCGACTTCTCCTCTCCCCCAAATCATCGCGCCACCCTCTCCTCCTCTCCTACCTTGTGCGGCCCCTCCATCCCTCCCTACCGCCCCGCCGTCATCATCCTCCATCCCTGCCGCCCCATAACACTTAGTTGGTACAGTGGATTGTGGGATCTTTTGGCTTTTTTTAGCTGAAATAATATATTTTGCTTCAATCTTAGTTTAATTTGTTTATATTATATATGTTGCTCTTGTTGTTTTTTGAACTGAACTAATCTTGTTGTTTATAACACTTAGTTTTGTTTATATTATATATGTTGCTCTTGTTTTTTAGCTGAAATATTATATTTTGCTCCATAATACTTAGTTGCTCTTGTTGTTTATATTACTGGTCTATTCAGAAGAAAATGTCATTCAAGCCTAAAATGCTTTATGCTATGAAGTATTGTTTGTTTTCTGCCATGAAACATCCGGTTGTGAATATTGTTTGTTTTTTGTTTATTAAATGTTGTTTCTTCTTCTTTACAAGATCATGTCTCGTTTGCCATATCCCGGAGATGATGGAGATTCTGATGGAGATCATGACGCATATGATCATGGTGCATATGATGACTTGAGAGAGTGTGACATTGATGCTCCCACCACCACTAAAGACTCGGGGAGAAGCGCACTTTCGGTATAGTCACCATGTCATATATTAAGAGAGCTCGTAGCAAGGGGAAAACACTTCAGGTAATTTTATTACAATTGAACAGTTTGAAATCGATAAATATATTGATTGATCGTTGAACCTAATTAAATACTATGTTATTGCAGTTATCGTTCAATGAGTTTGGAAAGGCAATAGGAAAAGAGAGTGAGTCGTTGTCCTTCTACATCTGCAGTCAGGAGCGTGATCCCTATCGTCTTTGCCCTAAGGGCTGGCGAAATTTCAAACTGACTCCTTTGAAGGAAAGATTATGGGACGAGCTTACGGTATGTTAATTATATATTTATTGAAAGTTGTAGTATGACCCTTAAATTTACTAAATTGTTATGTTATATGCATATAGACTACATTCAGAGGTCTTGACCTCACAAAGAAGAAGCAAATATTGTCATAAGTCGAGTAATGGCCAAGAATTTTAGGACTTGGTTGAGAAGTAACACACGAGATCAGGAACTGGTCTTTACTCGGCTAGTCCGCCTCCTGCGTATCAAAATAGCCCTATGGTGGCTCCATCTTTGGGAGGAGTTTGTGAAAGGAGAGCTATGGAGGATGATTTCGGTAAAATTGATCAATGTCATTTTCTCAATTTCTAATGCCCTAAGTTTTTAAAGTGTTTATCATATTTCTATTATCTTTGTAGGATCGAAGTAATAAAAATCTTAATCAAGCCCAAGTCGATGGAGGCGCGATATTGTGGATCGAACAAAGGTTATGCGAATAAGAGAAAATATGGTGAGATCAAAATCCTAACTTTTTTTTTTTTTTTTATATATTCACTTTTAATATATCTAATAAAAGGGACACGTTCATCACTTATCATAGAAAGAGGAAAGAAGAAAAAACCGGAGAGAGTGAGCCTATTGTTACCCGTTTCGACTTATTTGAGACTACCGTAAAGGGTCGAGGCGGGAATATTCACGATCCCAAAGGCACAACGCATCATCGAAGAAGTGGTAATCTATCCATTAATTTATCTTTCAATTACAAACTATTATTTATAAATAAATAATAAAATAATAATCTTTTGTTTTTGTGATTCAGGATCGTCTATCTCAGACCATGACGCCCGACGACATTCGCATGATCGGTACGATGATCTTTTTTTGGACCCGGGCTATGGGTCGCCAGAGTATCCCTACCGCCATCGAGTGTCGGGATATGGCGTGATTTAAGACATCTTTAGCAATGACTTTTTGGTCTTCAAGCCATGAATATGGTGGGTATACTAACGAGAATAGGTTGCCAAGTTGGCTAAAGATGTGGAACGTTGAGGTCCGAGAAAAGATCGAGCCACGGAATGTCGTCGAGTGGAGCAAGTCAGGAACATAGTGTCGCTAATGCTATGTTTTCAGCTAACCCTAGGGACGACTTTATTGAGGCACTTCAAAACTTCTCTCAGGTATCAGATATGCATGTCTCACATTTGTTTTAATTAAAGACTAGTGTATTAAAATTTTCTAACTAAATATCTTATTCAATGTACCAACTACCTTTTTGCTACCAGATCCGGAGGATCCCCGTCGGTTGGTGGCCTGGAGCTCGTTGGTACGGCTCCCCATGGAATGATTCATGGTCATCCCATCACTCCCGGTTTCATGAGGGTCACATTCGATGTACCCGTAATCGGGAGAGGAGGATTCAACGGTGCAAAACCAATCGATAAAGCCGTCGATCGGAATAAATGTCGGGCACTTCATCGAATGGCCGAGCAACTTGGTCTCTAGCACCATGAGGGTAAAATATTTGTTATTAAAGTTCATTATCTTATTTGTGGTTCTAAATAATATTGCAAATTAATTGTAGAATCTGCTACACCCCACATGAGAGGCTAAATCGAGGGACTCCAATATTTAAGACTTGGTTATCCCATGATTGGAGACTTAGATCACGATGATCATTTGATCTAGGGTGCACCGGATGGTATCGTTTAATGCTTTAGATATCGTCCACAATTCCCATGATTGCTCACTTTTTCGTCGAGAATACTTTCCAAGAATTAAAATTGAGAAACATGTCTTGAAGTCTTGAATGACGAAGTGGTTGAGTGCAACCACCATAGCCCTTTACCTCGGTATGTGTTTACTAATTCTCAATATTCACTTTACGTATAGTTTAATTTTCTTTTTAAATATTAATTAAGCGTATATATGTTGGTTAAAGATATTTGGGTGATCTATATCTCTCCGGAGATAACAGAAGAGAGCAAGTGGAATGTACTCTTGCCGTCTCCCCCAAGTGTCTTGCATAATGGGTGATAGGATGAGACCATGGATGGGTTCGTTAATCACATCTTTGAATCTAAGCGGGAAGCGATCATCTCATTTTTTTTTGGCCAACAAATGTGGGGTGAGTGATAAACATTTCGTTAAAATTTGTATTCATGTTTATAATATTTGCACATATATATGTTAAATTTGCGTTAATTTTAATACTCTCAATATAATATAGGAACCATTGGGTCTTTGGTCGCCATACACATGAATACATTAAGTGTGTATTTTATGGACCCAACTCATGATGGAGTTTATTCAAATCGCTTTCGATCTCGTTTCATATATGGAAGCGTAAGTTCATTTTTAATATTCTATACAATGATTTGTTTTACTTTTTTAAAATTATGCATATTTAATCTATTTTTATTTTTTAATTATAATAATAATAGTGTGATGACGATGTATCGGAGTCGCTTTTTAGAGTCGGGGCTCAAGATCCAAAGTTAAATAAAGTGAACCGGATTAACATTAAGGTAAATTTAATTTAGTAAATTATCAAACTAATTAATAGAAAGAAATCATAATTGTAATACGTGATTATATTGTTAATCAACAGTTCCGAGGCAAGCGAGATAATGACCATTGTGGACATTTTGTTTGTTGCTTTATAGAATATATAATCCGTGACTTCTATAATCTAACATTCCTCCCAATGTAAGTCAATTATTGATTTATTTAAATTATTATTGATTGAATAAAAATTCATACTATATTGATTGATTCGTTGTTTGCAGTTTGTCTATGAACGTGAGCTCAAGTCTTACTCTAAGAAAAGACTGGAGAAATGGAAAAACGATTGGACGGGGTACCTTTACAATCGTTTCTTATATTCATACGATCAATATTGAGAGAATGTTGTTTGAAATATTGGTAGCATGTAATTAAATTATATATTTGTGATGATATATATTTCATGTTTTTTTTGGTGTCTTTGGGACGTATGTTTATGATTGTATGTTTATATATTTCGATGTTTTGGTATATATATGTGGTTTATGGTTTTATTATAGGATTTTTGGTTTATGTTATATGGTATTGGACGTACATATAAGTTTTGGTTTATAGTTTTATTATAAGATTTTTAAAATGTAAATTAATAATTTAAAAAAAAAAGATATTGGACAACGGTTTTCAACCGCTGTCTATGTAAAATAATAAACTAATTAAAAATATATATATATCAGCTTGGACAGCGGTTATCAACCGGTGTCCAATCTTAAACTTGAAAAGCGGTTAAAAACCATTTGTCCAAGTCTTTTTTTGGACAACGGTTTTTTTATCATTGTCAAACTTGACAAATTGATGCTTGGAGAGCGGTTATAACCATGTATTTGAGTCACTATTATTTTAAGTATTTGCTTGAAGTATTTTTTTAAGTATCACTATTATGAATACACACTATTATTTGAGTCACTATTTGTTCAATTAAAAAATATATATATATATATATACTATTATTATTATATATATACAAAGTGTCATTATTTAATTTTTTTTTTCAAATAATAATATTATGTATACATAACAATGCCTGATCAATTCACATGCCTATTATTAATAATGTAATTTTGTGTACCCCATGTAGCTAGTCTGATCATCAAGATAGAAATTATGCGTTTTTTGTAAAAAAATAATTTACTAAACGTGAGTTGGTAAGATATATTATTATTGTAATAATTAATTCAGCGATAATTTTTAAATATATATATTTCATTTCATGTTTTATTAATCATATAAAAAAACGTGTAATAGATGATGCAATGACATATATACTTTACAATCGAAGATTGGGACTCTATACTCAAGACATTATATATATTTAAATTATTTCAGGCTTCCGAACTATAACCAACATTTGCTTTGGAGATAGTGTTGACTGTTTCTTGTGTGCATGTATATTAAATTAATTTAATCTACTCTATACTCTTATCAAATAAATTAACTTTGTAACTTAATTCTGAATATATTAGACCAGTGGGAACAATAAACATTAGTCAAAAGTCAATTCCAATAAGATTTTCTCATAATCTTACTAAACTGTTTCCGAGGGCGAGGCTGCAAATTATATTTGTCTAATTATTTTCTTCAACTTTACAAGTACATTACAGTCCTAATTATTTCTTAAAGTTACGAAGCTATAACATTAACACTATTTTAAATTATTTAAATTTCTCCCCAATTTTTTTTGAAAAATTTACTAATTGAGAGCTATAGTTGAACAAAATTATGACTTATACCAAACTTAATTGATTCTTATGTTCTACTCACTTAGTTCAGATATACTTGTTTGTCGATACTACTGTTGAATAACTTTATTTTCTCTTCGGTAATACTCATTAGTTACAAAATTTTACTATTTACTTTTTTATTAATGAAAAAAAGTACATATTAATTAATTTGAACAAAAAATTTAAGTACTACTACCTCCGTCCCGTTCTTTAAGGCTTTTTGACTGTTCATAAGGATTTATGAGAATAGTGATTAGAAATAGTTGTTTATTAGTATTTTATGTGATAAAGTGATGGGTAGTTGGGGGTAGAAAGAGTTGTTTATTAGTATTTTATGTAATAAAGTGATAAAGTGATGTGATAAAGTGATAAAGTGTATTTCCATTATAGGAAAGAAACCTTAAAGATTGGGACAAAAAAAATGGAAAGAAAACCTTAAAGATTGGGGCCGGGGGAGTATGATTTGACGATTATATTATTTAAGATATATATAGTGAAATGATGATAGGGTTCCTCTTGGTACAAATGAATTTGAGGTACATATGCAAAAGGCTTCAATTATATTTAAAGTTGTGGTTCATTCATGTATATGCTAGAAAATTTAATAAATAGGCTAGAGAGTAACAACCCACCAACTGACAGCAGTGTCCATGAACAGTAGTTTCCCCTTTTAGGTTGATACAAATAATATATGCAATATATTACAAAAACTTAGAAAAATATAATAAAATGCAGAAGTGAACAGATTCAAAAACCATAGCTTGACCCAGTCATTTAATATCTGTCAATTATGGGTGTAGTTTCTGTGTCATACAATTTTATAACCACTTTGAATCTTCTCATTTAATTTTGGTCATATAAACACACGCACAACCCCATCCCCCAAAAATTTACTGTTTATTTTATCAAGTGTTCTTGCAAGCTACTCTTTAAGTTCGATATATTTAGAAAATTTTGTCATTTTCACAGTTAAGTGATAATAATTTTATTCTCTTGCGCAACATCCAGTCCCATTCTTGCCATTTGGGGTCTTTCTTGTCATTTTGGAGACTTGTATATATAGTCTGCAAACATCACCTAATAAGTTTATACTTCATGTAATAATTAAATGGACCAAAATTAATTATACTAATTCTATATATTACAATTAGTGTATAAAAGTTTTTCTCTTGTTATTAGTTTTATAAACAAATTACCATATAGAACGAAAGAAAGAACGGTAAATAAGGATCATTTATTCTTTCGCACTAAAATTTGCACACGGATGCTAATTTGAATTTTGAGGGGGAAAGATAAGCACATATGCACTTTTTTTTATCGATAAAGAAAAAATTATTAATAAAAAAATTATAATACACTTATGAGAGATCGGAATGGATTAGTGTGTGTTTATATATATAATTATATATTCAAAATTAATGTTTATAATTTTCATTGAGCAATATTTATGCGGTATGTATTGATGATAAATCATAGTATGTAATATAACAATGTAGATGAACAAATATAACAAAAAAACATTTTTTTTCACCGGGACGAAATGATAATAAGTGGATGGTCCTACGTCTATTAAAGCATCACATAACTAATTATTTTGGCATTGCCTCTAGAATCGATATCGACATTATATTTATAAGATGCTATTTTGATTTGTACGCATCGGGCAAATTAAATATATAGAATGTACATATGTATATATAAGGTTTGTGTGACTTCACTTTTCGATCTAGATTATTAGAAGTAATTTATTTATATGGTATTTAATTAGTTTTTATCTTTGCCGCCCGAGAGGAGCTTTTACACATAAATAAAATGACAAAGTATAATGTGAACAAGTTTTACGGTGAAACTGGTTAAGGAGTGTGACTTTTATTACTAAAGAGTGTGACTTTTTACTGTAAAGGGTGTGACATTTTACTATAAAGAGTATTACTCATAAAAGTGAAGAGTGTGACTTATATTATATCAAAGAGTGTCGTAGTGATAACTGAAGGGTGTGACTTATATTACTAAAGGGTGTGACTTATATTACTAAAGATTATGTTTATATAAAAAAAATTAGTTCTTCATAAACAAATTTCACATCATACCAACTCAAATAAAATTTGTTATGCATATACAAATTCTGTCAAATATAGATTTATTATTACGGAGATATGCATTAATTATAAAATATATATCTAATAAAAATTCAATAAATCAACATAGTATTTGGTTATAAATGTTAAAAAATATCAAAGTAAAAAATCTCCATGAATTGTGTAGAAGAAATCATAAAAGAAAGAAAAAGCTACATTCATGTTGAACATATATTTTAGGACGAAAACTTGCATGCACTTGATTCACCTACACAATAAATTTTAAATAGGTTTTATATATATAAAACTTTTATTAATTAGACCAGTTTTGTAAATTTATAGAAAATGAGATTAAAATTATACTCCCCACGTCCTGTTTTTGATTGATCAAAATAAAAAAATGGACGTCCTTATTTAAATTTCTAATTCCATAAATAGTAAAAATGGTAACTTAACCCTCTCAAACTAATCTCTTACAAATATATATCTTTAAATTACATCTCATGCCATAAACATTTGCACACAAAAGACATCTATGTTTTGTCTTATTCTCTATAAAGGACCAAATCATCCAAAAAAAATTAACCACTCTAATGCTAATAAACAACTCTCTCATTAAAACTTCGTGTCATTTTATTTTGAAAAAAAAAAAAAAAAGTAGGTAATATAAATCAAGATCACACACAAATGTTAATCTTTATTTCCGGTGGAACTCTTACAATAGTGTACTACCAAACTAGAGTATTTAGACTTGAAAAGATATTCTAGTACATATAATATTTAAGAATCCCAGAATTTTGTCCATTTTCTTGACTACATATAAAATGGCTCTCTTCACTAAATCGGACTCACTAATCCTATTCAAAATATATGATGTTTTAGCTTATCACATTATTTACTTTTTATATGATGTTTTGACTTTTATTTCCCCTTATTTATTACTCTTTCTTTAATTTCTAGTTTTACTCACAACATCACTCATTCCTCCTTCCCGATGTCGCCGTTCCTTCTCTCCCTCCCCCCTCATATGTTTTTCATCATCAATCTTCTCCTGAAATTAGGAGACCAAAGAAATACAGATTTCCTTCTAAGAAATTAACGAGAGCAATACTACAATTTTGGAAATTAATGTAGTTAATGGAGCATTTAATTTTACAATCCAATTTCTCATTTCCAAATTCCTTTTAAACATCAACTACAGTAACAAAGTTACTCCATTAAAATAGCCATCAAGGCAAAGAAGGGAATCCAACTAAGCAATTTCAACAATGCCTTTCAACCAACACTGATAGTCAAACTCAAAATTCCAACAAGCAATTTCAAATACTTTAATAACCCCAATTTGTGATTAAAATGCCTTTTTTCGCAGAATGCCTTTTAAAACAAAGTCTTAGACAAAAACAGAGTGTTGACAAATAACCCAATTTGAGAACATAAGAATTCATAAGAAAATCACAAATAACCCAATTTGTAAAAAACAATTAAAAATATCATTAACTTTGATTTGTTTGCACTTCATTTGGAGAAGTTGCGTTGGAGAAGGAGTCTCCTATATTAATTGATGTGTTTCCACGGTAAGCGTTCCAGAATTATGACATGTCATTAAAGATAGTTTATCATTAAATAAGGTTAATTTTGGTATAATATTTTATTATTAATAAATGTGCCGAGAGCCAAAACATCATATATTTTGAATATGAGGGAGCAATTAACTTCATATGAGTAGACAAAAATCAAATATTGTATCAAGATATGGGGTTGAGTTGGACAAAATAGACTTTACGATATTTGTCCATGGAAACATTGAATTTTTTAATCAGGAGATAGTCAATCTTTTACTATATTTTGGTAATTGTAGCTATAAGTATACTTACTTAATTCAGCCAAAAATCAAAGCCTAACTTGAAAAACAGTGTCCATATTGCTTTGACTGGTAGTCACGATATTGATGTTTCCAAGAGTGCACGAGTGTGTGTGTGTGTGTTTTCCTATGCATTTTGAAGATGTCCAAAGTCTCCACACTTATCTTTGATGATCTCAAAACAATCTGTGCCTCCCTATTTAGGAATCCTAGATGGACCACTTCAATTCTGTTTTCCTTTGTTTTCCTGCTGTATTTCATTTTAAAAAATAAATTAATTGAAGATCAATTACCAATAATTATTTTTAGCTTAAATCATGCTCACACATATAAAATAAAACTGTTATTTTAATTGTCTTTTGAAAAATCAAGTAATGAACTTGAACTCTAGTGTACGATTTGCTTAATTGCGTACACATTTCTTGAATTGTTGATTTGATGAGGAAGGAATTGAAAATTTTCGAGAAATGTGTACACAATTAACATGTTCATGTTCAAGGTCAATTCAGTCCAATCACTTGATCGATATAGCTCACTTTGTCCGACTCGAGAAGTTAAATCAAACATCATGTCATTGAATAAATTGATTAGACTTTAAGAAAATAATTAACTGTTTTTTTATTATTATTTTTTTAAGTTAAAAGATTAAGTCTTGTATGCTTCCTGGTGCATCGTTCATTCATAATGCATTTTAGAATCGTGCAACTTGTTTACATTGAAACGTATAACTATTAATATGCAAAAATAATTACACATTTTAGTATAAATAAATTGCATCTTTCAGTATAACAAATTGCATGATTCTAAAATGCACTATAAGTACATGATGAACACAGTGCACATGACACCCACTCTAGCTTAGATAAAATTATGATTATTTGAAGGTCTGTTGACGATATTCTTAACTTTTAAATATTTTTAGTCAATACTGAGTAATAATACTCAGAAATATACAGTCTTTAGAGCTTTAATTTCAATGGTCCTAATCCACGAAGGTCCACTTGTTCCTGCACAGCCTAATAATTACTATTGGCCATCTATTAGTTGATCATGATATAACTAGTTCCAGTCATGTCGTATCTCTTTGAAAAGATGGTTTCTAAGAATGATACGGAAAAAGAATCTCAATTCAAGAATAGCTAATATTCCTTTCAGAGTAAAATTTGTATATACAAAATTATTTAATTCAAATGCATTTTTTTTAATATGTAACTTATTTTATTAAAAATATGCAACTTATGTATATTAATAAAAATTATATTTTTTTAGTATAAATAAATTAGAAAATTACATAGATAATGAATACCCGTTCCTGTGCAAATACTTTAAAGTTCAAACGTCATGAAAATGCTCAATCACTTAAAATAAGCCATTTGTAGAGGGTTTGATCAAGAAACAAAAGTGTGTTCTATACTTTTTATTTATCTATTAGTCGTGAGTAAAATAAAATAGAATAAAAAATTTAATTTTGTTCAATCATATACTATCCTTGAAGTTTAATTACTGGATGATTTAAGAGTTTAATTTGAAATATGGAATATAATTAACCATCCTAGGACCATCTAAAATTGGTAGTTATAAATTGTACTATAAAATTTAGAGAGAAATATACTCCTAATTTTCAAATCTACACCACTCGATCAACCCCAAAAGTTAGGGTCATGGGTAAAATATAGAAAAATGCGAAAATGTATGAGTAAGATTGATGAGAAAAAACACAAATATCTTTCCATTAATTGCTAACATTGTTCAGCTTCCTTTTGTTCATGCTTTCGTTCGTATCCCAGTTCGATTTAAGCCAGATATAGTGTTAATGTCGTTGCTTGCAATCGTTGTATCATATATGAGAGACAAATGTCTTACATTTCACTAACACTAAAAATAAAAGGCATAATTATTTCAAGAAAATCATGTTTGACACGAGTCTCGAATATTTGCTTTTATTAAATTTTAAGTCATTTTCGATGCACACCACCAGCCCAGAAATACCCTCACACAACCTGGATTCCACCAAGATGTTAAAGAGGAGGAAAAAAAGAAGAGGGTGGTTGAGAAGTTATGCAGATAATTAGGATGGAATTGGTGGAAGAAAGAGGTGGGCAGGGCAGAGACAACACTTTGAGGATAGATGGGGACTTATGAGAACGACTCCATTTTTCACTTTTCTGCTAAAGTAAAAACATGTACTAGTAACACAGAGTGGCAATTTAGTTATTATCATCAATTCGGCATTGGAGAGAGCAAAACACTGTACATGCAATGATTAGAAGTAACTGTTGGGATAGAAACATGACGTCACTCCATTTGCTACTTTCCCCTGCCCCCCTACTCATCCATCTCTTATTAATGGAGTACCATATCTCTACCCTTTTCTCTCTACCATTTTTGTTGTATGTATATAAGCACTGGTTTTTCCATCATTGTAGCTAGCTTATTTTCTTTTATTAAATAAGATTTTTTTTAAATATAGAATTGGAATCATTTTATGTATAAAAGCATGCAAATATACTCCCTCCATCTCAATCTTAATCGTTGGTTTACTATGTGCTCGAAGTTTAAGAAAAGGTGATAAAGTGTTGGAGTAGAAAAAGTTGTTTATTAGTATTTTATGTGATAAAATAATGGGTAGTTGAGGGTAGAAAGAATTATTTAGTAGTAATATTTTATTTGATAAAGTGATAAAGTGAGTATTTTCATTTAATGAAATGTACAATTAAGATTAAGACGTCTTAAATGGAAAGAATGCAGTTAAGATTGAGACGAAGAGTATAATGTATTGACTGGTCCAAGCATATTCTTCTTACAGTATACTGTTGCTCATAAAAGATATATAGTGTAGCTTAATTGTTCCATCTACCAATCTTTAAATATTACTATGATCTCAAACATCCTTATTGTCTGTTGAACTTGATAGTAAAATTGTTATTTAATTCAAGACGAATGATGGTCTTCCTTATTACTACTATTAATTTATGCAGATGTAGTAAATGATTGACAGTCAATTTACATCAAAGAATAACACAGCTTTAGGGTTTGGATGGTAATTGCTCAAATAGTACTCCATATATATTTACTTATCTAGGCTTAAATATATAGCTAATATTAATCGACTAATATTTTTTAATAAAATAATTAATACTATTTAAAAATATATTTAAATTGCATGGTGTAATTGATATTTATATTGTCATGTACATTTGGATGTATTCATATATTTGCATGACTCCTTTTGTATACCAAATTTATTAAAGAAAAAAAGGAAATGTATGTAGGTTCATGTAATTTCAATTTGTGTGTTTTTTTAAGGAAAAACCACCACCAATTAACAAGAACAGGGGTTATTAATAAGACACCCCACAAACATCGAATTTAGATCCAGCAATTAGGATTAGAAAAAGATCTAACGTTCCTCGTTAAACAATACATATAAAATTGGCTTCACAATTCACCAAACTAATTTTAAAGTAGGATTCAAATCCAAAATTATTGCAGCTCATACTGTTATTCCAGAGTTTGATTTGATTCCTAAACGGAGAGTTTGATTCATTTCCTATGAAAGCACAAGGCTCAATTTATATAAATAAAAGTACACTTGATTAATTTCGACAAAGATAAGAGTATATATAAGAACTCATTCTTTATAAATAAAAGTACAAGAATCCGACTAAATAAATTGAAATATTGCGAAAAGTGTTTATGTCATGTCCATTTCTCTATCATTGAGGATCATTGAAACTTACTTTGAATATATAAGCATATTGTACTAGATATGCCCCACGTCAATGGAATTTCACAGCCGCCTTATTCAAACTGATATAATTATTCTTAAATATTTTTCCCGTTTTTGCAAACACCTATATGAAGATTTACAATCAACAATCATGATACAATCTTAGAAAGAGAGAAAAGAGAAGAAGGAAATGAAACAGTAGTTTGTTACAGAAAGCCAACGGCTATATTTATAGAGGAAAGGAGAACTAAGGCTGAATACAGCCAACTAATACTGTTAAGTATCAGGAGTGATACTTTTGGCTATTTTGTTGACTTGTGTTGATATATTTGTTGAATCTCCTTTATACCCCCTCAAAATGGGAATGGATGTTAATAATTCCCATTTTGGTCTTGAAACTCTGGAAAACAGCTGGTCCAAGGGGTTTTGTCATCATATCAGCAAGATTATCTTCACTTGGTATTTGAAAGAGCTTGATTACCCCTTGTTGAATCTTTTCTCTTGTGAAGTGGCAATCAATCTCAATGTGCTTTGTCTTATCATACAACACAGGGTTGTGTGCAATGCAATAAGATGATCTACTATCAGTGTAGAGGGCTGCTGGTTGAGGGTGATGGATCTTCAAGTCCTTGAGGATATAGAGAATCCATTGAAGTTCACTATTTGAAAAAGCCATTGCTCTATATTCAGCTTCAGCTGATGATCTGCTCACAGTTGATTGCTTCTTAGACTTCCATGAAACCAGGGAGTTTCCCAGATATATAGCATAACCACTTATGCTTCTCCTTGTAGAGTTACACCTAGCCCAATCAGAATCTGTAAAGCCTTGAAGTTTGAAGCTGCAAGAAGCTGGATAGAAGATTCCCTGGCCTGGATTGCTCTTTATGTACTTGAGAAGTCTATGAACAACAGAAAGATAGGCCTCTGTGGGCTTACTCATGAAGTGGGTTAGTGTTTGAATAGGATAGGATAGGTCAGGTCTAGTTATTGTAAGATATAACAATTTACCAACCAACCTTCTGTATGTGGATGAATCCTTCAATAAGGGAGAATCAGTGACCTGTGTAAAGCTTTGCTTTGAGTCCATTGGTGTGTCACATGGTCTGCTTTCAAGATATCTAACATCATTTAACAAATCTAATGCATACTTCCTTTGGCATGGTTGAAGACCTTTTGATTTCTTAGCAACCTCAATGCCTAGAATGTATTTCAACTCACCCAAATCCTTAATGGTGAATTTCTTATCAAGATAATCTTTGACTCTCAGTATTTCATCAAAGCAATTTCCAGAAAGTATGATAGCATCCACATAGCAAACAAAAACAGTAAAATGACCATTTTCATACTTAATAAACATGGAAGTATCAGCTTGTGATTGTGTGTAACCAAACTCATGCAAAGAATGTGAAAGTTTGTGAAACCTGTTAGGAATTAAAGCAAGCAATTATAGGAGAAAATAATGGAACTACGGATTAAGGAACAAACAATTTGGTTACCCAGTTCGTCAGACTGACTACATCTGGGGGCACTACCAAGCCAGGAGAGATCTATTAGTTTTCTTGTATGACCATACAAGATAGTGCAAGTAGTGCAAGATACAATGGGGGAGCGGGGGTTATTTATACAAAAGACCCGAACTGGGAAACTGGGCCAAAACCCTAGATTTGGCCCATCCTGGCTGAAACCCTATTTCCGCGTCCAGGCCTCCGGAACAGCTCGACCTCAGCCCTTGGTCAAGCGGTTCTGCTCGATCATATACATTGCTCAGCGCCCACCATGGCGCTGATAGGGGCTTCGACCGAGCACACGCTTTCGACCTCAAGTTATTTGGTCGGCGCCTCCTGCTCCCAGATCCCGTTTTACTCAGGCTCCATAACCCAACAATCTCCCACCTGGAGACTGACACTGGAGCGGAAGTGCACGGCCTCAACTAGGTCGAACGTCTTGTCCTCCCTGGACTCATTCCGAACGTCTTGTCCTCCCTGGACTCATTCCGCCTTTCAGACTCCAACAATCCCAACAATCTCCCACCGAGACCGACTCCAATCAGAACTCGTCTTCCCAATCTCTCATCGGCAGATAAACCCGACGCGAAAGCAATGTCCCTCAACGTTCGACTTTGAATCCACACTTGATCCAAGCAACGTCCCACAACATCCTTTCTCGAACTGCGATCACCGATTCCCCACAAGACCGCAACCACGGACCTTACGCCCATTCGATCCAAGCAATGCCCCTCAACGTTTTTATTCGCACTGTAACCAAACAACGCCCCACAACATTCCTTGAATCATTCTAAGACCGATTCCCCGCGACGATCTCGTGAACGTGTCTAACGCCCATCTTGATCTTGCATCCAACCCGACATAACGATCTCAAACCACGGTCAACGCCCATCTTGATCTTGCATGAACCCGATATAACGATCTCGTGCACGGTCTAACGCCCATCTTGATCTTGCATCTAACCCGATATAACGATCTAAGCCACATGTCAACACCCATCTTGATCTTCAGATCCAACCACCTACTCCAAACAACGCCCATACTCCATGAATCGCCACGGAACCCGCCGACTGGGGCTTTGGTCGAGCGATTTCTCGACCAACCTTTGCTCGAGTGCCTTGTGCATTCTCGGACGTTCGCTGGTTGTGGTTTCGCCTTTACCGAACGACAAATCCAAAAAACCGTTCCATCAAGCTTCTCAACAGCGATTTCCGCCCATCATAATTGCTCTCCACAGATCCCTTTAACCCGATGCTCGATACGGTTGTTAGGAATTAAAGCAATTATAGGAAAAAATAATGGAACAACGAATTAAGGAACAACAATTTGGTTACCCGGCGGCCGAATGACTACGCAGAACGGCACTACCAAGAGAGATCTACTATATCGTATAAGATAGTGCAAGTAGTCAAGATACAATGGGAGTCGGGGGTTATTTATACAAAAAACCGGAATCGAAAACAGGCCAAAACCCTAGATTTGGCCCATCCCCGCCGAAACCCTATTTCAGTATTTCCGAATCGCTTCGACCTCAGCCTTGGTCGGCGGTTACCGATCACATACATTTCTCGCGGCGCCCTCATGGGGATAGGGCGCTTCGACGAGCACACCGCCGACCTTGAGCTCGGGTTTCGCCCCCGCATCCGGGAAATAGAGCCAGCCAGATGGGCCAAATCTAGGTTTTTGGCCGGTTCCCCTTTCGGGTTTTTTTTTGTATAAATAACCCCCCTCGACTCTATCAGATTGTATCTTGGACTACTTGTACTATCTTATACGATATACAGATCTCCCGGCTTGGTAAGTGCTCCCCAGACGAATCATTCCCGATTTAACCAGGTAACCAAATTGTTGTTCCTTAATTCGTTGTTCCATTATTTTCTCCTATAATGCTTTAATTCCTAACAAAACCACTGCCTTGAGGTTTGCTTTAAACCATATAGACTCTTTATAAGTTTACAAACCCTCTTATCACCAGAAGAACAATAACCAGAGGGAGGGGTCATGTAAACAGTTTCATCTAAATCACCATGTAAAAAGGCATTATTAACATATAATTGGTGAATATGCCATTTCTTTGCAATAGCCACAACAAGCAAAATTCTCATAGTTGTAATTTTAGCAACAGGAGAAAAAATATCAAAATAATCTATACATTCTTCTTGTGTGTAGTCTTTAGCTACAAGTCTTGATTTGTACCTTTCAATGGTACTATCAGCCTTGTATTTCACTTTAAACACCCATTTACACTCTATACAATGCTTATCCATAGGTAAATCAGTTAAAATCCAATTAGTTCTTTCAAGAGCATCTAACTCTAACTGCATAGCTTTTACCCAATTAGGGTCAGAGCTAGCTTGTTTGTAAGTTTTAGGCTCTTGAATTTGAGAAATAACAACAATAAAATGAGTGTAATTCTTGGATAATTGTGATGTAGACAAATGTGCATTGATAGGATAAGGACAATTATGTGTAACAGAAACCAGATTAGCATCATGAACTTCAGAAGAGGTAATGCTTTCATGAGTTTGAACAGGATTCTCAGAAATGACAGGTATAGAAGGAAGAGAAGTTTGATAAACCTGTAAATAAGCAGGGGGATGTCTTGTTCTAGTAGATCTTCTCTGGTGTGAAGGGTCTGCAGAGACAGAACCAAATGGAGCAGATGAAGAATGATCAGGTGGAATAACATCTGGTATATCATCAGGTGGTGCTGGAACAGGTGCATTATCAGAATAACCTGCCAATTCATCTTGCAAATCTTGATGAACAACATTAGTTTCTAGTGATGGAGGTATAACATCATCATTCAGATCATTAAAGAAAGTGTCAGTAGAATTTTGCTCAATGAAAAGTTTGTCAAGAAATCTATCAGTACCAATAGTATCTGAATATGGGAAAACATGCTCATAAAATTTAACATCTCTAGAAACAAATATTCTACCTGTATTTACCTCTAGAAGCTTGTATCATTTTGTCCCAAAAGGATAGCCAATCATAACACACTTTGTGGCTCTTGGATGAAATTTGTTCCTGTGAGCAGTTATTGTGTTTGCAAAACATAAACTACCAAACACCCTCATATGATCATAAACAAGAAGCTTTTGAAATAAAACCTCAAAAGGACTTTTATTTCCCAAAATTTCAGTGGGCACTCTATTTATTAAATGAGCAGCAGTAAGAATGCATTCATTCCAAAATCTGAGTGGTAGACAAGATTGAAATAACAAAGCTCTTGCTACTTGCAAAAGGTGTTGGTGTTTTCTCTTAGCAATACCATTTTGCTGAGATGTTTCCACACAAGTAGTCTGATGAATTAAACCATGGTCATTGTAAAAATCATGCAAGAAAAACTCAGTTCCATTATCAGTTCTAATAATCTGAATTTTCTTATCAAATTGAGTAAAAACCATTTTGTAAAACCTATTTAAAACAACACTCACATCAGATTTCAACTTCAACATATAAATCCAAGTACATCTGCTGAAATCATCAACAATAGTGAGAAAATACTTGTGACAAGTGTGTGCTACAGTTGAAAAGGGCACATCACAATGTATAAGAGACAAAGGGGCATCAGACACAGTAACACTGCTATTAAAAGGCAATCTTTTATGTTTTGCAAGATGGCAAATTTCACAAAGAAAATCACTATCTTTCCCTCTCATATGCAAAGACTTTATCTGAGTAATACACTTCTTAGAAGCATGGCCTAGTCTAGAATGCCACAAATGAAAATCAGACTTATTTTGAATATAATTGGCAAAACAATGTTTATTTCCAGAAAAATTCAAAAGATAGAGGCCACCCTCTTGATCAGCAGTACCAATCAAAATCTTGGTAAGATTGTCCTATAAAACACAATGTGTAGACAGAAAAGTAACATTACAAGAAGAATGCTTGGTAAGATGAGAAACAGAAAGCAAATTAAAAGTGAAGTCAGGCACATATAAGACATTGTACAAGACTAACTTATCATGCAAAACCACATTTCCCATCAAGGTATCAATAACAATTTTGTTATTAGGAAGATTTATCTTGATGTGAATAGAAGATGGAACAGAAGTAAACAAGTTCTTGTCACATATCATATGATCAGTGGCACAAGTGTTAAGTATCCATTTAGAATCAGAAACATGCATTGTAAGATAACAAAAATGCAAACCTGAACCTCCATGATCAAGCATTGCAGCTGCAGCAGAATTCTTTGACTCTCCATCCTTCTTTAGTTTTGAGAACTGCAAGAATTGCTCAAAAAATTCTTGAGTAAATAGGGGATTATTAGAGGAGATATCAGCAAAACCTTCTTGAGGAGTGTGAGAAACAAGGGCATTTGCAGCTAAATTGGGTTTAGAACCTCTAGCATCAACATTTCTAGGCCCTCTAGGCCCCTTCCATCCAGGGGGATAGCCTATCAGCTAAAAACATCTGTCAACTGTGTGCCCAGGGCCTTCACAATAACTGCACTTGAGGGATTTCTTCTGTCTTTAGCAAACTTTGAGTAGGTGTTGTTTCTTGCCAATATAGCCATAGACTCAGTATTATCAGATGGAGGCTGTGTGTGCAAAGATCTCTGGGATTCTTCTTGCAACAATAGTGAAAAAACTTTTGCAAGTGGAGGAAAAGGTGAAGCCAAGAACAACTGACTTCTTAATGCAGAATAAGAGTCATCAAGGCCATTCAAGAACTTCATCACAAATCCTGTTCTTGAGTTTGAGCTACAAATTTTAATATCTCACAAGTACACTGGTCCATAGCTCCACAATTACACTTAAGAACAGACCTAAAACTCAAGTATTCATCCCACAAAGTCTTAAACTGATTATAGTAATGCCCAAGAGAATGATTACCCTTAGATATCAAAGCAAGATCTCTCTCTAATTGTAAAACTCTAGCAAGATCACACTTAGCATACCTAACATGTAATTCATCCCAAACCTCTTTAGCAACAGTAAAATACTCCAAAGTCATTTTGATATCAGAATCAATAGAGTTCAAAATCCACAATAGCACAAGATCATTCGCCCTAGTCCAAGCGAGATAGGTAGCCCTATCATCAGATTCAATAGGTTTAGAAACCGTACCATCAATGAGTGTAAGTTTATTTTTCACACTCAAAGTGCGCTTCACCGAATGACTCCAGGTTGTGAAATTTGTGCCATTCAACGATTCAATGACAATTGACACCGCCGTGTTGTCACTGTGGTGCAGAAAAAGCGGAGAGAAAGGATTCAACGCCGAGCTGAGAGAATTCGGATCAATCACCGGAGGAATTGTGCCAGCCATTAGAAACACACAATCGATGAAATAATCGGAAAGAAATCAAAGAAATATATGATAAACCAGTCGATTTCGAAGAAATCAAACAGAAAACGAATGTAAACCGAACGATCGAAACAAAGAACGCGATAAATGCGAAGAAACGAGAACCCGATAGATGCGATTCGCAGCGGAAATCAGGATCTTTTAAACGAAATCAAAACCTAAAACTGATACCATATGAAGATTTACAATCAACATTCATGATATAATCTTAGAAAGAGAGAAAAGAGAAGAAGGAAATGAAACAGTAGTTTGTTACAGATAGCCAACGGCTATATTTATAGAGGAAAGGAGAACTAAGGCTGAATACAGCCAACTAATACTGTTAAGTATCAGGAGTGATACTTTTGGCTATTTTGTTGACTTGTGTTGGTATATTTGTTGACTCTCCTTTATTACCTATTACGTTAAATTTTGCATCAAAAACTCATAAATCAATCTATAATTTGGAATAGTTATTATATATACTCCAATTGGGGTGTGACATCTGTCACAATAATTTCTTGCAAGAAATGAAGGGAAAGAAAAATACAAAAAACTGAGTTTATCTTCAGCAATTGTGTTGAGACAAACAGTATACATGATCAATCACAAAGTTAATTAATGTAACATTCCCTAAAAAAATTGCTTTTCTGTCCCTTTTTCCAGCTACCTTCAAATTTGAAATTATCTTACGGCAATATCTGAAAAGCTTTTACAAATTAATGAGCCATCAGTGATTCAGTTATTCTCTGCACACAAATAAAAAAATGCGAAATTCCCAATTTTTCTATGCTACATTTCGGAACAGTGCTCAACGGTGCTTTAATACGTTGTACAATACATTCACTAATGCAAGTGGTACATTAACACCCTAATGCACTACTAATTAATCCTTCCTATCTTATGCCAAAGTGAAAACTTACACGATATCCTTCATTTTATATAGGTGTAATTAATTACACATTATCATTGAAATACTCGATGATTTTAAATTTTATCATTTCTAAAATAATATTTCAATGGAGTGTTCCAAATAGACACACACACACATATATATATATATATATATTATTAGTTGAGATGATAAAATGTAATTAAACCCTCTGAAATTGTTTTTAAAATATGTTGTATATATATATATATATATATATATATATATATATATATATTGAAGATATCGAGAACAAGGAAAAGATGGAATCAATTTGCAAGCATTGTCTGTTAGCATATATAGTACGTAGTAGAGGAACCAGAGCGAATCTATAAAATTAGTGAATATTAATGCAGAATGCAATGAAGAAAGTAAGAGATATATAGTCCCACTCGGCAAATATTGCAAAGAAAAAGGGGGGCCCCTTGGTGATGTGGGATAGTAGGTACATTTAGATCCAAAATTGACACAGTTCCTTCGTTTTCTCTTAAAAGGCACTGACATTATGTAGGAAACATGTGATGTGTGTAAGAAGAGATATTGAAAGATGGAAGTGTTTTTTATTTAAAAAGAAAATTCCAAATTGCAGCAATAATAATAAAGAGGGTCAGCAACTGGAGTCCCTCAAGAAGCAAAATTAAAGAGCAAGAAAGGATTATCACAAGGTGAGTGAGGCAAGAAATAGACCACCCAAGGAGCACGGGTACGACATCGAAAACGACATCGTCTTCGACCTTCTATCTCATTTCAGCTTTTTCTAACTAGCTATAACACCTCCATAACTACTACACTATACATGTTGATATGCAGTTGATTGCTATTTTTATTAAGAAGCTACACAATTTCACTAGGAATTTAAGTAGAGTAACTATTTAAGCTAGACAAAAGGATTAAACAGTATTAGTCCTTTTTCATTGTATGAAACTAGTGCAAGTGATACGATTTAAAAGAAACGAGTAATATTGTTTATTAAAAACTATTAATAGTGACAAAATAATAATATATATTTAGTGAAAATAAGGGATATTGTTAAGTGGAAACAACTAATACTATTTGGTGAAAATAAAAAATACTGTTTAATTATTTAGTGAAACAAGGAATAAATTAAGTTAAATAAAAACCAGCATCACTCTAGACAAGTTTCACAAATACTTTGACACTTACTTAATGATTTACTCTCACAATGAGTATTCTTTAGAGATTTATATTCAAATTAAGTTACATAACATTTAGTATTTTTACCCTTCGCTATATAATTAAAAAAAGAGTAATTTATGATAGAGGGACACTTGCATGAGACACGAGAAATAAATTGGGCATTGACGCTTTAACACTTTAGAAGGAGTGGGTGTGATCTGTAAAAAAAAAAACAATAATCATATTATAATTTGATATGTAGTTATGTTATATATGTACTGTCTTTATCGTGGAAAAGTATATATATATATATATATATATATGGGCTAATAATATGATCAAATTTCACAACAATCAATCAGTGCCAAACGTTCGCCATTTCCTATAATTGGTATATTTATTAATTTATTTTAGAAATTAAAACAATACTAGTAGTAGCTTTCTGGAAATTAATAATCAATTCTCTGTGTAGAGCTGCAGTGTGGATCAACTGCAAAGTTATGTTGAAATGAAGGACCACAATATCTGAACCAGAAATGAAGGATCAACTGCCATCATCGCTTTGCTTTGTTTGAAGCAAATTCCATCCAGTGTTTCTGATTCTTTAAGTGCAAAAACGTCGTTTTCGATGCCGATTAGTGTGGAACAAATAGGTAGATACATCCCTAAATAAATATGTCTTGGTTCGAATGGACAGTTATTTATGAGCTAGGGGATTAATTATTTGAAAGCGGTCGATTTGTATTTTATAATAATTATCCACACTAGAATTTTCATCAAATTGCTTAAGATGATAAATTTATATCAAGAGCAGAAAATGAAGATCTACCGCAAGATTGATTGAAAGTTCATGCATGCATGCCAAAATTGTCGACACAAGGAAGAAACAATTCGAGAATTATTCCTTGGTCTTGTCCATATATATTTATATATATATATACATATCCCACTTTTCATTAATTCCATATATATATTTCACCTGCTTTTTTCTCCATAAAAATACTCACTTTTGAGACATCTGATTAAAATTAATCAATTAGTCAGAAAGTAATTCAAATTTAATCAGTGGATACATATGTAAGATATATTTAATTTAAATTTGTCGCAAACATTATAACATGTCGCACAATACATTATTGGTCTCCTTCCTCTCCAAGTTGTGTTAGATCTGAATTGAACACTTGTATGTGACAACCTACAGTACGACAAAACATAATTTGAACAATGTCACTTCAATATTTTAAAAAGGTTTGTACTCAATCTTGTGTATGAAATTGTCTCACCAAATTTTTATCATCTGAATTTGAGGGACAAGTTAAGATTGGTATGACAAATTTGTACTTTTGATGAGATATTAAATTTGTCATCAAAGAAAATACCTCTTGGATAATGATTTAATCAGAAGGAGAAGTTCCACAAATCTAATCAATTTGTCGCCATTGAATACTCAAAATATGATAAAGGAATTGCTAGCCTAAGATGTTTTAACTAAGAAGTACTTCAGATGTTATAATTATATGAATAAAGATTCAAAGATTTATCAATGTGATTCAAGTTCAATTAAAAAAATTAAGTAATTAAATGACTAGATGATAAAATGGGATAAGAATGAAATTAAATTATAAAAGTAGAAGAACTGATCCTATTTTTCATGAGCCAAATGTTGATATTTAATTAATGAAATTATATCTTTTAGGGTTAAGATATTATTTCATTAAATGAATGGGCTTTATTAATTACGAACCATATACATAAGATAAATAAAAATCTGGTGCTCGGCCCATTGTTTTCTTGGGCCGTTGAATCAAAGTTTACATAAATTTAGCTGACAAATTAAACATTTAATTGTAGCTTTGTTTTTTATAGGATCGATGAACGAAAAAATAAACCAACCCAATCGGATTAAATCATCATTAACTGATATTTTTACCTAATGCTATAAATAAATTACTTGAAGTTGCGTACTGGAAAACCAAGTAGAAGTGGGCATTAGTGGGCCCAAATCTTAATACGAAAAGTACTTCTGAATTCTTAAGTGGTGTGGTTTATTCAAGTTATAAGAGTTTGCAAAGTTGAGGCCAGATCTGAATAAGCCCAAAATAATGATCGAAAAGGGTCCGGTTATTGACGCCCCTATGATTAGTAGATACACCCACACCCACAGCCATACTAAACTGCCAATTATACCCTCTTTTATTTTAAAAAGCCTAATTTATTTTCTTTGTACTCTCTCCCCCTGATCCCCAGAACCATCCGTCGTTGTGCCACCACATTCTCCTCCTAGAAGCCTCACGATTCTGTCCAAAAGAATCCCATCAAGGATCGCGTTCAACCCAATCGCAAAAGAAACAAACCCGTTGGAAAAGTATCATTTCCAACAAGAGTGATACTATTACTGCAAGAACGAGATGTGATCATGTCGAATGATCCAACAACTATCCGGGTGAGAAATCAAAGCGCCGTTGATCGATACAGAGCCTGCTCCGTTTTTCGTGTTTTGAGGCAAAAGTCCCGGCGGTTTGTTGGCTTTCTATTTTTTGGGGACCAAGAGATCAAAAAATTAGGGCAGAGGTTATTTTTGTCATTTTTCCAGAAAATAAAATAATAGTGGGTACATTTACTAATCATGGGGGTGTCAATAACCGGTCCCATGCAATCGAAAACCAAATAGTGACAAACTACCCAAATTTGACCCGATTATATAGCTGAAAAAGTGAAAATCATAATGAGGACAAGTATAAGAGTAACATTTCTTAAATCGCGCATCGTGCATTTAATATCTATCTTTATTCTTAAAAACTATCATTTATTATCTTAAAAATTTTCACTGTTTAAAAACATAAAACATTTTCGAAACAGTAATTGTTTTTTTACATAACAGTAATAGTTTTTATGCATAACAATAAGAGTTTTTTTACACAACAGTGATAATAAATGAACCGAGTTCACGGTGAACTCGGGTTCACACAAGTTTTTGTCCAAGTGTAAAATATTTGAAACTAGTTTAGTGCCCCGTGTTACGCGGTTTCTAATTAAAAATTACATTATTTTCAATAAATATTATATTTAATAATTAAAAATATAAATATGCACATAAATACACTAAATATGAATTAATAATTGTTTAAGGTGTATATTAGTAAATTTTCTTAAACATTGGAATAAGGTTATTGTGTCAAAAATTATTTATCCATTTTAATATGAAATTGAAACCTACAAATCAAAACAAAATAAATCGACTAAGAAAAGACTAATAAATTAATTAATTAATATGCAATAAAAAAAAATAAAAAGCGAATGAATTATAATACTTTTGCCACATAAAATATGTTAAGATATACATAAGTGCAATTATAAAATAAAATTATTTATTAAGAAATTAATAATTGAATGTAATTCACACTAAGATAAAATACATTTAGAATGAATATTCTATTTATCTTAATTAAATTAAGTCAAACAAAAATTACCGAAAGAAAGATAAATAAATAATAATATATAGTTACTAAATAAAACATAAAGTAATAAATATGAATTACACATTTTATAACATTCGCACATATTTTAAATACGTAAATAATTAGAAATTAATTATACACAAAAACTTAAAGTTTTATGAGACATAGAATTCTTGTATAAAAAGAATCAAATAGAAAAATGGCATGTGTACTTAAATTTCTCATTGAATGACACATAGATTAAATTAACATGGAGTTGACACATCATAAAAAAAAAACTCCCTAGGGATTTAAAGATTTTCTGCGAAAATATAAAAATAAAACTGTTTATTAGAAAAACTAAAATAACGAGTAGATATTTTAATTAACGAAAAATTGGAAAACAAAGTTCGTTGATCTTTGAAGTTTAAACTTTAAAATGTTGTTGTAGTATAGTGTAGTGATAAATGGGGAAAACGGTTCAACCTTTAAAATTTAAATTAAATTTCACGTATTTGTTATTTCAAACGTACATTCATGAAAATAAGAATTCATAATTGGAATATGAAATGTAGAATACTTCTAATTACAAGTTAAAATCATTATTAACAACTCCAATTCTAACACAAAAGAATATTTGCTTCTTAACATGTTATGTAGATACGCAATTAACATAAAACTTTAATTAACAAGGAGAGTTTGTCCCTAAAGCTTTTTTTTTTTTTTTTTTTTTTTTTGACGGGGTCCCTTAAGCTTTTAGAGAATAGCAATATCATGTTAAACAATTTTACACATGTCCAAAATAGTTTGTTTTGTCAAGGGTAAACTTGTAATATTTGAAACTCATCAACGAAAACTAAAGAGAAACACTCTTGTGAAATATTGCACACTAGTGTTATGTGCAATACAACATAAATAAGGTAAAAATTGACCAAAATTTGCGGGTCGGGGCGGGCGGGTCGGGCGCAGGCAGGGCGGGCATGGGTTGTGGGCTGTGGGCTTCAGTTTGGGAGGACGCATATATATTTATAGAAGAATATCTTTATTAAATATGTGTTGTAGCTTAGTGGTTCAGACATGTTGTTAATGTATGTGGTGTATGTGGTAGCAGATTCGATTCCTATTGAACATGTAATTTTTAAATTATTTTTTTATGTGTTACTACATCTATGTGTTACTACATGAACAAAATGTGATACTTAAGAAACAAAATGTGTTACTACATGAAATAAAAATTACATTATCATTTTAAAAAAATACATTTTCATATGGTAACACATGAATATTCATTTAGTATCACGACGACATGTGTACATTGTTACATATTACTAAAAAAATATGTGTTACTACATGAATAAAAAGTGTTACCCTATAAAGAAAAATGTGTTACCAAATGAACAAAACCAGTACAAGCGCGAAAAGAAATCTTGAGTCTAAAATTACAGATTTAAAGAACAACTTGATGTGTTACTACATGACCAAAAGAGTATTACTACATGAACAAAAACCAGTACAAGCGTGAAAAAAAAATCTCCAGTCCAAAATTATAGATTTAAAGAACAACTTGATGTGTTACTACATGAACAAAAGAGTGTTACCCTATGAGCAAAAGAGTGTTACTACATGAACAAAAACCAGTACAAACGTGAAAAAAATCATCAGTCTAAAATTACAGATTTACAGAACAGTGTGAAAAGAGTGCAGAAGGATCTTAATTCAAGCATACACTTTGTGTTGAGGTGTAATCCAAACACCACACACACATTTTCTCCCCTTCTCGTAGAATCCACACCAAAATTTAAATTGAACAACTCAATTTCATCCAATGATCGGAGCGAATCGAAGAAAATTAAATTGGACAAGAAATTAGGACACGAACGAGGAAGAAGAACCCGTGATATCCGCCAGCAATCTGAAGAGAAGAGGAAGAAAAATAAATTTGACAGCGTCTGTGTTGCGCAGCGCGAAGATGAAGAAAGTCTAATCCTAACCTAACCCGATCCTCTTGACCCACGAAAAAAAAAAAAACCAATTACATACAACATTAATATGCAATATTACATATAATTTTTTGTCAAATCTTTATACGTAAAAGTACCATTTGAGTGAGACAAGCAAGTGGATTGGGGTCAGTGACGGACCCATAAATTTTACCGAGGGGGCCCAATTTATAACATAGTGTAGCTAAATGCACTTTAGAATTTTTATATATTTTCGAAAATTATTTGGACTAAACATCTTTATATTAACAGAGTCGAATACATTTATATGTATATTGAAAATGTGAATTATACATATTCTTTCTCTATTTTGTTACCCCTTTCTCACCTAAAAATCAACATTTTATTTATAGAGTGTTGATTTTTACAAGGATTAGTAATAGTGGTGTACATTGAACATGATGCACATAATACTTTGTTTAAAGGAGACATACATTCGTATGAGATGGTTTTATACATGATATATGGTATAATCTATAACATAAATAATACTCATCCTTCCAAAATATTAGAGCGTTAATACACAATTTATGCTTCGCCTTACTATGAGACTGTCTCATACAGATGTATCTTAATTATAAGTGTATATATATATAAGAAATTCAAGTGGGGTCAAAGGGCCCAGTGACCCCCTGACCCCAAGGTAGGTCCGTCACTGATTGGGGTAGATTTGGATTATTTAGACTTTCGGAGAAGATAATACTAGAAAATGGAGGGAGAATATATGTAGGGTTTAGTCAAAAGAAAATAAGTTCTTTGCTTGCAAACTAGGGCATGGGGGGCCCCAAACCCAATATTGATCTAATGAAACGATCTTCGAGTTCCCAATGTGTTGGTTTTATATTTACTCATAAAAATATTGAACACCTTTTTGGAGATGTTCAATAGAGATGCAAAAGACACGAGAAACAACAACATGGACAACACATCTTTTTCCTATACTCGTTATCTAACTTTTTAATCACGTCTTCATCTTGTCCTTTTATTTTTAGTAACATATGATTTGTTTTATGCAAATATATCTACACAATATCCTCGTTTTCGGTCTCTCATTCTTATAGTAACTTCAGTCATAAGAAAATTAAAATAATTTGAATTTACGGACATCAAAATAACTATTTTATGAGTTGGTCTCCCATGAACAAGTTTTCTAACATGAAACTTATGTTGGAAAATATTAGAAAATCCAATAATCAAAATAAGACAAGGAAATGATAAAAACGAAGATCAAAGGAAAAACACTTGAGACGTGCTTGAAATGCACTGTCCTTAAGGATTTACACTTAGCAATCCCCCAGGATTCAACAAGTCTTCTAGGATAAACCTAGGATCAGGAGCAACAGAATAATAAACCCAACAAAAAGAATAGAAGAAGAAAAAGAATTTACGCAGTGTTTTTTCTGTCATCGGTTCTCAATAAACACTCTATTATATATAAAATAAAGCTGTAAGTAAAACGGTTTTTGACCACCTTAAGAATAGGAACAGACTCATAGTGATTTTAATTAAAAGATAAGCACGGTTATATTTTGAGAAAATATAGGAACTGATAGTGGCAGATAATCCTTATTTAACCGTGATTATTAGATGAGAATATTTGACCGTGTAAAATTTTTATTAAATATGATAAGATTTAATTTAATAAAATATTTTATAAGTTTTTAATTATAAATCATTTTGAAATACAAATAATTTACAACAACTTATTCACCCAAGAGTTTGGCTTGTTTTATTTGGTTTTGATTATAAAATAATCCTGTATCATGGATTGTGGCACGTAAAATATATTCAGGTGATTTCACAGCAAGAATTATTTCGTTGGATTAAGCAACAATCTAATTGTAAATATGTATAATGTTGAATTTCATTTCCGATGGTGAGTGGTCGGTGAGTTCAACACATACACAGTAGTGCGTGATCCCAACAACAAACATTGAGCAACTATTGTTTCTAACTTCCTCTTCATATTTCAACTTTCATTCTTCTTAATGAGAAAAGTATTTTGTTTCTAACATTTTTTGTACGATATAATATTGTTCCAGAGGATAACTTATTTTAGTAGAAAGTTACATTCACAAATACTCATGATGGCGTAATCTTGAAAATTAGACAGAGCAACAAAGAGAGATAATTATGAAGCATCAATGTTTAAAAAATGTTCAATTTTATGTATTATTATTTATAAAATTATTAATTAATGATAATTTAAAAGATAAAATTCATATGAACTTGAGTTTAAAAGATGTTTTGCGTAACTTAAGATTTTTTTTTTAAATAAGTTGTGGTTTCGTTCTTTCTTTTTTGTTAATATGATAATATAATTGGATTAATTAGTGTGGAAGGTCATAATTGATAATAGTGAGTTGTAAATTATTTTTACCATGGTTTGAGTAACTAAAAGTCCAAAATAGATGAATTTGTCATTTCCAAAACGAAGTAAATCGGCGCGTGAATGTCAAGTGTGGATAACTCATGTGGTTAGAACTCCACCACTTGTGGCTATGAGGTCCCGGGTTCGAGACACGAAGAGAGAATATTTATTCCCTCTTGTGGTGGTCCCCCTCTTGTGGGGTTGCGGTTTCGAGTTGCAGTTTCGGGTGGTCCTCCTCTTGTGGTGATTGTGGTTCCGATTTACAGCGAGATGAAATGATGTTGCCATGTGTCCAGTAGTAGAATAAATTATTGTAATTGATTATCTTAGGAAACTATTGTAATTGATTGTTTAAAAAAAAAATTATCATGTGTCCTATAGTAGAAGAAATTATTGTAATCGAATATTTTAGAAAACTATTGTAATTGATTATTTAAAAAAAAAATTTAAGCGTGAATCCAAATGCTTCTAAAGTTATTTGGCATACATCGCACAGGTTGAAAATAAACATTCCATTTTACAACCAATATCTTGATTTTTTTTTTTTACCGTAGACCTAAGCCTGTATAGCCACACAATAAAATAAACTATTCATATGGAAAGTGCATTACGTGGGAGTATTTAATTTTACCATGGGCGACAATAATATAATAATTCAAATGAAAAGTTGAAAGTGTAGGGAGAGATAGAGAGACGTAAATACAAAAATGGTGGCGTGTAGTTTCGCTAAAATCCGGCATTAGCGGCCCAACAACACACACTACATTCCACACTGCAACACCACCGCCGTGTTCTTTCTTCCACACAAAGAATTTCAAATATTATTTCCCCCCATTTTTCTGATTTCGACCACACCAGAGGTATTTCCTACTTTTTTATATTTTTTATTATTATCTATTTATTGAATTTATTTGGTTTATCTTATCGATTCTTGAACTGGGGGTTTCATGGGAGGGCAATGCGTATTGTGTTGGCAGTGTATTTCCATTTGGTTTCTTGAAATTAGCTATATTTGCTTAGTGCTCTGATTTTTCATGTTTGATGTTATTGAAGGTTTGAGTCTCCTTTTCTTGATTTTGGGTTCAATTTTTTTAGGGGGATTAGTTTTTGAGTGAACAAGAATGAACGAGAATGAGCAGTTGGAGGTGCATTACATGGAAAGTGGCCACTCTTACCCTGTTTCAGAGGGGTATGTTGATTTCTTTGACAGTGTTTCAGCAGCCCCTTCGTATTATGTTAACTTGGGGCTAATGCACGATCAGGTAATTTTGTTTTGTTGGTCCACTTGTTGAATTATTTGGAATTTTTAGTTTGTTTGATCAGACTGAAAAAGATGGGAAAATGAGAAGAAATATGGAAAGATTGATTGCCTTTAGAATAGTTCACATATTACTCATAAACTGTTAACACACGACCTGTTTGATTAGTGCACATAGTGAAAAGCTTGATTTAAACATGGGAATTATTGATATTGAGAAATGTAAATTAATATTTAGCTTGAATTGATGGAGGGACCTTTTCAATGTGTTGAAGGGTATGCGCGTTTTCTTGAACTTGAACAATCCAGCATAGTGTGATTTGAATTGCATGTTCAACTCTACTCATAGAGCCACTATTAGATTTGATTCTCTTTAAAAATGTTTTCTGTGCTGAAAATGTCCTCTTGGGATATGAGTTCAAGGTATGTCTTAAAGATTATGTGGAGATTAGAAGTTACAATTGAGTTTGAATTTATTTTCTGAATCAAAATGGTATTGATCAAGGCAAATGGTGGTTTGAGGTAGAAAATATTTACACTGTAGTGGCAGTTCATTTTTATGATTACCTGTACTTGTTTAAATGAGTTTCTTGCATGCATTTAATATTATCTTACACCATATGTGTTTGTAATAGTGATTTATGATGAAGTTAATCATTTTTTCATCCAGGAATCTGCATATTGGTCACTCCATATGAATTCCTACAGATATGGACTATCTAGTTCAGAGAGTACGTATTATGGGGTCTATGAGGACCCTGCTCCAAGAATGGATTTTAGCAGGAGAGCTTGGGAATACCCTTCAATGGCAACCACAGAAGACCCTATTACTGTAGATATACCATCCGAACAAAGTACAACCTCCGCAGTGCATACTGTTGTAGAGGAACGTAAGTACTTTCTTTCCTTCTCTTGAGTTTTCAGTTTGAGGTGTAAAACAATACAAAGTTATGATGAACGCTGACATTCCGCAATTTTATTTGTTAATCATGCAGGATCGCCAACTCATCAAGATGCTCCCAGTACTCAGGTTGACATTTTCAGGATTTCATTAATCCTAACAAATACGAAAAGATGTCTTATATGCATGAAGAAGAATAAATGAAAACTAAACTCATATATACCACGTTCTTCCCCAAAAATAGAATTCCATGACAATTTTTTTTCTGATTTCTTATTTCTATGATGGCTACACTTGGATGATTATTTCTTGCTAGTGCTTGTGTTTTGAACTTTGTTCTTGTATGTGCTACTGTAGGTCTCATTGGAAGATGATATTGATCCTGATACCATGACATACGAGGTAGGGGATGTATTTTTTAATGTACATTTAGTTTGGTTGTGCCCCTTCCCCTAAAAAAAATCCACTTGAATTCCTAAGTTTACTGAAAGAACTTGAATCTGAATATGTAACTGCAACATATTTGTCATAGTTTATGATCTTTGCGCTTGAAAATGGTACCAATTTTCCAAGGGATACACAATTACAATATTGCTGTACATGCTATTAATTGTTGGAGAAATGTTCGGAGTAAAATTTGTTCGTGAAGTTGGTAATAAAGGATTCCTGGAGAATTACGAAAATAGTTAAAATAATTTCATTACTTCATGAATATGAAAAAATAACAGGTTGTTCTGCTTTGATTATGTAGGAACTGCTTGATTTAGGGGAGGCGGTGGGAACTCAAAGTCGAGGTCTTTCACAAGAGCTCATTAATTTATTGCCAACATCAAAACACAAGTCTGGTGGTATTTTCTCAAGAAGAAAATCTGTAGACAGGTGAGTTTCTAAATTCGTAACAAAGATAAGTGCTAGATACTTTATGTCCATATTGTAAACATTCATGTTTTGATATGTGGAAAAACAGATGTGTCATTTGCCAAATGCGATATAAAAGGGGAGATCGACAAATCAATTTGCCATGCAAGCATGCTTATCACACTGATTGCGGCTCCAAGTGGCTTAGCATCAACAAGGTAATCCCTTTATAAAATAAGTTTGAGGCGTTTTTTCTGTACTTTCTTAATGTTTTATGATAGCCGATTCCTCTTCTTTCCAGACATGTCCGGTTTGCAACACCGAGGTATTTGGTGATGGATCAGCACAATGATTAGACAAATTAACTGAGTCTCATGGTGAAGGAATTGTTTCTTAAATACATTTATGCTCTTTCTTTCTCTCTCTCTCTCTCTCTCTCTCTCTCTCTCTCTTTATACATAGAAGCAATGCAGAGTCTACTAGTTTCCTTTTTCCCTGTAGTGTAGAAGACCATCTACTAATATTTATAAGAGTTATATCCAAATTTTTGGTTTCAGAAACGGCAATCTCATAGTTCCTTAATTTAATGCTGAAATTTGTTTGGTTTCACACTGTTTATTTTTGCTTGTTTGTTTGCTCTCTGTTTGATATCATCCGATGTGTGTAAACTGAAAGTTGACCAGATCAAAAGGAATTGAAAGCATAGAAAATTTGTATTAAGAAACATATTGCTACTAAATAATCCATTATGAGTTTACAATGACAACAATACTTGAACATTTTATTTAATGGTACAATAAATTATAACACGAAGGTTATGCATCCTTCTAATTTGAAACACTGCTTCAGATTAAGGTGGAAACATATTAATTTTGGCCGTAGGGCTTTATTTCAACTGATACTCATAAGTGGAGAAATTCATACATGTATGGAGGGGGTAGAACCATGGAGGTGTGTGTTCTACTTGTAGTATGGTGGTGGAGATGGAGATTTGTAACCATATGGTGGTGACTCATATTTGTATGGTGGTGGTGGTGGCGACTCATATTTGTAGGGTGGGGGGGGGGGGTGATTTGTAGACGTAAGGTGGTGGCGGGGGTGACTCGTACTTGTAGGGTGGTGGTGGTGGTGATTCGTACTTGTAAGGCGGTGGAGGTGGAGATTTGTAAACGTATGGAGGTGGCGGAGGTGACTCATACTTGTAGGGCGGTGGTGGTGGTGATTCATACTTGTACGGTGGCGGGGTGGAGATTTGTAAACGTAAGGTGGTGGCGGAGGTGACTCATACTTGTAGGGTGGTGGTGGTGGTGATTCGTACTTGTACGGTGGCGGGGTGGAGATTTGTAGACGTAAGGTGGCGGCGGCGGCGACTCATACTTGTAAGGAGGTGGAGGTGGAGATTTATAGACATATGGTGGTGGCGGAGGTGACTCGTATTTATAAGGTGGGGGTGATTCATACTTATAAGGCGGATATGATTCATACTTATAGGGCGGTGGCGAATAATCGGCGTACACATATGCAGCCAAGGTGGAGAAGAGGGCTACCAGAATCCACAACTGGGATTCCATGTAGCTCCTCATGATTATTTCTGAGAAAATTTCAGATAATGTAAGTTCCCTCAACTCCTAATCTTTAAAAAATCTCAAGTTTTTCCTACTAGATTGCTTTTATGTAAACTAATAATTTGGTTTTTATAGGAATTACTATTACCTAATCTTGAATTAGTCTACAAGTTACAGTTCTTTTACCATATAATTCTTCTTATTTAGTATATGGTTTGGTAACTGCTTATGTAGGCGCCTGAAGTTGAACTAGTCAGTTTATGGAGGTATATTAAGATAAGAATTAGTCCACAAGTGAAAATGCTACTTACTCTACTTTTTGTGTACCATGTAAATCACTCCAAAATATGTAAATTAAAATTTCGTGAGAACTTGTTTTTATTGGGCCATAAAGAAAAATAATTGATTTGAGTATGAGTTGATTTGCAAGGATCTTTAATACATACAAATTACACAAAAGTGTGTGTGATAATTTAAAACAGTATCAATAGCTCAATTTTGTTGATAATATATACATTTAGTTATTTACTTCAGGTGCATTATTTATTATCTATATATCATACGAGACCTAAATAATCTGTTTAATAGTTCAATTTGGGGATGTTTATTATAAACTATGCGTTGACTCTTGAAGACTAATTCTTATGACATTTAAAGGTTGCTAAAATCAACAAAAACCAACTGAAAACGAAAACTGATCAATAAAAAATCCTGATTGTCGCTGGAGATTTCATGTATATATATTTAAAAAGACTATTTAATTAGACTCTTTCAAAGTCTATATCTAATCTCGAACGACTTGAAATCGACAATGTAAGATAAAAACACATATGAGACAGCTGGTACGAATTAACACTAATTTTTTTAAAATTCAAAACCTTAAAGTACCATGTTCAAATTATAATGTTGCGTCTCATAAATACAAGTGTGTCTCATATTAGAAATTGGTATGAAATTAGGAGAATTAACACTTACACAGGAATTTTTATGTATTTCGGTAGGGGAAAAAAAAAAACTTGCTGGTCAATGTTTTTAGGTACGGAATTGACAAAGTAAGATAAATATTAGAAATCGGTATGAAATTAGGCGAGTTTGGACATAATCAGGTATTTTTATGCATCTCTGAAAAAATAAAAATAAACCTTGCATCAATGTTTTTAGGCCGGTTTAAATAGACCATAGTCAAAAATTTTGTATAGTAAACGCATAGTGCACTGTACAAATAAAAGTGAATTTTGAAACATGTAAGTTGTTTTAATTTTAGCAGTTAGCAGTTAAAACAACTTACATTTAAAAAAAAACTCTTGAATTATATAATGCGCCTTGTGTTTTTGGGTTCAATTTTTTAGGGGGATTAGCTTTTGAGTGAACAAGAATGAACGAGAATGAGCAGTTGGAGGTGCATTACATGCAAAGTGGCCACTCTTACCCTGTTTCAGAGGGGTATGTTGATTTCTTTGACAGTGTTTCAGCAGCCCCTTCGTATTATGTTAACTTGGGGCTAATGCACGATCAGGTAATTTTGTTTTGTTGGTCCACTTGTTGAATTATTTGGAATTTTTAGTTTGTTTGATCAGACTGAAAAAGATGGGAAAATGAGAAGAAATATGGAAAGATTGATTGCCTTTAGAATAGTTCACATATTACTCATAAACTGTTAACACACGACCTGTTTGATTAGTGCACATAGTGAAAAGCTTGATTTAAACATGGGAATTATTGATATTGAGAAATGTAAATTAATATTTAGCTTGAATTGATGGAGGGACCTTTTCAATGTGTTGAAGGGTATGCGCGTTTTCTTGAACTTGAACAATCCAGCATAGTGTGATTTGAATTGCATGTTCAACTCTACTCATAGAGCCACTATTAGATTTGATTCTCTTTAAAAATGTTTTCTGTGCTGAAAATGTCCTCTTGGGATATGAGTTCAAGGTATGTCTTAAAGATTATGTGGAGATTAGAAGTTACAATTGAGTTTGAATTTATTTTCTGAATCAAAATGGTATTGCTCAAGGCAAATGGTGGTTTGAGGTAGAAAATATTTACACTGTAGTGGCAGTTCATTTTTCTGATTACCTGTACTTGTTTAAATGAGTTTCTTGCATGCATTTAATATTATCTTACACCATATGTGTTTGTAATAGTGATTTATGATGAAGTTAATCATTTTTTCATCCAGGAATCTGCATATTGGTCACTCTGTATGAATTCCTACAGATATGGACTATCTAGTTCAGAGAGTACGTATTATGGGGTCTATGAGGACCCTGCTCCGAGAATGGATTTTAGCAGGAGAGCTTGGGAATACCCTTCAATGGCAACCACAGAAGACCCTATTACTGTAGATATACCATCCGAACAAAGTACAACCTCCGCAGTGCATACTGTTGTAGAGGAACTTAAGTACTTTCTTTCCTTCTCTTGAGTTTTCAGTTTGAGGTGTAAAACAATACAAAGTTATGATGAACGCTGACATTCCGCAATTTTATTTGTTAATCATGCAGGATCGCCAAATCATCAAGATGCTCCCAGTACTCAGGTTGACATTTTCAGGATTTCATTAATCCTAACAAATACGAAAAGATGTCTTTTATGCATGAAGAAGAATAAATGAAAACTAAACTCATATATACCACGTTCTTCCCCAAAAATAGAATTCCATGACAATTTTTTTCTGATTTCTTATTTCTATGATGGCTACACTTGGATGATTATTTCTTGCTAGTGCTTGTGTTTTGAACTTTGTTCTTGTATGTGCTACTGTAGGTCTCATTGGAAGATGATATTGATCCTGATACCATGACATACTAGGTAGGGGATGTATTTTTTAATGTACATTTAGTTTGGTTGTGCCCCTTCCCCTAAAAAAAATCCACTTGAATTCCTAAGTTTACTGAAAGAACTTGAATCTGAATATGTAACTGCAACATATTTGTCATAGTTTATGATCTTTGCGCTTGAAAATGGTACCAATTTTCCAAGGGATACACAATTACAATATTGCTGTACATGCTATTAATTGTTGGAGAAATGTTCGGAGTAAAATTTGTTCGTGAAGGTGGTAATAAAGGATTCCTGGAGAATTACGAAAATAGTTAAAATAATTTCATTACTTCATGAATATGAAAAAATAACAGGTTGTTCTGCTTTGATTATGTAGGAACTGCTTGATTTAGGGGAGGCGGTGGGAACTCAAAGTCGAGGTCTTTCACAAGAGCTCATTAATTTATTGCCAACATCAAAACACAAGTCTGGTGGTATTTTCTCAAGAAGAAAATCTGTAGACAGGTGAGTTTCTAAATTCGTAACAAAGATAAGTGCTAGATACTTTATGTCCATATTGTAAACATTCATGTTTTGATATGTGGAAAAACAGATGTGTCATTTGCCAAATGCGATATAAAAGGGGAGATCGACAAATCAATTTGCCATGCAAGCATGCTTATCACACTGATTGCGGCTCCAAGTGGCTTAGCATCAACAAGGTAATCCCTTTATAAAATAAGTTTGAGGCGTTTTTTCTGTACTTTCTTAATGTTTTATGATAGCCGATTCCTCTTCTTTCCAGACATGTCCGGTTTGCAACACCGAGGTATTTGGTGATGGATCAGCACAATGATTAGACAAATTAACTGAGTCTCATGGTGAAGGAGTTGTTTCTTAAATACATTTATGCTCTTTCTCTCTCTCTCTCTCTCTCTCTTTATACATAGAAGCAATGCAGAGTCTACTAGTTTCCTTTTTCCCTGTAGTGTAGAAGACCATCTACTAATATTTATAAGAGTTATATCCAAATTTTTGGTTTCAGAAACGGCAATCTCATAGTTCCTTAATTTAATGCTGAAATTTGTTTGGTTTCACACTGTTTATTTTTGCTTGTTTGTTTGCTCTCTGTTTGATATCATCCGATGTGTGTAAACTGAAAGTTGACCAGATCAAAAGGAATTGAAAGCATAGAAAATTTGTATTAAGAAACATATTGCTACTAAATAATCCATTATGAGTTTACAATGACAACAATACTTGAACATTTTATTTAATGGTACAATAAATTATAACACGAAGGTTATGCATCCTTCTAATTTGAAACACTGCTTCAGATTAAGGTGGAAACATATTAATTTTGGCCGTAGGGCTTTATTTCAACTGATACTCATAAGTGGAGAAATTCATACATGTATGGAGGGGGTAGAACCATGGAGGTGTGTGTTCTACTTGTAGTATGGTGGTGGAGATGGAGATTTGTAACCATATGGTGGTGACTCATATTTGTATGGTGGTGGTGGTGGCGACTCATATTTGTAGGGTGGGGGTGGGGGTGATTTGTAGACGTAAGGTGGTGGCGGGGGTGACTCGTACTTGTAGGGTGGTGGTGGTGGTGATTCGTACTTGTAAGGCGGTGGAGGTGGAGATTTGTAAACGTATGGAGGTGGCGGAGGTGACTCATACTTGTAGGGCGGTGGTGGTGGTGATTCATACTTGTACGGTGGCGGGGGTGGAGATTTGTAAACGTAAGGTGGTGGCGGAGGTGACTCATACTTGTAGGGTGGTGGTGGTGGTGATTCGTACTTGTACGGTGGCGGGGGTGGAGATTTGTAGACGTAAGGTGGCGGCGGCGGCGACTCATACTTGTAAGGAGGTGGAGGTGGAGATTTATAGACATATGGTGGTGGCGGAGGTGACTCGTATTTATAAGGTGGGGGTGATTCATACTTATAAGGCGGATATGATTCATACTTATAGGGCGGTGGCGAATAATCGGCGTACACATATGCAGCCAAGGTGGAGAAGAGGGCTACCAGAATCCACAACTGGGATTCCATGTAGCTCCTCATGATTATTTCTGAGAAAATTTCAGATAATGTAAGTTCCCTCAACTCCTAATCTTTAAAAAATCTCAAGTTTTTCCTACTAGATTGCTTTTATGTAAACTAATAATTTGGTTTTTATAGGAATTACTATTACCTAATCTTGAATTAGTCTACAAGTTACAGTTCTTTTACCATATAATTCTTCTTATTTAGTATATGGTTTGGTAACTGCTTATGTAGGCGCCTGAAGTTGAACTAGTCAGTTTATGGAGGTATATTAAGATAAGAATTAGTCCACAAGTGAAAATGCTACTTACTCTACTTTTTGTGTACCATGTAAATCACTCCAAAATATGTAAATTAAAATTTCGTGAGAACTTGTTTTTATTGGGCCATAAAGAAAAATAATTGATTTGAGTATGAGTTGATTTGCAAGGATCTTTAATACATACAAATTACACAAAAGTGTGTGTGATAATTTAAAACAGTATCAATAGCTCAATTTTGTTGATAATATATACATTTAGTTATTTACTTCAGGTGCATTATTTATTATCTATATATCATACGAGACCTAAATAATCTGTTTAATAGTTCAATTTGGGGATGTTTATTATAAACTATGCGTTGACTCTTGAAGACTAATTCTTATGACATTTAAAGGTTGCTAAAATCAACAAAAACCAACTGAAAACGAAAACTGATCAATAAAAAATCCTGATTGTCGCTGGAGATTTCATGTATATATATTTAAAAAGACTATTTAATTAGACTCTTTCAAAGTCTATATCTAATCTCGAACGACTTGAAATCGACAATGTAAGATAAAAACACATATGAGACAGCAATTAACACTAATTTTTTTAAAATTCAAAACCTTAAAGTACCATGTTCAAATTATAATGTTGCGTCTCATAAATACAAGTGTGTCTCATATTAGAAATTGGTATGAAATTAGGAGAATTAACACTTACACAGGAATTTTTATGTATTTCGGTAGGGGAAAAAAAAAAACTTGCTGGTCAATGTTTTTAGGTACGGAATTGACAAAGTAAGATAAATATTAGAAATCGGTATGAAATTAGGCGAGTTTGGACATAATCAGGTATTTTTATGCATCTCTGAAAAAATAAAAATAAACCTTGCATCAATGTTTTTAGGCCGGTTTAAATAGACCATAGTCAAAAATTTTGTATAGTAAACGCATAGTGCACTGTACAAATAAAAGTGAATTTTGAAACATGTAAGTTGTTTTAATTTTAGCAGTTAGCAGTTAAAACAACTTACATTTAAAAAAAAACTCTTGAATTATATAATGCGACTTGTGTTTTTTAGAATTGAAAAATAAATTATAAACGTATTTTTAAATTCTATAAAATAATTTTAGATTTATTTTTTTCAAAAACTATGTTGAGATAATTTTTAAATATTTTAATTCTAGAAAAAATATTTTTAAAGTATAAAAACACAACCTAAGTCAGACATGTTGTAAAATATAGAACAAACGTAAAGAAAAGAACAATAATACCGATTTGTCTACCCAGTTCGTCCGGAAGGACTACATCTGGGGGCGACCAAGCCAGGAGGGTTTTCATTCTTTTCTCTATTCTTTCTCAATTCCCAGCGTTTACAAGGGATAACATATATATAAACAAAGAGATGTGCCGTAGCCCTAGAAGCCCTATCTAAAGCCTACAAAGAGTAATGTCCACTAAATAATAATATATTTACAACACTCCACTTTGGACATTACGACGTGATGTTCATGCCTAACTAAAATTTCGCTAGAATAATCCAAAGAGAAAAACTTAGTAAAATAAGAAAAGATTCAACTAATGATCTACTAAACTTAATCTTCAAAACGCTCCCCCTGAAGACAACATTCTTCCAAACCTTTTGTATTATGTTTCCACACTCTTCTGGAGTTCATGTAGGTAAAATAATTAAAGGGATATATGCTCTGTCAAGTTCCCTTTAGCAATCCTATTATTCATATGGGCAACAAAAGTTGCATTTTCCTCATAATGGATGATAGGAGATATACCATTATCACATGAATCATAATTGTATTTAAATCAAAAATCTTACAAACGTCGAAGATACTAAACATATGCTTTAAAATTTTACAATGTCTCCTTATAGGAGAAACACTAAACTAATCTTGCAAGCAAACTCAATGTAAATTCAATATCCAATTTGGTGCAGTTCTTAAAATATAATAATGCACTAAGGACACTCTGATAAGGAACTTCTGGTCCCAACATGTCATATGTATCTTCTTTAAGTCTAAATTTGTCTTTATCCACTTCAAGGGATCAAACAATTACTAGTTTGCTAAGTAAATGAGATTTAAGATAAAATCTCTCCAATACCTTCTCCAAGTAAGTTAATTGGTATATAAAGATTCATTTTGTTTTAGGGAAGTGCTTGATCTGCTGGTCGAGACAATACTTGATTTCACCAACGTTTTATTTCAAAATTCAATCTCTAAGATTAAATTAGCTTTCTTTGATTTCCTTACTTGTTCCAACAATATTTAGATTATCACCAGAAACCGAGATAATACTAACACCACCAAAATAATTTCTTTGTAAACACGTAAGAAAATATTTCAATGTTTATTTATTCCTTCCTCAGAAGGAATTAATTGAGTCGATCGTGGAATATTCGACCCAAATATTTTATGTCATATAATGACCTTTGTAATTTTAATGTCATACATAGTACGATTATAACCATTCCTCATCAGGGGAATTTTATATTCATCAGGGATCTTCATATAAATATTGACATTCATTGATCAATATAAGCATTCAGTTACAACGTCTATCAACTGCAATTTTAAATTTGGTTTACTTACTGCTAGAAATATTAAGTAGATGAACGTTATTTCATGCATAACAGGAGTATATATTTTATAAGATCAATATCGGGTCTCTGCAAAAACCCATGAGCTACTAATCTCGCTTTGTACCTCATTACATCATTATTCTCACTTTCTTTTCGTACAAATACACATTTATATCCAACAGAGATAATGTTTCGGGGTATATGTACGATAAAGTCAAGAATATTAGCGAGTCGAGCTCTGCCTCAATTGTTTTCTTCCTATTTTACCCAATGAAAAGCGCTTAGGCTCAACTATTGACTTTTGGGTCTTTGGATCCTGATTTTAATAGTAAGAGCAATTGTGGCAGTGAATAAGTTGTTGACTACATTGATAAATTTCTCTGTATTTATAATTTGTATATTTATATCAACGGATCTTCATCATTTCCCATAATATTTTGATACGTCGTTTCAATTCTAGTATTTTTATTATTTTGTGCACGTCTTCATTACTAGAATTTTTAGTCTTGGACGAATCTCTTCAAGAGACTTCAAGAGTGATTTGAATATATTTGCTAGCTTTAGTAATTCTGCGGACTCATGTCTTACATAATAAGGGTCCTTTAAGCTTTCGTGTAGGGTCATTAACATATATAATTGCCTAAAATTAGCACATTTACTATTTTTGGTGCATTTACAACAAGTATATGTGCTTTAGTCACTTTTGTATTATCAGTAAATTAAACAGGCAGGTCACTTGCTAAATAATGCAAGTTAATTTATCATTTGAACTTCTAGTTCATTTTGACTAGTGCGTGAATTTTCATATTGAAGATCTTTTATATTCCACGAAATTTCTCGGCATTCATTGAATTTTAAATTCTTATCTCCCCTAATCTTGAGAAATGGTCTTCATCCAATGTGCAATTAGCCAACTGGGCCGTGAAGTGAGGTACACTGTGGTGGTGATATTGAAAACAAATATTGCACATTCTAATATTTGCAGATGGGAAATGTTTAGTTCTTAAGCACTAGTTATAAAAGGGGAATAATCAAGATATGCAGTGGGTCGGATTTGAATTAGATTAGCACCATGTAAAATTTCATGCCCCCAACATGATATAACTAAGTTGGAATTCTTCAATAATAGTCTAGTAGTTATTTTGATAAAATCTATTAGTAATTCAACTAAACCATTCTCGAGGTGGACAAGATTAAATGCTCAATTTTAATTCTCAATGCCATATAATAATTATTAATGTCATCAAATCGACATTAACCATTCAAATGAATTTTTTGGATAATCTAAAATTTTAAGTTCAATAATATTTGGCAATAAATTTACTTCATGCAAATAATATCAGTCCACAAGTATCTTCCTGACTCTATTTAAGAAATATAAAAGATACGATTCCAACTATAGTACGAGAATATCCTACTATAAAACTTTTCCTTTGCACAAACCTCACAAATAAATTAATTTGCATAAGAGGTTATGTTATTCGACATACTATGTAGAATAGAATTAGTCAAAATCCGACTTATCATATTTTGAACCGCTCATGTCATAATTTTGAATAAATTTGCTTCAGGCAAATTAGTACATCATTCAAAGAATCATCATTTTCAATGTTCATATTTGCTTCGGGCAAACTAGTACGATGAGGTTCTATTTTGTTCATAATTATATAAGGACTCAAATTTAATAGAAGAGTTTTCATGTATGATTTATCTTTGTTTTCCTCAAAAATGGTATAAGAGGTGAATTTCAACATGAAAAGTTCAAGTCAAGAAATGTCTGATGAAGAGCAAGTTTGATAGTTTTCCTTTTAGTTATACAAGATAATATTTTACTATAATTGACTATAAGGAAGACTTGATATAAGCTTTCGTACATAGTTGATTCAACAAATTTTTAATTAATCAAATCAGCTACAAGAATAGGTGATAATAGACAAATAAGGAATTTTCACAGGATTCCTAATTTCTACAGCAAATAATTCTCAAGCCTATACCGCGGCAAGCAGTTCTAATTGCTAAAATTTAAAATGAATTAAGCTTTTTTACCAGAGCGGAACCCTATGGTAAGAGTTCCTAGTCGTCTAATGGAACATTTGACTCGTACCAAGCGCAAACTCAATGGGAGCTTCAAGTATTTACTTCATCGTCTCATATATAGGGGCACTTCCTTCAAATTTTAGACTCATCTCTCGGATGTGTAAAGTAACCAACGGGTACAAATGAGAAAACTCAACAAAGAGACAAATCAATGAAAAATAAAAGCAATGGTAATAGAGTCACTTTCCCTTTTCTTAGTTATTATATGCAACGTTTTCTTTGAACCATGAGTATGAAGGAAACTCTTAACCGCATCAAATAGAAACATGACATTCAGAACTCCATAATCTCTTTTCAACTCCAGTAACTAACCAAAATTCGAAATTAAATAACAACATGTGTAATAATTTCAAAAGAAACAATGGACTATCGAAATTCATTCCCAAATTCTAATTGGTTAGGCTTTAATGAAATAGTTTGTACAACAAGATTGATGTTTTCCTTTTTGGTAAAAAATCAGTGTAACAGTATAGGAACCTTAATAGATTTGGGATAAATCCTCCCAATTTGAAACCTTTTCTTTCTTAATCTCCAATTCGCTGGAAAATTGCCACACTTCATATGCTAAATAAAACAAACACAATTACTTCAAAATAAAGCACACCATGATTGCACAAAAATATAACCCATGCTTGAAGCTAAAGCAATACACCATTAAAATTAACATTGCGGCGCCGATGCTAAAACGATACACACATAATCTAATCAACATAATCCCAGGAGTAGAGAATGATAATAAAGTATGTGAATCTAAATCTATTGAATATAAATTAATAATAAACAAGGGATTAGAGACTTACGTTTTGTGGCACAAAATTTGACGGAAGGGATACTTACTAAATTCTGAATCCTAATCGGTTGGATGCAAAATTAGATTGTAGATCGGCGCTGGGCATTACTTGTCAAACCTTTTGGATCCGACTGCAAACATATAGGAAAGGAATTCAATTAATTTTCTCATAAGTAAACAAATCAATTAGTCAATTCTTATAAACAATATAATATAGGGTATTCAACAATCATAATGCATTTCAAAAGTCAAGGAGCGTGATAAAATTAGGAAAAATAATAAATTGATTCATATTTCAGGGAGAAAGAAAGTAATACGTATCTGTTGAATTTGTTCTTGGAACTTCTCTGATCCTGGCTTCGTCGGATTCGTGGCTACGCATGCTATTATGATATGCAAATTGAAAGAGATCGATTTGGCGAACCAAAATTCTAAAAATCAAATTGGTAGAACACCGTACGATAACGTGTTATAAAATATAGAACAAACGAAAAAAAAAAAAAAAAAAATACTGATTTATTTACCCGGTTAGTCCGAAAAGAAAATAACAATATCTGGGTTTTGTTTAACCAGGTTCGTGGGAAGGATTACAGGCGACCGTGGGAAGAATTTTCATTATTTTCTCTATGTTCTTTTTCAATTAAAGCGTTTCTGAGGATAACATATATATAAACAAAGAGATGGGCCTTAGCCCTAGAAGCCCTATCTAAAGCCAAAAAAAAGTAATATCCACTAAGGGCCCGTTTGCTTGCATTCTCCTTATTGAGCCTTACTAAAAGCCTTTCATTGAGTGGATCAAATTGTCTATATTTCCATCTATTAAGGGTGTTTGGTTCACACAATTTCAGTCCATATAAACACTATTATTTCAGTAATTTTTGCTTGGTTCGGTCATATTGGAACAGATTATAACATTGAGATTACCAAATTATCCTCGCCCAAAATTAAATCGAAGCCTCTAACCCGTTTCGCCGAAGAAATCGAAAATCTTTGAACCCCAAATTAGCTCTTTTTTTTTTCGAGATGGTGACATATACCGTTTAATCGATGGTTTAAGATTTCTTCCCCAAACAAAATCAACTCTTGTCATAGTCTAGCAGCCAAGGTTCGAACGGAATTGTTGTATATTGTCGGATATATTACTTTATCTTCCTTATTGTTTGATGCTCTTCCACGATCTACAAGTCGATGCGACGGCCGTCGTCTGCTTACCGATGAAAGGTAAGCATATGCGACTTCGTGATTTGGAATTTAGGGTTGTGAGTTTTAATTCTGGAGTGCTTGTATTTCTTGGCACCAATATGCCTTTTTCGATTAAAACTGGAATAAAATTATTTCGGTTGAACATTGCTGAATTGGGCCTTATTGTTTTTTTTTCTTTTTTTGTGCAATTTTCCAGATTGGTGCAAGAGCATTTCAGTTAGCTGGGAAAAAAAGGGGTTACAAGGTTGGAATTGTGGTGAAGAAGTTGATGAAACTAGGGTTTTTTTTCAGCCCAGAACAAAGAACTCCCCTGGAGCGGCGCGTTTTGCAGAATAATGAAACTAGGTTTTTTTTTTGGTGTTAGGACAGTTATATATAAATCTAAGGGATATTTATGTCATTTTGCAATTAATTTGGGCTGCCCTTAATCGCCTTTATTAGTTATCGGACGACTCAGGCCGGATTCCGTATCTTGGAGCCCGCAAATCTGAATGCGGGCTGACTTATAATCGCAGGCCGCCTTATTTGCAACCAAACAACTTAATACACCTTATAAGCCTATTAATAGGTTGTTATAATCCCAAGCAAACGGACCCTAAATCTAATATAATATATTTACAACAAGACACAAAAAGTCAGACAGAAACAAGATGGAAGTTGTCTATATGCATGTACTCAATTTTATACTCCTTATAAATTATTTTCTTCTATTTTTCCCCTTCTCCACATGATTTGATTTGAAGTACATAAATTTAAATCCAAAATGTAATAAAATCGAAAATTATTTTATAAATATGAAAACTGAAACTACAAAATAATTTTAAAAAACGACCAAAATAAAATCTGACAATTATAGATTATGTACAAAAGATTTTGAATTTCTAAAAAATAACACTATATCTAAAAATAATTAAACAAATTTAGGACAAACAATTTCAACATTTTTATAGATAAATTATTGTGCACAAAATATTTTGAATTTCTATTATATCCCTTATTATTTGAAATGAAAAGACATTTATAGTTAAAAAAAGGAGTTTGACAAGCTCATTTTGGTACGTAATTGACAAGCTCATTTTCGTGAAAAAAGTCGCACTAAGTCGATAATAAAATGCTAATATCAATAAAGACAAAATTTTGTATATTCCTGATTCAAAGTTATCTAACTTTTTTTTTAATTTATGACGTTTGACCATACTCAAAAAATATAATCTGGGTTAAATTTAGTGGGTTAAAAATTTATGGCATTTGATCATACCCAGGACATAATAAGGGTCAAATTTAGTGGGTTGGAAAAATATATTGATACGAGTAAAATGAGTCAAATAATTAAAGTTCACATCATAGACTTAGTTCATGACATGAGAGACTAACTCATTAATAACTATGTCTCGAATGTGAAAACCCATATATATCATCTATAATTTGTCTTGACGTCCATACGATCTATTACCCTATACCTTCAAAGTCAGCAAAATAAAAATTAAGGTGATTACGATTTTTTTCTCTTTCGAATATTGTTTCTTCTTTCATCTTAAATAGGTTTTTTTTTCAACTAGCATAAATCACCTCTCTTCCAATATATATTATGAAAAATTACTAATAATTACAAAATTTAGAATCAATTTATTCATAAGTACAAAATGTATTATATATGCAGTTAAAATTACACACAAAAATATAAATATACATACATATATTTGGAATGATATCACATATTTCATAATTGGTGTTTCATTTTGTATTCCATAATATGGATGAATGAATGGCGTGGAATAATAAAAAATATTGATGAATCAACATACACAAAACTACGTGTTAAAAATTGAAAAGGATGAAACATCAATAAAATACGAAAAGTAAAATAAGAAAATCGAAGCACATATATATATATATATATAATTATTTTGTATCTATTAGTCAATTGGAATTCTGAAATGAGGATTAGTAAGCTTTCCTAATATATTAAGGAGAAATCAATGTGTATTCTAAATATGAGACAACATGTAGGGGTAGGAAAAGGACAAGTGGCAACTGGACAAGTGTCGAATTGAGAGCCGCATAAGAATTTGGGAGATAATTTCATTTTTCATCTCGTAATTTAAATTATTTCATTAAAAAAAAATTATCTTTCTATAATTTTAGTCTTTTATTTAACCAATACAAATTCTTTTTTTGCCAGAAAATCAAATGTCCACCGGTATTGCACACCTCCGTGAATAAAATTGGGCTTAGGACAAATTTATGAGTTGGAGCCACATGGATAGAATAATTGCTAAAAATACAGAAACACCCAATCATGCTTTTTGCTTTGTCTAATATAATCGTTTTTTTTTTAAATAGTTATTTCAGATTTTGCTTTCTTATTTTTATAATTTTCATATAAATAATATTCACTCCGTCTCGGTCGATTCTTAATTCTTTTGTGTCTTTCGAGTTTAAGAAAAAACTATTTATTAGTATTTTATGTAATAAAGTGATAAATTGTTGGGGGTAGAAAAAATTATTTATTAGTATTTTATGTGATAAAGTGATAAATTGTTGGGGGTAGAAAGAGTTACTCCATTTATTAACATTTTATGTGATAAAGTGAGTATTTATATTTAAGGAAATGTGTAGTTAAGATTAAGAAGCCTAAAACATAAGTAGTGTAGTTAAGGTTTGACGGAGGGTAATGTTTTTTTTGGAAAAATTACTGTAGATACAAGATTTGAGTCTGAAATAACAATCGGTCAAAGTCTGAAAAATTTGAGCTAAAAAATCGATCGTAATTTTTTTTGCACTTTGTACATGGTTGTAATTTTTTGGGTGATGACTTTTTGTAGTGGAAAGTTTTTTTTCCCTTTTTTTTAAGAATTTACTTATATATATTTTTATTGGTATTATCAGAGATTATTTATAATTATATATAAAATGATTATGTTTCAAAGTTTATACGCAGGTGGCTCCAACTCATCAATTTGGCTGGAAGGCGGAAGCCCCAATTTTATTCACGTATGTTAGCCACACGTATGCAAATATTCAACATAAATTTAATTTAATATTTTAGTAGAAAAGGACCAAATTAGACACCTTTGAACTAAAAGTGAAAAATTATCCCGAAATATGATAACGATCTTTAAAAGGCAATTTGATTTTTTTTTTTTTTGAAAGAAATGACAATTGATTATGAGTGCGGTTAATTTGATTTATTGATTAACATATACTCGAACTTAATTTATGAAATTTATTTATAGGTCACAAGCTTAATTGTTCGGGTCTGATTCAATTTAGCAAATATATAAATGGTTAAAAATCTTGTCAATTCATAATAGGTAAAAAGAAATTGAATCATAAATAATTCCCATAACTTTGGGCTTCAAATATATTTAGTCTCATAAGTTTTTTTGTAAATCGATTTAGTCCCAATAACTTTGAGAATGTCCCATTTTAGTCCCAAATCGGCCAAAACAGCGTCGTTTTGCCCTTTTTTAGGGCTTTTCGTTGATAATGTGACTTAAGCGCCACGATGTCTTTGTCCACGTGTATTTTTTAAGTGTGTTTGGCTAATTCTTGCCGTCAATTATGTTTTAATTTCAAGTTTAAAATTTTAATTATATATGCTTGAAATTACAGTTAAAAAAATATCGTGGCAAATCTAGTCACAACATTATTTGAAAAAGCCCCAAATAAAAATGGCAAAAACGACGTTGATCCGCCGATTTGAGACTAAAATTGAACATTGTTTATTGGGACTAAAATCGACGATAAAAAAAAAATTTATGAGACTAAATCTATTTAAGACCAAAGTTGTGATTCAAACTCTAAGTAAAAATGTAAATTTTATTAATTAAATATCAAAATACTAATTTTACACTTTTACGAGCTAGATATATTATATATATCAACTCATCAAGCTAGTTCAATTTATTTGATATGATCATCAAATATTGTTAAAATGATCTCCTGTCAAGCCACACATGGATCGATCTCATAATAATTGGTATTTTGTCGTATTTTTTATATATATATACACGCGATCATATATATATTAATTGATATATTGATGGATGATATATGTATATGTAATTCGACGTTGTGCATTCATAGTGTATTTTTAAAACATATATAAAATTTATTTACGATGAAATGTGCAATTTAATTATTTCATGAATCTAACTGTGTGTTTTAGTGTTAAAAAATTGTATATTTAAATACAACAAATTATATATTTCAAAAATATATTATGAAATCATAATCATCATCGATACACAGAAGACCTACCCATATAATTTATATTAAAGTCAACAAAATACATGAACATATATACACAAAAGTACGTATATATAAGTAATTACGCAAACTAGATATGAGGTGATGAGCTTTATTAATTTCGTTGAGAATATATTTAAAAGTTATATTGCACGTAAAGTACAAAGTGTTACATTAATCCTATGCCAAACTCGATCTTCTGAAAATCATATACAGCTTCAATTTCCCATGCATGCAATTGGGGTGAAATAAAAGTAGGTGGCCATTTGTTGAAGAATGTTGCGAAGCAGTTGGATGGTGATCGATCAATGGGGGCTGTTTGAAGCCTTTATTAGCAGATAATATATAAAGCAAACTTATACTAGTATTAAGTAAGAAAGGATATGAGGGAGGACGCGGATAACATATATATGTATATATATATTATATTATATTATATTATATTATATTATATTAATTGGTAGATAATTAATAAGTGATGAAATTAGGAAGGTGGTTATGCAAATGGAGATGGAGATGGTGGCTGAGTTAGAGGTGGCGGTGTTGACGGTGGTTGAGATAGAGGTGGCGGTGTAGATGGTGGTTGAGTTAGAGGTGGCGGTGTGGAAGGTGGCTGAGTTAGAGGTGGCGGTGCAGATGGTGGTTGAGTTAGAGGTGGCGGTGTAGACGGTGGTTGAGTTAGAGGTGGCGGTGTGGATGGTGGTTGAGTTAGAGGTGGCGGTGTGGATGGTGGCTGAGTTAGAGGTGGCGGTGTGGATGGTGGCTGAGTTAGAGGTGGCGGTGTTGACGGTGGTTGAGATAGAGGTGGCGGTGTAGATGGTGGTTGAGTTAGAGGTGGCGGTGTGGAAGGTGGCTGAGTTAGAGGTGGCGGTGCAGATGGTGGTTGAGTTAGAGGTGGCGGTGTAGACGGTGGTTGAGTTAGAGGTGGCGGTGTGGATGGTGGTTGAGTTAGAGGTGGCGGTGTGGATGGTGGCTGAGTTAGAGGTGGCGGTGTGGATGGTGGCTGAGTTAGAGGTGGCGGTGTTGACGGTGGTTGAGATAGAGGTGGCGGTGTAGATGGTGGTTGAGTTAGAGGTGGCGGTGTGGAAGGTGGCTGAGTTAGAGGTGGCGGTGCAGATGGTGGTTGAGTTAGAGGTGGCGGTGTAGACGGTGGTTGAGTTAGAGGTGGCGGTGTGGATGGTGGTTGAGTTAGAGGTGGCGGTGTGGATGGTGGCTGAGTTAGAGGTGGCGGTGTGGATGGTGGCTGAGTTAGAGGTGGCGGTGTTGACGGTGGTTGAGATAGAGGTGGCGGTGTAGATGGTGGTTGAGTTAGAGGTGGCGGTGTGGAAGGTGGCTGAGTTAGAGGTGGCGGTGCAGATGGTGGTTGAGTTAGAGGTGGCGGTGTAGACGGTGGTTGAGTTAGAGGTGGCGGTGTAGACGGTGGTTGAGTTAGAGGTGGCGGTGTAGATGGTGGTTGACTTAGAGGTGGCGGTGTGGATGGTGGCTGAGTTAGAGGTGGCGGTGTGGATGGTGGCTGAGTTAGAGGTGGCGGTGTGGATGGTGGCTTAGATGGAGAACTAGGTGGCTGAGATGGAGGTGGAGGGGGTGGTGCAGTTGGTGGTTGAGTTGGCGGTGATGTTGGAGGTGGTGGTGATGGCGGAGGCGGTGGTGGCCGAGGTGGTGGTGGTGATGGAGGAGGCGGTGGTGGCCGAGGTGGTGGTGGTGATGGAGGAGGCGGTGGTGGCCGAGGTGGTGGTGGTGATGGAGGAGGCGGTGGTGGAGGTGATGGAGGAGGAGGTGGTGGTGGCCGAGGTGGTGGTAAACAAAGAAATGGAAAAAGGGAGCAAAGGAATGGGTTAATTATTGGCAAGGTAGCATTAGCATTTGCAAGGAGAGTGAACATCAATAAAACTGGAACCCATATTTTGGTTGCCATTTTAATTGATGATCAATTGTTTCACTCTATGCAAAAATAGAACGAATGGTGTTCATATATATAGCCAAAAAATAAGTGAGGGTAATTCTTCAGATTAATTTTGCTTTCCATGGTACATTCCCATTTCCAAGGGCCTTTGTTCATTAATTAAAGTTAGGCAATACATTAAATTTTAATTTATTTATATATTTTTAGAAAATAATTTAAATTGGTATACATCTTTTTTTTTTTAATTTTCCAAATCAAGAAAAGAAATTAATCAAAAGTTGTAAGTACATTAAAAAAAAGACGGTGACTAGACCCAACATTTAGCGGCTCGGATCCACTATTCCATTTCACTATTAAAATCTATTATTCCACATCTTAAATTAATGGCAGTATAAATCTCATGATATCTAAAAATATGAGAATAACACCTTAACATAACAGGATAATCTATTAAAAAAATTATATTTATTTAAGCAAAATTAATTAATTCCTACCAAATCTCATTCAAAAAAAAAATCTTATAAAAAAAATTATAATTAACTAATTTAAACTATATATATATATATATATTAATAAAAAATTAAGTTTATTAATTATAAATCAGAGTACGTCTATTGCAATAATAGTCTATCATATATAAACTTAAATCCAATAAAAAACATAAGAACTTATTAGAAGAAGAAAATAATTTTTATTTTTGACGTATTTATAATTAAATTTCATATTCTAAAATTTGTATATCTTAATATATTAAAATATATGCATATTAGTGACATATGTATATAATTTTATATTCTAACATTTGAATTATTTTTCCTTTTTTTTCCAAAAAAAAAATAAAATATATTTGTATTATTTAGATACAAATATTTATATTAATTACATTAAATTTAATTATAAACACGTACAAATTTTATATGTATTTATCGAGTTTACTTGTAAAATTTTATACTAATACTTTTAGATATTGAAGTTTTCATATTTTATTTTGAGAAACTATATTTACAAACATGACCTTTCAATTATCACGCTTAATACTATTTTATAATGTAAATCATATCTTTCAGTTACCACTACTAATACCCTTATTGTAACATAAGTTATACCATTCAGTATCACGAGTAATACTCTTTTTATGGTAATAAGTCATACCCTTCAGTTATCACAATTAATACATTTTAATAATATAAGTCATATCCCTTAATTAATTTTATGAATTCCTGGTGTAAAACTTGTTCACCTTATATTTTATTTTTTTATTTTTAATAGCTTACGCTTTCAATTTTTTTCTTCTAATAATTTTTCATATTTTTTATTAGATTTTAAAATTTATATGATAGATTAAAATTTTCATATTTTTTATTAGATTTTAGTTTATATATGATAGAGCAATATTGCAATATATATACTCTAATTTATAATTAATAAACTTATTTTTTGATTAATATATATGTAGTTTAAATTAAATTATTATATATATTTTTATAAGATTTTTTTGGAATGAGATTTGGTAGGAATTAATTAGTTTTGTTTAAATAAATATAATTTTCTTAATAGATTATCTGGTTATATTAAGGTGTTATTCTCATATTTTTAGATATTGTAAAATGCATACTTGTCATTAATCTTAGATGTGGAATAATAGATGAAATAGAGAAATGGAACAGTGGATTCGAGCCGAACATTTAGAGCATCCATAAAGATCCATTCAATGAGTGTTTAAACACTGAATGGATGAAAGTTAGTGTTTAAAACAATTATGAGTATTTTTAGATTAAATAGAGAGTGTCATCCATCAAAAGAGATTGATGAAAAAGAAAAATGTACTTTTTTTTGCATGTGATGACATGAGAGAGAATTTAGTTTCAACCTTTCAATTTTTTTTATTTAAGCTTTTAATATATGTAAATTTATAAATTTTTAATATATTTAAATTTTAGATTAATTTCAAATATGCATGTGGATCTAAAATTTTAACAATCTTTAACATAATGAACTCCTCATCATTAATGAAGTTGTTAAAAATTAAATTTAGGGATTAAATTTTTTTGTAGTCCTGTAACTTTGTATCGTTTTGAAATTGGTCGATTGTTTTGACTTTTTTATTTTGGTTCTGTAAGTTTTCTAAAATTTTGAAATTGGTACTTTTCACCTGCTGCAGCAGGGTACCAAGCAGGTAAATACCACATATGTAATTATTTTATTTTTCTCTTTAATTTCGAAGCGCCACTTGAACTTTTTTAATCCTAATAATTTTGGTCAGGTTTTAGGTCGGGTTTAAAACAATTTGTATATTAAAAGACAAAGTGAATCGGGTCAATTTACTGTGTCTAAACTGACCTAAAACTAAAAAAATTAAATCAACAAAAGCAGAAAACCACTCACCCTTCTTTAAAAAATACGAAAAAAAAATTCGATACAAATTATTTGGATTAAAAAAATTTAGGTGGCATTTCGAAATTAAAGGAAAAAACAAAATAATTACATAGGTGACGATTACCTGTTTGATGACCTGCTACAACAGGTTAAATGATCAATTCAAAATTTTTGATAACTTACATGACCAAAATAAAAAAGTCAAAACAATCGAGACCAATTTCAAAACGAAGCAAAGTTAGAGGACTACAAAAAATTTAAACCCTTAAATTTAATATAAAGTAATTTTTAAAAAAATATATAGTATTGGTTGTTAAAGATCAAGTGTTCAATTAATTAGTGTTCAAGTGTTTAGAAATATACATCTAAATGTTTAATTTAATAATTTTTTTTTTTTTTTTTTTTTGTAAAGCAAAAGAGGTTCTGAGCAACCCCAACAAATATCGGGAAGACCATTTACAGCAAACGGAGGCTCGACCCAATAATATGGACTCTCGTGAAGGCGAGAGATCCGTGCTACATTATATGCCACAACATTGACATTTCGACTAACCCAAACCACTTTGAACCGGACATTCCTCAGCAAAATGCTTCGACATGCTTCCACCAGTCCCCATATAAGAGGTCTCATCATCCGCCCCGAAGTCTAATGCATCCGGAATGTAGTGCGATCGATCTCAAAAAATTACATCAGTCAAACCCATCTGCTCAGCCCACGAGAGAGCTTCATACACACCCCATGCATCTCCTTCTTTGACATTCATCAACCCATCTCGATGTTGGACTCAGATGGCAATGCAATCACCCAAAGAATCCCCTTGGCGGCTCCAATACCCGCGCAAATAATTCTAAAAAAAGGCTGCATCAACGTTCATCTTCAACACTGGCCCTGCCATCGTGTGCACCGTGGGCTTCCATGTAGACCCGGGGACGAACCCGAAGTTTGCTTCCACTCGCCGTAAAACATACCACCGAGAACACTACTTGATTTGGGTCGACGGTTTATCATTCCACACAACTCGATTCTGTTTCGCCAGATCGCCCGGACAATGGCCATTGCACGATCGGCCTCTTCAACCTCAAAGTCGTTCAAAGACTCGCGATAAAAAGCTCTTTGTGATTATCAACCAAATAAGCATAATCTATCAAATTTGCCCCATTATCGGCCCACTCTCCCAACATCTTTTTGCAAAGTTGCAATCCACGAAAAAGGTGCCACAATGACTCCCTAACCCCGGAACATTACAAAGCGGGGCATTCTTGTTTTGTTACACCCGGTACCATCTCGCAAAGCTTAGCTCGAACCGCCAACCACCCCTTGCACAACCTCAATAGAACACCTTAATCCTCGGAGGAATGCATTTTTCCATAGTTTAGACCAAGGTGTATCATCATTATTCCACCTCCCCGAGATGACTCTCATAGCTAGGTGGTACGCAGATTTCACGGTGTATTTTCCATTTGGTGAAAAGTGCGAAAAAAATGGAATCTGGAACCCCTCAGTATTTGGATTCTTGAAAGCAAAGATATCTGTGATGCATCCTCATTTGAGAACGCCTCTGTTATGACCTCGACATCCCTCCCGTGAACCGGAATAAAGAAGTCTTTGACCATCATGTCTTCAAAAGCCGGCCGAGGGATTTGCGGGGAGTATGTACATGGAAAGAGCTATCATCGTTCAACCAAGGGTCTGCCCATATCCTCACCTTATCACCCTCTCCCAGTTTCCATCGAACACCTCTCCGAACAATATCCATGTCCGTATGAATACCACGCTAGGTGTAGCTCGGGCAATTTCCCAGTTGAGCCTCCAAATCATCACATTGTGGGAAATATTTTGCTTTCAGGATTCGGCTAATCAGTGCATTCGGGGATTCCTTGATACGCCACCCTAGTTTACCGAGCATGGTTATATTAAAGATATGCAAATTTCGGAAACCCATACCACCTTCATTCTTATGATTACATATCGATTCCCACGTTTTCCACATAACCCCCTTTTTCGGATCCACGCCATGGCCCCACAAAAAAGAATTAAGCATTTTGTGGAGTTCATCAAGAAGAGAATTAGGAAGGAGAAACGTACTCATGCAGTAAGCCGAAATGGTTTGCGTTGCGGCTTTAATTAGTACCTCTTTCCTGGCTTTTGACAACTTCTTGTTACGCTAACCTTGCAACCTTTCCCATAATCTATCCCGGATATATCTTAAGATATCACTCTTCGAGCGGCCTATCAGGGAAGGTTATCCCAGGTATTTGCTTGTATTTAGTCCAAATGAAACCCCCATTATTTGCTTCAATTTTGCCCGTTTCTCCATGGGAACATTAATCTTGAAAAATATCCGATTTCATGTAATTTATGGCACGACGAGGCCCCCTCATAAAGATCCAAAGATTCCTCAAATTCAAACATTCTCCCTAGTGGCTTTTTCGAGCGAATTTATCATCTGCGAAAAGCAAGTGGGAGACCGATGGGGAACGCTTTACTCAACGAACATCTATGCAACCGTCCCCTTCTATTTTACCACCGGAGAAGACTCGAGAGGACATCAACATAGATTATGAAAAGGTAGGGGGAGAGTGGATAACCTTGCCGAAGTCCCCAGCCCGGAGAGATCGGGCCAACAATTTGGTCATTTATCATGAAAAGAATACGCCACGGACCTCACTCACATATTCATCCAATTTACCCATGTAGCGGAAAAGCCCATTTTAACAAGGACCTCATTTAGGTATCTCCAGTCTATGCGGTAGTATGTCTTGCTGATATCCATTTTCAGTGCCACATCCCCTGCTTTTCTTTTATTACGCCTGGAGTGTAACGTTTCAAAAGCAATGAGTACATTGTCCTGGATTAGACGACCCAAAACAAATGCGGACTGAGATTCGTCAATTAATCCCAGAAGAATCTTCTTCAGACGATTGCACAACACCTTGGAGATAATTTTATATACTACGTACATTGCATAGCGAAATAGGTCGAAGGTCCCTCATAGTCTGAGGGTTGTCACATTTAGGGATAAGGACAACTGTTGTATCATTCAACCCCTCTATGAAACGTCCTTCGTCAAGCCATGCCATGCATGAACGTACGATCTCCGTGTTGGGGTTATACTGTAAAGTGTGCTTTTACTTTATATATAACCAAATTGAATTTCTTATTTATTTACTGAAATAAATTATTTATCACTGTTGCATTAAATATGATTGAATTTTATATATATTTACTGCATATATGTTCATTAAATAGTAGGTGTTACATTGTAGTTAATGTGGTGATACCAGATCACAGAAGATCACATTAACAAATCCTTGTAACTAAGTACAAATTCACAACCTAGATGGAAATGAACAATTCGCCGTGAAAGGTTGAAGTGTAAGGCTCAGATTGGCCTGTCTTGACCAAGAGATTACATTAGTGCATTATGATGCGCTGAATAGGACCTATAACGAGGATATATTATTCAGTACTGAATATGGAAGAATTAGACCTCAGTGGTTCGTTATTTCTTAATCTCCGTTCCTTAAATAGGATCGTGTGAAATTAATAACTATTGATTTGACTTATGTTGGGTAGAGAGTCATTGTGACTCGATACTTTATATCTTGGGCAAATTTATTAGTTACACGACGATTGCTAAGATTTAATACGGAGAATCGTGTGCAAGTACGTCTTGCGTGATTTGTCCCCTTGGGAGGCTCAGAAGATTTATCATACCAAATCTTGCAAGTGGAATTAGTTTCCGGTATGGATAATAATGTTGAGTCATTCTTAAACCAAGGATAAAATATATTAATTAATATAAAGTTTTTCAGTGGCTTGAATTAATTAATGGACTAAGATAATCTTAAACACGGGAAATAATAACCGGGAGCCATATTACAATAATATGGGTTAAGATGGATAGTGCAATATTAATTATGTAGTGAGATTAATTAATATTTATGGGCTTGAATAATATTGTGGCTCAATATTGAAAATTCAAAGTCCATTAGAAGGTCTAATCTTAATTCTCCTAAAGGCCCCTTTAGTAGACCAAATACAAAGTCCAATAACTGAAAAATGTGATTAAAATAAAAGAACTATTGTTGTCTTTTTTTTTTCCAATATTTTCAAAAAATATTAAGAGGGGAGAGAAAAAAATTTCTTGATTTTCTTGAAAAGATTTTATGGAATAAGTATTCTTGAGATACAAGTTTATCCCATAAATTCAAGAAAAGTCAAAGATTCTTTTTCTTCCTTTTATTAATGAAATTTTCGAAATTTATAGTAATGTGAGAAGAAAATATATTTTGTAATTGTTATGGAAATAAAATATATGATATATATTCAAGATTGTATCTTGGGAAGATACAAAGAAATTTCCTAAGCCCTAATTATCTCAAAAATTTCACCCCTCTATGTATCTATAAATAAGGGAGAATTTTTTCATCCCCAATATAATTCCATGTGTTGGAAAAATTAGAAATCCACAAAGGTGGTGGCATATATTTTTTTTTTTTTCCTTTTGTTGATTGTTCATGAAGTTTCCTACCACCGGATCGTTGAACAAGGGCGACGGGAATACTAAAGAAGGACTTTGGATGTGTTCGTTGAACCGTTGCTTATCTGTCTCCATTTAATTCGCCAAAAAAGAACGTCTTACGTAACTCCTAGAAATCCGCATGTGTATGATTTACTTGGCTTTATTATATGCATGATGTGTTGTTGCTATTTGATTATTATTCGAATTAATATATGATTAATTCATGCTAGTAATAATTAAATAATTTAAATTTAAATTTAAATTGTATCTCGAATAGATCTAGGCACCCTATTTCCCAACAACTGGTATCAGAGCCTCGGTTTTGAGCTCTGTGATTTAGATTGTAATTTAAATTGTTGTTCATTAAATTTTGAAAATTGGATAGTAGAATTGTTAGATCTTTTTTTGCGGTATCCAATTGTCATGGTAATTTAATATGTGGATCAAGTGAGTAGAAAGGAAAAATGTCAATTCATGGCGGAGAGATGACAAAACTATCAATTTAAGGCCTTAAAGATTTTTCCTATCGATTCAAAGCCTGGAAGATAGAAAACTATCGATCCAGAGCCTGAAAGATAAAAACTATCAATTTGAGGCTCACACGTTTTAAGGTCATGTTTGACACTTATATTTCATATCCTTATTTCATGTTCTTATTTTTTTAATTTTTAGGGTTTCTGATTCGGGAGGTTTAAGGTTCATGGTTTAAGGTTTAAGTTTAATCGTTTAGGGTTTAGGGTTTAGTGTTCAGGGTTTAGGGTTTTAGTGCCAAACATGACCTTAAAATTTATAAGCCTCGAATTGATAGTTTCTATCTTTCAGACCCTGGATTGGTAGTTTTCTATCTTTCAGGCCTTGAATCAATAGGAAAAATCTTTCAGGCCCTGAATTGATAAAACTCTTTTTTTTTTCTTCTAATAAAGATATATATGTATTTTCATTGCAAAATGGGTAAATATATATATATATATATATATATATATATTAATGGAAGATGGGTAGATATCTTTATTTTTTTTAAATGGGTGTGTATATATATAGATATAGATATAGATTATGCACAACATATTTGATTTAATAATATCATTCTCTGCATATCAAAAGTTGATCTATTTAAAACTTATTTTGACAAAGATTTGAACAAAAAATTAGATTGAAATAAATATCAATATAATAATTATAATTATAATAATGGTATAATAGAGAATCGGGGATATATTGTGATATTATACAACTAAAGTAAATACGAAACTGGTTTCTATATTTTTGTTGATTGGATTTCCATGTAATTTAAACCAATCTTAAAAGAGATTTTGTTGGATTTTTTTTATTGACAATGGTTATGGAAAATTAATTTTCGTTAAATACCTTTAAATAAATTATACTCCTAATTTTGAATTTAATTAATATAGAAAAAATTCATTATTCAATTCATTATTATTTTAACAAAAGATTTTTTCTAATTTTTCTGAAATATTTTTTCTCAATTTATTATTATTTGTTAATATTTTTTCTAATAATTTGTTTCTCAAATTGACATTTTTTTTGTAGGAAAATCCAATGATTTATAAATTAAAACCGATTTCTACTATTATATATATATATTTTTTTCAATTCATTATTATTTGTTATATTTTTTCTATAGATTCGTCTACCAGTTTATCTTTAATTTCATTATATCATAAATTTAAGCAGAAAATTACGTATAATGTTAGATTAAATGTATTAGAAATGAAAGATATTCCAAAGTTCCAAAAAATTTCAAAGATATTTGAAAGATTTTTGCTCAATTCAATATTTGATATTATTACAAAGATTACAAATTTTTTTTTCTCAATTATTATTATTTGTTAATATTTTTTTCCATAGATTCGTCTCCCGATTTAGAAATAATATTTGTCGGGAAAATCCAATGGTTTTTAAATTTGGGGCGGTTTCTGCTTTTATATATATATATATATATATATAGATATCATTTTTTCCCACAAAACTTAATGTTTACTTTCATCCGTTTTTCATTAATTCTTGTAGGTTGGTGCATCACAGGTTATATACGATCAAAGATTAAAAATCACGATCGTTAACTTATAAATTGCGCATTACTAACCAATTTTTTGGGTAATTGCGAAAACTTACGACTTCAAAGATATTTTTTTTGAAAGGTACGACTTCAAGATATATATTAGTTGTGAGACACTGGACAATTTGAACCCTATTTGACATATCCACGACGTTAATTAAATTCGTAATTTTTGTAGCAATTGTACAATAATTTGGTTTAAAATGTTATTAAATAAAAATTGTGATTTTTTGCGCACAAATTAGTAGGGCCAAAACGATTTCGTTTGTATATCAAGTAGGCTAAATACTGCTCGATGCCTAAATTGGAATTGAGATATCAGAGTCGTTCTTGCAGTTATCAAAAGTGTTTGGTTAAGTAGTCTATTAAGTCGAAGATCAAAATATATGTGATTATTATCTCTTTAATTAATTTAGTTATTACAGTATATTTTATTTTCAAGGTAACATTAACTGAAAGTTTTATAAAAAAATTGAAATATTTATAACTAATTAAAGTGTGATTTTAGCTTATTCCAAGAAGTGTATTAATTAGATAATAGTTTTAACAAATTGTCAACCTAATGGTCAGATGATAAATTTACTAAATATCTATTCAGAAATTAATTAAATTGATAAAAGTTCAATGAAAGTGAGTTGTACAATTTATGGTGCCGGTTATCAACCACTTATGCCCATTCGAATTCGTCCAATTGAAAAGGTTCGACATATATATTTATTCGTGTCATAATATAGTGGGATAAGTACTGCACCTGATAATTCTAGCCGGAAAGGACTTAATTAGAAAGATATTTGACAAATATAAATGGAAATTTCAATTTTACCACCTTGATTAATTGTACTTTAATCTCTCTCCACATTTTCCTAGTTCCTCACTTCCTCTCTAAATCTAGTTTTGCCAACTTTTACTGTTTGTCATTTATACCTGGTTGTTCTGTCCACCCCGAAAAATGAGTTGAGTAAGTTATCCAAAAAAAAAAAAAAATATAAAAATCCGCGTTAGCCTAATTGGCTATGATACCATATAAAGAAAAAATGAGTGGAAAAAATAATTTATGTATATATTAAATAATAAATAAATATAAATACAATGTGTTTAATGTTTTTTAATTAGATATGGGATACAAAACAAGTCGTAATACTCCATCGGTCCATAATAACATGAACACTTTCCTTTTTCGGTCCGTCTCATAATAACGCACACTTGCAAATAAAAAAATCTCAATAAACTTCATCCTCACAATATCAACAATATTACGAAAAAATATCATTACTTTTGACTTCACGTATGCACATAATTCAACTTCTTTCTTTATTTTATACATATAAATTTACAAAATTACCCCTAAAAATTCTATGCATTATTACACTTTCTTAATATATGTGCGCTACACATAATGAACACTATTTTGGGACGGATAGCGTTTGGTGAGCTTATTTTAGGCGTTTTATAAGTTTCAAATATTTTATAAGTTCTTGAAAAAATTTACAAAATGTACTATTTGTTTTAAATAATTTATAAATTATTAAAATATTTGATTAATAAAATTTATAAATTATTTGATAATAAAAAAATAATTTTTTTTAATTTAATATAAAAATTTATATATATATATATATATATATATATATATATATATATATATATATGTATGATGGGATGTCTAGGGGTTGGTTGGCTGGGTGCATGGATGGTGGGATGGTAGGTTAGGTTGGGGTGTAGCTTTTGTATATTGCAGGAGTATTAAGGTAAGTAATTTGAGTTCTACTTTGCTTATGAATGTTTATTGTAATTGTGTAATTTGATTAAATCATTATTGATTATGAATATTTATAGCAATTGTGTAATTAAATTAATAATTTTATTTTGTGTATTGCAGAGAGTATTAAGTCAGGTAATTAGAGTTCTATATTAATGTGTAATTAAATTAATGATTTTGTGGTTTGTATATTGCAGGAGTATTGAGATAAATTATTTAAGTTTTGAATTGATTACGAATGTTTATTGCAATTGCAATTGTGTAATTTAATTAAATCAGTATTGGTTATGAATGTTTTTTGCAATTGTGTAATTAAATTCTTTGATTTTGTTTTGTGTATTGCGGGGAATATTAAAGTAAGTAATTTGAGTTCTATATTAATGTGTAATTTAATTAATGATTACGTGTTTTGTATATTAAAGAGTATTGATGTAAATAATTTGAGTTTTGAATTGATTATGAATGGTTATTGCAATTGTGTAATTTAACTAAATATTTAATTTAGGGTTTATTCTTTTGTGTTTAGTAGTTTGTACTTCTAATGTTTGATTCGTTAATTTAGCATGAGTTCATGTGAGCTTGAAGACCAATTGTTTCCAAATCTTGAATTACGGGTTTATATTAGTGTTTCTTTTAATTTGATGAATTTGTTAGTCTGATTTTGTTTTGTATATTATAGGGAGTATTGGTGTAAGTAATTAGAGTTTTAAATTGGTTGTGAGTATTGATGTAAGTAATCTGAGTTCTAAATTGGTTGTGAATATTGGTGTAAGTAATTTGAGTTCTAAATTTATTGTAACTGTTTATTGCAATTGTGTAAAAGTAAACTAGGTCAAGATAACATCCCTCTTATCTAATGGTAATATTAGTTATGATAGGACCGACTCTATGTTAAAACTCAAAGTACTTCGTAAATTTTTTTAAACAGTGATAATTTTTGTGCATAAGAGTGACAATTTTTATGAATAATAATGATAATAAAAAAATCGAGTTCACACAAGTTTTTGTCATCTATTAATTATCATTGTTCAAGAGAATATCTAATTCCATATGTTCCTAAAGATTTTATTGAGAAATCTACATTAATATTACTAATATATTTTTTATATATTAAACAATACTAAAAATGTATAATTTAATTTTTTTTATAAATCTATTAAGTATCTTTATTCAAAAGAATATCTAATTTCAATCAAATATATATTTTACGAAATCTCTCTGAAAATCTAATTGTTAAAAGATTTTAAAGAGTCATAACTAATCATATCTATGTAAGATTATATTTATATAATTTCTATTAATTATCTTTATTTTAAAGAATATAGAGAGAAATCTAATTGTTTGAAGGATTATACGCATATAATATTAAAAAATAAAGGAGTTTTATCAATTCAGGGCCTGAAAGATGGTAAAGCTATCAATTTAAGGCCTGAAAGATTTTTTCTATCGATTCAAGACCTGAAAGATAGAAAACTATCAATCGAGCCTGAAAGATAAAAACTATCAATTTGAGGCTTATAAATTTTAAGACCATGTTTGGCACTAAAACCCTAAACCCTGAACATTAAACCCTTAACCCTAAACGATAAACCCTAAACCTTGAACCATGAACCCTAAACCCCTGAATCGTAAACCTTGAACCGTAAACCCTAAAAATAAATAAAATAAGAAAATGAAATAAGGATATGAAATATAAGTGTCAAACATGACCTTAAAATGTGTGAGCCTCAAATTGATAGTTTTTATCATTCAGGCCCTGGATCGATAGTTTCTATCTTCCAAGCCTTGAATCGATAGAAAAAATCTTTAAGGCCTTAAATTGATAGTTTTGCCATCTTTCAGGCCCTGAATTGACATTTTTTTCAAAAATAAAACTATATCTATAATTAAATTAATTTACAATAATATTGTAAACTTTTTATTAATCATGAAATTGCGGGGTTTACGATCTAGTATATATATATATAGAAAATGAAGTATAACTAGAAGATTAGACAATTGATTCACAATTAAAAGGAACTCCAAAAAAACCTGTTGAATGAACCGTGCATCATGAAATTAGAACATACAAGGGGTACTGTTTGTAAGAGATAACACTTACGAAAAATTGATTAAAAATATTAGTGATTATAAAAAATTTAATTAATATTAAAAAGTGATAGTATTTGTAAAAATTATTCAAAAAAAATAATAATTGTATTTGCAAAGAAATTACTAGTATTTAAAAAAGATTTACTATAAGCTATTCACACTCTTTACAACTTTTAACTTATAACTTTTGACAACTTATTTAACTTAATAAAACAAAAAAATTCAAATTTTTTCTACACACAATTCTAAGTGACTGCACTTATTTTTTTTTTTTCAAAACTCAACCATATGCGCTTAGCTAGCCAAAATGTTTATGTTTTTGGCTTTTAATTATTCGTGTTGGACGGTGCATGTATATGCCAATTGCCAAGTAATACTGTATTAAATCATAGTTTTTCACAAGTCAAGCCTAATATGGCCAGAATTATAAATATATATATGCGAAACCTAAAACGGTATTAAGAAAGTAGATAATAAAACCTTAATGAAGTGGTCTAACTTTAATTAATGATCTACGACCCACTTAGAGATTAACTCAAGAAAAGGCAAAATCTGAAGAATTGCCCTCGCTCATTCTTGCCTATATATATGAAACAGTACATCCATTGTGTTTTTGCATAGAGTGAGCAATTAGCACCCAATTATATATTATTAATCAATATATCAAATATGGAAACCAAAATATGGATTTCAGCTTTATTGATGTTCACTCTCGTTGCAAATGATAATGCTACTATTCCAATCATTTGCGCCATTTTTCCAGATTTTTTTCTTTGTCCTCTCCTCCGATCTCCACCACCACCTTCTCCCCGTCCACCACCACCACCACCATCTTCGCCGCCTGCTCCTGCACCCGCATAATCATGATCATTATATCTTCGGATTTACGTTCTATCAAAATTATATTTGATAGATTAATTTCAATTATATGTTATGTATAATAAGACGTGCATCTTTCTATTATAAAACCACTTCCTAGAAGAATCTACTTTGGTCACATGAAATTAATCGACTCGGATTTCATCAAAGTCTCTAGCTTTGGAGGAATTGCTCTATATATATATATCTCATGGGATGTTGAAGTAGTGAATTTTAGTGCAAGTATAGTTATTAGAGATAAAGAATAGACATTAGTCTTTATCCAATGTATTTATATATTTTATATTCTTTCCATGTAAATCTCCTTGTATCTTGGAAAAGTTGTTGTATTCCTGTAATCGGTCTATTAATAATAGATTTCTCCAATCACCAATTCAACGGTGATATTCTAATCATCTTGACATGGTATCAGAGCTAAAAAGATCTTAAACCCTATCTCCAAATTTTTTTTTCTCACGGATTTCGCCACTCCGACGATCCTTTCTTCTTCCATTAATCTTCTTCCATCAATTCTACCAATCAATCGATCTATTTACTGTTCATCTTGCATGAACTTTAGTCTTGCCACCGCATACAAGTTGCAGCCGCCCTCCTCCGAAGCTTAAATTGACACATTGCGGAATCAGTATCTCTTGTATCCATCGGCCCATTTAGAAGAGACGGACCCACGGGCGCCCCCAAACCAGTGACGCTGCCCTCCTCTCGTGCAACCTTCGATCGTCTCTCTCAACATGGCCAATCCTCCCACCGATTCTCTTCCCGTCACCGCCATGATCAACATGGTTGCTGGAATCAAATTGGGCGCCTCGAATTACCTTCCATGGCGTCGCCAAATTGAGCATATGGCCGAGTGTTTTGACACCTTTCGGCTACTTGGACAGATCACTCGCGCTCTCCTCCGGCGACCGTCACCTCTTTGAGGCGTGGCCGCCCAATCCGGCCTATATCGGCCGGAAAATTAAGGACCATAAGCTCCTTAAGCGTCGTCTACACATCGCTATCCGAAGGCGCCACCTCGAAGAGTTCGGAATCCACCACATCCGGCGCTTATGTGGTCTACTACGGGCGTTTATTCCTCCGAACTTCGCCAAAGATCAACTCGCGAGGAATTACTCTTTCTTCGTTGGGGTGATTCTCGGGTTGAAGAGTATGGTAAGAAATTTAAGTCGTTATGTGATCAATTGCATGCTATTGGTTGTCCTGTTATTGAATCAGATAAGAGTCATTGGTTTTTGCGTGGATTGGGTGTCAATTTGCAAGCTTTGCGGATACTCGAATGGCATTTACTCCTATTCCGGCGTTTCGTGATTTGTTGAGCCAAGCCAAACAGTATGAGTCCATGCTTCGTGCTATGGAAAATTCTCCTCCACAGGCTGCATTCACGGCTGATCGTTCCTCGGGCCGTGGTCAGGGCCGTTCATCTTCATCGGGTGGCAACTCCCGTGACGGCAGGAGGTTCATTTGGGATTTGGGCAAAGAATCGCGGTTCTCGGCAATCGTGGAAATTTTTTTTCGCAACCGTGGGACAAAGACGGCAACTCGCTTCACCAATGGTTTTTTGGTTCTACGAATGGGGCGCCGAATCCTCGTTGTCGATATGTGGGGAGCATTATGCGGATAAGTGTCCTCGATTTCTCAATGCTCGTCAACTTTGTCTCTTCAAAGACACTTAGCCCGGGCATTCATCATCCCCCGCAATGGTCGACTACGCTCTCCCGATTGGTATCTTGATTCGGTGCCTCTGCTCACATGACGAATCGACCATCTTGCATTGGACACTTACGAGCCTTTATTACGGTAATGGGTCAGTCATTGTTGGTAATGGCAATGCTTTGAATATTTCTCATATTGGTTCTAGTAAATTGTCTGCAGATGTGCAATTGCTGGATGTTTTAGTGGTTCCTCATATCACTAAAAATTTGTTATCTATCAGTAAACTAACATCCGATTTTCCGGTCGATGTGATTTTTCTCTCGATAAGTTCTTTGCCATTCGTAACCGAAAGTGACAAAGCGAATCTCGCACGAGGAAGGTGTGATAAAGGCTTATATTTGCTTGATCGAGGATTCGGCTTTTGGTTCTTCTTGTAGGAATAAAGAATTGAAGGCTAGTTTTAGGTTTATGGCATTTACGCCCGGGGCATGTCCCACATTCTATTATTTCTTTCTTGAACAAACTTGGTCATTTATCCGTTACATCTTTTTTACCGAATCCGAAAGTGTCCGCTTCTTCTTGTCAATTGGCTAAGAGCAAGAGATTATCTTTTTCGGTTGAATGAGAAACATCTTGATTGTGTTTTGGATTTAATTCATTGTGATTTATGGGGTCACTTTTTGTTTCTACCGCCGATGGTTTCATTTATTATGTTGCATTTATTGATGATTATTCTCGATTTTCTTTGGATTTATCCGTTCGTGCTAAGTCTGAATTCTACGATATTTTGGTTGTTTTCATATCTTTGTATGCGCAATCAATTTGATCGTAAAATCAAGGTGTTTCAAAGTGATGGGGAACCGAGTTTGTTAATGCTAAAGTCCGAATTTTATGAATCTTAATGGCATACTTCATCGTTTGTCTTGTCCTTACACTCATAGCAGAATGGCGGTGAGCGTAAGCATCGTCACATTTCTGGCCGGGTGCATCCATGCTATTTCATGCCCATGCACCGCTTTCTCTCGGTTTGAGGCATTTACAACAATTTTTTTTGTGATCAACCAGAACTTCCTACCCCGCTTTTTGTAAAAATTCATCACCTTTTGAGTTGCTATTCGGTTATGCTCCTAATTATGCAAACTTCAAGCCTTTTGGGTGTCGGGTATTTCCATACCTTCGAGATTATCTTGATAACAAATTTGGAGCCTCGTAGTCGTCCGTGTATTTTTACGGGTTATAGTAGCATTTACAAAGGATTTCGATGTTTTGATCTGTCTCTTCTCGGACCTTCATTTCGGCCATGCTCAATTTGATGAGTTTTTTTTTTTTTCGAGAGCCGTCGCCACTCCGGTCTCGAATTAGACATTACCACCTTCTTGGATGCCTCGGCGGTAACTCATCCTTCGCGCTTTCGGCTTTTGCGCCTTTCTTTGCCTCGGCCTCGCGCAAATGTGCATCGCTTCGCCCGCGTCCTTGATGAACAGTCCGACATGGGCGATCGATTGCCCGCTCGACCAAGTGCATGCCCTGCGCTTTCGACCGGCCGCATCCGTGCGGCGAGCTCCGCGCGCCTCATCAGCGGCTGTCGGCGACCTCCGCTCGATCCTTTTGCTGCGGCGGACACCTCCTGCTCCTCGCCCGGGTTCCCGCCACACCCGATGGTCCACGGGCGGGCTCGGCGGGCATTTTTCAGCCCCGCTACCCTCTTGACTTAGCTTCCTTTGCCTTATTATCGCTCTCGTTTCCACCCCTGGCCTCGTGGATTTAAGTCTGCAGCCAGCGTCGAGTGGCTTCTTTGCTATGCAAGAGGAAATTGATGCCCTCCGTTCGAATCACAAATGGGATTTGGTACCCCACCCTCCGAATACGAATATTGTGGGTTGAAATGGGTTTTCGTCTGAGTTTCATCTGATGATGGCTCGATTGAGCGTCCACAAGGCCCGTCTTGTTGCTCGGGGCTTCACACAAATTCGAGAACCGATTTTCATCACACGTTTAGTCCGGTTGTCAAAGCCGCAACCGTTCGCAGATTATATCGACTTTATCTCGGTTTTCGGCATAGTTGGCCTCTTCATCGCCTTTGATGTGAAGAATACTTTCCTTAATGGCGTTCTTGACAAACCAGTGTTCATGGCTCAACCCCCAGGGTTTATTGATCCTCGTTTACCTGATCATGTGTGTCGACTCAAGAAAGCTCTTTATGGTCTTCGCCCGGGCTCCCCTAGCTTTGGTTTCAGAGGTTTAGCTCAGTATCTCACCAACCTTGGCTTTCTCTGAGTCGTTGTGATTCTTCTTTGTTTCATTTTCATCGAGGCACTACATTTATTTATTTCTTTGCTCTATGTCGATGATATCATTGTTCTGAGGAATGATGTATTTCGTTGTTGCGATCTTTTATATCTCGTACACACCGTGAGCTTGCCATCAAGGATCTTGGGCGTCGAATTATTTCCTCGGTCTTGAGGTTTCTTATACATCTGCTGGCTTATTTGTGGGTCAAGCTAAATATGCCCATGATATCCTTGAACGAGCTGAGTTGTTGGACTCCAAGCCAATTTCCACTCCATTGGCTGCTGGGGAGTCTCTTGTCAGTACCGGTGATCCGTTTCGTGATCCCACACTATATAGATCACTTGTTGGGGCCTTGCAAGATGTCGACCATCACCCGCCCCGATCTTCATCTGTTGTCGATTCGGTTAGTCGGGTTCCTTCACTCTCCGATTGACGCTCATTTTCTAGCAGTGAAACGTATTCTTCGCTATGTCAAGGGTACGATTCACTATGGTCTCTCCTTCGTCAAGAGGCCAGATACTTACATTTTTGGGTTATTCGATCCGACCGGGCCCGATTCTTGCGCCGAGACTCCGCTGTTCCACCTGTGGTTACTCTATTTTTATTGGGGGAAATCTTGTTTCTTGGTCTGCTAAGAAACAACCAACGGTTGCCCGATCAAGCTGTGAATCTGAGTACCGGGCATTAGCGAATGCAGCTTCTGAATTGGTTTGGGTCACTAATCTTCTCCGTGAGCTCCGTTCGCCCATAACTTCTCGTCCGACTCTTTTGTGTGACAATAAGAGTGCTCTGTTTTTGAGCCAGAATCCTGTTGCCCATAAGCGTGCCAAGAATATTGATTTGGACTATCACTTTGTTCGTGAGCTCGTCTCTTCCGGGAAGTTATCTACTAGCTTTGTTCCTTCACATCTTGGATAGCGAGACATCTTCACGAAGAGCCTCCCTCGTCCCGGCATTTGAGTTTCTTCGTTCCAAGTTACGTAGGTGCCTTCACCCCACGCAGCGCTTGACGGGGGTATTAGAGATAAAGAATAGACATTAGTCTTTATCCAATGTATTTATATATTTTATATTCTTTCCATGTAAATCTCCTTGTATCTTAGAAAAGTTGTTGTATTCCTGTAATCGGTCTATTAATAATAGATTTCTCCAATCACCAATTCAACAGTGATATTATAATCATCTTGACAATAGTTTATATGTTGATGTACGTGCGTACCTGTGTACTTTTACATATAAATTATTAATAGATCGATCAATTTGAACTTTACCCGTTGACTTGTTTGCTTCACTTGCTATTATTGCTGTTCTTCATATTTAATTTTCCTTATTTGCTTGTGTTTTAATTAGTTTCTGGTGACCAAATATACAATTTATGATGTCGGTTTTATCGGCGACTATATTAGTAGATCAATACGAATTTGTCTAATTGAAAAGGGTCGATATATATAAAATATATAGCAAAATTTTGTATGCACCAACATCGTTTAATTCAAATATATTTTTGACATGCAACTCGATCGTTGATTATTAAAATATACAATTTATTTTTACTAATAAAAATTACATGTTTCGATATAAATAAATAGCATATATTAAAAATACACTTGTGTTTTTAGTGTTTCACTGTGTGCATCTGATGCACAAGAAATTTACTCTAAGTATATATTACTTCTAACTAAATTTCACACGTATACGCATTACATGAGGTAAAAAATTATTTTACTCTCTAATAAAATAACTCAGGTTCATTTAGGTGCACCGTGCACTCATAGTAGAATCGTGCAATTTGTTATCTTTGAAAGATGCAATTTCTTTACACTGAACAATGCAAACTATTTTTTCATATTAATTAATTGCACGATTCGGTGTAAACAAGTTGCATGGTTCTAAAATGCACCATGAATGCGCAGTGCATCTGGTTGCATACAAGATAATAAGACATAACCCCCTATTTTTAGTCAAGTTTCATTTAAAAAATTATAATTATCAAGATTTTTAATTTTATTCATTTTTCGTCAAAAGAATAATTTTTTTGGAGCATTACACCCTTAATAAATTAAAGAAAATTGAAAAAAAAATGGTACATGGTTGTAGCCGTGTAGCTTATAAGATTTTAGAAAAATGAATTAGAATATTAATTTTTATTTTTTTAAGCTTACAAACTGTAAAGAGCTTATTTTATGTGTTAAACATTTTAATTTACTAAATCTTTTTAGAAATTATAAATTCTTAAATAATTTATAAGTAATTTTAAAGAATCTATATATAAAAAATGAAGTATAACTAGAAGATTACACAATTGATTAACAAATAATTAAAAGGAACTCCAAAAAAACCTGTTGAATGAACCGCGCATCATGAAATTAGAACATATAAGGGCCCACATGGGCGTAACTCAGTTGGTTCCTGGTTGACAGATTGCTACAAGGACTCAGGATCGAGTCCTGACAGCCGCAGTGTGGGAGTTTTATCCCTCCAATGTGGGGGATAGCTCCTTGTGGGCACCAGACACTGATCCTCCCACCTAATGGGCCGCTGAGTCACCATGATTTACCACCTCCACCATTCCTGTCGGACCGGGGGGTGGGGGCCCTGGGGGCGAGGGCTTCGCCTTTTGCTACAAGAACATATAAGGGGCACTGTTCGTAAATTACTCTAAGGAACAAAATTACTCTAAAGTACAAAATTCTGGGAAAAATTACACTTTAAGGTACAATGTACAAAAAATGGTTTGCACTTTAGTTCATAATGTTATAGTAAGATAATTCAGTCTACGAGTGAGATGAGAAACAATATAAATTAATTAATTTTATAATGCTTTACAAGTTTAAACTTTTAAATATAAAATTATTTCATTAAAAAAGATAATGCGTATTATATAAATGGAAGTGTTCAATTTCACATTATGTTAAATTGTACTTTCTTTTCCTCCAAATTTTCCCGTTTTGATTTCTCTGTTCCACTTTTCTTATTCCATTGGTATTTCATCTTTCTGGATCTTTAATATATTGACCCAAGGTATGATAGTCCGTTGAATATTTTATATTATTTCACGTGTCATCCATTTATATTATAAAATACAAAGTGGAACACCAATTATAAAATAGGTGATCTCTCATATTCTTAATCCCATTTTTTCAGTCCCTCTCAAATTAACTTGCTAGTTTTGCCAACTTTTACTATTTGCATTACATAAGATAAGTTTGGATCGAGTTATTAAAGGCCTAATTCAATGCAGGCTTAAATCTGGGCAATCCACTATAGAAAATGAAATATTAGCAGTCTACCTGATTAATTCACATAAAAAAAAAAAAACTCAAAAACTGTTATGGTACTCACATGCATTATGAAATTAGAGCATACATAATTCATTTTTCTATAAAAAAATATTAACTAAAATGTTGTATATTAATAGTTAAATCTCTTTTTAGCTCTCTCTTGATAAAAAACTATTTTATGCCCTTTTGTACTTTTACTAAAAAAAAGTTGTGCATGGGATCGCGCGACCCGTGAGCAACCTAACGGGAGGGATAAATATTAATTTAATAAGAAAAAATATGTCATAAAAATAGCACAATTTTTTTATTTTTATTAAAAGAGAAAAAAAAATTAAACTATTAATATAAGACAAAAAAATATTATCCTTTCTTTTTAACCAAAATACGTGTTTCCATTTAATTGTTCGGGTTGGATGGTGCATCACAGGATATATATATATACACGTATATATGTGTGATCAAGATTATTTTTAATTTATTACTACACAGTAGTCATGTACCGCCTTTTTTTTTTTTTTTTTTGGATTAATTCATGTATCTCTTTTAAAGTTCAAGCCAGTTGCAGTAGTGTAATTATAACATAGCATTGTAATATTTCTAATGAAGTGTAATTTTATCTATGCCTGTGCCAATTGACAAGCAGTACTGCATTACATCACAGTTTTAACAAATTGTCAACCTAATAGTGAGATGAAAATTTTGAAAAACCTAATAAAATATTAAGGAAGTAATTAATAATAAAACCTTAATGAATTGGCCCAACTTATTTAATGAACAGACGACTCACGTTTAGAGATTATCTAAGAAGTGGCAAATCTAATGAATTACGTACTCTCACTTATTTTTTGCCTATATATATGTACAACATTCATTCTATTTTTTGCATAGAGTGAAACAATTAACCCATCAATTAAAATGGCAACCAAAATATGGATTCCAGTTTTATTGATGTTCACTCTCCTTGCAAATGCTAATGCCACCTTGCCAATACTTCAACCATTCTTTTGCTTCTTTTTTTTTCCATTCCTTTGTCCACCACCACCACCGTCTCTCCGGCCACCACCACCTCCTCCTCCGTCACCACCGCCACCATCTCCTCCACCACCACTATCTTCGCCACCGGCACCGGCGCCATCGGCATCTCCTCCTCCACCACCACTATCTTCACCTCTTGCACCTGCACCCAGTCCACCTGCATAATCTCTCTAATTAACTGATATCATTATATCTTCGGATTTACGTTCTACCAAAATTATATTTGGTAGTTTCAAATTATATGTCACTATTGTATTAATATAATAAAACGCCTTCCTAGAAGAAACTGCTTTTTTGAAACATGGAATATTTCGACTCCAAGTGCAAAGGATTTCATCAGAGCCGGCCTTTAGTTTGGAGGAAGCTATTTCATGGGATTTGGAGTAGTAAATTTTTAGGAGAAGTTTATATGTTTATGTACCTGCTTGTACTTTTACATATAAATAATCGATAAAATGAAACTCTTTTATCAGTTGCTTTTTTTTTTACTTATTATTTGTTGTCCTTATTTTCCTTATTTCACTTGTTATTGTTGTTCTTATTTCGCTTATTATTGAGTTTTTTTATCTTTCCTTTATTCGTATTTTCATGGATGAGATTAAGATACAGTGCATGAAAATAAAATTTAAAATAGAACCCGGGTAAAAATATAAATGTTCACTTGTGTACATATTATTGAGAGAACTGCATCTCATTTAAAGTTCGAACTAAGTAAAGAGATGTAAAATTAATTCATTTATAATACTTTGAAATTTCTGTCGAGGAGGTTTTGAATCTAACTCATCTAAAAGTTTGAATTTGTAAATTGTGAAAAAATGTATAATTAATTCATTTATGTAGTTACTTAATATATATTTGCATAATATATGAAATGTATATGTAAGGAAAAATAATATTTATCATGAGTTTCATATGCACCAAATACACCATGCACTTTATGATGTATTTTAGAACCATGCAACAGGTTGCACTAAAATATGCAATTTGTTTGTTTATTTGAATGTACAACTATTATTTATGTAATTTATATACGTGTTCTTAAACTCTAGCATCAATGTTAATTAAGAGAGGGCTTTGTGTGAGATGAATGCTCCATTTTACTTTGCTTTGAAACATGACTCGAGTATGATCGATTATAAGTCAACAAATCATATAATATGCATGCTGTTTTATGTATAAGATCGTCTCATACAAATTGTTAATTTCAATTAAAATTGAAGCGCTAAAGAGTATTTTTTTAATTTTCTTTGAATTGATGTAATATGCAGCAGTTTTTTTTTTTAAATTTTCCGCTAGGGTAAACTCGGACGGATGTCCTGTAATACAAAGATGTAACATCTCCTGTAACACCAGGTAAATTTCGACACGTGTAATTAACGAGAGAGATTATTTTTTTCTTAATTAAATTATTTTAACCAGAATTACCAAAATAAGTTTCATTGCGGGAGTCTAAAACTGTGATACATTTTTTGAAGGTTTTTATTTGCTAGAATCACATTGAATACTTGCAATCAATATTAAAAAACAATAGCTAGCATACTAAAATTTGCCCAACTTATGGATATCAAAATTAATCTGCATGAAATCTCAATACTGCCACTGCATAAGTCATAATCTGCATAAAACCGCCGTTTGTATGAATCGGAATTACAGCAGAGGTGTTATATGCTAGGGAACTGGCGTGGATTAGGCAGCGAATAAAGTTGTTTATAAGCTTACGATTTAATTCATAATTTTGCCTTTGTGATTCAAGGACAAATAATTGGTTTATAAAAAATAAAGATGTGTCTGCAAATTTGGCGCCGTGATAGAGATGAAGACGCGAGAAAGAAAAGAGATTGAGAGAATATTAAATTTAAATACGGTGAGAGAAAATAAAATTTTTTCGGAGTTATTTTGATAATTCTGATTAAAATAATTTAATTAAGAAAAAATAATCTCTCTCGTTAATTACACGTGTTAAAATTTAACTGATGTTACAGAAGATATTACATCGTTGTGTTAACAGGACATCCCGTCCGTATAATTATAGCATTAATTTCTGATATTCCATTTATCCTTGTCTTTTGGTTGACCTAATATGTACATACTAATTAATTGGTTGGGCTTTTCTCAAATGACATTATTGGGCCTAACATAACCAGACAATAATAACGATCATAATTCAGGTCTAATATATTGGTGGAGTGTTGGTACAAAAGCCCATCCCAACAATATAGTATTTGCTGTAGACAATAATAATTCAGGCTTTTATTAAGACAGAAAAAAAAAAAAAAAATGGGTCTCATATGCATGCAACAGGTGTCTGCAGATTATTTCATAGTAAGATTTTACAATCGTGTAACTTATTTACAATAAAAAATGCAACTATTTTTTCATATTAATAATTGCACGGTTGAGTATAAATAAATTATATTTTTTAGTATAACAAGTTGCGCGATTCTTAAATGCATTATGAGTACACGGAGCACCTGAATATTTAACCAAAAAAACGATGTGCTTAATGATGTACTGATGTGTGATCGAACGGGCAGTATAAAAATTTCTTATTGGGAAGAATTTCATATCATGTTTCAATTTGTAGGCTGTCTTAACTTTTATTTCTTTCTCAATTCAATTCAAGACTAGACAAAAATATTGACATTCATCATGGATCTTCATATAAATATTGACATTCATTGATCAATATAAGCATACAGTTACAACGTATATCAACTGCAATTTTAAATTTGGTTTACTTACTGCTAGAAATATTAAGTAGCGGAACGTTATTTCATGCATAACAGGAGTCTATATTTGATAAGATCAATATCGGGTCTCTGCAAAAACCCATGAGCTACTAATCTCGCTTTGTACCTCATTACATCATTATTCTCACTTTCTTTTCGTACAAATACACATTTATATCCAACAGAGATAATGTTTCGGGGTATATGTACGATAAAGTCAAGAATATTAGCGAGTCGAGCTCTGCCTCAATTGTTTCTTCCTATTTTACCCAGTCAAAGCGCTTCTGGCTCAACTATTGACTTTTGGGTACTGGATCCAGATTTTAATAGTAAGAGCAATTGTGGCAGTGAACAAGTTGTCGACTACATTGATAAATTTCTCCTGTATTTATAATTTGTATATTTATATCAACCAGATCTTCATCATTTCCCATAATATTTTGATCCGGTCGATTTCGCAATTCTAGTATTTTTATTATTTTGTGCACGTGCTTCATTACTAGAATTTTCGTCTTCGGGAAGAATCTCTTCAAGAGACTTCAAGAGTGACTGAATATATTTGCTAGCTTTAGTAATTACTGCGGACTTATATCTTACATAATAAGGGGTCCTTTAAGCTTCTGGCGTGTAGGGTCATTAACATATATAATTGCCTAAAATTAGCACATTTACTATTTTTGGTGCATTTACAACAAGTATATGTGCTTTAGTCACTTTTGTATTATCAGTAAATTAAACTGGCAGGTCACTTGGTAAATATTGCAAGTTAATTTATCATTTGAACTTCTAGTTCATTTTGACTAGTGCGTGAATTTTCATATTAAAGATCTTTTATATTCCACAAAATTTCTCGGCATTCATTAAATTTTAAATTCTTATCTCCCCCTAATGCCGAGAAATGGTCTTCATCCAATGTGCAATTAGCCAACTGGGCCGTGAAGTGAGGTACACTGTGGTGGTGATATTGAAAACAAATATTGCACATTCTAATATTTGCAGATGAGAAATGTTTAGTTCTTAAGCACTAGTTATAAAAGGGGAATAATCAAGATATGCAGTGGGTCGGATTTGAATTAGATTAGCACCATGTAAAATTTCATGCCCCCAACATGATATAACTAAGTTGGAATTCTTCAATAATAGTCTAGTAGTTATTTTGATAAAATCTATTAGTAATTCAACTAAACCATTCTCGAGGTGGACGAGATTAAATGCTCAATTTTAATTCTCAATGCCATATAATAATTATTAATGTCATCAAATCGACATTAACCATTCAAATGAATTTTTTGGATAATCTAAAACTTTAAGTTCAATAATATTTGGCAATAAATTTGCTTCAGGCAAATAATATCAGTCCACAAGTATCTTCCTGACTCTATTTAAGAAATATAAAAGATACGATTCCAACTATAGTACGAGAATATCCTACTATAAAACTTTTCCTTTGCACAAACCTCACAAATAAATTAATTTGCATAAGAGGTTATGTTATTCGACATACTATGTAGAATAGAATTAGTCAAAATCCGACTTATTATATTTTGAACCACTCATGTCATAATTTTGAATAAATTTGCTTCAGGCAAATTAGTACATCATTAAAAGAATCATCATTTTCAATGTTCATATTTGTTTCGGGCAAACTAGTACGATGAGGTTCTATTTTGTTCATAATTATATAAGGACTCAAATTTAATAGAAGAGTTTTCATGTATGATTTATACTGTTTTCACTCAAAACAGGTATAGCAGGGTGAATTTCAACATGAAAAGTTCAAGTCAAGAAGTAATACAGTGAAGAGCAAGTTTGATAATTTTCCTTTTAGTTATACAAGATAATATTTTACTATAATTGACTATAAGGAATACTTGATATAAGCTTTCGTACGTAGTTCAGATTCAACAAATTTTTAATGAATCAAATCAGCTACAAGAATAAGTGATAATAGACAAATAAGAAATTTTCACAGGATTCCTAATTTCTACAACAAATAATTCTCAAGCCTATACTGCGACAAACAGTTCTAATTGCTAAAATTTAAAATGAATTAAGCTTCTTTACCAGAGCGGAACCCTACGGTAAGGGTTCCTAGTCGTCTAATGGAACATTTGACTCGTACCAAGCGCAAACTCAATGGGAGCTTGAAGTATCTACTTCATCGTCTCATATATAGGGGCACTTCCTTCAGCCTTAGACTCATCTCAGATGTGTAAAGTAACCAACAGGTACAAATGAGAAAACTCAACAAAGAGACAAATCAATGAAAAATAAAAGCAATGGTAATAGAGTCACTTTCCCTTTTCTTAGTTATTATATGCAACGTTTTCTTTGAACCATGAGTATGAAGGAAACTCTTAACCGCATCAAATAGAAACATGACATTCAGAACTCCATAATCTCTTTTCAACTCCAGTAACTAACCAAAATTCGAAATTAAATAACAACATGTGTAATAATTTCAAAGGAAACAATGGACTATCGAAATTCATTCCCAAATTCTAATTGGTTAGGCTTTAATGAAATAGTTTGTACAACAAGATTGATGTTTTCCTTTTTGGTAAAAAATCAGTGTAACAGTATAGGAACCTTAATAGATTTGGGATAAATCCTCCCAATTTGAAACCTTTTCTTTCTTAATCTCCAATTCGCTGGAAAATTGCCACACTTCATATGCTAAATAAAACAAACACAATTACTTCAAAATAAAGCACACCATGATTGCACAAAAATATAACCCATGCTTGAAGCTAAAGCAATACACCATTAAAATTAACATTGCGGCGCCGATGCTAAAACGATACACACATAATCTAATCAATAATCCCAGGAGTAGAGAATGATAATAAAGTATGTGAATCTAAATCTATTGAATATAAATTAATAATAAACAAGGGATTAGAGACTTACGTTTTGTGGCACAAAATTTGACGGAAGGGATACTTACTAAATTCTGAATCCTAATCGGTTGGATGCAAAATTAGATTGTAGATCGGCGCTGGGCATTACTTGTCAAACCTTTTGGATCCGACTGCAAACATATAGGAAAGGAATTCAATTAATTTTCTCATAAGTAAACAAATCAATTAGTCAATTCTTATAAACAATATAATATAGGGTATTCAACAATCATAATGCATCACAAATGCATTTCAAAAGTCAAGGAGCGTGATAAAATTAGGAAAAATAATAAATTGATTCATATTTCAGGGAGAAAGAAAGTAATACGTATCTGTTGAATTTGTTCTTGGAACTTCTCTGATCCTGGCTTCGTCGGATTCGTGGCTACGCATGCTATTATGATATGCAAATTCGAAGAGATCGATTTGGCGAACCAAAATTCTAAAAATCAAATTGGTAGAACACCGTGCTGATAACGTGTTATAAAATATAGAACAAACGTAAAAAAAAAATAAAAAAATACTGATTTATTTACCCAGTTCGTCCGTAAAGAAAATAACAATAATACCGATTTGTTTAACCAGGTTCGTCCGGAAGGACTACAGGGCGACCAAGCCAGAAGAATTTTCATTATTTTCTCTATGTTCTTTTTCAATTCCCAACGTTTACAAGGGATAACATATATATAAACAAAGAGATGGGCCTTAGCCCTAGAAGCCCTATCTAAAGCCAAAAAAGAGTAATATCCACTAAGGGCCCGTTTGCTTGCATTCTCCTTATTGAGCCTTACTAAAAGCCTTTCATTGAGTGGATCAGATTGTCTATATTTCCATCTATTAAGGGTGTTTGGTTCACACAATTTCAGTCCATATAAACACTATTATTCCAGTAATTTTTGATTGGTTCGGTCATATTGGAACAGATTATAACATTGAGATTACCAAATTATCCTCGCCCAAAATTAAATCCCAGAAGCCTCTAACCTTCGTTTCTGCCGAAGAAATCGAAAATGCTGAACCCCAAATTAGCTCTCTTTCTTTTCGAGATGGTGACATATACCGTTTAATCGATGGTTTAAGATTTCTTCCCCAAACGAAATCAACTCTCGCCATAGTCTAGCAGCCAAGGTTCGAACGGAATTGTTGTATATTGTCGGATATATTACTTTATCTTCCTTATTGCTTGATGCTCTTCCACGATCTACAAGTCGATGCGACGGCCGTCGTCTGCTTACCGATGAAAGGTAAGCATATGCGACTTCGTGATTTGGAATTTAGGGTTGTGAGTTTTAATTCTGGAGTGCTTGTATTTCTTGGCACCAATATGCCTTTTTCGATTAAAACTGGAATAAAATTATTTCGGTTGAACATTGCTGAATTGGGCCTTATTTTTTTTTTTTTTTTTGTGCAATTTTCAGATTGGTGCAAGAGCATTTGATTATTTGGGAAAAAAAAAAAGGGGTTACAAGGTTGGAATTGTGGTGAAGAAGTTGATGAAACTAGGGTTTTTTTTTTCAGCCCAGAACAAAGAACTCCCCAGGAGCGGCGCTTTTTGTAGAATAATGAAACTAGGTTTTTTTTTGGTGTTAGGACGGTTATATATAAATCTAAGGGATATTTATGTCATTTTGCAATTAATTTGGGCTGCCCTTAATCGCTTTTTTATTAGTTATCGGACGACTCGGGCGGATTCTCAGTATCTTGGAGCCCGCAAATCTGAACGCGGGCTGACTTATAATCGCAGGCCGCCTTATTTGCAACCAAACAACTTAATACACCTTATAAGCCTATTAATAGGTTGTTATAATCCCAAGCAAACGGACCCTAAATCTAATATAATATATTTACAACAAGACACAAAAAGTCAGACAGAAACAAGATGGAAGTTGTCTATATGCATGTACTCAATTTTATACTCCTTATAAATTATTTTCTTCTATTTTTCCCCTTCTCCACATGATTTGATTTGAAGTACATAAATTTAAATCCAAAATGTAATAAAATCGAAAATTATTTTATAAATATGAAAACTGAAACTACAAAATAATTTTAAAAAACGACCAAAATAAAATCTGACAATTATAGATTATGTACAAAAGATTTTGAATTTCTAAAAAATAACACTATATCTAAAAATAATTAAACAAATTTAGGACAAACAATTTCAACATTTTTATAGATAAATTATTGTGCACAAAATATTTTGAATTTCTATTATATCCCTTATTATTTGAAATGAAAAGACATTTATAGTTAAAAAAAAGGAGTTTGACAAGCTCATTTTGGTACGTAATTGACAAGCTCATTTTCGTGAAAAAGTCGCACTAAGTCGATAATAAAATGCTAATATCAATAAAGACAAAATTTTGTATATTCCTGATTCAAGTTATCTAACTTTGTTTTTAATTTATGACATTTGACCATACTCAAAATATAATACGGGTTAAATTTAGTGGGTTAAAAATTTATGGCATTTGATCATACCCAGGACATAATAAGGGTCAAATTTAGTGGGTTGGAAAAATATATTGATACGAGTAAAATGAGTCAAATAATTAAAGTTCACATCATAGACTTAGTTCATGACATGAGAGACTAACTCATTAATAACTATGTCTCGAATGTGAAAACCCATATATATCATCTATAATTTGTCTTGACGTCCATACGATCTATTACCCTATACCTTCAAAGTCAGCAAAAATAAAAATTAAGGTGATTACGATTTTTCTCTTTCGAATATTGTTTCTTCTTTCATCTTAAATAGGTTTTTTTTTCAACTAGCATAAATCACCTCTCTTCCAATATATATTATGAAAAATTACTAATAATTACAAAATTTAGAATCAATTTATTCATAAGTACAAAATGTATTATATATGCAGTTAAAATTACACACAAAAATATAAATATACATACATATATTTGGAATGATATCACATATTTCATAATTGGTGTTTCATTTTGTATTCCATAATATGGATGAATGACACGTGGAATAATAAAAAATATTCAATGAATCAACATACACAAAACTCTGTGTTAAAAATTCAAAAGGATGAAACATCAATAAAATACGAAAAGTAAAATAAGAAAATCGAAGAACATATATATATATATATATATAATTATTTTGTATCTATTAGTCAATTGGAATTCTGAAATGAGGATTAGTAAGCTTTCCTAATATATTAAGGAGAAATCAATGTGTATTCTAAATATGAGACAACATGTAGGGGTAGGAAAAGGACAAGTGGCAACTGGACAAGTGTCGAATTGAGAGCCGCATAAGAATTTGGGAGATAATTTCATTTTTCATCTCGTAATTTAAATTATTTCATTAAAAAAAAATTATCTTTCTATAATTTTAGTCTTTTATTTAACCAATACAAATTCTTTTTTTGCCAGAAAATCAAATGTCCACCGGTATTGCACACCTCCGTGAATAAAATTGGGCTTAGGACAAATTTATGAGTTGGAGCCACATGGATAGAATAATTGCTAAAAATACAGAAACACCCAATCATGCTTTTTTGCTTTGTCTAATATAATCGTTTTTTTTTTTTTAAATAGTTATTTCAGATTTTGCTTTCTTATTTTTATAATTTTCATATAAATAATATTCACTCCGTCTCGGTCGACTACTTAATTCTTTGTGTCTTTCGAGTTTAAGAAAAAAACTATTTATTAGTATTTTATGTAATAAAGTGATAAATTGTTGGGGGTAGAAAAAAATTATTTATTAGTATTTTATGTGATAAAGTGATAAATTGTTGGGGGTAGAAAGAGTTACTCCATTTATTAACATTTTATGTGATAAAGTGAGTATTTATATTTAAGGAAATGTGTAGTTAAGATTAAAAGCCTAAAACATAAGTAGTGTAGTTAAGGTTGCGACGGAGGGTAATGTTTTTTTTGGAAAAATTACTGTTAGATCAAGATTGAAGACAAATAACAATCGGTCTGACAAAGTCAAGAAAATTTGAGCTAAAAAATCGATCGTAATTTTTTGCACTTTGTACTATGGTTGTAATTTTTTTGGGTGACTTTTTGTAGTGGAAAGTTTTTTTTTTCCCTTTTTTTAAGAATTTACTTATATATATTTTTATTGGTATTATCAGAGATTATTTATAATTATATATAAAATGATTATGTTTCAAAGTTTATACGCAGGTGGCTCCAACTCATCAATTTGGCTGGAAGGCGGAAGCCCCAATTTTATTCACGTATGTTAGCCACACGTATGCAAATATTCCAACATAAATTTAATTTAATATTTTAGTAGAAAAGGACCAAATTAGACACCTTTGAACTAAAAGTGAAAAATTATCCCGAAATATGATAACGATCTTTAAAGGCAATTTGATTTTTTTTTTGAAAGAAATGACAATTGATTATGAGTGCGGTTAATTTGATTTATTGATTAACATATACTCGAACTTAATTTATGAAATTTATTTATAGGTCACAAGCTTAATTGTTCGGGTCTGATTCAATTTAGCAAATATATAAATGGTTAAAAATCTTGTCAATTCATAATAGGTAAAAAGAGAGTGAATCATAAATGGTCCCATAACTTTGAACTTCAAATATATTTAGTCTCATAAGTTTTTTTTTGTCGTCGATTTAGTCCCAATAACTTTGAGAATGTCCCATTTTAGTCCCAAATCGGCCAAAAACAACGTCGTTTTTTTTTTTTTAGGGCTTTCTGTTGATAATGTGACTTAACTGCCACGTGTACTGTCACGTGTATTTTTAAGTGTGTTTGGCTAATTCTTGCCGTCAATTATGTTTTAATTTCAAGTTTAAAATTTTAATTATATATGCTTGAAATTACAGTTAAAAAAAATATACGTGGCAAATCTAGTCACAACATTCGCTGAAAAGCCCCAAATAAAAATGGCAAAACGACGTTGATCCGGCCGATTTGAGACTAAAATTGAACATTGTTTATTGGGACTAAATCGACGATAAAAAAATTTATGAGACTAAATCTATTTAAGACCAAAGTTGTGATTCAAACTCTAAGTAAAAATGTAAATTTTATTAATTAAATATCAAAATACTAATTTTACACTTTTACGAGCTAGATATATTATATATATCAACTCATCAAGCTAGTTCAATTTATTTGATATGATCATCAAATATTGTTAAAATGATCTCCTGTCAAGCCACACATGGATCGATCTCATAATAATTGGTATTTTGTCGTATTTTTTATATATATATACACGCGATCATATATATATTAATTGATATATTGATGGATGATATATGTATATGTAATTCGACGTTGTGCATTCATAGTGTATTTTTAAAACATATATAAAATTTGTTACGATGAAATGTGCAATTTAATTATTTCATGAATCTAACTGTGTGTTTTAGTGTTAAAAAAATTGTATATTTAAATACAACAAATTATATATTTCAAAAATATATTATGAAATGCATAATGCATCTGATACACAGAAGACCTACCCATATAATTTATATTAAAGTCAACAAAATACATGAACATATATACACAAAAGTACGTATATATAAGTAATTACGCAAACTAGATATGAGGTGATGAGCTTTATTAATTTCGTTGAGAATATATTTAAAAGTTATATTGCACGTAAAGTACAAAGTGTTACATTAATCCTATGCCAAACTCGATCTTCTGAAAATCATATACAGCTTCAATTTCCCATGCATGCAATTGGGGTGAAATAAAAGTAGGTGGCCATTTGTTGAAGAATGTTGCGAAGCAGTTGGATGGTGATCGATCAATGGGGGGCTGTTTGAAGCCTTTATTAGCAGATAATATATAAAGCAAACTTATACTAGTATTAAGTAAGAAAGGATATGAGGGAGGACGCGGATAACATATATATGTATATATATATTATATTATATTATATTATATTATATTAATTGGTAGATAATTAATAAGTGATGAAATTAGGAAGGTGGTTATGCAAATGGAGATGGAGATGGTGGCTGAGTTAGAGGTGGCGGTGTTGACGGTGGTTGAGATAGAGGTGGCGGTGTAGATGGTGGTTGAGTTAGAGGTGGCGGTGTGGAAGGTGGCTGAGTTAGAGGTGGCGGTGCAGATGGTGGTTGAGTTAGAGGTGGCGGTGTAGACGGTGGTTGAGTTAGAGGTGGCGGTGTGGATGGTGGTTGAGTTAGAGGTGGCGGTGTGGATGGTGGCTGAGTTAGAGGTGGCGGTGTGGATGGTGGCTGAGTTAGAGGTGGCGGTGTTGACGGTGGTTGAGATAGAGGTGGCGGTGTAGATGGTGGTTGAGTTAGAGGTGGCGGTGTGGAAGGTGGCTGAGTTAGAGGTGGCGGTGCAGATGGTGGTTGAGTTAGAGGTGGCGGTGTAGACGGTGGTTGAGTTAGAGGTGGCGGTGTGGATGGTGGTTGAGTTAGAGGTGGCGGTGTGGAAGGTGGCTGAGTTAGAGGTGGCGGTGCAGATGGTGGTTGAGTTAGAGGTGGCGGTGTAGACGGTGGTTGAGTTAGAGGTGGCGGTGTGGATGGTGGTTGAGTTAGAGGTGGCGGTGTGGATGGTGGCTGAGTTAGAGGTGGCGGTGTGGATGGTGGCTGAGTTAGAGGTGGCGGTGTTGACGGTGGTTGAGATAGAGGTGGCGGTGTAGATGGTGGTTGAGTTAGAGGTGGCGGTGTGGAAGGTGGCTGAGTTAGAGGTGGCGGTGCAGATGGTGGTTTAGTTAGAGGTGGCGGTGTAGACGGTGGTTGAGTTAGAGGTGGCGGTGTAGACGGTGGTTGAGTTAGAGGTGGCGGTGTAGATGGTGGTTGACTTAGAGGTGGCGGTGTGGATGGTGGCTGAGTTAGAGGTGGCGGTGTGGATGGTGGCTGAGTTAGAGGTGGCGGTGTGGATGGTGGCTTAGATGGAGAACTAGGTGGCTGAGATGGAGGTGGAGGGGGTGGTGCAGTTGGTGGTTGAGTTGGCGGTGATGTTGGAGGTGGTGGTGATGGCGGAGGCGGTGGTGGCCGAGGTGGTGGTGGTGATGGAGGAGGCGGTGGTGGCCGAGGTGGTGGTGGTGATGGAGGAGGCGGTGGTGGCCGAGGTGGTGGTGGTGATGGAGGAGGCGGTGGTGGCCGAGGTGGTGGTGGTGATGGAGGAGGCGGTGGTGGAGGTGATGGAGGAGGAGGTGGTGGTGGCCGAGGTGGTGGTAAACAAAGAAATGGAAAAAGGGAGCAAAGGAATGGGTTAATTATTGGCAAGGTAGCATTAGCATTTGCAAGGAGAGTGAACATCAATAAAACTGGAACCCATATTTTGGTTGCCATTTTAATTGATGATCAATTGTTTCACTCTATGCAAAAATAGAACGAATGGTGTTCATATATATAGCCAAAAAATAAGTGAGGGTAATTCTTCAGATTAATTTTGCTTTCCATGGTACATTCCCATTTCCAAGGGCCTTTGTTCATTAATTAAAGTTAGGCAATACATTAAATTTTAATTTATTTATATATTTTTAGAAAATAATTTAAATTGGTATACATCTTTTTTTTTTAATTTTCCAAATCAAGAAAAGAAATTAATCAAAAGTTGTAAGTACATTAAAAAAAAGATGGTGACTAGACCCAACATTTAGCGGCTCGGATCCACTATTCCATTTCCCTATTCCATCTATTATTCCACATCTTAAATTAATGACAGGTGTACATCTCACAATATCTAAAAATATGAGAATAACACCTTAACATAACCAGATAATCTATTAAAAAAATTATATTTATTTAAGCAAAATTAATTAATTCCTACCAAATCTCATTCCAAAAAAATCTTATAAAAAAATTATAATTAACTAATTTAAACTATATATATATATATTAATAAAAAATTAAGTTTATTAATTATAAATCAGAGTACGTCTATTGCAATAATAGTCTATCATATATAAACTTAAATCCAATAAAAAACATAAGAACTTATTAGAAGAAGAAAATAATTTTTATTTTTGACGTATTTATAATTAAATTTCATATTCTAAAATTTGTATATCTTAATATATTAAAATATATGCATATTAGTGACATATGTATATAATTTTATATTCTAACATTTGAATTATTTGTCCTTTTTTTTCCAAAAAAAAAAAATATATATATTTGTATTATTTAGATACAAATATTTATATTAATTACATTAAATTTAATTATAAACACGTACAAATTTTATATGTATTTATCGAGTTTACTTGTAAAATTTTATACTAATACTTTTAGATATTGAAGTTTTCATATTTTATTTTGAGAAACTATATTTACAAACATGACCTTTCAATTATCACGCTTAATACTATTTTATAATGTAAATCATATCTTTCAGTTACCACTACTAATACCCTTATTGTAACATAAGTTATACCATTCAGTATCACGAGTAATACTCTTTTTATGGTAATAAGTCATACCCTTCAGTTATCACAATTAATACATTTTAATAATATAAGTCATATCCCTTAATTAATTTTATGAATTCCTGGTGTAAAACTTGTTCACCTTATATTTTATTTTTTTATTTTTAATAGCTTACGCTTTCAATTTTTTTCTTCTAATAATTTTTCATATTTTTTATTAGATTTTAAAATTTATATGATAGATTAAAATTTTCATATTTTTTATTAGATTTTAGTTTATATATGATAGAGCAATATTGCAATATATATACTCTAATTTATAATTAATAAACTTATTTTTTGATTAATATATATGTAGTTTAAATTAAATTATTATATATATTTTTATAAGATTTTTTTGGAATGAGATTTGGTAGGAATTAATTAGTTTTGTTTAAATAAATATAATTTTCTTAATAGATTATCTGGTTATATTAAGGTGTTATTCTCATATTTTTAGATATTGTAAAATGCATACTTGTCATTAATCTTAGATGTGGAATAATAGATGAAATAGAGAAATGAAACAGTGGATTCGAGCCGAACATTTAGAGCATCCATAAAGATCCATTCAATGAGTGTTTAAACACTGAATGGATGAAAGTTAGTGTTTAAAACAATTATGAGTATTTTTAGATTAAATAGAGAGTGTCATCCATCAAAAAAGATTGATGAAAAAAGAAAATGTACTTTTTTTTTTTGCATGTGATGACATGAGAGAGAATTTAGTTTCAACCTTTCAATTTTTTTTATTTAAGCTTTTAATATATGTAAATTTATAAATTTTTAATATATTTAAATTTTAGATTAATTTCAAATATGCATGTGGATCTAAAATTTTAACAATCTTTAACATAATGAACTCCTCATCATTAATGAAGTTGTTAAAAATTAAATTTAGGGATTAAATTTTTTTGTAGTCCTGTAACTTTGTATCGTTTTGAAATTGGTCCCGATTGTTTTGACTTTTTTATTTTGGTTCTGTAAGTTTTCTAAAATTTTGAAATTGGTACTTTTCACCTGCTGCAGCAGGGTACCAAGCAGGTAAATACCACATATGTAATTATTTTATTTTTCTCTTTAATTTCGGAGCGCCACTTGAACTTTTTTTAATCCTAATAATTTTTGGTGGGGTTTTAGGTCGGGTTTAAAACAATTTGTATATTAAAAGACAAAGTGAATCGGGTCAATTTACTGTGTCTAAACTGACCTAAAACTAAAAAAATTAAATCAACAAAAGCAGAAAACCACTCACCCTTCTTTAAAAAATACGAAAAAAAAATTCGATACAAATTATTTGGATTAAAAAAATTTAGGTGGCATTTCGAAATTAAAGGAAAAAACAAAATAATTACATAGGTGACGATTACCTGTTTGATGACCTGCTACAACAGGTTAAATGATCAATTCAAAATTTTTGATAACTTACATGACCAAAATAAAAAAGTCAAAACAATCGAGACCAATTTCAAAACGAAGCAAAGTTAGAGGACTACAAAAAATTTAAACCCTTAAATTTAATATAAAGTAATTTTTAAAAAAATATATAGTATTGGTTGTTAAAGATCAAGTGTTCAATTAATTAGTGTTCAAGTGTTTAGAAATATACATCTAAATGTTTAATTTAATAATTTACTTTTTTTTTTTTTGTAAAGCAAAAGAGGTTACGAGCAACCCCAACAAATATCGGGAAGACCATTTACAGCAAACGGAGGCTCGACCCAATAATATGGACTCTCGTGAAGGCGAGAGATCCGTGCTACGTTATATGCCACAACATTGACATTTCGACTAACCCAAACTACTTTGAACCGGACATTCCTCAGCAAAATGCTTCGACATGCTTCCACCAGGTCCCCATAAGAGGTCTCATCATCCGTCCTTGAGTCTAATGCATCTGGAATGTAGTGCGCATCAGTCTCAAAAATTACATCAGTCAAACCCATCTGCTCAGCCCACGAGAGAGCTTCATACACACCCCATGCATCTCCTTCTTTGACATTCATCAACCCATCTCGATGTTGGACTCGCATGGCAATGCAGTCACCCCCCAGAATCCCTAAGTACGGCTCCAATACCCGTCTGCAAATAATTCTAAAAAAAGGCTGCATCAACGTTCATCTTCAACACTGGCCCTGCCATCGTGCGCACCGTGGGCTTCCATGTAGACCAGGGGGACGAACCCGAGTTTGCTTCCACTCTGCCAGAAAACATACCACCGAGAACACTACTTGAGCTGGGGTCGACAGTTTATCATTCCACACAACCTGATTCCTGTTTCGCCAGATCGCCCAGACAATGGCCATTGCACGATCGGCCTCTTCAACCTCAAAGTCGTTCAGCACTCGCATAAAAAGCTCACTGTGATTATCAACCAAATAGCATAATCTATCAAATTTGCCCCATTATCAGCCACTCTCCCAACATCTTTTTGCAAAGTTGCAATCCACGAAAAGGTGCCACAATGACTCCCTAACCCCCTGAACATTACAAACAGGGCATTGCGCTGTTACACCCGGGTACCATCTGCAAAGCTTAGCTCGAACCGCCAACCACCCCTTGCACAACCTCCAATAGAACACCTTAATCCTCGGAGGAATGCATTTTTCCATAGTTTAGACCAAGGTGTATCATCATTATTCCACCTCCCTGAGATGACTCTCATAGCTAGGTGGTACGCAGATTTCACGGTGTATTTTCCATTTGGTGAAAAGTGCCAAAAAATGGAATCTGGAACCCCTCAGGGCGCTGGATTCTTGAGCAGTATACGCGATGCATCCTCATTTGAGAACGCCTCTGTTATGACCTCGACATCCCACTCCCGTGAACCCGGAATAAAGAAGTCTTTGACCATCATGTCTTCAAAGCCGCCCCAGGGGACCTGCGGGAGTATGTACATGGAAAGAGCTATCATCGTTCAACCAAGGGTCTGCCCATATCCTCACCTTATCACCCTCTCCCAGTTTCCATCGAACACCTCTCCGAACAATATCCATGTCCGTATGAATACCACGCTAGGTGTAGCTCGGGCAATTTCCCAGTTGAGCCTCCAAATCATCACATTGTGGGAAATATTTTGCTTTCAGGATTCGGCTAATCAGTGCATTCGGGGATTCCTTGATACGCCACCCTAGTTTACCGAGCATGGTTATATTAAAGATATGCAAATTTCGGAAACCCATACCACCTTCATTCTTATGATTACATATCGATTCCCACGTTTTCCACATAACCCCCTTTTTCGGATCCACGCCATGGCCCCACAAAAAAGAATTAAGCATTTTGTGGAGTTCATCAAGAAGAGAATTAGGAAGGAGAAACGTACTCATGCAGTAAGCCGGAATGGTTTGCGTTGCGGCTTTAATTAGTACCTCTTTCCTGGCTTTTGACAACTTCTTGTTACGCTAACCTTGCAACCTTTCCCATAATCTATCCCGGATATATCTTAAGATATCACTCTTCGAGCGGCCTATCAGGGAAGGTTATCCCAGGTATTTGCTTGTATTTAGTCCAGTCGAAACCCCCATTATTTGCTTCAATTTTGCCCGTTTCTCCATGGGAACATTAGTACTGAAAAATATCCCGGATTTCATGTAATTTATGGCCTGACCCGAGGCCCGCTCATAAAGATCCAAAGATTCCCTCAAATTCAAACATTCCTCCCTAGTGGCTTTACAGAACAGAAGGCTATCATCTGCGAAAAGCAAGTGGGAGACCGATGGGGAACGCCTACTCAACGAACATCTATGCAACCGTCCCCTTCTATTTTACCACCGGAGAAGACTCGAGAGGACATCAACATAGATTATGAAAAGGTAGGGGGAGAGTGGATAACCTTGCCGAAGTCCCCAGCCCGGAGAGATCGGGCCAACAATTTGGTCATTTACCGCGAAAGAATACGCCACGGACCTCACTCACATATTCATCCAATTTACCCATGTAGCGGAAAAGCCCATTTTAACAAGGACCTCATTTAGGTATCTCCAGTCTATGCGGTAGTATGTCTTGCTGATATCCATTTTCAGTGCCACATCCCCTGCTTTTCTTTTATTACGCCTGGAGTGTAACGTTTCAAAAGCAATGAGTACATTGTCCTGGATTAGACGACCCAAAACAAATGCGGACTGAGATTCGTCAATTAATCCCAGAAGAATCTTCTTCAGACGATTGCACAACACCTTGGAGATAATTTTATATACTACGTACATTGCATAGCGAAATAGGTCGAAGGTCCCTCATAGTCTGAGGGTTGTCACATTTAGGGATAAGGACAACTGTTGTATCATTCAACCCCTCTATGAAACGTCCTTCGTCAAGCCATGCCATGCATGAACGTACGATCTCCGTGTTGGGGTTATACTGTAAAGTGTGCTTTTACTTTATATATAACCAAATTGAATTTCTTATTTATTTACTGAAATAAATTATTTATCACTGTTGCATTAAATATGATTGAATTTTATATATATTTACTGCATATATGTTCATTAAATAGTAGGTGTTACATTGTAGTTAATGTGGTGATACCAGATCACAGAAGATCACATTAACAAATCCTTGTAACTAAGTACAAATTCACAACCTAGATGGAAATGAACAATCCATCGTGAAAGATTGAAGTGTAAGGCTCAGATTGACCTGTCTTGACCAAGAGATTACATTAGTGCATTATGATGCGCTGAATAGGACCTATAACGAGGATATATTATTCAGTACTGAATATGGAAGAATTAGACCTCAGTGGTTCGTTATTTCTTAATCTCCGTTCCTTAAATAGGATCGTGTGAAATTAATAACTATTGATTTGACTTATGTTGGGTAGAGAGTCATTGTGACTCGATACTTTATATCTTGGGCAAATTTATTAGTTACACGACGATTGCTAAGATTTAATACGGAGAATCGTATGCAAGTACGTCTTGCGTGATTTGTCCCCTTGGGAGGCTCAGAAGATTTATCATACCAAATCTTGCAAGTGGAATTAGTTTCCGGTATGGATAATAATGTTGAGTCATTCTTAAACCAAGGATAAAATATATTAATTAATATAAAGTTTTTCAGTGGCTTGAATTAATTAATGGACTAAGATAATCTTAAACACGGGAAATAATAACCGGGAGCCATATTACAATAATATGGGTTAAGATGGATAGTGCAATATTAATTATGTAGTGAGATTAATTAATATTTATGGGCTTGAATAATATTGTGGCTCAATATTGAAAATTCAAAGTCCATTAGAAGGTCTAATCTTAATTCTCCTAAAGGCCCCTTTAGTAGACCAAATACAAAGTCCAATAACTGAAAAATGTGATTAAAATAAAAGAACTATTGTTGTCTTATTTTTTTCCAATATTTTCAAATATTAAGAGGGGAGAGAAAAAAATTTCTTGATTTTCTTGAAAAGATTTTATGGAATAAGTATTCTTGAGATACAAGTTTATCCCATAAATTCAAGAAAAGTCAAAGATTCTTTTTCTTCCTTTTATTAATGAAATTTTCGAAATTTATAGTAATGTGAGAAGAAAATATATTTTGTAATTGTTATGGAAATAAAATATATGATATATATTCAAGATTGTATCTTGGGAAGATACAAAGAAATTTCCTAAGCCCTAATTATCTCAAAAATTTCACCCCTCTATGTATCTATAAATAAGGGAGGAATTTTTCATCCCCAATATAATTCCATGTGTTGGAAAAATTAGAAATCCACAAAGGTGGTGGCATATATTTTTCTTTTTTCCCTTTTGTTGATTGTTCGCGAGTTTCCTACCACCAGATCGTTGAACAAGGACGTGGGAATACTAAAGAAGGACTTTGGATGTGTTCGTTGAACCGTTGCTTATCTGTCTCCATTTAATTCGCCAAAAAAGTACGTCTTACGTAACTCCTAGAAATCCGCAAGTGTATGATTTACTTGGCTTTATTATATGCATGATGTGTTGTTGCTATTTGATTATTATTCGAATTAATATATGATTAATTCATGCTAGTAATAATTAAATAATTTAAATTTAAATTGTATCTCGAATAGATCTAGGCACCCTATTTCCCAACAAAATCGGTATCGAGCCTCGGTTTTGAGCTCTCGTGATTTAGATTGTAATTTAAATTGTTGTTCATTAAATTTTGAAAATTGGATAGTAGAATTGTTAGATCTTTTTGCAGGTATCCAATTGTCATGGTAATTTAATATGTGGATCAAGTGAGTAGAAAGGAAAAATGTCAATTCATGGCCAGAAAGATAACAAAACTATCAATTTAAGGCCTTAAAGATTTTTCCTATCGATTCAAAGCCTGGAAGATAGAAAACTATTGATCCAGAGCCTGAAAGATAAAAACTATCAATTTGAGGCTCACACGTTTTAAGGTCATGTTTGACACTTTATATTTCATATCCTTATTTCATGTTCTTATTTTTTTTAATTTTTTTTAGGGTTTACGGTTCAAGGTTCTGAGCCTGGGAGGTTTAAGGTTCATGGTTTAAGGTTTAGGTTTAATCGTTTAGGGTTTAGGGTTTAGTGTTCAGGGTTTAGGGTTTTAGTGTCATAGATGACCTTAAAATTTATAAGCCTCGAATTGATAGTTTTTATCTTTCAGACCCTGGATTGGTAGTTTTCTATCTTTCGGGCCTTGAATCAATAGAAAAAAAATCTTTCGGACCACTGAATTGATAAAACTTTTTTTTTTTTCTTCTAATAAAGATATATATATGTATTTTCATTGCAAAATGGGTAAAATATATATATATATATATATATATATATATATTTAATGGAAGATGGGTAGATATCTTTATTTTTTTTTAAATGGGTGTGTATATATATAGATATAGATTATGCACAACATATTTGATTTGATAAATATCATTCTCTGCATATCAAAAGTTGATCTATTTAAAACTTATTTTGACAAAGATTTGAACAAAAAATTAGATTGAAATAAATATCAATATAATAATTATAATTATAATAATGGTATAATAGAGAATCGGGGATATATTGTGATATTATACAACTAAAGTAAATACGAAACTGGTTACTATATTTTTGTTGATTGGATTTCCATGTAATTTAAACCCATCTTAAAAGAGATTTTGTTGGATTTTTTTTATTGACAATGGTTATGGAAAATTAATTTTTAAATAGATCTATCATATTTATTTTTAAAAATTATTTTATCATTTTAAATTCTAATAAAAAAATATCTCGATAAAACACGAAAAAAAATGTGGTGTGAAGAAAAAGTACAGACGGATGAATTATTAATTTTACTCTTTTTAATATTTTCATATAGGACAAATTAAATGTGAAATTCACATTAATATTTTTAGCACAACCCCACCCTCCACATGTGAAGGTAAAGGATTAGGGGCGTTTGATTCACGAGACTTGATTCATTATGTATGATAAGATTGAGTAAGATTGAGTGAGATTTAATTGATTGGACTTGATTTGTTTGAATCAAAATATGCGTTTGTATTGTAGAATTTGATTGAGGGATTAAATGTGATACCTATTGAAATGTCATAAATACCCTTAAATTGCATTTAAACATTAGAATGACAACTTGTAATATTGCATTTGAGATATATATGTTATATTCCACTTTTCACATGAGATTGTCATATCCCTTCATAGAGAAATTTAATATATTTTATACCCGGACTTAAAGGATATCATGGACCCCATCCTACAAATCAAACGATAAATTAATTGAAATTAAAATCTTAATTGTAATCTATCCCGATCAATCCCACGAACCAGACGGGACATTAATGGATTACTAAAACAAAATGGTCTTCATTTTATCGTACATACGAAAAAACACTTTATACAGTACATGTTTATTTTCTTAGCTTTCAATTTTTTAGTTGCTAATTTACCATTTAAATTTCGATAAATGAATCCGTCAGTAATTTTGAAAATGAGTTGTACAATATATCGTACATACTAAAAAATGATTTCATTGACGTCCAAAAAAAATGAAAGTGAGTTGTACAATTTATGGTGCCGGTTATCAACCACTTATGCCCATTCGAATTCGTCCAATTGAAAAGGTTCGACATATATATTTATTCGTGTCATAATATAGTGGGATAAGTACTGCACCTGATAATTCTAGCCGGAAAGGACTTAATTAGAAAGATATTTGACAAATATAAATGGAAATTTCAATTTTACCACCTTGATTAATTGTACTTTAATCTCTCTCCACATTTTCCTAGTTCCTCACTTCCTCTCTAAATCTAGTTTTGCCAACTTTTACTGTTTGTCATTTATACCTGGTTGTTCTGTCCACCCCGAAAAATGAGTTGAGTAAGTTATCCAAAAAAAACTAAAAAAAATATAAAAATCCGCGTTAGCCTAATTGGCTAGGATACCATATAAAGAAAAATGAGTGGAAAAAATAATTTATGTATATATTAAATAATAAATAAATATAAATACAATGTGTTTAATGTTTTTTAATTAGATATGGGATACAAAACAAGTGCGTAATACTCCATCAGTCCCGTAATAACATGAACACTTTCCTTTTCGGTCCGTCTCATAATAACGTGCACACTTGCAAATAAAAAATCTCAATAAACTTCATCCTCACAATATCAACAATATTACAGAAAATATCATTACTTTTGACTTCACGTATGCACATAATTCAACTTCTTTCTTTATTTTATACATATAAATTTACAAAATTACCCCTAAAAATTCTATGCATTATTACACTTTCTTAATATGTGTGCGCTACACATAATGAACACTATTTTGGGACGGATAGCGTTTGACTGAGCTTATTTTAGGCGTTTTATAAGTTTCAAATATTTTATAAGTTCTTGAAAAAATTTACAAAATGTACTACTGTTTAAATAATTTATAAATTATTAAAATATTTGATTAATAAAATTTATAAATTATTTGATAATAAAAAAAATAATTTTTTAATTCTAATTTAATATAAAAAATTATATATATATATATATATATATATATATATATATTCTGTGACCAATTTGGATTAGATAATCCTAATCCTAAAAATAGTTTGTATAAAACTAATAAAAGAGATTTAAAACATAAATCTAATTATAAAAGAAGAAAACATAATTCTGCAAAACAAAAAGAGAAAGATTTTGATAATAATAAAGGTAAAAGGAAATCTTTTAAAAAAGAAGATATGATACAATTATTTGTAAAAAAATGTAATAGGATTTGGTCATTATGCTAATCGGTCTGCTATCACGAAGGATAAGATTAAAAATCTTGATATTCTTGAAGAGTTAAAAGAAACTCTTTTTAAGATTGTCATGAGTCCTAATAATGATATTTGAATCGAAAAAAGTCTTATAATGATATTTTTCATTGAATCCTCTTGGGATGATGATAATTACATTAAATCGTAAAAAAGAGAAATGCAATAATTGTATACTTGGAAAACCTTGTCTTAATTGTATCAGTAATACTGATAATGTAAATAATATTGATAACGAGTTTTATAAACTTATGAGTCAATTTCAAGATATGAATATTAGTGTCTTAACTAATAATAATATTTTTGAATTTCTTAAACATATTAAAGATTCTAGTTTAAGAGATAAAATCATTGAACAATTTCATGATTCTTTTAAGAATGAAGACAATAATAAAACTAGTCTTTCTAAAAAGATTGATAGTAATTATTATAATATGGGTGAATTGGAAAGACTTCTTCGCCTAAAAAATATGGAAAAAAATCCTGTAACTTTAAATGATTTAGTCCATGAGATTAATAATCTCAAAACTGATGTAAAAATACTTCAAAACCGAATCTTTGATTTTTTTACATTAAATCTTTCTTTTATGGAGAAAGGTAAAGAAAAAAATTGAAGATTGTGAAACCAGCTATAATACTCTTTCACAATACTTAGATATTAATGATAATTTTAAAATAGAGAAAAATCATTTATCTACCATTAATATGGTTATATCACAGAAGTGGTATACTAAGATTTCTCTTCTTATAAATAATTCTTATAAGAAAGATTTTATTGCCATGATTGATAGTGGTGCTGATTTGAGTGTTATACAGTTAGGAATAATTCCTACTAAGTTTTTTGAAAAAAACTACTCATTCACTTTCTCATGCGGTGGAGGATCTTTAAAGATTAATTATAAGCTTAAAAATGCTTATGTTTGTGTTGATGGTTGTTGTATTCCTAACGACTTTCTTATTGCTGAAGACATCACTAGTCAAATGATTATTGGTCTTCCTTTTCTTTTTAAAATATATCCTTTGACCTTTGTTGGTGAAAAGGGAATTACAGGTACTTATAATAGTAAACCTATTACTTTTAAGTTTATTACCAAACCTATTCATAAGGTTCTTAATTTGATTCAAGATCAAATTAATAATAAAAATTGTCAAATCAATTTTCTTAAAGAAGAACTTAATTCTATTACTATAAATAATAGATTAAATAATTCTAAACTACAAGATAAAATTAAATTTTTAATAAATAAATTTTCCATTGAAATTTGTAATGATTTTCCTAATGCTTTTTGGGATAGAAAGAAACATATAGTTTCTCTTCCCTATGAAGATGATTTTAAAAGAAAATAAAATTCCTACTAAATCTAGACCTTGTCGATGAACTCGAATATTTAGAGTTATGTAAAAAGGAAATATCTTCCTTATTACAAAAAAAGCTTATAACTCCTTCTAAATCTCCTTGGTCTTGTCTTCGCTTTCTATGTTAATAAACATTACGGCGAGGAGCGAGGAGTTCCTCGTTTAGTTATTAATTACAAACCTCTTAATAAGGTTTTAAAATGGATTAGACATCCTATTCCTAATAAAAAGGATCTTCTTGTGATTAGTCAATGCTCTTATTTTCTCTAAATTTGATTTAAAATCAGGTTTTTGGCAAATTCAGATTAATCAACCTGATAGGTACAAAACTGCCTTTAATGTACCATTTGGTCATTATGAATGGACTGTTATGCCTTTTGGGCTTAAAAATGCTCCTTCTGAATTTCAGCAAATTATGAATGACATTTTTAATCCTTATAGTGATTTTATTATTGTTTATATTGATGACATTCTTGTATTTTCTAAAGATATTGATATACATTTTAAACATCTTGATATGTTTAAAAATTTGGTCATTAAAAATGGTCTTGTCATCTCAAAACCTAAAATGGTTTTATTCCAGACTAAAATAAAATTTCTTGGTCATATTATTGATAAAGGAAATATTATTCCAATTCAAAGAAGTATTGAATTTGGTAATAAATTTCCTGATATTATAACTGATAAAACTCAGTTACAAAGATTCTTAGGAAGCCTTAATTATGTGTCTTCTTATATTGAGAATCTTGTTGAAGATTCCGCTATTTTATATGATAGACTTAAGAAGAATCCTTCTCCTTGGAATGATGATCATACTAAGGCTGTTATCAGGATAAAAGATAAGGTTAAAAATATTCCTTGTCTTATGTTGGCTAATCCCTGTTGGGAAAAAAATTGTTGAAACTGATGCCTCGGATTTAGGGTATGGAGGTATTCTTAAACAAATTAATCCTGATAATAAAAAGGATTATATCATTAGATTTTATTCTGGTAAATGGAATAATAGTCAGAAAAATTATTCTGCTACTGCTAAAGAAATTCTTGCTATTGTTAAATGTGTCCTTAAATTTCAGGATGATTTATATAATCAGAAATTTACTATTAAAACTGATTGCAGGGCTGCTACTTTTATGCTCTTCAAAGATTTTGAACATAATGTTTCTAAACAAATGTTTGCCCGATGGCAATCACATCTTGCTTATTTTGATTTTGATATTGTTTATAAGCAAGGGAAGGATAATCATCTTCCAGATTTTTTAACTCGAGAATTTATTTCTTCATGAACTTAAAGAGGTCATGCTGGAAGGAATCCTTATTCCTCTTATAGAGGAAGGGAGGAAGAGGCCATCCTCCGATTATACAACATGGGAAGAAATCCTTTTCAACCGAGAATATTTACGGAAGTAGCTCTTCTTCAAAAAAGGAGACAATGTTCAAAAAGGAGTTTCAAGAATTCACGAGACAAAGGGGAAAAAAATCTACCAAGAGAGGACAATTCCTCAAAAGCAGAAGCTGAAGAATCATATTCTTCAATTGCACAAAAAGAATATAAATTCTTTGATTCTTCTAAGAAAGAATTAATTCTTATTATAGAAGATGATGATGAGAAATTCAAAGAGTCCCCATGGATTCTTATGGAAAAATATTTTCCAAATTCAAATTGGAATGTTGAGACTTACAAATCCAGAGGATTTTATGAGAATATCCTCATCGGTCTAGGAAGTGTTGAAATTCAAACATTTTCCTCCCAAGAGTAAAGCTATCAATTACTCTAAATTTATTATCAAGAAGATTATTTCCATCCAAGAATGGGGAACTTCACCTTTCACGAGAAAAAGTATGACCAATGATGTCACACATACCATTTACCAATACAATTATTGGGATTACCTTCAAAGTTTTTATAAAACGTTGTTGTATCAGAATGCTAAGCATTCTCATACTTGGTTAATTAAAATATGTGAAAACATTGGCAGGAATCAAATTCCTAACTGGTTGTTCTCATGGTGGGGAAGCTTTTGGGGCTTTGGCGGATATCTTGCGGAAAGAGGTTAAAAATCTCTTGGAAGAATATACTATTGTTTATTCGACTTAAAGTCTCATAATACAAGTGGTAAAACTACTTGTATGTTCTTTAATGGATTCGGAATCCCATGGGTTCTAAAATGGAGACCCGAGTTTGGTTATCTTGAACATGGCACACCTTGTTTATGGAGAATCCATACAACGCGATTTTGGAATAACTTAAATGTTATTGCCCCTGGCTCCAATGAGTCACCAATCTGAGGAAAATATTTCACGGATTAAATCAAAAATGGAAGAATCTGAGAAAAATTTCATTAAAGAGACTTCTAGTTCTCTTCCAACATTCTCTGAATACTCTAAGAAGTATTTTGGTATTTTCTCAAAAGAGAAAATTATGGATCTTTACATGGATCATATTAAAAATGATTTATTCAAAGATATTGATTTTTTCGATTCAAAATCGACACTTCAATGATTTAGGATCCGATCTTCAAGATGCACGGGATCAAATGAAGATGATCGGGAGTTTTCTATTCAAGAAAGCTTCGATCTTTTGAAGAATTCTCTCAAAGGAAATTAAAATAAAGCAAAGTTTTTATGGAAGGATCTTATCGATAGTTTTTTTACATCCTTTACAATGAAGGATGGGATATTGACATGGAATAATTGATTTCAGATTATGCTATCTTCGACAGAATCTGAGGAGGCTTACATTATAACATTTGGAGAATACCTTCTCAAATTCTTATTGATAATGAGAATAATGTTATTAATGATAAGAATTATATCAAAATTCTTAAGAAAAGGATTAAAGTTTTGGAAGTATGGATTCCATGGCTTGAAGCTTCACTAAGAAGAAATCAAGGAAGAAATGTCTATCCAACCCATCGTCAAGAATTGGCTAATTTCAGAGAGTCTCTTAAACTCTTAAAAAGGCAAGCTTCATTATTGGCGATTTAATGAAGATTTTGGACTTAGCACATTCCAGCAAAATGTGGCTCTGATGTCGAGACAAAATCAAATTTTTAAATTTTAACTTTACATCAACAGACAAAGAACTGTTCATGAATAGTAATTACTATTCAAACTTTTTTGTCCTTTTGTGGTTTTGTTTTTTATGCACTATTTCTTTTTTATTTTGAAATCCGGGGTTTGATGTCCGGCTCTTTCATCTATAAATAGGCTTGTATTTTCCTTTTGAAGGCACGCTTGAGTTTAGACTCGCCCCTTCTTTCTCTCTCTAAATCCCTCTCTTGTGTGCAAGCTTGTAAACTTTGTTATATTTCTGTACATTATCTTGTTTATGCTAGTGGCTTATTAAAGGTATATTGTTATTTAAATTCTGTAATTTAATTTTATTTCTGATGATCGCCGCCTCTATGGACCAATTTAGAATATTTGTATTGAATCATGACTGACTTAATTATACTCTACTATCATGTGCATTTGGAATTATATTCCTATAATGATCTGTAATTTGATATATCAAAGGTAGAGTTGGTTTAACCGATGAGGTTTGAGCTTTCAAATGATATTCATGAAGTTAACTATGTGGGCTAGCCCTTTGTTGCCGTAATGCCAATGAATAGCGCAGCGTTTTACAGGCGTAAAAGCTTTTTCAGGTTAACTCATGGACTATGGAATTTCTCAGTAAACTCCTATTTGTGTTTGTAAAAGATCCACAGGATACTATTGATATAGATCTATGCACGATCCTTATAAATATGGTATCAGAGCCATGAGAAATAGGGTATATATAGGTTATATGGTTTCATGATTCAATACATCTTGATTCTTATGAATCTGTTTCGTTTGAAGGATACTGTTAAGAACAGTATGGCTCAGGAATATGATATTCCTGAAAATCTAGATTTATTGAATAAATGGACTATTCCTAAAATTGAGCCTAAAATGGTTTATAAATTAGGAGCTTTTGAAAGATTAGGTTTTAAACAAATTGTTAAAACTACTGAATCTTCTATACCTCTTCATGAAGAAGAAATGGTTATTAAATTGCTTAGTAAAGATGATATTTTACCTTACAAAAGAACTCATAAGTTCTTACATATTGGTTGTGTTCAGGTCGCTTTTAGACCACTTACCTTAAATGGTTTACCAGAAAGCTTTCTAGCTTCTCTTAGGGATGGTAGAAATCTTAATTGGAAACAATCCTTAATGGGAATTATAGAGTCTAGTTTGGCTTTAGGACACATCTATTTTTGACGCATATCCTAATTTATCTCTATCTTTATCTGATAGTAATATTTTAGAAGCTTTAACATTAAATGTTAAAACTCATGGTTATAATTACATACCAGGTACAGAGGTTATGTGTATCTGTTATCGTATTTATTATAAGCCCTTATTTACACTCAATCCTATGTGTAAGAAAATTGAGAAAGATAATAATGAGACTATTCTTATAGAAAGTAATTTTGGAAAATCTAATATTACTACTACCGTAAGATCCATTAAATGGGAAGAAATTATTTTTCCTGAAAATTGGATAATAGAACAATCTGTTCCTAAAAATCCTATTATAAATAGTGATTTTAAACATATTACTCAAAGTAATGATGGTATTATTAATATTGGTTTTCAAAATAATCAAAGAAGACATTCGAATTCTCATACTAGATCAATGTCTAGTCATTCTCCTTATATCTCCTTTGGATTATGAAGTAGAATTTCCCTCTAATCCGAGCTTCTACTTCCTCTTATAGAGATAATACTCATTATAAAAATGATAATTATAACAATGAGAAAATTATTATTAATGAAAATAATATTATTCACAAAGATGAATTTGATCCTGAAACAATTTCGGATTGTAACTTTAAAATTTAATTTTATGGATCTCACAAACTTTTTAGATTTTTTCTAAAGGTTCTTCTACTAGAGCTCATATTAATGATGAGTTTAATAATCCTAAATGGGATAAGTTTAGAATTTGGTATTTTAAATCATTCTCAAAAGATGATTTAAATTACTTTGTTAATGATTTTTACAAATTCGTAAAAAGCATAATGAAATTACTTATTACGTTCCTTGGTTTATTAAAACCTTCTATATTGATTATATTTCGAGTTATTGAAAGAGATTATAAAATAATTTACGGTGGTATACAAAAAGTCATTTTACCCTCCTCGTATTCCTTTTCAAATTGAAAAAGGAGAAAGGATATTTAATTTTCTCCCATTCTCGAGAATCATTGAAAATGAGGTTTTACAAATTCTTTGTTAAACATATTAATCGGATGATTGAGCAAAATAATTTTTGTAATCTTTATCATCTATTATTGGAGAAGAAATTATTTTCTACATGATAAAGTTGATAAAATTATCTCTAAAATAGATTCTCAAAATAAATCTGAAAATGATAATAATAATAATAATGTTATTATTAAAAAACAAATTTTCTTCTATTCAATCTCCTATTGAGATAAAAGATTTTAAAACCTGAAGCTTTATTTTCGATTTAGAAAATCTTATTAATGATAAATTTAGAAATCTTAATATTTCAACTTTAGATGATGATTTAACCGATAATCATGTTATTCAATCCAATAATGGTAATTTTAATAATCTTGATAGTATTAATAAAATGAAATGAAATTTGATAGACCTACCATGTCTACTTATTATTATAAAGAGACCTACCCCTATGGATGTTATTAATGAAGAACGGAAAAACTTTTTCAATAATTCTTATTAGGAAAAGGTATTTATGAATGGAATATTGATGGTGGAAGTGATAATCATATTTTCACTCAATGTCATCGTATGCTTATGTATAGTTACGCTTGTCAAACTTGTGGTAATAGTGATATTAATCTTTGCTGCATGCTATTCTTACGGGTTTTATCGGTCAACTTAAAGGTTGGTGGGATAATTATTTAACTCCTCAAAATAGAATGGAAATTTTTAATTCTATTAAAATTGAAAATGGTGAAACTAAAACCAATGCGGTTTACTCTTTTTGATTCTTACTATTTTGGATCATTTTTTTGGTCAATATACCAATAAATATGAAAATACTAGAACCCTTCTTTTAAATATGAGGTGTAAACTCTTCTTCTTGATTTTAGATGGTACAAAGATACTTTCTTGTCTCAGATCTATGAGATCCCCGATTATAATCGGGATATTTGGAAAAATAAATTTGTTGATGGTCTTCCTAATCTATTTCTTTGAAAAGAGTTAAGAAAACTCTTAGAAAGGATTCGATTCGATCCATTATAGGTCTTATACTTTTGGTCAAATCATTAGTGTTTGTGTTCGGGAAGGAATAAATCTTTTGTAATGAACTCAAATTAAAAACCAAATTAAAAAAGATAATCTTACGGAAAGAAAACAATTAGGTCATATATATATATATATATATATATATATATATATATATATATATATTGTGATGGGATGTCTAGGGGTTGGTTGGTTGGGTGCATGGATGGTGGGTGGTAGGTTGGGGTGTAGCTTTTTTGTATATTGCGGGGAGTATTAAGGTAAGTAATTTGAGTTCTACTTTGTTTATGAATGTTTATTGCAATTGTGTAATTTGATTAAATCATTATTGATTATGAATATTTATTGCAATTGTGTAATTAAATTAATAATTTTATTTTGTGTATTGCAGAGAGTATTAAGGTAGGTAATTAGAGTTCTATATTAATGTGTAATTAAATTAATGATTTTGTGGTTTGTATATTGCAGGAGTATTGAGATAAATTATTTAAGTTTTGAATTGATTACGAATGTTTATTGCAATTGCAATTGTGTAATTTAATTAAATCAGTATTGATTATGAATGTTTTTTGCAATTGTGTAATTAAATTGTTGATTTTGTTTTGTGTATTGCAGGGAATATTAAAGTAAGTAATTTGAGTTCTATATTAATGTGTAATTTAATTAATGATTTTGTGTTTTGTATATTGCAGTAGTATTGATGTAAATAATTTGAGTTTTGAATTGATTATGAATGGTTATTGCAATTGTGTAATTTAACTAAATATTTAATTTAGGGTTTATTACTGTGTTTAGTAGTTTGTACTTCTAATGTTTGATTTGTTAATTTAGCATGAGTTCATGTGAGCTTGAAGACCAATTGTTTCCAAATCTTGAATTCTGGTTTATATTAGTGTTTCTTTTAATTTGATGAATTTGTTAATCTGATTTTGTTTTGTATATTATAGGGAGTATTGGTGTAAGTAATTAGAGTTCTAAATTGGTTGTGAGTATTGATGTAAGTAATTTGAGTTCTAAATTGGTTGTGAATATTGGTGTAAGTAATTTGAGTTCTAAATTTATTGTAACTGTTTATTGCAATTGGGTAAAAGTAAGCTAGGTCAAGATGACATCCCTCTTATCTAATGGTAATATTAGTTATGATATGACCGACTTTATGTTAAAACTCAAAGTACTTCGTAAATTTTTTTAAACAGTGATAATTTTTGTGCATAAGAGTGACAATTTTTATGAATAACAATGATAATAAAAAAATCGAGTTCACACAAGTTTTTGTCATCTATTAATTATCATTGTTCAAGAGAATATCTAATTCCATATGTTCCTAAAGATTTTATTGAGAAATCTACATTAATATTACTAATATATTTTTTTATATATTAAACAATACTAAAAATGTATAATTTAATTTTTTTTATAAATCTATTAAGTATCTTTATTCAAAAGAATATCTAATTTCAATCAAATATATATTTTACGAAATCTCTCTGAAAATCTAATTGTTAAAAGATTTTAAAGAGTCATAACTAATCATATCTATGTAAGATTATATTTATATAATTTCTATTAATTATCTTTATTTTAAAGAATATAGAGAGAAATCTAATTGTTTGAAGGATTATACGCATATAATATTAAAAAATAAAGGAGTTTTATCAATTCAGGGCCTGAAAGATGGTAAAGCTATCAATTTAAGGTCTGAAAGATTTTTTCTATCGATTCAAGACCTGAAAGATAGAAAACTATCAATCAAGGGCCTGAAAGATAAAAACTATCAATTTGAGGCTTATAAATTTTAAGGCTATGTTTGGCACTAAAACCCTAAACCCTGAACATTAAACCCTTAACCCTAAACGATGAACCCTAAACCTTGAACCATGAACCCTAAACCCCTGAATCGTAAACCTTGAACCGTAAACCCTAAAAATAAATAAAATAAGAAAATGAAATAAGGATATGAAATATAAGTGTCAAACATGACCTTAAAATGTGTGAGCCTCAAATTGATAGTTTTTATCATTCAGGCCCTGGATCGATAGTTTTCTATCTTCCACGCCTTGAATCGATAGGAAAAATCTTTAAGACCTTAAATTGATAGTTTTACCATCTTTCAGGCCCTGAATTGACATTTTTTCCAAAAATAAAACTATATCTATAATTAAATTAATTTACATTAATATTGTAAACTTTTTATTAATCCCGCGAAATTCGCGGGGTTACGTACTAGTATATATATATATAGAAAATGAAGTATAACTAGAAGATTAGACAATTGATTCACAATTAAAAGGAACTCCAAAAAAACCTGTTGAATGAACCGCGCATCATGAAATTAGAACATACAAGGGGTACTGTTTGTAAGAGATAACACTTACGAAAAATTGATTAAAAATATTAGTGATTATAAAAAATTTAATTAATATTAAAAAGTGATAGTATTTGTAAAAATTATTCAAAAAAAATAATAATTGTATTTGCAAAGAAATTACTAGTATTTAAAAAAGATTTACTATAAGCTATTCACACTCTTTACAACTTTTAACTTATAACTTTTGACAACTTATTTAACTTAATAAACAAAAAAAAATTCAAATTTTTTCTACACACAATTCTAAGTGACTGCACTTATAATTTTTTTTTTCAAAACTCAACCATATGCGCTTAGCTAGCCAAAATGTTTATGTTTTTGGCTTTTAATTATTCGTGTTGGACGGTGCATGTATATGCCAATTGCCAAGTAATACTGTATTAAATCATAGTTTTTCACAAGTCAAGCCTAATATGGCCAGAATTATAAATATATATATGCGAAACCTAAAACGGTATTAAGAAAGTAGATAATAAAACCTTAATGAAGTGGTCTAACTTTAATTAATGATCTACGACCCACTTAGAGATTAACTCAAGAAAAGGCAAAATCTGAAGAATTGCCCTCGCTCATTCTTGCCTATATATATGAAACAGTACATCCATTGTGTTTTTGCATAGAGTGAGCAATTAGCACCCAATTATATATTATTAATCAATATATCAAATATGGAAACCAAAATATGGATTTCAGCTTTATTGATGTTCACTCTCGTTGCAAATGCTAATGCTACTATTCCAATCATTTGCGCCATTTTTCCAGATTTTTTTCTTTGTCCTCTCCTCCGATCTCCACCACCACCACCACCACCACCACCTTCTCCCCGTCCACCACCACCACCACCATCTTCGGCGCCTGCTCCTGCACCCGCATAATCATGATCATTATATCTTCGGATTTACGTTCTATCAAAATTATATTTGATAGATTAATTTCAATTATATGTTATGTATAATAAGACGTGCATCTTTCTATTATAAAACCACTTCCTAGAAGAATCTACTTTGGTCACATGAAATTAATCGACTCGGATTTCATCAAAGTCTCTAGCTTTGGAGGAATTGCTCTATATATATATATATCTCATGGGATGTTGAAGTAGTGAATTTTAGTGCAAGTATAGTTTATATGTTGATGTACGTGCGTACCTGTGTACTTTTACATATAAATTATTAATAGATCGATCAATTTGAACTTTATCCGTTGACTTGTTTGCTTCACTAGCTATTATTGCTGTTCTTCATATTTAATTTTCCTTATTTGCTTGTGTTTTAATTAGTTTCTGGTGACCAAATATACAATTTATGATGTCGGTTTTATCGGCGACTATATTAGTAGATCAATACGAATTTGTCTAATTGAAAAGGGTCGATATATATAAAATATATAGCAAAATTTTGTATGCACCAACATCGTTTTAATTCAAATATATTTTTGACATGCCTTTCGATCGTTGATTATTAAAATATACAATTTATTTTTACTAATAAAAATTACATGTTTCGATATAAATAAATAGCATATATTAAAAATACACTTGTGTTTTTAGTGTTTCACTGTGTGCATCTGATGCACAAGAAATTTACTCTAAGTATATATTACTTCTAACTAAATTTCACACGTATACGCATTACATGAGGTAAAAAATTATTTTACTCTCTAATAAAATAACTCAGGTTCATTTAGGTGCACCGTGCACTCATAGTAGAATCGTGCAATTTGTTATACTGAAAGATGCAATTTCTTTACACTGAACCATGCAAACTATTTTTTCATATTAATTAATTGCACGATTCGGTGTAAACAAGTTGCATGGTTCTAAAATGCACCATGAATGCGCAGTGCATCTGGTTGCATACAAGATAATAAGACATAACCCCCTATTTTTAGTCAAGTTTCATTTAAAAAATTATAATTATCAAGATTTTTAATTTTATTCATTTTTCGTCAAAAGAATAATTTTTTTGGAGCATTACACCCTTAATGAATTAAAGAAAATTGAAAAAAAAAAGGTACATGGTTGTAGCTGTGTAGCTTATAAGATTTTAGAAAAATGAATTAGAATATTAATGTTTATTTTTTTTAAGCTTACAAACTGTAAAGAGCTTATTATATGTGTTAAACATTTTAATTTACTAAATCTTTTTAGAAATTATAAATTCTTAAATAATTTATAAGTAATTTTAAAGAATCTATATATAAAAAATGAAGTATAACTAGAAGATTACACAATTGATTAACAATTAATTAAAAGGAACTCCAAAAAAACCTGTTGAATGAACCGGTCATCATGAAATTAGAACATATAAGGGGCCCGCATGGGCGTAGCTCAGTTGGTTCCTGGGAGACAGATTGCTACAAGGACGCAGGATCGAGTCCTGGCAGCCGCAGTGTGGGAGTTTTATCCCTCCAATATGGGGGATAGCTCATTGCGGGCACCAGACACTGATCCTCCCACCTAATGGGCCGCTGAGTCATCATGATTTACCACCTCCACCATTCCTGTCGGACCGAGGGGTGGGGGCCCTGGGGGCGAGGGCTTCGCCTTTTGCTACAAGAACATATAAGGGGCACTGTTCGTAAATTACTCTAAGGTACAAAATTACTCTAAAGTACAAAATTCTGGGAAAAATTACTCTAAGGTACAATGTACAAAAAATGGTTTGCACTTTAGTTCATAATGTTATAGTAAGATAATTCAGTCTACGAGTGAGATGAGAAACAATATAAATTAATTAATTTTATAATGCTTTACAAGTTTAAACTTTTAAATATAAAATTATTTCATTAAAAAAGATAATGTGTATTATATAAATGGAAGTGTTCAATTTCACATTATGTTAAATTGTACTTTCTTTTCCTCCAAATTTTCCCGTTTTGATTTCTCTGTTCCACTTTTCTTATTCCATTGATATTTCACCTTTCTGGATCTTTAATATATTGACCCAAGGTATGATAGTCCGTTGAATATTTTATATTATTTCAAGTGTCATCCATCTATATTATAAAATACAAAGTGGAACACCAATTATAAAATAGGTGATCTCTCATATTCTTAATCCCATTTTTTCAGTCCCTCTCAAATTAACTTGCTAGTTTTGCCAACTTTTACTATTTGCATTACATAAGATAAGTTTGGATCGAGTTATTAAAGGCCTAATTCAATGCAGGCTTAAATCTGGGCAATCCACTATAGAAAATGAAATATTAGCAGTCTACCTGATTAATTCACATAAAAAAAAAAAAACTCAAAAACTGTTATGGTACTCACATGCATTATGAAATTAGAGCATACATAATTCATTTTTCTATAAAAAAATATTAACTAAAATGTTGTATATTAATAGTTAAATCTCTTTTTTAGCTCTCTTGATAAAAAACTATTTTATGCCCTTTTGTACTTTTACTAAAAAAAAGTTGTGCATGGGATCGCGCGACCCGTGAGCAACCTAACGGGAGGGATAAATATTAATTTAATAAGAAAAAATATGTCATAAAAATAGCACAATTTTTTTATTTTTATTAAAAGAGAAAAAAAAATTAAACTATTAATATAAGACAAAAAAATATTATCCTTTCTTTTTAACCAAAATACGTGTTTCCATTTAATTGTTCGGGTTGGATGGTGCATCACAGGATATATATATATACACGTATATATGTGTGATCAAGATTATTTTTAATTTATTACTACACAGTAGTCATGTACCGCCTTTTTTAACTTTTTTTTTTGGATTAATTCATGTATCTCTTTTAAAGTTCAAGCCAGTTGCAGTAGTGTAATTATAACATAGCATTGTAATATTTCTAATGAAGTGTAATTCTATCTATGCCTGTGCCAATTGACAAGTAGTACTGCATTACATCACAGTTTTAAAAAATTGTCAACCTAATAGTGAGATGAAAATTTTGAAAAACCTAATAAAATATTAAGGAAGTAATTAATAATAAAACCTTAATGAATTGGCCCAACTTATTTAATGAACAGACGACTCACGTTTAGAGATTATCTAAGAAGTGGCAAATCTAATGAATTACGTACTCTCACTTATTTTTGCCTATATATATGTACAACATTCATTCTATTTTTGCATAGAGTGAAACAATTAACCCATCAATTAAAATGGCAACCAAAATATGGATTCCAGTTTTATTGATGTTCACTCTCCTTGCAAATGCTAATGCCACCTTGCCAATACTTCAACCATTCTTTTGCTTCTTTTTTCCATTCCTTTGTCCACCACCACCACCGTCTCTCCGGCCACCACCACCTCCTCCTCCGTCACCACCGCCACCATCTCCTCCACCACCACTATCTTCGCCACTGGCACCGGCGCCATCGGCATCTCCTCCTCCACCACCACTATCTTCACCTCTTGCACCTGCACCCAGTCCACCTGCATAATCTCTCTAATTAACTGATATCATTATATCTTCGGATTTACGTTCTACCAAAATTATATTTGGTAGTTTCAAATTATATGTCACTATTGTATTAATATAATAAAACGCCTTCCTAGAAGAAACTGCTTTTTTTGAAACATGGAATATTTCGACTCCAAGTGCAAAGGATTTCATCAGAGCCGGCCTTTAGTTTGGAGGAAGCTATTTCATGGGATTTGGAGTAGTAAATTTTTAGGAGAAGTTTATATGTTTATGTACCTGCTTGTACTTTTACATATAAATAATCGATAAAATGAAACTCTTTTATCAGTTGCTTGCTTTTTTTTTACTTATTATTTGTTGTCCTTATTTTCCTTATTTCACTTGTTATTGTTGTTCTTATTTCGCTTATTATTGAGTTTTTTTATCTTTCCTTTATTCGTATTTTCATGGATGAGATTAAGATACAGTGCATGAAAATAAAAATTTAAAATAGAACCGGGTAAAATATAAATGTTCACTTGTGTACATATTGAGAGAACTGCATCTCATTTAAAGTTCGAACTAGTAAAGAGATGTAAAATTAATTCATTTATAATACTACTGAAATTTCTGTCGAGGAGGTTTTGAATCTAACTCATCTAAAAGTTTGAATTTGTAAATTGTGAAAAAATGTATAATTAATTCATTTATGTAGTTACTTAATATATATTTGCATAATATATGAAATGTATATGTAAGGAAAAATAATATTTATCATGAGTTTCATATGCACCAAATACACCATGCACTTTATGATGTATTTTAGAACCATGCAACCAGTTGCACTAAAATATGCAATTTGTTTACACTGAATGTACAACTATTATTTATGTAATTTATACGTGTTCTTAAACTCTAGCATCAATGTTAATTAAGAGAGGGCTTTGTGTGAGATGAATGCTCCATTTTACTTTGCTTTGAAACATGACTCGAGTATGATCGATTATAAGTCAACAAATCATATAATATGCATGTTGTTTTATGTATAAGATCGTCTCATACAAATTGTTAATTTCAATTAAAATTGAAGCGCTAAAGGGTATTTTTTTAATTTTCTTTGAATTGATGTAATATGCAGCAGTTTTTTTTTTTAAATTTTCCGCTAGGGTAAACTCGGACGGATGTCCTGTAATACAAAGATGTAACATCTCCTGTAACACCAGGTAAATTTCGACACGTGTAATTAACGAGAGAGATTATTTTTTTCTTAATTAAATTATTTTAACCAGAATTACCAAAATAAGTTTCATTGCGGGAGTCTAAAACTGTGATACATTTTTTGAAGGTTTTTATTTGCTAGAATCACATTGAATACTTGCAATCAATATTAAAAAACAATAGCTAGCATACTAAAATTTGCCCAACTTATGGATATCAAAAGTAATCTGCATGAAATCTCAATACTGCCACTGCATAAGTCATAATCTGCATAAAACCGCCGTTTGTATGAATCGGAATTACAGCAGAGGTGTTATATGCTAGGGAACTGGCGTGGATTAGGCAGCGAATAAAGTTGTTTATAAGCTTACGAATTTAATTCATAATTTTGCCTTTGTGATTCAAGGACAAATAATTGGTTTATAAAAAATAAAGATGTGTCTGCAAATTTGGCGCCGTGATAGAGATGAAGACGCGAGAAAGAAAAGAGATTGAGAGAATATTAAATTTAAATACGGTGAGAGAAAATAAAATTTTTTCGGAGTTATTTTGGTAATTCTGATTAAAATAATTTAATTAAGAAAAAATAATCTCTCTCGTTAATTACATGAGTTAAAATTTAACTGGTGTTACATAAGATATTACATTATTGTGTTAACAGGACATCCCGTACGTATAATTATAGCATTAATTTCTGATATTCCATTTATCCTTCTTTTTTGGTTGACCTAATATGTACATATTAATTAATTGGTTGGGCTTTTCTCAAATGACATTATTGGGCCTAACATAACCAGACAATAATAACGATCATAATTCAGGTCTAATATATTGGTGGAGTGTTGGTACAAAAGCCCATCCGAACAATATAGTATTTGCTGTAGACAATAATAATTCAGGCTTTTATTATGACAGAAAAAAAAAATGGAGTGGGTCTCATGTACACCAACAGGTACCGCCAAGTCTCATTTCATAGTTTTTTACAATCGTGCAACTTGTTTTATAAAAAAAATGCAACTATTTTTTCATATTAATAACAGACGGTTGAGTATAAATAAATTATATTTTTAGTATAAAAATTACAAAGGTCATTACCATTGTCATATAATGACCTTTGTAATTTTAATAATAAATGTGATGACGATTATAACCATTCCTCATCAGGGGAATTTTATATTCATCAGGGATCTTCATATAAATATTGACATTCATTGATCAATATAAGCATACAGTTACAACGTCTATCAACTGCAATTTTAAATTTGGTTTACTTACTGCTAGAAATATTAAGTAGCGGAACGTTATTTCATTCATAACAGGAGTATATATTTGATAAGATCAATATCGGGTCTCTGCAAAAACCCATGAGCTACTAATCTCGCTTTGTACCTCATTACATCATTATTCTCACTTTCTTTTCGTACAAATACACATTTATATCCATGAGAGATAATGTTTGGGGTATATATGTACGATAAAGTCAAGAATATTAGCGAGTCGAGCTCTGCCTCAATTGTTTCTTCCTATTTTACCCAGTCAAAGCGCTTCCGGCTCAACTATTGACTTTTGGGTACTAGATCCAGATTTTAATAGTAAGAGCAATTGTGGCAGTGAATAAGTTGTCGACTACATTGATAAATTTCTCCTGTATTTATAATTTGTATATTTATATCAACCAGATCTTCATCATTTCCCATAATATTTTGATCTGGTCGTTCCGCAATTCTAGTATTTTTATTATTTTGTGCACGTGCTTCATTACTAGAATTTTCGTCTTCGGGACGAATCTCTTCAAGAGACTTCAAGAGTGACTGAATATATTTGCTAGCTTTAGTAATTACTGCGGACTTATGTCTTACATAATAAGGGGTCCTTTAAGCTTCTGGCGTGTAGGGTCATTAACATATATAATTGCCTAAAATTAGCACATTTACTATTTTTGGTGCATTTACAACAAGTATATGTGCTTTAGTCACTTTTGTATTACCAGTAAATTAAACTGGCAGGTCACTTGCTAAATATTGCAAGTTAATTTATCATTTGAACTTCTAGTTCATTTTGACTAGTGCGTGAATTTTCATATTGAAGATCTTTTATATTCCACGAAATTTCTCTGCATTCATTGAATTTTAAATTCTTATCTCCCCTAATGCCTTAGAAATGGTCTTCATCCAATGTGCAATTAGCCAATTGGGGCGTGAAGTGAGGTACCTTTGTGGTGGTGATATTGAAAACAAATATTGCACATTCTAATATTTGCGAGATGGGAAATGTTTAGTTCTTAAGCACTAGTTATAAAAGGGAATAATCAAGATATCAAATTGGGTCGGATTTGAATTAGATTAGCACCATGTAAAATTTCATGCCCCAACATGATATAACTAAGTTGGAATTCTTCAATAATAGTCTAGTAGTTATTTTGATAAAATCTATTAGTAATTCAACTAAACCATTCTCGAGGTGGGCCGAGATTAAATGCTCAATTTTAATTCTCAATGCCATATAATAATTATTAATGTCATCAAATCGACATTAACCATTCAAATGAATTTTTTGGATAATCTAAAATTTTAAGTTCAATAATATTTGGCAATAAATTTGCTTCAGGCAAATAATATCAGTCCACAAGTATCTTCCCGACTCTATTTAAGAAAATATAAAAGATCGATTCCAACTATAGTACGAGAATATCCTACTATAAAACTTTTCCTTTGCACAAACCTCACAAATAAATTAATTTGCATAAAAGGTTATGTTATTCGACATACTATGTAGAATAGAATTAGTCAAAATCCGACTTATCATATTTTGAACCGCTCATGTCATAATTTTGAATAAATTTGCTTCAGGCAAATTAGTACATCATTCAAAGAATCATCATTTTCAATGTTCATATTTACTTCGGGCAAACTAGTACGATGAGGTTCTATTTTGTTCATAATTATATAAGGACTCAAATTTAATAGAAGAGTTTTCATGTATGATTTATACTGTTTTCACTCAAAACAGGTATAGCAGGGTGAATTTCACCATGAAAAGTTCAAGTCAAGAAGTAATACAGTGAAGAGCAAGTTTGATAATTTTCCTTTTAGTTATACAAGATAATATTTTACTATAATTGACTATAAGGAATACTTGATATAAGCTTTTAAATGCGTAGTTCAGATTCAACAAATTTTTAATGAATCAAATCACTACAAGAATAAGTGATAATAGACAAAATAAGAAATTTTCACAGATTCCTAATTTCTACAAACAAATAATTCTCAAGCCTCTATCTTTGCGACAAAAGGTTCTAATTGCTAAAATTTAAAATGAATTAAGCTTCTTTACCAGAGCGGAACCCTACGGTAAGGGTTCCTAGTCGTCTAATGGAACATTTGACTCGTACCAAGCGCAAACTCAATGGGAGCTTCAAGTATCTACTTCATCGTCTCATATATAGGGGCACTTCCTTCAATTTTAGACTCATCTTAGATGTGTAAAAAGTAACCAACAGGTACAAATGAGAAAACTCAACAAAGAGACAAAGCAATGGTAATAGAGTCACTTTCCCTTTTCTTAGTTATTATATGCAACGTTTTCTTTGAACCATGAGTATGAAGGAAACTCTTAACCGCATCAAATAGAAACATGACATTCAGAACTCCATAATCTCTTTTCAACTCCAGTAACTAACCAAAATTCGAAATTAAATAACAACATGTGTAATAATTTCAAAAGAAACAATGGACTATCGAAATTCATTCCCAAATTCTAATTGGTTAGGCTTTAATGAAATAGTTTGTACAACAAGATTGATGTTTTTTTTTTTGGTAAAAAAAAAAATCAGTGTAACAGTATAGGAACCTTAATAGATTTGGGATAAATCCTCCCAATTTGAAACCTTTTCTTTCTTAATCTCCAATTCGCTGGAAAATTGCCACACTTCATATGCTAAATAAAACAAACACAATTACTTCAAAATAAAGCACACCATGATTGCACAAAAATATAACCCATGCTTGAAGCTAAAGCAATACACCATTAAAATTAACATTGCGGCGCCGATGCTAAAACGATACACACATAATCTAATCAACATAATCCCAGGAGTAGAGAATGATAATAAAGTATGTGAATCTAAATCTATTGAATATAAATTAATAATAAACAAGGGATTAGAGACTTACGTTTTGTGGCACAAAATTTGACGGAAGGATACTTACTAAATTCTGAATCCTAATCGGTTGGATGCAAAATTAGATTGTAGATCGGCGCTGGGCATTACTTGTCAAACCTTTTGGATCCGACTGCAAACATATAGGAAAGGAATTCAATTAATTTTCTCATAAGTAAACAAATCAATTAGTCAATTCTTATAAACAATATAATATAGGGTATTCAACAATCATAATGCATCACAAATGCATTTCAAAAAGTCAAGGAGCGTGATAAAATTAGGAAAAATAATAAATTGATTCATATTTCAGGGGAGAAAGAAAGTAATACGTATCTGTTGAATTTGTTCTTGGAACTTCTCTGATCCTGGCTTCGTCGGATTCGTGGCTACGCATGCTATTATGATATGCAAATTCGAAGAGATCGATTTGGCGAACCAAAATTCTAAAAATCAAATTGGTAGAACACCGTGCTGATAACGTGTTGTAAAATATAGAACAAACGTAAAAAAAAAGAAAAATAATACCGATTTATTTACGGTTGGGGTTAAAGAAAAAAAAAATAACAATAATACCGATTTGTTTAACCAGTTCGTCCGGAAGGACTACAGGGCGACCAAGCCAGAAGAATTTTCATTATTTTCTCTATCTCCTTTTTCAATTCCCAGCGTTTACAAGGGATAACATATATATAAACAAAGAGATGGACCTTAGCCCTAGAAGCCCTATCTAAAGCCAAAAAAGAGTAATATCCACTAAGGGCCCGTTTGCTTGCATTCTCCTTATTGGGCCTTACTAAAAGCCTTTCATTGAGTGGATCAAATTGTCTATATTTCCATCTATTAAGGGTGTTTGGTTCACACAATTTCAGTCCATATAAACACTATTATTTCAGTAATTTTTGCTTGGTTCGGTCATATTGGAACAGATTATAACATTGAGATTACCAAATTATCCTCGCCCAAAATTAAATCCCAGAAGTCTCTAACCTTCGTTTCTGCCGAAGAAATCGAAAATGCTGAACCCCAAATTAGCTCTCTTTCTTTTCGAGATGGTGACATATACCGTTTAATCGATGGTTTAAGATTTCTTCCCCAAACGAAATCAACTCTTGTCATAGTCTAGCAGCCAAGGTTCGAACGGAATTGTTGTATATTGTCGGATATATTACTTTATCTTCCTTATTGTTTGATGCTCTTCCACGATCTACAAGTCGATGCGACGGCCGTCGTCTGCTTACCGATGAAAGGTAAGCATATGCGACTTCGTGATTTGGAATTTAGGGTTGTGAGTTTTAATTCTGGAGTGCTTGTATTTCTTGGCACCAATATGCCTTTTTCGATTAAAACTGGAATAAAATTATTTCGGTTGAACATTGCTGAATTGGGCCTTATTGTTTTTTTTTCTTTTTTTGTGCAATTTTCCAGATTGGTGCAAGAGCATTTCAGTTAGCTGGGAAAAAAAGGGGTTACAAGGTTGGAATTGTGGTGAAGAAGTTGATGAAACTAGGGTTTTTTTTTCAGCCCAGAACAAAGAACTCCCCGAGGGCGGTAGCGTTTTTTGCGCGAATAATGAAACTAGGTTTTTTTTTTGGTGTTAGGACAGTTATATATAAATCTAAGGGATATTTATGTCATTTTGCAATTAATTTGGGCTGCCCTTAATCGCCTTTATTAGTTATCGGACGACTCAGGCCGGATTCCGTATCTTGGAGCCCGCAAATCTGAATGCGGGCTGACTTATAATCACAGGCCGCCTTATTTGCAACCAAAACAACTTAATACACCTTATAAGCCTATTAATAGGTTGTTATAATCCCAAGCAAACGGACCCTAAATCTAATATAATATATTTACAACAAGACACAAAAAGTCAGACAGAAACAAGATGGAAGTTGTCTATATGCATGTACTCAATTTTATACTCCTTATAAATTATTTTCTTCTATTTTTCCCCTTCTCCACATGATTTGATTTGAAGTACATAAATTTAAATCCAAAATGTAATAAAATCGAAAATTATTTTATAAATATGAAAACTGAAACTACAAAATAATTTTAAAAAACGACCAAAATAAAATCTGACAATTATAGATTATGTACAAAAGATTTTGAATTTCTAAAAAATAACACTATATCTAAAAATAATTAAACAAATTTAGGACAAACAATTTCAACATTTTTATAGATAAATTATTGTGCACAAAATATTTTGAATTTCTATTATATCCCTTATTATTTGAAATGAAAAGACATTTATAGTTAAAAAAAAAGGAGTTTGACAAGCTCATTTTGGTACGTAATTGACAAGCTCATTTTCGTGAAAAAGTCGCACTAAGTCGATAATAAAATGCTAATATCAATAAAGACAAAATTTTGTATATTCCTGATTCAAGTTATCTAACTTTGTTTTTAATTTATGACATTTGACCATACTCAAAATATAATACGGGTTAAATTTAGTGGGTTAAAAATTTATGGCATTTGATCATACCCAGGACATAATAAGGGTCAAATTTAGTGGGTTGGAAAAATATATTGATACGAGTAAAATGAGTCAAATAATTAAAGTTCACATCATAGACTTAGTTCATGACATGAGAGACTAACTCATTAATAACTATGTCTCGAATGTGAAAACCCATATATATCATCTATAATTTGTCTTGACGTCCATACGATCTATTACCCTATACCTTCAAAGTCAGCAAAAATAAAAATTAAGGTGATTACGATTTTTCTCTTTCGAATATTGTTTCTTCTTTCATCTTAAATAGGTTTTTTTTTCAACTAGCATAAATCACCTCTCTTCCAATATATATTATGAAAAATTACTAATAATTACAAAATTTAGAATCAATTTATTCATAAGTACAAAATGTATTATATATGCAGTTAAAATTACACACAAAAATATAAATATACATACATATATTTGGAATGATATCACATATTTCATAATTGGTGTTTCATTTTGTATTCCATAATATGGATGAATGACACGTGGAATAATAAAAAATATTCAATGAATCAACATACACAAAACTCTGTGTTAAAAATTCAAAAGGATGAAACATCAATAAAATACGAAAAGTAAAATAAGAAAATCGAAGCACATATATATATATATATATATAATTATTTTGTATCTATTAGTCAATTGGAATTCTGAAATGAGGATTAGTAAGCTTTCCTAATATATTAAGGAGAAATCAATGTGTATTCTAAATATGAGACAACATGTAGGGGTAGGAAAAGGACAAGTGGCAACTGGACAAGTGTCGAATTGAGAGCCGCATAAGAATTTGGGAGATAATTTCATTTTTCATCTCGTAATTTAAATTATTTCATTAAAAAAAAATTATCTTTCTATAATTTTAGTCTTTTATTTAACCAATACAAATTCTTTTTTTGCCAGAAAATCAAATGTCCACCGGTATTGCACACCTCCGTGAATAAAATTGGGCTTAGGACAAATTTATGAGTTGGAGCCACATGGATAGAATAATTGCTAAAAATACAGAAACACCCAATCATGCTTTTTGCTTTGTCTAATATAATCGTTTTTTTTTTAAATAGTTATTTCAGATTTTGCTTTCTTATTTTTATAATTTTCATATAAATAATATTCACTCCGTCTCAGTCTGACTACTTAATTACTGTGTGCTCAGAGTTTAAGAAAAAACTATTTATTAGTATTTTATGTAATAAAGTGATAAATTGTTGGGGGTAGAAAAAATTATTTATTAGTATTTTATGTGATAAAGTGATAAATTGTTGGGGGTAGAAAGAGTTACTCCATTTATTAACATTTTATGTGATAAAGTGAGTATTTATATTTAAGGAAATGTGTAGTTAAGATTAAGAAGCCTAAAACATAAGTAGTGTAGTTAAGGTTGCGACGGAGGGTAATGTTTTTTTTTGGAAAAATTACAACTAGATACAAGATTTGAGTACAAATAACAATCAGGTACAAAGTGCAGAAAATTTGAGCTAAAATACGATCGTAATTTTTTGCACTTTGTACATGGTTGTAATTTTTTGGGTGACTTTGTAGTGGAAAGTTTTTTTCCCTTTTTTTTAAGAATTTACTTATATATATTTTTATTGGTATTATCAGAGATTATTTATAATTATATATAAAATGATTATGTTTCAAAGTTTATACGCAGGTGGCTCCAACTCATCAATTTGGCTGGAAGGCGGAAGCCCCAATTTTATTCACGTATGTTAGCCACACGTATGCAAATATTCCAACATAAATTTAATTTAATATTTTAGTAGAAAAGGACCAAATTAGACACCTTTGAACTAAAAGTGAAAAATTATCCCGAAATATGATAACGATCTTTAAAGGCAATTTGATTTTTTTTTTGAAAGAAATGACAATTGATTATGAGTGCGGTTAATTTGATTTATTGATTAACATATACTCGAACTTAATTTATGAAATTTATTTATAGGTCAAGCTTAATTGTTCGGGTCTGATTCAATTTAGCAAATATATAAATGGTTAAAAATCTTGTCAATTCATAATAGGTAAAAAGAGAGTGAATCATAAATAATTCCATAACTTTTGGCTTCAAATATATTTAGTCTCATAGTTTTTTTTTTTAAATCGATTTAGTCCCAATAACTTTGAGAATGTCCCATTTTAGTCCCAAATCGACCCAAAACAACGTCGTTTTGCCCTTTTTTAGGCTTTTGTTGATAATGTGACTTAAGCGCCACGCGTGTCTTTATCACGTGTATTTTTTAAGTGTGTTTGGCTAATTCTTGCCGTCAATTATGTTTTAATTTCAAGTTTAAAATTTTAATTATATATGCTTGAAATTACAGTTAAAAAAAATATCGTGGCAAATCTAGTCACAACATTCATTTGAAAAAGCCCCAAATAAAAATGGCAAAACGACGTTGATCCCGCCGATTTGAGACTAAAATTGAACATTGTTTATTGGGACTAAATCGACGATATAAAAAAATTTATGAGACTAAATCTATTTAAGACCAAAGTTGTGATTCAAACTCTAAGTAAAAATGTAAATTTTATTAATTAAATATCAAAATACTAATTTTACACTTTTACGAGCTAGATATATTATATATATCAACTCATCAAGCTAGTTCAATTTATTTGATATGATCATCAAATATTGTTAAAATGATCTCCTGTCAAGCCACACATGGATCGATCTCATAATAATTGGTATTTTGTCGTATTTTTTATATATATATACACGCGATCATATATATATTAATTGATATATTGATGGATGATATATGTATATGTAATTCGACGTTGTGCATTCATAGTGTATTTTTAAAACATATATAAAATTTGTTACGATGAAATGTGCAATTTAATTATTTCATGAATCTAACTGTGTGTTTTAGTGTTAAAAAAATTGTATATTTAAATACAACAAATTATATATTTCAAAAATATATTATGAAATGCATAATGCATCTGATCTACATGAAACCTACCCATATAATTTATATTAAAGTCAACAAAATACATGAACATATATACACAAAAGTACGTATATATAAGTAATTACGCAAACTAGATATGAGGTGATGAGCTTTATTAATTTCGTTGAGAATATATTTAAAAGTTATATTGCACGTAAAGTACAAAGTGTTACATTAATCCTATGCCAAACTCGATCTTCTGAAAATCATATACAGCTTCAATTTCCCATGCATGCAATTGGGGTGAAATAAAAGTAGGTGGCCATTTGTTGAAGAATGTTGCGAAGCAGTTGGATGGTGATCGATCAATGGGGGCTGTTTGAAGCCTTTATTAGCAGATAATATATAAAGCAAACTTATACTAGTATTAAGTAAGAAAGGATATGAGGGAGGACGCGGATAACATATATATGTATATATATATTATATTATATTATATTATATTATATTAATTGGTAGATAATTAATAAGTGATGAAATTAGGAAGGTGGTTATGCAAATGGAGATGGAGATGGTGGCTGAGTTAGAGGTGGCGGTGTTGACGGTGGTTGAGATAGAGGTGGCGGTGTAGATGGTGGTTGAGTTAGAGGTGGCGGTGTGGAAGGTGGCTGAGTTAGAGGTGGCGGTGCAGATGGTGGTTGAGTTAGAGGTGGCGGTGTAGACGGTGGTTGAGTTAGAGGTGGCGGTGTGGATGGTGGTTGAGTTAGAGGTGGCGGTGTGGATGGTGGCTGAGTTAGAGGTGGCGGTGTGGATGGTGGCTGAGTTAGAGGTGGCGGTGTTGAAGGTGGTTGAGATAGAGGTGGCGGTGTAGATGGTGGTTGAGTTAGAGGTGGCGGTGTGGAAGGTGGCTGAGTTAGAGGTGGCGGTGCAGATGGTGGTTGAGTTAGAGGTGGCGGTGTAGACGGTGGTTGAGTTAGAGGTGGCGGTGTGGATGGTGGTTGAGTTAGAGGTGGCGGTGTGGATGGTGGCTGAGTTAGAGGTGGCGGTGTGGATGGTGGCTGAGTTAGAGGTGGCGGTGTTGACGGTGGTTGAGATAGAGGTGGCGGTGTAGATGGTGGTTGAGTTAGAGGTGGCGGTGTGGAAGGTGGCTGAGTTAGAGGTGGCGGTGCAGATGGTGGTTGAGTTAGAGGTGGCGGTGTAGACGGTGGTTGAGTTAGAGGTGGCGGTGTGGATGGTGGTTGAGTTAGAGGTGGCGGTGTGGATGGTGGCTGAGTTAGAGGTGGCGGTGTGGATGGTGGCTGAGTTAGAGGTGGCGGTGTTGACGGTGGTTGAGATAGAGGTGGCGGTGTAGATGGTGGTTGAGTTAGAGGTGGCGGTGTGGAAGGTGGCTGAGTTAGAGGTGGCGGTGCAGATGGTGGTTGAGTTAGAGGTGGCGGTGTAGACGGTGGTTGAGTTAGAGGTGGCGGTGTAGACGGTGGTTGAGTTAGAGGTGGCGGTGTAGATGGTGGTTGACTTAGAGGTGGCGGTGTGGATGGTGGCTGAGTTAGAGGTGGCGGTGTGGATGGTGGCTGAGTTAGAGGTGGCGGTGTGGATGGTGGCTTAGATGGAGAACTAGGTGGCTGAGATGGAGGTGGAGGGGTGGTGCAGTTGGTGGTTGAGTTGGCGGTGATGTTGGAGGTGGTGGTGATGGCGGAGGCGGTGGTGGCCGAGGTGGTGGTGGTGATGGAGGAGGCGGTGGTGGCCGAGGTGGTGGTGGTGATGGAGGAGGCGGTGGTGGCCGAGGTGGTGGTGGTGATGGAGGAGGCGGTGGTGGAGGTGATGGAGGAGGAGGTGGTGGTGGCCGAGGTGGTGGTAAACAAAGAAATGGAAAAAGGGAGCAAAGGAATGGGTTAATTATTGGCAAGGTAGCATTAGCATTTGCAAGGAGAGTGAACATCAATAAAACTGGAACCCATATTTTGGTTGCCATTTTAATTGATGATCAATTGTTTCACTCTATGCAAAAATAGAACGAATGGTGTTCATATATATAGCCAAAAAATAAGTGAGGGTAATTCTTCAGATTAATTTTGCTTTCCATGGTACATTCCCATTTCCAAGGGCCTTTGTTCATTAATTAAAGTTAGGCAATACATTAAATTTTAATTTATTTATATATTTTTAGAAAATAATTTAAATTGGTATACATCTTTTTTTTTTTAATTTTCCAAATCAAGAAAAGAAATTAATCAAAAGTTGTAAGTACATTAAAAAAAAGACGGTGACTAGACCCAACATTTAGCGGCTCGGATCCACTATTCCATTTCCCTATTCCATCTATTATTCCACATCTTAAATTAATGACAGGTGTACATCTCACAATATCTAAAAATATGAGAATAACACCTTAACATAACCAGATAATCTATTAAAAAAATTATATTTATTTAAGCAAAATTAATTAATTCCTACCAAATCTCATTCCAAAAAAATCTTATAAAAAAAATTATAATTAACTAATTTAAACTATATATATATATATATATATTAATAAAAAATTAAGTTTATTAATTATAAATCAGAGTACGTCTATTGCAATAATAGTCTATCATATATAAACTTAAATCCAATAAAAAACATAAGAACTTATTAGAAGAAGAAAATAATTTTTATTTTTGACGTATTTATAATTAAATTTCATATTCTAAAATTTGTATATCTTAATATATTAAAATATATGCATATTAGTGACATATGTATATAATTTTATATTCTAACATTTGAATTATTTTTCCTTTTTTTTCCAAAAAAAAAATAAAATATATTTGTATTATTTAGATACAAATATTTATATTAATTACATTAAATTTAATTATAAACACGTACAAATTTTATATGTATTTATCGAGTTTACTTGTAAAATTTTATACTAATACTTTTAGATATTGAAGTTTTCATATTTTATTTTGAGAAACTATATTTACAAACATGACCTTTCAATTATCACGCTTAATACTATTTTATAATGTAAATCATATCTTTCAGTTACCACTACTAATACCCTTATTGTAACATAAGTTATACCATTCAGTATCACGAGTAATACTCTTTTTTTATGGTAATAAGTCATACCCTTGGTTATCACAATTAATACATTTTAATAATATAAGTCATATCCCTTAATTAATTTTATGAATTCCTGGTGTAAAACTTCTTCACCTTATATTTTATTTTTTTTATTTTTAATAGCTTACGCTTTCAATTTTTTTCTTCTAATAATTTTTCATATTTTTTATTAGATTTTAAAATTTATATGATAGATTAAAATTTTCATATTTTTTATTAGATTTTAGTTTATATATGATAGAGCAATATTGCAATATATATACTCTAATTTATAATTAATAAACTTATTTTTTGATTAATATATATGTAGTTTAAATTAAATTATTATATATATTTTTATAAGATTTTTTTGGAATGAGATTTGGTAGGAATTAATTAGTTTTGTTTAAATAAATATAATTTTCTTAATAGATTATCTGGTTATATTAAGGTGTTATTCTCATATTTTTAGATATTGTAAAATGCATACTTGTCATTAATCTTAGATGTGGAATAATAGATGAAATAGAGAAATGGAGCAAATGGATTAAGTTTAACATTTAGAGCATCCATAAAGATCCATTCAATGAGTGTTTAAACACTGAATGGATAAAAGTTAGTGTTTAAAACAATTATGAGTATTTTTAGATTAAATAGAGAGTGTCATCCATCAAAAGAGATTGATGAAAAAGAAAATGTACTTTTTTTGCATGTGATGACATGAGAGAGAATTTAGTTTCAACCTTTCAATTTTTTTTTTTATTTAAGCTTTTTAATATATGTAAATTTATAAATTTTTAATATATTTAAATTTTAGATTAATTTCAAATATGCATGTGGATCTAAAATTTTAACAATCTTTAACATAATGAACTCCTCATCATTAATGAAGTTGTTAAAAATTAAATTTAGGGATTAAATTTTTTTGTAGTCCTGTAACTTTGTATCGTTTTGAAATTGGTCCCGATTGTTTTGACTTTTTTATTTTGGTTCTGTAAGTTTTCTAAAATTTTGAAATTGGTACTTTTCTTTCTTTTGCGTAGGTACCAAGCAGTAAATACCACATATGTAATTATTTTATTTTTTCTCTTTAATTTCGGAGCGCCACTTGAACTTTTTTAATCCTAATAATTTTGGTCAGGTTTTAGGTCGGGTTTAAAACAATTTGTATATTAAAAGACAAAGTGAATCGGGTCAATTTACTGTGTCTAAACTGACCTAAAACTAAAAAAATTAAATCAACAAAAGCAGAAAACCACTCACCCTTCTTTAAAAAATACGAAAAAAAAATTCGATACAAATTATTTGGATTAAAAAAATTTAGGTGGCATTTCGAAATTAAAGGAAAAAACAAAATAATTACATAGGTGACGATTACCTGTTTGATGACCTGCTACAACAGGTTAAATGATCAATTCAAAATTTTTGATAACTTACATGACCAAAATAAAAAAGTCAAAACAATCGAGACCAATTTCAAAACGAAGCAAAGTTAGAGGACTACAAAAAATTTAAACCCTTAAATTTAATATAAAGTAATTTTTAAAAAAATATATAGTATTGGTTGTTAAAGATCAAGTGTTCAATTAATTAGTGTTCAAGTGTTTAGAAATATACATCTAAATGTTTAATTTAATAATTTATTTTTTTTTTTTTTGTAAAGCAAAAGAGGTTACGAGCAACCCCAACAAATATCGGGAAGACCATTTACAAAGAAAGCGGAGGCTCGACTTAATAATATGGACTCTCGTGAAGGCGAGAGATCCGTGCTACATTATATGCCACAACATTGACATTTCGACTAACCCAAACCACTTTGAACCGGACATTCCTCAGCAAAATGCTTCGACATGCTTCCACCAGGTCCCCATAAGAGGTCTCATCATCCGTCCTTGAGTCTAATGCATCTGGAATGTAGTGCGCATCAGTCTCAAAAATTACATCAGTCAAACCCATCTGCTCAGCCCACGAGAGAGCTTCATACACACCCCATGCATCTCCTTCTTTGACATTCATCAACCCATCTCGATGTTGGACTCGCATGGCAATGCAGTCACCCCCCAGAATCCCTAAGTACGGCTCCAATACCCGTCTGCAAATAATTCTAAAAAAAGGCTGCATCAACGTTCATCTTCAACACTGGCCCTGCCATCGTGTGCACCGTGGGCTTCCATGTAGACCAGGGGGACGAACCCGAGTTTGCTTCCACTCTGCCAGAAAACATACCACCGAGAACACTACTTGAGCTGGGGTCGACAGTTTATCATTCCACACAACCTGATTCCTGTTTCGCCAGATCGCCCAGACAATGGCCATTGCACGATCGGCCTCTTCAACCTCAAAGTCGTTCAGCACTCGCATAAAAAGCTCACTGTGATTATCAACCAAATAGCATAATCTATCAAATTTGCCCCATTATCAGCCACTCTCCCAACATCTTTTTGCAAAGTTGCAATCCACGAAAAGGTGCCACAATGACTCCCTAACCCCCGGAACATTACAAACAGGGCATTGCGCTGTTACACCCGGGTACCATCTGCAAAGCTTAGCTCGAACCGCCAACCACCCCTTGCACAACCTCCAATAGAACACCTTAATCCTCGGAGGAATGCATTTTTCCATAGTTTAGACCAAGGTGTATCATCATTATTCCACCTCCCTGAGATGACTCTCATAGCTAGGTGGTACGCAGATTTCACGGTGTATTTTCCATTTGGTGAAAAGTGCCAAAAAATGGAATCTGGAACCCCTCAGGGCGCTGGATTCTTGAGCAGTATACGCGATGCATCCTCATTTGAGAACGCCTCTGTTATGACCTCGACATCCCACTCCCGTGAACCCGGAATAAAGAAGTCTTTGACCATCATGTCTTCAAAGCCAGCCCAGGGACTGCAGGAGTATGTACATGGAAAGAGCTATCATCGTTCAACCAAGGGTCTGCCCATATCCTCACCTTATCACCCTCTCCCAGTTTCCATCGAACACCTCTCCGAACAATATCCATGTCCGTATGAATACCACGCTAGGTGTAGCTCGGGCAATTTCCCAGTTGAGCCTCCAAATCATCACATTGTGGGAAATATTTTGCTTTCAGGATTCGGCTAATCAGTGCATTCGGGGATTCCTTGATACGCCACCCTAGTTTACCGAGCATGGTTATATTAAAGATATGCAAATTTCGGAAACCCATACCACCTTCATTCTTATGATTACATATCGATTCCCACGTTTTCCACATAACCCCCTTTTTCGGATCCACGCCATGGCCCCACAAAAAAGAATTAAGCATTTTGTGGAGTTCATCAAGAAGAGAATTAGGAAGGAGAAACGTACTCATGCAGTAAGCCGAAATGGTTTGCGTTGCGGCTTTAATTAGTACCTCTTTCCTGGCTTTTGACAACTTCTTGTTACGCTAACCTTGAAACCTTTCCCATAATCTATCCCGGATATATCTTAAGATATCACTCTTCGAGCGGCCTATCAGGGAAGGTTATCCCAGGTATTTGCTTGTATTTAGTCCAGTCGAAACCCCCATTATTTGCTTCAATTTTGCCCGTTTCTCCATGGGAACATTAGTACTGAAAAATATCCCGGATTTCATGTAATTTATGGCCTGACCCGAGGCCCGCTCATAAAGATCCAAAGATTCCTCAAATTCAAACATTCCTCCCTAGTGGCTTTTAGTAATGAAGGCTATCATCTGCGAAAAGCAAGTGGGGAGACCGATGGGGAACGCTTTACTCAACGAACATCTATGCAACCCCCCTTCTATTTTACCACCGGAGAAGACTCGAGAGGACATCAACATAGATTATGAAAAGGTAGGGGGAGAGTGGATAACCTTGCCGAAGTCCCCAGCCCGGAGAGATCGGGCCAACAATTTGGTCATTTACCGCGAAAGAATACGCCACGGACCTCACTCACATATTCATCCAATTTACCCATGTAGCGGAAAAGCCCATTTTAACAAGGACCTCATTTAGGTATCTCCAGTCTATGCGGTAGTATGTCTTGCTGATATCCATTTTCAGTGCCACATCCCCCTTTTCTTTTTATTACGCTCGAGTGTAACGTTTCAAAAAAAGCAATGAGTACATTGTCCTGGATTAGACGACCCAAAACAAATGCGGACTGAGATTCGTCAATTAATCCCAGAAGAATCTTCTTCAGACGATTGCACAACACCTTGGAGATAATTTTATATACTACGTACATTGCATAGCGAAATAGGTCGAAGGTCCCTCATAGTCTGAGGGTTGTCACATTTAGGGATAAGGACAACTGTTGTATCATTCAACCCCTCTATGAAACGTCCTTCGTCAAGCCATGCCATGCATGAACGTACGATCTCCGTGTTGGGGTTATACTGTAAAGTGTGCTTTTACTTTATATATAACCAAATTGAATTTCTTATTTATTCTTGAAAATAAATTATTTATCCTTTATTGCATTAAATATGATTGAATTTTATATATATTTCTTTCGCATATATGTTCATTAAATAGTAGGTGTTACATTGTAGTTAATGTGGTGATACCAGATCACAGAAGATCACATTAACAAATCCTTGTAACTAAGTACAAATTCACAACCTAGATGGAAATGAACAATTCGCCGTGAAAGGTTGAAGTGTAAGGCTCAGATTGGCCTGTCTTGACCAAGAGATTACATTAGTGCATTATGATGCGCTGAATAGGACCTATAACGAGGATATATTATTCAGTACTGAATATGGAAGAATTAGACCTCAGTGGTTCGTTATTTCTTAATCTCCGTTCCTTAAATAGGATCGTGTGAAATTAATAACTATTGATTTGACTTATGTTGGGTAGAGAGTCATTGTGACTCGATACTTTATATCTTGGGCAAATTTATTAGTTACACGACGATTGCTAAGATTTAATACGGAGAATCGTGTGCAAGTACGTCTTGCGTGATTTGTCCCCTTGGGAGGCTCAGAAGATTTATCATACCAAATCTTGCAAGTGGAATTAGTTTCCGGTATGGATAATAATGTTGAGTCATTCTTAAACCAAGGATAAAATATATTAATTAATATAAAGTTTTTCAGTGGCTTGAATTAATTAATGGACTAAGATAATCTTAAACACGGGAAATAATAACCGGGAGCCATATTACAATAATATGGGTTAAGATGGATAGTGCAATATTAATTATGTAGTGAGATTAATTAATATTTATGGGCTTGAATAATATTGTGGCTCAATATTGAAAATTCAAAGTCCATTAGAAGGTCTAATCTTAATTCTCCTAAAGGCCCCTTTAGTAGACCAAATACAAAGTCCAATAACTGAAAAATGTGATTAAAATAAAAGAACTATTGTTGTCTTATTTTTTTCCAATATTTTCAAAAATATTAAGAGGGGAGAGAAAAAAATTTCTTGATTTTCTTGAAAAGATTTTATGGAATAAGTATTCTTGAGATACAAGTTTATCCCATAAATTCAAGAAAAGTCAAAGATTCTTTTTCTTCCTTTTATTAATGAAATTTTCGAAATTTATAGTAATGTGAGAAGAAAATATATTTTGTAATTGTTATGGAAATAAAATATATGATATATATTCAAGATTGTATCTTGGGAAGATACAAAGAAATTTCCTAAGCCCTAATTATCTCAAAAATTTCACCCCTCTATGTATCTATAAATAAGGGAGGAATTTTTCATCCCCAATATAATTCCATGTGTTGGAAAAATTAGAAATCCACAAAGGTGGTGGCATATATTTTTCTTTTTTCCCTTTTGTTGATTGTTCGCGAGTTTCCTACCACCAGATCGTTGAACAAGGACGTGGGAATACTAAAGAAGGACTTTGGATGTGTTCGTTGAACCGTTGCTTATCTGTCTCCATTTAATTCGCCAAAAAAGTACGTCTTACGTAACTCCTAGAAATCCGCATGTGTATGATTTACTTGGCTTTATTATATGCATGATGTGTTGTTGCTATTTGATTATTATTCGAATTAATATATGATTAATTCATGCTAGTAATAATTAAATAATTTAAATTTAAATTTAAATTGTATCTCGAATAGATCTAGGCACCCTATTTCCCAACAACTGGTATCAGAGCCTCGGTTTTGAGCTCTGTGATTTAGATTGTAATTTAAATTGTTGTTCATTAAATTTTGAAAATTGGATAGTAGAATTGTTAGATCTTTTTGCAGGTATCCAATTGTCATGGTAATTTAATATGTGGATCAAGTGAGTAGAAAGGAAAAATGTCAATTCATGGCCAGAGAGATGACAAAACTATCAATTTAAGGCCTTAAAGATTTTTCCTATCGATTCAAAGCCTGGAAGATAGAAAACTATCGATCCAGAGCCTGAAAGATAAAAACTATCAATTTGAGGCTCACACGTTTTAAGGTCATGTTTGACACTTATATTTCATATCCTTATTTCATGTTCTTATTTTTTTAATTTTTAGGGTTTACAGTTCAGGAGGTTTAAGGTTCATGGTTTAAGGTTTAAGTTTAATCGTTTAGGGTTTAGGGTTTAGTGTTCAGGGTTTAGGGTTTTAGTGCCAAACATGACCTTAAAATTTATAAGCCTCGAATTGATAGTTTCTATCTTTCAGACCCTGGATTGGTAGTTTTCTATCTTTCAGGCCTTGAATCAATAGGAAAAATCTTTCAGGCCCTGAATTGATAAAACTCTTTTTTTTTTCTTCTAATAAAGATATATATGTATTTTCATTGCAAAATGGGTAAAATATATATATATATATATATATATATATATATATATATATTAATGGAAGATGGGTAGATATCTTTATTTTTTTTAAATGGGTGTGTATATATATAGATATAGATATAGATTATGCACAACATATTTGATTTAATAATATCATTCTCTGCATATCAAAAGTTGATCTATTTAAAACTTATTTTGACAAAGATTTGAACAAAAAATTAGATTGAAATAAATATCAATATAATAATTATAATTATAATAATGGTATAATAGAGAATCGGGGATATATTGTGATATTATACAACTAAAGTAAATACGAAACTGGTTTCTATATTTTTGTTGATTGGATTTCCATGTAATTTAAACCAATCTTAAAAGAGATTTTGTTGGATTTTTTTTATTGACAATGGTTATGGAAAATTAATTTTCGTTAAATACCTTTAAATAAATTATACTCCTAATTTTGAATTTAATTAATATAGAAAAAATTCATTATTCAATTCATTATTATTTTAACAAAAGATTTTTTCTAATTTTTCTGAAATATTTTTTCTCAATTCATTATTATTTGTTAATATTTTTTCTAATAATTTGTTTCTCAAATTGACATTTTTTTTGTAGGAAAATCCAATGATTTATAAATTAAAACCGATTTCTACTATTATATATATATATTTTTTTCAATTCATTATTATTTGTTATATTTTTTCTATAGATTCGTCTACCAGTTTATCTTTAATTTCATTATATCATAAATTTAAGCAGAAAATTACGTATAATGTTAGATTAAATGTATTAGAAATGAAAGATATTCCAAAGTTCCAAAAAATTTCAAAGATATTTGAAAGATTTTTGCTCAATTCAATATTTGATATTATTACAAAGATTACAAATTTTTTTTTCTCAATTATTATTATTTGTTAATATTTTTTTCCATAGATTAAATCTCCCGATTTAGAAATAATATTTGTCGGGAAAATCCAAATGGTTTTTTTAATTTTTGGGCGGTTTTACTTTTTTATATATATATATATATATATATAGATATCATTTTTCCCACAAAACTTAATGTTTACTTTCATCCGTTTTTCATTAATTCTTGTAGGTTGGTGCATCACAGGTTATATACGATCAAAGATTAAAAATCACGATCGTTAACTTATAAATTGCGCATTACTAACCAATTTTTTGGGTAATTGCGAAAACTTACGACTTCAAAGATATTTTTTTGAAAGGTACGACTTCAAGATATATATTAGTTGTGAGACACTGGACAATTTGAACCCTATTTGACATATCCACGACGTTAATTAAATTCGTAATTTTTGTAGCAATTGTACAATAATTTGGTTTAAAATGTTATTAAATAAAAATTGTGATTTTTTGCGCACAAATTAGTAGGGCCAAAACGATTTCGTTTGTATATCAAGTAGGCTAAATACTGCTCGATGCCTAAATTGGAATTGAGATATCAGAGTCGTTCTTGCAGTTATCAAAAGTGTTTGGTTAAGTAGTCTATTAAGTCGAAGATCAAAATATATGTGATTATTATCTCTTTAATTAATTTAGTTATTACAGTATATTTTATTTTCAAGGTAACATTAACTGAAAGTTTTATAAAAAAATTGAAATATTTATAACTAATTAAAGTGTGATTTTAGCTTATTCCAAGAAGTGTATTAATTAGATAATAGTTTTAACAAATTGTCAACCTAATGGTCAGATGATAAATTTACTAAATATCTATTCAGAAATTAATTAAATTGATAAAAGTTCAATGAAAGTGAGTTGTACAATTTATGGTGCCGGTTATCAACCACTTATGCCCATTCGAATTCGTCCAATTGAAAAGGTTCGACATATATATTTATTCGTGTCATAATATAGTGGGATAAGTACTGCACCTGATAATTCTAGCCGGAAAGGACTTAATTAGAAAGATATTTGACAAATATAAATGGAAATTTCAATTTTACCACCTTGATTAATTGTACTTTAATCTCTCTCCACATTTTCCTAGTTCCTCACTTCCTCTCTAAATCTAGTTTTGCCAACTTTTACTGTTTGTCATTTATACCTGGTTGTTCTGTCCACCCCGAAAAAATGAGTTGAGTAAGTTATCCAAAAAAAAAAACTAAAAAAATATAAAAATCCGCGTTAGCCTAATTGGCTATGATACCATATAAAGAAAAATGAGTGGAAAAAATAATTTATGTATATATTAAATAATAAATAAATATAAATACAATGTGTTTAATGTTTTTAATTAGATATGGGATACAAAACAAGTGCGTAATACTCCATCGGTCCATGAATAACATGAACACTTTCCTTTTCTATTCCGTCTCATAATAACGCGTGCACACTTGCAAATAAAAAATCTCAATAAACTTCATCCTCACAATATCAACAATATTAGAAAATATCATTACTTTTTGACTTCACGTATGCACATAATTCAACTTCTTTTTTTTATTTTATACATATAAATTTACAAAATTACCCCTAAAAAATTCTATGCATTATTACACTTTCTTAATATGTGTGCGCTACACATAATGAACACTATTTTGGGACGGATAGCGTTTGATTGAGCTTATTTTAGGCGTTTTATAAGTTTCAAATATTTTATAAGTTCTTGAAAAAATTTACAAAATGTACTTATTTGTTTAAATAATTTATAAATTATTAAAATATTTGATTAATAAAATTTATAAATTATTTGATAATAAAAAAAAAATAATTTTTTAATTCTAATTTAAATTTATATATATATATATATATATATATATATATATATATATATATATATATATATATATATATACTGTGATGGGATGTCTAGGGGTTGGTTGGCTGGGTGCATGGATGGTGGGTGGTAGGTTGGGGTGTAGCTTTTGTATATTGCAGGAGTATTAAGGTAAGTAATTTGAGTTCTACTTTGCTTATGAATGTTTATTGTAATTGTGTAATTTGATTAAATCATTATTGATTATGAATATTTATAGCAATTGTGTAATTAAATTAATAATTTTATTTTTGTGTATTGTAGAGAGTATTAAGTCGGGTAATTAGAGTTCTATATTAATGTGTAATTAAATTAATGATTTTGTGGTTTGTATATTTGGGAGTATTGAGATAAATTATTTAAGTTTTGAATTGATTCTTAATGTTTATTGCAATTGCAATTGTGTAATTTAATTAAATCGGTATTGGTTATGAATGTTTTTTGCAATTGTGTAATTAAATTCTTGATTTTTGTTTTTGTGTATTGCGAGGGAATATTAAAGTAAGTAATTTGAGTTCTATATTAATGTGTAATTTAATTAATGATTCTGTGTTTTGTATATTGCAGTAGTATTGATGTAAATAATTTGAGTTTTGAATTGATTATGAATGGTTATTGCAATTGTGTAATTTAACTAAATATTTAATTTAGGGTTTATTCTTTGTGTTTAGTAGTTTTTACTTCTAATGTTTGATTCGTTAATTTAGCATGAGTTCATGTGAGCTTGAAGACCAATTGTTTCCAAATCTTGAATTCTGGTTTATATTAGTGTTTCTTTTAATTTGATGAATTTGTTAATCTGATTTTGTTTTGTATATTATAGGGAGTATTGGTGTAAGTAATTAGAGTTTTAAATTGGTTGTGAGTATTGATGTAAGTAAATGAATGAGTTCTAAATTGGTTGTGAATATTGGTGTAAGTAATTTGAGTTCTAAATTTATTGTAACTGTTTATTGCAATTGTGTAAAAGTAAACTAGGTCAAGATAACATCCCTCTTATCTAATGGTAATATTAGTTATGATAGGACCGACTCTATGTTAAAACTCAAAGTACTTCGTAAATTTTTTTAAACAAAGTGATAATTTTTTTTGTGCATAAGAGTGACAATTTTTATGAATAATAATGATAATAAAAAAAATCGAGTTCACACAAGTTTTTGTCATCTATTAATTATCATTGTTCAAGAGAATATCTAATTCCATATGTTCCTAAAGATTTTATTGAGAAATCTACATTAATATTACTAATATATTTTTTATATATTAAACAATACTAAAAATGTATAATTTAATTTTTTTTTATAAATCTATTAAGTATCTTTATTCAAAAGAATATCTAATTTCAATCAAATATATATTTTACGAAATCTCTCTGAAAATCTAATTGTTAAAAGATTTTAAAGAGTCATAACTAATCATATCTATGTAAGATTATATTTATATAATTTCTATTAATTATCTTTATTTTAAAGAATATAGAGAGAAATCTAATTGTTTGAAGGATTATACGCATATAATATTAAAAAATAAAGGAGTTTTATCAATTCAGGGCCTGAAAGATGGTAAAGCTATCAATTTAAGGCCTGGAAGATTTTTTCTATCGATTCAAGACCTGAAAGATAGAAAACTATCAATCCAGGGCCTGAAAGATAAAAACTATCAATTTGAGGCTTATAAATTTTAAGACCATGTTTGGCACTAAAACCCTAAACCCTGAACATTAAACCCTTAACCCTAAACGATAAACCCTAAACCTTGAACCATGAACCCTAAACCCCTGAATCGTAAACCTTGAACCGTAAACCCTAAAAATAAATAAAATAAGAAAATGAAATAAGGATATGAAATATAAGTGTCAAACATGACCTTAAAATGTGTGAGCCTCAAATTGATAGTTTTTATCATTCAGGCCCTGGATCGATAGTTTCTATCTTCCAAGCCTTGAATCGATAGAAAAAATCTTTAAGGCCTTAAATTGATAGTTTTGCCATCTTTCAGGCCCTGAATTGACATTTTTTTCAAAAATAAAACTATATCTATAATTAAATTAATTTACAATAATATTGTAAACTTTTTATTAATCCCGCGAAATTCGCGGGGTTACGTACTAGTATATATATATAGAAAATGAAGTATAACTAGAAGATTAGACAATTGATTCACAATTAAAAGGAACTCCAAAAAAACCTGTTGAATGAACCGTGCATCATGAAATTAGAACATACAAGGGGTACTGTTTGTAAGAGATAACACTTACGAAAAATTGATTAAAAATATTAGTGATTATAAAAAATTTAATTAATATTAAAAAGTGATAGTATTTGTAAAAATTATTCAAAAAAAATAATAATTGTATTTGCAAAGAAATTACTAGTATTTAAAAAAGATTTACTATAAGCTATTCACACTCTTTACAACTTTTAACTTATAACTTTTGACAACTTATTTAACTTAATAAAACAAAAAAATTCAAATTTTTTCTACACACAATTCTAAGTGACTGCACTTATAATTTTTTTTTTCAAAACTCAACCATATGCGCTTAGCTAGCCAAAATGTTTATGTTTTTGGCTTTTAATTATTCGTGTTGGACGGTGCATGTATATGCCAATTGCCAAGTAATACTGTATTAAATCATAGTTTTTCACAAGTCAAGCCTAATATGGCCAGAATTATAAATATATATATGCGAAACCTAAAACGGTATTAAGAAAGTAGATAATAAAACCTTAATGAAGTGGTCTAACTTTAATTAATGATCTACGACCCACTTAGAGATTAACTCAAGAAAAGGCAAAATCTGAAGAATTGCCCTCGCTCATTCTTGCCTATATATATGAAACAGTACATCCATTGTGTTTTTGCATAGAGTGAGCAATTAGCACCCAATTATATATTATTAATCAATATATCAAATATGGAAACCAAAATATGGATTTCAGCTTTATTGATGTTCACTCTCGTTGCAAATGATAATGCTACTATTCCAATCATTTGCGCCATTTTTCCAGATTTTTTTCTTTGTCCTCTCCTCCGATCTCCACCACCACCTTCTCCCCGTCCACCACCACCACCACCATCTTCGCCGCCTGCTCCTGCACCCGCATAATCATGATCATTATATCTTCGGATTTACGTTCTATCAAAATTATATTTGATAGATTAATTTCAATTATATGTTATGTATAATAAGACGTGCATCTTTCTATTATAAAACCACTTCCTAGAAGAATCTACTTTGGTCACATGAAATTAATCGACTCGGATTTCATCAAAGTCTCTAGCTTTGGAGGAATTGCTCTATATATATATATATCTCATGGGATGTTGAAGTAGTGAATTTTAGTGCAAGTATAGTTATTAGAGATAAAGAATAGACATTAGTCTTTATCCAATGTATTTATATATTTTATATTCTTTCCATGTAAATCTCCTTGTATCTTAGAAAAGTTGTTGTATTCCTGTAATCGGTCTATTAATAATAGATTTCTCCAATCACCAATTCAACAGTGATATTATAATCATCTTGACAATAGTTTATATGTTGATGTACGTGCGTACCTGTGTACTTTTACATATAAATTATTAATAGATCGATCAATTTGAACTTTACCCGTTGACTTGTTTGCTTCACTTGCTATTATTGCTGTTCTTCATATTTAATTTTCCTTATTTGCTTGTGTTTTAATTAGTTTCTGGTGACCAAATATACAATTTATGATGTCGGTTTTATCGGCGACTATATTAGTAGATCAATACGAATTTGTCTAATTGAAAAGGGTCGATATATATAAAATATATAGCAAATTTTGTATGCACCAACATCGTTTAATTCAAATATATTTTTGACATGCAACTCGATCGTTGATTATTAAAATATACAATTTATTTTTACTAATAAAAATTACATGTTTCGATATAAATAAATAGCATATATTAAAAATACACTTGTGTTTTTAGTGTTTCACTGTGTGCATCTGATGCACAAGAAATTTACTCTAAGTATATATTACTTCTAACTAAATTTCACACGTATACGCATTACATGAGGTAAAAAATTATTTTACTCTCTAATAAAATAACTCAGGTTCATTTAGGTGCACCGTGCACTCATAGTAGAATCGTGCAATTTGTTATACTGAAAGATGCAATTTCTTTACACTGAACAATGCAAACTATTTTTTCATATTAATTAATTGCACGATTCGGTGTAAACAAGTTGCATGGTTCTAAAATGCACCATGAATGCGCAGTGCATCTGGTTGCATACAAGATAATAAGACATAACCCCCTATTTTTAGTCAAGTTTCATTTAAAAAATTATAATTATCAAGATTTTTAATTTTATTCATTTTTCGTCAAAAGAATAATTTTTTTGGAGCATTACACCCTTAATAAATTAAAGAAAATTGAAAAAAAAATGGTACATGGTTGTAGCCGTGTAGCTTATAAGATTTTAGAAAAATGAATTAGAATATTAATTTTTATTTTTTTAAGCTTACAAACTGTAAAGAGCTTATTTTATGTGTTAAACATTTTAATTTACTAAATCTTTTTAGAAATTATAAATTCTTAAATAATTTATAAGTAATTTTAAAGAATCTATATATAAAAAATGAAGTATAACTAGAAGATTACACAATTGATTAACAAATAATTAAAAGGAACTCCAAAAAAACCTGTTGAATGAACCGCGCATCATGAAATTAGAACATATAAGGGCCCACATGGGCGTAACTCAGTTGGTTCCTGGTTGACAGATTGCTACAAGGACTCAGGATCGAGTCCTGACAGCCGCAGTGTGGGAGTTTTATCCCTCCAATGTGGGGGATAGCTCCTTGTGGGCACCAGACACTGATCCTCCCACCTAATGGGCCGCTGAGTCACCATGATTTACCACCTCCACCATTCCTGTCGGACCGGGGGGTGGGGGCCCTGGGGGCGAGGGCTTCGCCTTTTGCTACAAGAACATATAAGGGGCACTGTTCGTAAATTACTCTAAGGAACAAAATTACTCTAAAGTACAAAATTCTGGGAAAAATTACTTTAAGGTACAATGTACAAAAAATGGTTTGCACTTTAGTTCATAATGTTATAGTAAGATAATTCAGTCTACGAGTGAGATGAGAAACAATATAAATTAATTGATTTTATAATGCTTTACAAGTTTAAACTTTTAAATATAAAATTATTTCATTAAAAAAGATAATGCGTATTATATAAATGGAAGTGTTCAATTTCACATTATGTTAAATTGTACTTTCTTTTCCTCCAAATTTTCCCGTTTTGATTTCTCTGTTCCACTTTTCTTATTCCATTGGTATTTCATCTTTCTGGATCTTTAATATATTGACCCAAGGTATGATAGTCCGTTGAATATTTTATATTATTTCACGTGTCATCCATTTATATTATAAAATACAAAGTGGAACACCAATTATAAAATAGGTGATCTCTCATATTCTTAATCCCATTTTTTCAGTCCCTCTCAAATTAACTTGCTAGTTTTGCCAACTTTTACTATTTGCATTACATAAGATAAGTTTGGATCGAGTTATTAAAGGCCTAATTCAATGCAGGCTTAAATCTGGGCAATCCACTATAGAAAATGAAATATTAGCAGTCTACCTGATTAATTCACATAAAAAAAAAAAAAACTCAAAAACTGTTATGGTACTCACATGCATTATGAAATTAGAGCATACATAATTCATTTTTCTATAAAAAAATATTAACTAAAATGTTGTATATTAATAGTTAAATCTCTTTTTAGCTCTCTCTTGATAAAAAACTATTTTATGCCCTTTTGTACTTTTACTAAAAAAAAGTTGTGCATGGGATCGCGCGACCCGTGAGCAACCTAACGGGAGGGATAAATATTAATTTAATAAGAAAAAATATGTCATAAAAATAGCACAATTTTTTTATTTTTATTAAAAAGAAAAAAAAAAATAAACTATTAATATAAGACAAAAAAAATATTATCCTTTCTTTTTAACCAAAATACGTGTTTCCATTTAATTGTTCGGGTTGGATGGTGCATCACAGGATATATATATATACACGTATATATGTGTGATCAAGATTATTTTTAATTTATTACTACACAGTAGTCATGTACCGCCTTTTTTAACTTTTTTTTTTGGATTAATTCATGTATCTCTTTTAAAGTTCAAGCCAGTTGCAGTAGTGTAATTATAACATAGCATTGTAATATTTCTAATGAAGTGTAATTTTATCTATGCCTGTGCCAATTGACAAGCAGTACTGCATTACATCACAGTTTTAACAAATTGTCAACCTAATAGTGAGATGAAAATTTTGAAAAACCTAATAAAATATTAAGGAAGTAATTAATAATAAAACCTTAATGAATTGGCCCAACTTATTTAATGAACAGACGACTCACGTTTAGAGATTATCTAAGAAGTGGCAAATCTAATGAATTACGTACTCTCACTTATTTTTGCCTATATATATGTACAACATTCATTCTATTTTTGCATAGAGTGAAACAATTAACCCATCAATTAAAATGGCAACCAAAATATGGATTCCAGTTTTATTGATGTTCACTCTCCTTGCAAATGCTAATGCCACCTTGCCAATACTTCAACCATTCTTTTGCTTCTTTTTTCCATTCCTTTGTCCACCACCACCACCGTCTCTCCGGCCACCACCACCTCCTCCTCCGTCACCACCGCCACCATCTCCTCCACCACCACTATCTTCGCCACCGGCACCGGCGCCATCGGCATCTCCTCCTCCACCACCACTATCTTCACCTCTTGCACCTGCACCCAGTCCACCTGCATAATCTCTCTAATTAACTGATATCATTATATCTTCGGATTTACGTTCTACCAAAATTATATTTGGTAGTTTCAAATTATATGTCACTATTGTATTAATATAATAAAACGCCTTCCTAGAAGAAACTGCTTTTTGAAACATGGAATATTTCGACTCCAAGTGCAAAGGATTTCATCAGAGCCGGCCTTTAGTTTGGAGGAAGCTATTTCATGGGATTTGGAGTAGTAAATTTTTAGGAGAAGTTTATATGTTTATGTACCTGCTTGTACTTTTTACATATAAATAATCGATAAAATGAAACTCTTTTATCAGTTGCTTGCTTTTTACTTATTATTTGTTGTCCTTATTTTCCTTATTTCACTTGTTATTGTTGTTCTTATTTCGCTTATTATTGAGTTTTTTTTATCTTTCCTTTATTCGTATTTTCATGGATGAGATTAAGATACAGTGCATGAAAATAAAATTTAAAATAGAACCCGGGTAAAATATAAATGTTCACTTGTGTACATATTGAGAGAACTGCATCTCATTTAAAGTTCGAACTAGAAAAAGAGATGTAAAATTAATTCATTTATAATACTCTTTTGAAATTTTATCGAGGAGGTTTTGAATCTAACTCATCTAAAAGTTTGAATTTGTAAATTGTGAAAAAATGTATAATTAATTCATTTATGTAGTTACTTAATATATATTTGCATAATATATGAAATGTATATGTAAGGAAAAATAATATTTATCATGAGTTTCATATGCACCAAATACACCATGCACTTTATGATGTATTTTAGAACCATGCAACCAGTTGCACTAAAATATGCAATTTGTTTACACTGAATGTACAACTATTATTTATGTAATTTATACGTGTTCTTAAACTCTAGCATCAATGTTAATTAAGAGAGGGCTTTGTGTGAGATGAATGCTCCATTTTACTTTGCTTTGAAACATGACTCGAGTATGATCGATTATAAGTCAACAAATCATATAATATGCATGTTGTTTTATGTATAAGATAAATCTCATACAAATTGTTAATTTCAATTAAAATTGAAGCGCTAAAAGAGTATTTTTTTAATTTTCTTTGAATTGATGTAATATGCAGCAGTTTTTTTTTTAAATTTTCCGCTAGGGTAAACTTCGACGGATGTCTGTAATACAAAGATGTAACATCTCCGTAACACCGTGTAAATTTAAACACGTGTAATTAACGAGAGAGATTATTTTTTTCTTAATTAAATTATTTTAACCAGAATTACCAAAATAAGTTTCATTGCGGGAGTCTAAAACTGTGATACATTTTTTGAAGGTTTTTATTTGCTAGAATCACATTGAATACTTGCAATCAATATTAAAAACAATAGCTAGCATACTAAAATTTGCCCAACTTATGGATATCAAAATTAATCTGCATGAAATCTCAATACTGCCACTGCATAAGTCATAATCTGCATAAAACCGCCGTTTGTATGAATCGGAATTACAGCAGAGGTGTTATATGCTAGGGAACTGGCGTGGATTAGGCAGCGAATAAAGTTGTTTATAAGCTTACGATTTAATTCATAATTTTGCCTTTGTGATTCAAGGACAAATAATTGGTTTATAAAAAATAAAGATGTGTCTGCAAATTTGGCGCCGTGATAGAGATGAAGACGAGAAAGAAAAGAGATTGAGAGAATATTAAATTTAAATACGGTGAGAGAAAATAAAATTTTTTCGGAGTTATTTTGATAATTCTGATTAAAATAATTTAATTAAGAAAAAATAATCTCTCTCGTTAATTACACGTGTTAAAATTTAACTGATGTTACAGAAGATATTACATCGTTGTGTTAACAGGACATCCCGTCCGTATAATTATAGCATTAATTTCTGATATTCCATTTATCCTTGTCTTTTGGTTGACCTAATATGTACATACTAATTAATTGGTTGGGCTTTTCTCAAATGACATTATTGGGCCTAACATAACCAGACAATAATAACGATCATAATTCAGGTCTAATATATTGGTGGAGTGTTGGTACAAAAGCCCATCCCAACAATATAGTATTTGCTGTAGACAATAATAATTCAGGCTTTTATTAAGACAGAAAAAAAAAATGGAGTGGGTCTCATGTACACCTAGGTGTACCGTGCACTCATAGTGCATTTTACAATCGTGTAACTTATTTACAATAAAAAATGCAACTATTTTTTCATATTAATAATTGCACGGTTGAGTATAAATAAATTATATTTTTTAGTATAACAAGTTGCGCGATTCTTAAATGCATTATGAGTACACGGAGCACCTGAATATTTAACCAAAAAAACGATGTGCTTAATGATGTACTGATGTGTGATCGAACGGGCAGTATAAAAATTTCTTATTGGGAAGAATTTCATATCATGTTTCAATTTGTAGGCTGTCTTAACTTTTATTTCTTTCTCAATTCAATTCAAGACTAGACAAAAATATTGACATTCATCATGGATCTTCATATAAATATTGACATTCATTGATCAATATAAGCATACAGTTACAACGTATATCAACTGCAATTTTAAATTTGGTTTACTTACTGCTAGAAATATTAAGTAGCGGAACGTTATTTCATGCATAACAGGAGTCTATATTTGATAAGATCAATATCGGGTCTCTGCAAAAACCCATGAGCTACTAATCTCGCTTTGTACCTCATTACATCATTATTCTCACTTTCTTTTCGTACAAATACACATTTATATCCAACAGAGATAATGTTTCGGGGTATATGTACGATAAAGTCAAGAATATTAGCGAGTCGAGCTCTGCCTCAATTGTTTCTTCCTATTTTACCCAGTCAAAGCGCTTCCGGCTCAACTATTGACTTTTGGGTACTAGATCCAGATTTTAATAGTAAGAGCAATTGTGGCAGTGAACAAGTTGTCGACTACATTGATAAATTTCTCCTGTATTTATAATTTGTATATTTATATCAACCAGATCTTCATCATTTCCCATAATATTTTGATCTGGTCGTTCCGCAATTCTAGTATTTTTATTATTTTGTGCACGTGCTTCATTACTAGAATTTTCGTCTTCGGGAAGAATCTCTTCAAGAGACTTCAAGAGTGACTGAATATATTTGCTAGCTTTAGTAATTACTGCGGACTTATGTCTTACATAATAAGGGGTCCTTTAAGCTTCTGGCGTGTAGGGTCATTAACATATATAATTGCCTAAAATTAGCACATTTACTATTTTTGGTGCATTTACAACAAGTATATGTGCTTTAGTCACTTTTGTATTATCAGTAAATTAAACTGGCAGGTCACTTGGTAAATATTGCAAGTTAATTTATCATTTGAACTTCTAGTTCATTTTGACTAGTGCGTGAATTTTCATATTAAAGATCTTTTATATTCCACAAAATTTCTCGGCATTCATTAAATTTTAAATTCTTATCTCCCCCTAATGCCGAGAAATGGTCTTCATCCAATGTGCAATTAGCCAACTGGGCCGTGAAGTGAGGTACACTGTGGTGGTGATATTGAAAACAAATATTGCACATTCTAATATTTGCAGATGAGAAATGTTTAGTTCTTAAGCACTAGTTATAAAAGGGGAATAATCAAGATATGCAGTGGGTCGGATTTGAATTAGATTAGCACCATGTAAAATTTCATGCCCCCAACATGATATAACTAAGTTGGAATTCTTCAATAATAGTCTAGTAGTTATTTTGATAAAATCTATTAGTAATTCAACTAAACCATTCTCGAGGTGGACGAGATTAAATGCTCAATTTTAATTCTCAATGCCATATAATAATTATTAATGTCATCAAATCGACATTAACCATTCAAATGAATTTTTTGGATAATCTAAAACTTTAAGTTCAATAATATTTGGCAATAAATTTGCTTCAGGCAAATAATATCAGTCCACAAGTATCTTCCTGACTCTATTTAAGAAATATAAAAGATACGATTCCAACTATAGTACGAGAATATCCTACTATAAAACTTTTCCTTTGCACAAACCTCACAAATAAATTAATTTGCATAAGAGGTTATGTTATTCGACATACTATGTAGAATAGAATTAGTCAAAATCCGACTTATTATATTTTGAACCACTCATGTCATAATTTTGAATAAATTTGCTTCAGGCAAATTAGTACATCATTCAAAGAATCATCATTTTCAATGTTCATATTTGTTTCGGGCAAACTAGTACGATGAGGTTCTATTTTGTTCATAATTATATAAGGACTCAAATTTAATAGAAGAGTTTTCATGTATGATTTATACTGTTTTCACTCAAAACAGGTATAGCAGGGTGAATTTCAACATGAAAAGTTCAAGTCAAGAAGTAATACAGTGAAGAGCAAGTTTGATAATTTTCCTTTTAGTTATACAAGATAATATTTTACTATAATTGACTATAAGGAAGACTTGATATAAGCTTTCGTACATAGTTCTGATTCAACAAATTTTTAATTAATCAAATCAGCTACAAGAATAGGTGATAATAGACAAATAAGGAATTTTCACAGGATTCCTAATTTCTACAACAAATAATTCTCAAGCCTATACTGCGACAAACAGTTCTAATTGCTAAAATTTAAAATGAATTAAGCTTTTTACCAGAGCGGAACCCTACGGTAAGGGTTCCTAGTAAATCTAATGGAACATTTGACTGCATAAAAGTCAAAACTCAATGGGAGCTTCAAGTATCTACTTCATCGTCTCATATATAAGGGCACTTCCTTCTGCCTTAGACTCATCTCAGATTTGTAAAGTAACCAACGGGTACAAATGAGAAAACTCAACAAAGAGACAAATCAATGAAAAATAAAAGCAATGGTAATAGAGTCACTTTCCCTTTTCTTAGTTATTATATGCAACGTTTTCTTTGAACCATGAGTATGAAGGAAACTCTTAACCGCATCAAATAGAAACATGACATTCAGAACTCCATAATCTCTTTTCAACTCCAGTAACTAACCAAAATTCGAAATTAAATAACATGTGTAATAATTTCAAAAGAAACAATGGACTATCGAAATTCATTCCCAAATTCTAATTGGTTAGGCTTTAATGAAATAGTTTGTACAACAAGATTGATGTTTTCCTTTTTTGGTAAAAAATCAGTGTAACAGTATAGGAACCTTAATAGATTTGGGATAAATCCTCCCAATTTGAAACCTTTTCTTTCTTAATCTCCAATTCGCTGGAAAATTGCCACACTTCATATGCTAAATAAAACAAACACAATTACTTCAAAATAAAGCACACCATGATTGCACAAAAATATAACCCATGCTTGAAGCTAAAGCAATACACCATTAAAATTAACATTGCGGCGCCGATGCTAAAACGATACACACATAATCTAATCAATAATCCCAGGAGTAGAGAATGATAATAAAGTATGTGAATCTAAATCTATTGAATATAAATTAATAATAAACAAGGGATTAGAGACTTACGTTTTGTGGCACAAAATTTGACGGAAGGGATACTTACTAAATTCTGAATCCTAATCGGTTGGATGCAAAATTAGATTGTAGATCGGCGCTGGGCATTACTTGTCAAACCTTTTGGATCCGACTGCAAACATATAGGAAAGGAATTCAATTAATTTTCTCATAAGTAAACAAATCAATTAGTCAATTCTTATAAACAATATAATATAGGGTATTCAACAATCATAATGCATCACAAATGCATTTCAAAAGTCAAGGAGCGTGATAAAATTAGGAAAAATAATAAATTGATTCATATTTCAGGGAGAAAGAAAGTAATACGTATCTGTTGAATTTGTTCTTGGAACTTCTCTGATCCTGGCTTCGTCGGATTCGTGGCTACGCATGCTATTATGATATGCAAATTCGAAGAGATCGATTTGGCGAACCAAAATTCTAAAAATCAAATTGGTAGAACACCGTGCTGATAACGTGTTATAAAATATAGAACAAACGTAAAAAAAAATAAAAAATTACTGATTTATTTACCCAGTTCGTCCGTAAAGAAAATAACAATAATACCGATTTGTTTAACCAGTTCGTCCGGAAGGACTACAGGGCGACCAAGCCAGAAGAATTTTCATTATTTTCTCTATGTTCTTTTTCAATTCCCAACGTTTACAAGGGATAACATATATATAAACAAAGAGATGGGCCTTAGCCCTAGAAGCCCTATCTAAAGCCAAAAAAGAGTAATATCCACTAAGGGCCCGTTTGCTTGCATTCTCCTTATTGAGCCTTACTAAAAGCCTTTCATTGAGTGGATCAGATTGTCTATATTTCCATCTATTAAGGGTGTTTGGTTCACACAATTTCAGTCCATATAAACACTATTATTCCAGTAATTTTTGATTGGTTCGGTCATATTGGAACAGATTATAACATTGAGATTACCAAATTATCCTCGCCCAAAATTAAATCCCAGAAGCCTCTAACCTTCGTTTCTGCCGAAGAAATCGAAAATGCTGAACCCCAAATTAGCTCTCTTTCTTTTCGAGATGGTGACATATACCGTTTAATCGATGGTTTAAGATTTCTTCCCCAAACGAAATCAACTCTCGTCATAGTCTAGCAGCCAAGGTTCGAACGGAATTGTTGTATATTGTCGGATATATTACTTTATCTTCCTTATTGCTTGATGCTCTTCCACGATCTACAAGTCGATGCGACGGCCGTCGTCTGCTTACCGATGAAAGGTAAGCATATGCGACTTCGTGATTTGGAATTTAGGGTTGTGAGTTTTAATTCTGGAGTGCTTGTATTTCTTGGCACCAATATGCCTTTTTCGATTAAAACTGGAATAAAATTATTTCGGTTGAACATTCTTTGAATTGGGCCTTATTTTTTTTTTCTTTTTTGTGCAATTTTCAGTTTGGTGCAAGAGCATTTCAGTTAGCTGGGAAAAAAAGGGGTTACAAGGTTGGAATTGTGGTGAAGAAGTTGATGAAACTAGGGTTTTTTTTCAGCCCAGAACAAAGAACTCCCCTGGAGCGGCGCGTTTTGCAGAATAATGAAACTAGGTTTTTTTTTTGGTGTTAGGACAGTTATATATAAATCTAAGGGATATTTATGTCATTTTGCAATTAATTTGGGCTGCCCTTAATCGCCTTTATTAGTTATCGGACGACTCAGGCCGGATTCCGTATCTTGGAGCCCGCAAATCTGAATGCGGGCTGACTTATAATCGCAGGCCGCCTTATTTGCAACCAAACAACTTAATACACCTTATAAGCCTATTAATAGGTTGTTATAATCCCAAGCAAACGGACCCTAAATCTAATATAATATATTTACAACAAGACACAAAAAGTCAGACAGAAACAAGATGGAAGTTGTCTATATGCATGTACTCAATTTTATACTCCTTATAAATTATTTTCTTCTATTTTTCCCCTTCTCCACATGATTTGATTTGAAGTACATAAATTTAAATCCAAAATGTAATAAAATCGAAAATTATTTTATAAATATGAAAACTGAAACTACAAAATAATTTTAAAAAACGACCAAAATAAAATCTGACAATTATAGATTATGTACAAAAGATTTTGAATTTCTAAAAAATAACACTATATCTAAAAATAATTAAACAAATTTAGGACAAACAATTTCAACATTTTTATAGATAAATTATTGTGCACAAAATATTTTGAATTTCTATTATATCCCTTATTATTTGAAATGAAAAGACATTTATAGTTAAAAAAAGGAGTTTGACAAGCTCATTTTGGTACGTAATTGACAAGCTCATTTTCGTGAAAAAGTCGCACTAAGTCTATAATAAAATGCTAATATCAATAAAGACAAAATTTTGTATATTCCTGATTCAAGTTATCTAACTTTGTTTTTAATTTATGACATTTGACCATACTCAAAATATAATACGGGTTAAATTTAGTGGGTTAAAAATTTATGGCATTTGATCATACCCAGGACATAATAAGGGTCAAATTTAGTGGGTTGGAAAAATATATTGATACGAGTAAAATGAGTCAAATAATTAAAGTTCACATCATAGACTTAGTTCATGACATGAGAGACTAACTCATTAATAACTATGTCTCGAATGTGAAAACCCATATATATCATCTATAATTTGTCTTGACGTCCATACGATCTATTACCCTATACCTTCAAAGTCAGCAAAAATAAAAATTAAGGTGATTACGATTTTTCTCTTTCGAATATTGTTTCTTCTTTCATCTTAAATAGGTTTTTTTTTCAACTAGCATAAATCACCTCTCTTCCAATATATATTATGAAAAATTACTAATAATTACAAAATTTAGAATCAATTTATTCATAAGTACAAAATGTATTATATATGCAGTTAAAATTACACACAAAAATATAAATATACATACATATATTTGGAATGATATCACATATTTCATAATTGGTGTTTCATTTTGTATTCCATAATATGGATGAATGACACGTGGAATAATAAAAAATATTCAATGAATCAACATACACAAAACTCTGTGTTAAAAATTCAAAAGGATGAAACATCAATAAAATACGAAAAGTAAAATAAGAAAATCGAAGCACATATATATATATATATATATAATTATTTTGTATCTATTAGTCAATTGGAATTCTGAAATGAGGATTAGTAAGCTTTCCTAATATATTAAGGAGAAATCAATGTGTATTCTAAATATGAGACAACATGTAGGGGTAGGAAAAGGACAAGTGGCAACTGGACAAGTGTCGAATTGAGAGCCGCATAAGAATTTGGGAGATAATTTCATTTTTCATCTCGTAATTTAAATTATTTCATTAAAAAAAATTATCTTTCTATAATTTTAGTCTTTTATTTAACCAATACAAATTCTTTTTTTGCCAGAAAATCAAATGTCCACCGGTATTGCACACCTCCGTGAATAAAATTGGGCTTAGGACAAATTTATGAGTTGGAGCCACATGGATAGAATAATTGCTAAAAATACAGAAACACCCAATCATGCTTTTTGCTTTGTCTAATATAATCGTTTTTTTTTTAAATAGTTATTTCAGATTTTGCTTTCTTATTTTTATAATTTTCATATAAATAATATTCACTCCGTCTCAGTCTGACTACTTAATTACTGTGTGCTCAGAGTTTAAGAAAAAACTATTTATTAGTATTTTATGTAATAAAGTGATAAATTGTTGGGGGTAGAAAAAATTATTTATTAGTATTTTATGTGATAAAGTGATAAATTGTTGGGGGTAGAAAGAGTTACTCCATTTATTAACATTTTATGTGATAAAGTGAGTATTTATATTTAAGGAAATGTGTAGTTAAGATTAAGAAGCCTAAAACATAAGTAGTGTAGTTAAGGTTGTGACGGAGGGTAATGTTTTTTTTTGGAAAAATTACAACTAGATACAAGATTTGAGTACAAATAACAATCAGGTACAAAGTGCAGAAAATTTGAGCTAAAATACGATCGTAATTTTTTGCACTTTGTACATGGTTGTAATTTTTTGGGTGACTTTGTAGTGGAAAGTTTTTTTCCCTTTTTTTTAAGAATTTACTTATATATATTTTTATTGGTATTATCAGAGATTATTTATAATTATATATAAAATGATTATGTTTCAAAGTTTATACGCAGGTGGCTCCAACTCATCAATTTGGCTGGAAGGCGGAAGCCCCAATTTTATTCACGTATGTTAGCCACACGTATGCAAATATTCCAACATAAATTTAATTTAATATTTTAGTAGAAAAGGACCAAATTAGACACCTTTGAACTAAAAGTGAAAAATTATCCCGAAATATGATAACGATCTTTAAAGGCAATTTGATTTTTTTTTTGAAAGAAATGACAATTGATTATGAGTGCGGTTAATTTGATTTATTGATTAACATATACTCGAACTTAATTTATGAAATTTATTTATAGGTCACAAGCTTAATTGTTCGGGTCTGATTCAATTTAGCAAATATATAAATGGTTAAAAATCTTGTCAATTCATAATAGGTAAAAAAAGAAGTGAATCATAAATGAATTCCCATAATTGGGCTTCAAATATATTTAGTCTCATAAGTTTTTTTTGTCGTCGATTTAGTCCCAATAACTTTGAGAATGTCCCATTTTAGTCCCAAATCGTAAAACAACGTCGTTTTTGTTTTTTTAGGGCTTTTCGTTGATAATGTGACTTTAACCGCCACGATGTCTTTATCACGTAGTTTTTAAAGTGTGTTTGGCTAATTCTTGCCGTCAATTATGTTTTAATTTCAAGTTTAAAATTTTAATTATATATGCTTGAAATTACAGTTAAAAAAAAAATATCGTGGCAAATCTAGTCACAACATTCATTTGAAAAAGCCCCAAATAAAAATGGCAAAACGACGTTGATCCGCCGATTTGAGACTAAAATTGAACATTGTTTATTGGGACTAAATCGACGATAAAAAAATTTATGAGACTAAATCTATTTAAGACCAAAGTTGTGATTCAAACTCTAAGTAAAAATGTAAATTTTATTAATTAAATATCAAAATACTAATTTTACACTTTTACGAGCTAGATATATTATATATATCAACTCATCAAGCTAGTTCAATTTATTTGATATGATCATCAAATATTGTTAAAATGATCTCCTGTCAAGCCACACATGGATCGATCTCATAATAATTGGTATTTTGTCGTATTTTTTATATATATATACACGCGATCATATATATATTAATTGATATATTGATGGATGATATATGTATATGTAATTCGACGTTGTGCATTCATAGTGTATTTTTAAAACATATATAAAATTTGTTACGATGAAATGTGCAATTTAATTATTTCATGAATCTAACTGTGTGTTTTAGTGTTAAAAAAATTGTATATTTAAATACAACAAATTATATATTTCAAAAATATATTATGAAATGCATAACGATCCGATCACGTAAGACCTACCCATATAATTTATATTAAAGTCAACAAAATACATGAACATATATACACAAAAGTACGTATATATAAGTAATTACGCAAACTAGATATGAGGTGATGAGCTTTATTAATTTCGTTGAGAATATATTTAAAAGTTATATTGCACGTAAAGTACAAAGTGTTACATTAATCCTATGCCAAACTCGATCTTCTGAAAATCATATACAGCTTCAATTTCCCATGCATGCAATTGGGGTGAAATAAAAGTAGGTGGCCATTTGTTGAAGAATGTTGCGAAGCAGTTGGATGGTGATCGATCAATGGGGGGCTGTTTGAAGCCTTTATTAGCAGATAATATATAAAGCAAACTTATACTAGTATTAAGTAAGAAAGGATATGAGGGAGGACGCGGATAACATATATATGTATATATATATTATATTATATTATATTATATTATATTATATTAATTGGTAGATAATTAATAAGTGATGAAATTAGGAAGGTGGTTATGCAAATGGAGATGGAGATGGTGGCTGAGTTAGAGGTGGCGGTGTTGACGGTGGTTGAGATAGAGGTGGCGGTGTAGATGGTGGTTGAGTTAGAGGTGGCGGTGTGGAAGGTGGCTGAGTTAGAGGTGGCGGTGCAGATGGTGGTTGAGTTAGAGGTGGCGGTGTAGACGGTGGTTGAGTTAGAGGTGGCGGTGTGGATGGTGGTTGAGTTAGAGGTGGCGGTGTGGATGGTGGCTGAGTTAGAGGTGGCGGTGTGGATGGTGGCTGAGTTAGAGGTGGCGGTGTTGACGGTGGTTGAGATAGAGGTGGCGGTGTAGATGGTGGTTGAGTTAGAGGTGGCGGTGTGGAAGGTGGCTGAGTTAGAGGTGGCGGTGCAGATGGTGGTTGAGTTAGAGGTGGCGGTGTAGACGGTGGTTGAGTTAGAGGTGGCGGTGTGGATGGTGGTTGAGTTAGAGGTGGCGGTGTGGATGGTGGCTGAGTTAGAGGTGGCGGTGTGGATGGTGGCTGAGTTAGAGGTGGCGGTGTTGACGGTGGTTGAGATAGAGGTGGCGGTGTAGATGGTGGTTGAGTTAGAGGTGGCGGTGTGGAAGGTGGCTGAGTTAGAGGTGGCGGTGCAGATGGTGGTTTAGTTAGAGGTGGCGGTGTAGACGGTGGTTGAGTTAGAGGTGGCGGTGTAGACGGTGGTTGAGTTAGAGGTGGCGGTGTAGATGGTGGTTGACTTAGAGGTGGCGGTGTGGATGGTGGCTGAGTTAGAGGTGGCGGTGTGGATGGTGGCTGAGTTAGAGGTGGCGGTGTGGATGGTGGCTTAGATGGAGAACTAGGTGGCTGAGATGGAGGTGGAGGGGGTGGTGCAGTTGGTGGTTGAGTTGGCGGTGATGTTGGAGGTGGTGGTGATGGCGGAGGCGGTGGTGGCCGAGGTGGTGGTGGTGATGGAGGAGGCGGTGGTGGCCGAGGTGGTGGTGGTGATGGAGGAGGCGGTGGTGGCCGAGGTGGTGGTGGTGATGGAGGAGGCGGTGGTGGCCGAGGTGGTGGTGGTGATGGAGGAGGCGGTGGTGGAGGTGATGGAGGAGGAGGTGGTGGTGGCCGAGGTGGTGGTAAACAAAGAAATGGAAAAAGGAGCAAAGGAATGGGTTAATTATTGGCAAGGTAGCATTAGCATTTGCAAGGAGAGTGAACATCAATAAAACTGGAACCCATATTTTGGTTGCCATTTTAATTGATGATCAATTGTTTCACTCTATGCAAAAAATAGAACGAATGGTGTTCATATATATAGCCAAAAAAAATAAGTGAGGGTAATTCTTCAGATTAATTTTGCTTTCCATGGTACATTCCCATTTCCAAGGGCCTTTGTTCATTAATTAAAGTTAGGCAATACATTAAATTTTAATTTATTTATATATTTTAGAAAATAATTTAAATTGGTATACATCTTTTTTTTTTTTTAATTTTCCAAATCAAGAAAAGAAATTAATCAAAAGTTGTAAGTACATTAAAAAAAAGACGGTGACTAGACCCAACATTTAGCGGCTCGGATCCACTATTCCATTTCCCTATTCCATCTATTATTCCACATCTTAAATTAATGACAAATTATAAATCTCACAATATCTAAAAAATGAGAATAACACCTTAACATAACCGAGATAATCTATTAAAAAAATTATATTTATTTAAGCAAAATTAATTAATTCCTACCAAATCTCATTCCAAAAAAATCTTATAAAAAAAATTATAATTAACTAATTTAAACTATATATATATATATATATTAATAAAAAATTAAGTTTATTAATTATAAATCAGAGTACGTCTATTGCAATAATAGTCTATCATATATAAACTTAAATCCAATAAAAAACATAAGAACTTATTAGAAGAAGAAAATAATTTTTATTTTTGACGTATTTATAATTAAATTTCATATTCTAAAATTTGTATATCTTAATATATTAAAATATATGCATATTAGTGACATATGTATATAATTTTATATTCTAACATTTGAATTATTTTTCCTTTTTTTTCCAAAAAAAAAATAAAATATATTTGTATTATTTAGATACAAATATTTATATTAATTACATTAAATTTAATTATAAACACGTACAAATTTTATATGTATTTATCGAGTTTACTTGTAAAATTTTATACTAATACTTTTAGATATTGAAGTTTTCATATTTTATTTTGAGAAACTATATTTACAAACATGACCTTTCAATTATCACGCTTAATACTATTTTATAATGTAAATCATATCTTTCAGTTACCACTACTAATACCCTTATTGTAACATAAGTTATACCATTCAGTATCACGAGTAATACTCTTTTTATGGTAATAAGTCATACCCTTCAGTTATCACAATTAATACATTTTAATAATATAAGTCATATCCCTTAATTAATTTTATGAATTCAGTGTAAAAACTTGTTCACCTTATATTTTATTTTTTTTTATTTTTAATAGCTTACGCTTTTTTTTTTTTTCTTCTAATAATTTTTCATATTTTTTATTAGATTTTAAAATTTATATGATAGATTAAAATTTTCATATTTTTTATTAGATTTTAGTTTATATATGATAGAGCAATATTGCAATATATATACTCTAATTTATAATTAATAAACTTATTTTTTGATTAATATATATGTAGTTTAAATTAAATTATTATATATATTTTTATAAGATTTTTTTGGAATGAGATTTGGTAGGAATTAATTAGTTTTGTTTAAATAAATATAATTTTCTTAATAGATTATCTGGTTATATTAAGGTGTTATTCTCATATTTTTAGATATTGTAAAATGCATACTTGTCATTAATCTTAGATGTGGAATAATAGATGAAATAGAGAAATGAAACAGTGGATTCGAGCCGAACATTTAGAGCATCCATAAAGATCCATTCAATGAGTGTTTAAACACTGAATGGATGAAAGTTAGTGTTTAAAACAATTATGAGTATTTTTAGATTAAATAGAGAGTGTCATCCATCAAAAGAGATTGATGAAAAAGAAAATGTACTTTTTTTCCATGTGATGACATGAGAGAGAATTTAGTTTCAACCTTTCAATTTTTTTTATTTAAGCTTTTAATATATGTAAATTTATAAATTTTTAATATATTTAAATTTTAGATTAATTTCAAATATGCATGTGGATCTAAAATTTTAACAATCTTTAACATAATGAACTCCTCATCATTAATGAAGTTGTTAAAAATTAAATTTAGGGATTAAATTTTTTTGTAGTCCTGTAACTTTGTATCGTTTTGAAATTGGTCCCGATTGTTTTGACTTTTTTATTTTGGTTCTGTAAGTTTTCTAAAATTTTGAAATTGGTTTTTTTCTTTGCCGCAAATAGGTACCAAGCAGGTAAATACCACATATGTAATTATTTTATTTTTCTCTTTAATTTCGAAGCGCCACTTGAACTTTTTTAATCCTAATAATTTTGGTCAGGTTTTAGGTCGGGTTTAAAACAATTTGTATATTAAAAGACAAAGTGAATCGGGTCAATTTACTTTGTCTAAACTGACCTAAAACTAAAAAAATTAAATCAACAAAAGCAGAAAACCACTCACCCTTCTTTAAAAAATACGAAAAAAAAATTCGATACAAATTATTTGGATTAAAAAAATTTAGGTGGCATTTCGAAATTAAAGGAAAAAACAAAATAATTACATAGGTGACGATTACTGTTTTGATGACTGCTACAACAGGTTAAATGATCAATTCAAAATTTTTGATAACTTACATGACCAAAATAAAAAAGTCAAAACAATCGAGACCAATTTCAAAACGAAGCAAAGTTAGAGGACTACAAAAAATTTAAACCCTTAAATTTAATATAAAGTAATTTTTAAAAAAATATATAGTATTGGTTGTTAAAGATCAAGTGTTCAATTAATTAGTGTTCAAGTGTTTAGAAATATACATCTAAATGTTTAATTTAATAATTTACTTTTTTTTTTTTTGTAAAGCAAAAGAGGTTACGAAAGCAACCCCAACAAATATCGGGAAGACCATTTACAGAAGCGGAGGCTCGACCCAATAATATGGACTCTCGTGAAGGCGAGAGATCCGTGCTACGTTATATGCCACAACATTGACATTTCGACTAACCCAAACTACTTTGAACCGGACATTCCTCAGCAAAATGCTTCGACATGCTTCCACCAGGTCCCCATAAGAGGTCTCATCATCCGGCCCTGAGTCTAATGCATCCGAATGTAAGCGTGATCGGCCTCAAAAAATTACATCAGTCAAACCCATCTGCTCAGCCCACGAGAGAGCTTCATACACACCCCATGCATCTCCTTCTTTGACATTCATCAACCCATCTCGATGTTGGACTCGCATGGCAATGCAAGTCACCCCCCAGAATCCCTAAGTACGGCTCCAATACCCGTCTGCAAATAATTCTCAAAAAGGTTGATCAACGCTCATCTTCAACACCGCCCCCGCCATCGCGGCGCACTGTGGGCTTCCATGTAGACCAGGGGGACGAACCCGAGTTTGCTTCCACTCTGCCAGAAAACATACCACCGAGAACACTACTTGAGTTGGGGTCGACAGTTTATCATTCCACACAACCTGATTCCTGTTTCGCCAGACGCCCGCATAATGGCCATTAGACGATCGGCCTCTTCAACCTCAAAGTCGTTCAGCACTCGCATAAAAAGCTCACTGTGATTATCAACCAAATAGCATAATCTATCAAATTTGCCCCATTATCAGCCACTCTCCCAACATCTTTTTGCAAAGTTGCAATCCACGAAAAGGTGCCACAATGACTCCCTAACCCCCGGAACATTACAAACAGGGCATTGCGCTGTTACACCCGGGTACCATCTGCAAAGCTTAGCTCGAACCGCCAACCACCCCTTGCACAACCTCCAATAGAACACCTTAATCCTCGGAGGAATGCATTTTTCCATAGTTTAGACCAAGGTGTATCATCATTATTCCACCTCCCTGAGATGACTCTCATAGCTAGGTGGTACGCAGATTTCACGGTGTATTTTCCATTTGGTGAAAAGTGCCAAAAAATGGAATCTGGAACCCCTCGGTATTTGGATTTGAAAGCAAAGATATCTGTGATGCATCCTCATTTGAGAACGCCTCTGTTATGACCTCGACATCCCACTCCCGTGAACCCGGAATAAAGAAGTCTTTGACCATCATGTCTTCAAAGCCAGCCCAGGGACTGCAGGAGTATGTACATGGAAAGAGCTATCATCGTTCAACCAAGGGTCTGCCCATATCCTCACCTTATCACCCTCTCCCAGTTTCCATCGAACACCTCTCCGAACAATATCCATGTCCGTATGAATACCACGCTAGGTGTAGCTAAAGGCAATTTCGATTGAGCCTCCAAATCATCACATTGTGGGAAATATTTTGCTTTCGAGGATTAAATTAATCGGTGCATTCGGGATTCTTGACACGCCACCCTAGTTTACCGAGCATGGTTATATTAAAGATATGCAAATTTCGGAAACCCATACCACCTTCATTCTTATGATTACATATCGATTCCCACGTTTTCCACATAACCCCCTTTTTCGGATCCACGCCATGGCCCCACAAAAAAGAATTAAGCATTTTGTGGAGTTCATCAAGAAGAGAATTAGGAAGGAGAAACGTACTCATGCAGTAAGCCGGAATGGTTTGCGTTGCGGCTTTAATTAGTACCTCTTTCCTGGCTTTTGACAACTTCTTGTTACGCTAACCTTGCAACCTTTCCCATAATCTATCCCGGATATATCTTAAGATATCACTCTTCGAGCGGCCTATCAGGGAAGGTTATCCCAGGTATTTGCTTGTATTTAGTCCAGTCGAAACCCCCATTATTTGCTTCAATTTTGCCCGTTTCTCCATGGGAACATTAGTACTGAAAAATATCCCGGATTTCATGTAATTTATGGCCTGACCCGAGGCCCGCTCATAAAGATCCAAAGATTCCCTCAAATTCAAACATTCCTCCCTAGTGGCTTTACAGAACAGAAGGCTATCATCTGCGAAAAGCAAGTGGGAGACCGATGGGGAACGCCTACTCAACGAACATCTATGCAACCGTCCCCTTCTATTTTACCACCGGAGAAGACTCGAGAGGACATCAACATAGATTATGAAAAGGTAGGGGGAGAGTGGATAACCTTGCCGAAGTCCCCAGCCCGGAGAGATCGGGCCAACAATTTGGTCATTTACCGCGAAAGAATACGCCACGGACCTCACTCACATATTCATCCAATTTACCCATGTAGCGGAAAAGCCCATTTTAACAAGGACCTCATTTAGGTATCTCCGGTCTATGCGGTAGTATGTCTTTGGCGATATCCATTTTCGATTGCCACATCCCCCTTTTCTTTTTTTTACGCCGGAGTGTAACGTTTCAAAAGCAATGAGTACATTGTCTGGATTAGACGACCCAAAACAAATGCGGACCGAGATTCGTCAATTAATCCCGGAAGAATCTTCTTCGACGATTGCACAACACCTTGGAGATAATTTTATATACTACGACATTGCATAGCGAAATAGGTCGAAGGTCCTCATAGCTTTGAGGGTTGTCACATTTAGGGATAAGGACAACTGTTGTATCATTCAACCCCTCTATGAAACGTCCTTCGTCAAGCCATGCCATGCATGAACGTACGATCTCCGTGTTGGGGTTATACTGTAAAGTGTGCTTTTACTTTATATATAACCAAATTGAATTTCTTATTTATTTACTGAAATAAATTATTTATCACTGTTGCATTAAATATGATTGAATTTTATATATATTTACTGCATATATGTTCATTAAATCGTAGGTGTTACATTGTAGTTAATGTGGTGATACCAGATCACAGAAGATCACATTAACAAATCCTTGTAACTAAGTACAAATTCACAACCTAGATGGAAATGAACAATTCGCCGTGAAAGGTTGAAGTGTAAGGCTCAGATTGGCCTGTCTTGACCAAGAGATTACATTAGTGCATTATGATGCGCTGAATAGGACCTATAACGAGGATATATTATTCAGTACTGAATATGGAAGAATTAGACCTCAGTGGTTCGTTATTTCTTAATCTCCGTTCCTTAAATAGGATCGTGTGAAATTAATAACTATTGATTTGACTTATGTTGGGTAGAGAGTCATTGTGACTCGATACTTTATATCTTGGGCAAATTTATTAGTTACACGACGATTGCTAAGATTTAATACGGAGAATCTTGATGCAAGTACGTCTTGCGTGATTTGTCCCCTTGGGAGGCTCAGAAGATTTATCATACCAAATCTTGCAAGTGGAATTAGTTTCAGGTATGGATAATAATGTTGAGTCATTCTTAAACCAAGGATAAAATATATTAATTAATATAAAGTTTTTCAGTGGCTTGAATTAATTAATGGACTAAGATAATCTTAAACACGGAAATAATAACAAGGGAGCCATATTACAATAATATGGGTTAAGATGGATAGTGCAATATTAATTATGTAGTGAGATTAATTAATATTTATGGGCTTGAATAATATTGTGGCTCAATATTGAAAATTCAAAGTCCATTAGAAGGTCTAATCTTAATTCTCCTAAAGGCCCCTTTAGTAGACCAAATACAAAGTCCAATAACTGAAAAATGTGATTAAAATAAAAGAACTATTGTTGTCTTATTTTTTTCCAATATTTTCAAAAATATTAAGAGGGAGAAAAAAATTTCTTGATTTTCTTGAAAAGATTTTTATGGAATAAGTATTCTTGAGATACAAGTTTATCCCATAAATTCAAGAAAAGTCAAAGATTCTTTTTTCTTCCTTTTATTAATGAAATTTTCAAATTTATAGTAATGTGAGAAGAAAATATATTTTGTAATTGTTATGGAAATAAAATATATGATATATATTCAAGATTGTATCTTGGGAAGATACAAAGAAATTTCCTAAGCCCTAATTATCTCAAAAATTTCACCCCTCTATGTATCTATAAATAAGGGAGGAATTTTTCATCCCCAATATAATTCCATGTGTTGGAAAAATTAGAAATCCACAAAGGTGGTGGCATATATTTTTCTTTTTTCCCTTTTGTTGATTGTTCGCGAGTTTCCTACCACCAGATCGTTGAACAAGGACGTGGGAATACTAAAGAAGGACTTTGGATGTGTTCGTTGAACCGTTGCTTATCTGTCTCCATTTAATTCGCCAAAAAAGTACGTCTTACGTAACTCCTAGAAATCCGCAAGTGTATGATTTACTTGGCTTTATTATATGCATGATGTGTTGTTGCTATTTGATTATTATTCGAATTAATATATGATTAATTCATGCTAGTAATAATTAAATAATTTAAATTTAAATTGTATCTCGAATAGATCTAGGCACCCTATTTCCCAACAACTGGTATCAGAGCCTCGGTTTTGAGCTCTGTGATTTAGATTGTAATTTAAATTGTTGTTCATTAAATTTTGAAAATTGGATAGTAGAATTGTTAGATCTTTTTGCAGGTATCCAATTGTCATGGTAATTTAATATGTGGATCAAGTGAGTAGAAAGGAAAAATGTCAATTCATGGCCAGAAAGATAACAAAACTATCAATTTAAGGCCTTAAAGATTTTTCCTATCGATTCAAAGCCTGGAAGATAGAAAACTATTGATCCAGAGCCTGAAAGATAAAAACTATCAATTTGAGGCTCACACGTTTTAAGGTCATGTTTGACACTTATATTTCATATCCTTATTTCATGTTCTTATTTTTTTAATTTTTAGGGTTTACGGTTCAAGGTTTACAGTTCAGGAGGTTTAAGGTTCATGGTTTAAGGTTTAGGTTTAATCGTTTAGGGTTTAGGGTTTAGTGTTCAGGGTTTAGGGTTTTAGTGTCATAGATGACCTTAAAATTTATAAGCCTCGAATTGATAGTTTTTATCTTTCAGACCCTGGATTGGTAGTTTTCTATCTTTCAGGCCTTGAATCAATAGAAAAAATCTTTCAGACCCTGAATTGATAAAACTTTTTTTTTTCTTCTAATAAAGATATATATATGTATTTTCATTGCAAAATGGGTAAATATATATATATATATATATATATATATATATATATATATATATATATATTTAATGGAAGATGGGTAGATATCTTTATTTTTTTTAAATGGGTGTGTATATATATAGATATAGATTATGCACAACATATTTGATTTGATAAATATCATTCTCTGCATATCAAAAGTTGATCTATTTAAAACTTATTTTGACAAAGATTTGAACAAAAAATTAGATTGAAATAAATATCAATATAATAATTATAATTATAATAATGGTATAATAGAGAATCGGGGATATATTGTGATATTATACAACTAAAGTAAATACGAAACTGGTTACTATATTTTTGTTGATTGGATTTCCATGTAATTTAAACCCATCTTAAAAGAGATTTTGTTGGATTTTTTTTATTGACAATGGTTATGGAAAATTAATTTTTAAATAGATCTATCATATTTATTTTTAAAAATTATTTTATCATTTTAAATTCTAATAAAAAAATATCTCGATAAAACACGAAAAAAAATGTGGTGTGAAGAAAAAGTACAGACGGATGAATTATTAATTTTACTCTTTTTAATATTTTCATATAGGACAAATTAAATGTGAAATTCACATTAATATTTTTAGCACAACCCCACCCTCCACATGTGAAGGTAAAGGATTAGGGGCGTTTGATTCACGAGACTTGATTCATTATGTATGATAAGATTGAGTAAGATTGAGTGAGATTTAATTGATTGGACTTGATTTGTTTGAATCAAAATATGCGTTTGTATTGTAGAATTTGATTGAGGGATTAAATGTGATACCTATTGAAATGTCATAAATACCCTTAAATTGCATTTAAACATTAGAATGACAACTTGTAATATTGCATTTGAGATATATATGTTATATTCCACTTTTCACATGAGATTGTCATATCCCTTCATAGAGAAATTTAATATATTTTATACCCGGACTTAAAGGATATCATGGACCCCATCCTACAAATCAAACGATAAATTAGTTGAAATTAAAATCTTAATTGTAATCTATCCCGATCAATCCCACGAACCAGACGGGACATTAATGGATTACTAAAACAAAATGGTCTTCATTTTATCGTACATACGAAAAAACACTTTATACAGTACATGTTTATTTTCTTAGCTTTCAATTTTTTAGTTGCTAATTTACCATTTAAATTTCGATAAATGAATCCGTCAGTAATTTTGAAAATGAGTTGTACAATATATCGTACATACTAAAAAATGATTTCATTGACGTCCAAAAAAAATGAAAGTGAGTTGTACAATTTATGGTGCCGGTTATCAACCACTTATGCCCATTCGAATTCGTCCAATTGAAAAGGTTCGACATATATATTTATTCGTGTCATAATATAGTGGGATAAGTACTGCACCTGATAATTCTAGCCGGAAAGGACTTAATTAGAAAGATATTTGACAAATATAAATGGAAATTTCAATTTTACCACCTTGATTAATTGTACTTTAATCTCTCTCCACATTTTCCTAGTTCCTCACTTCCTCTCTAAATCTAGTTTTGCCAACTTTTACTGTTTGTCATTTATACCTGGTTGTTCTGTCCACCCCGAAAAATGAGTTGAGTAAGTTATCCAAAAAAAACTAAAAAAATATAAAATCCGCGTTAGCCTAATTGGCTATGATACCATATAAAGAAAAAATGAGTGGAAAAAATAATTTATGTATATATTAAATAATAAATAAATATAAATACAATGTGTTTAATGTTTTTTAATTAGATATGGGATACAAAACAAGTGCGTAATACTCCATCAGTCCCGTAATAACATGAACACTTTCCTTTTCGGTCCGTCTCATAATAACGTGCACACTTGCAAATAAAAAATCTCAATAAACTTCATCCTCACAATATCAACAATATTACAGAAAATATCATTACTTTTGACTTCACGTATGCACATAATTCAACTTCTTTCTTTATTTTATACATATAAATTTACAAAATTACCCCTAAAAATTCTATGCATTATTACACTTTCTTAATATGTGTGCGCTACACATAATGAACACTATTTTGGGACGGATAGCGTTTGACTGAGCTTATTTTAGGCGTTTTATAAGTTTCAAATATTTTATAAGTTCTTGAAAAAATTTACAAAATGTACTACTGTTTAAATAATTTATAAATTATTAAAATATTTGATTAATAAAATTTATAAATTATTTGATAATAAAAAAAATAATTTTTTAATTCTAATTTAATATAAAAAATTATATATATATATATATATATATATATATATATATATATATATATATATATACTGTGATGGGATGTCTAGGGGTTGGTTGGCTGGGTGCATGGATGGTGGGTGGTAGGTTGGGGTGTAGCTTTTGTATATTGCAGGAGTATTAAGGTAAGTAATTTGAGTTCTACTTTGTTTATGAATGTTTATTGCAATTGTGTAATTTGATTAAATCATTATTGATTATGAATATTTATTGCAATTGTGTAATTAAATTAATAATTTTATTTTGTGTATTGCAGAGAGTATTAAGGTAGGTAATTAGAGTTCTATATTAATGTGTAATTAAATTAATGATTTTGTGGTTTGTATATTGCAGGAGTATTGAGATAAAGTATTTAAGTTTTGAATTGATTACGAATGTTTATTGCAATTGCAATTGTGTAATTTAATTAAATCAGTATTGATTATGAATGTTTTTTGCAATTGTGTAATTAAATTGTTGATTTTGTTTTGTGTATTGCAGGGAATATTAAAGTAAGTAATTTGAGTTCTATATTAATGTGTAATTTAATTAATGATTTTGTGTTTTGTATATTGCAGTAGTATTGATGTAAATAATTTGAGTTTTGAATTGATTATGAATGGTTATTGCAATTGTGTAATTTAACTAAATATTTAATTTAGGGTTTATTACTGTGTTTAGTAGTTTGTACTTCTAATGTTTGATTTGTTAATTTAGCATGAGTTCATGTGAGCTTGAAGACCAATTGTTTCCAAATCTTGAATTCTGGTTTATATTAGTGTTTCTTTTAATTTGATGAATTTGTTAATCTGATTTTGTTTTGTATATTATAGGGAGTATTGGTGTAAGTAATTAGAGTTCTAAATTGGTTGTGAGTATTGATGTAAGTAATTTGAGTTCTAAATTGGTTGTGAATATTGGTGTAAGTAATTTGAGTTCTAAATTTATTGTAACTGTTTATTGCAATTGGGTAAAAGTAAGCTAGGTCAAGATGACATCCCTCTTATCTAATGGTAATATTAGTTATGATATGACCGACTTTATGTTAAAACTCAAAGTACTTCGTAAATTTTTTTAAACAGTGATAATTTTTGTGCATAAGAGTGACAATTTTTATGAATAACAATGATAATAAAAAAATCGAGTTCACACAAGTTTTTGTCATCTATTAATTATCATTGTTCAAGAGAATATCTAATTCCATATGTTCCTAAAGATTTTATTGAGAAATCTACATTAATATTACTAATATATTTTTTTATATATTAAACAATACTAAAAATGTATAATTTAATTTTTTTTATAAATCTATTAAGTATCTTTATTCAAAAGAATATCTAATTTCAATCAAATATATATTTTACGAAATCTCTCTGAAAATCTAATTGTTAAAAGATTTTAAAGAGTCATAACTAATCATATCTATGTAAGATTATATTTATATAATTTCTATTAATTATCTTTATTTTAAAGAATATAGAGAGAAATCTAATTGTTTGAAGGATTATACGCATATAATATTAAAAATAAAGGAGTTTTATCAATTCAGGATTCCGAAAGATGGTAAAAGCTATCAATTTAAGGTCTGAAAGATTTTTTCTATCGATTCAAGACCTGAAAGATAGAAAACTATCAATCAAGGGCCTGAAAGATAAAAACTATCAATTTGAGGCTTATAAATTTTAAGGCTATGTTTGGCACTAAAACCCTAAACCCTGAACATTAAACCCTTAACCCTAAACGATGAACCCTAAACCTTGAACCATGAACCCTAAACCCCTGAATCGTAAACCTTGAACCGTAAACCAAAAAAAAATAAATAAAATAAGAAAATGAAATAAGGATATGAAATATAAGTGTCAAACATGACCTTAAAATGTGTGAGCCTCAAATTGATAGTTTTTATCATTCAGGCCCTGGATCGATAGTTTTCTATCTTCCACGCCTTGAATCGATAGGAAAAATCTTTAAGACCTTAAATTGATAGTTTTACCATCTTTCAGGCCCTGAATTGACATTTTTTCCAAAAATAAAACTATATCTATAATTAAATTAATTTACATTAATATTGTAAACTTTTTATTAATCCCGCGAAATTCGCGGGGTTACGTACTAGTATATATATATATAGAAAATGAAGTATAACTAGAAGATTAGACAATTGATTCACAATTAAAAGGAACTCCAAAAAAACCTGTTGAATGAACCGCGCATCATGAAATTAGAACATACAAGGGGTACTGTTTGTAAGAGATAACACTTACGAAAAATTGATTAAAAATATTAGTGATTATAAAAAATTTAATTAATATTAAAAAGTGATAGTATTTGTAAAAATTATTCAAAAAAAATAATAATTGTATTTGCAAAGAAATTACTAGTATTTAAAAAAGATTTACTATAAGCTATTCACACTCTTTACAACTTTTAACTTATAACTTTTGACAACTTATTTAACTTAATAAAACAAAAAAATTCAAATTTTTTCTACACACAATTCTAAGTGACTGCACTTATAATTTTTTTTTTCAAAACTCAACCATATGCGCTTAGCTAGCCAAAATGTTTATGTTTTTGGCTTTTAATTATTCGTGTTGGACGGTGCATGTATATGCCAATTGCCAAGTAATACTGTATTAAATCATAGTTTTTCACAAGTCAAGCCTAATATGGCCAGAATTATAAATATATATATGCGAAACCTAAAACGGTATTAAGAAAGTAGATAATAAAACCTTAATGAAGTGGTCTAACTTTAATTAATGATCTACGACCCACTTAGAGATTAACTCAAGAAAAGGCAAAATCTGAAGAATTGCCCTCGCTCATTCTTGCCTATATATATGAAACAGTACATCCATTGTGTTTTTGCATAGAGTGAGCAATTAGCACCCAATTATATATTATTAATCAATATATCAAATATGGAAACCAAAATATGGATTTCAGCTTTATTGATGTTCACTCTCGTTGCAAATGCTAATGCTACTATTCCAATCATTTGCGCCATTTTTCCAGATTTTTTTTCTTTGTCCTCTCCTCCGATCTCCACCACCACCACCACCACCACCACCTTCTCCCCGTCCACCACCACCACCACCATCTTCGGCGCCTGCTCCTGCACCCGCATAATCATGATCATTATATCTTCGGATTTACGTTCTATCAAAATTATATTTGATAGATTAATTTCAATTATATGTTATGTATAATAAGACGTGCATCTTTCTATTATAAAACCACTTCCTAGAAGAATCTACTTTGGTCACATGAAATTAATCGACTCGGATTTCATCAAAGTCTCTAGCTTTGGAGGAATTGCTCTATATATATATATATCTCATGGGATGTTGAAGTAGTGAATTTTAGTGCAAGTATAGTTTATATGTTGATGTACGTGCGTACCTGTGTACTTTTACATATAAATTATTAATAGATCGATCAATTTGAACTTTATCCGTTGACTTGTTTGCTTCACTAGCTATTATTGCTGTTCTTCATATTTAATTTTCCTTATTTGCTTGTGTTTTAATTAGTTTCTGGTGACCAAATATACAATTTATGATGTCGGTTTTATCGGCGACTATATTAGTAGATCAATACGAATTTGTCTAATTGAAAAGGGTCGATATATATAAAATATATAGCAAAATTTTGTATGCACCAACATCGTTTAATTCAAATATATTTTTGACATGCAACTCGATCGTTGATTATTAAAATATACAATTTATTTTTACTAATAAAAATTACATGTTTCGATATAAATAAATAGCATATATTAAAAATACACTTGTGTTTTTAGTGTTTCACTGTGTGCATCTGATGCACAAGAAATTTACTCTAAGTATATATTACTTCTAACTAAATTTCACACGTATACGCATTACATGAGGTAAAAAATTATTTTACTCTCTAATAAAATAACTCAGGTTCATTTAGGTGCACCGTGCACTCATAGTAGAATCGTGCAATTTGTTATACTGAAAGATGCAATTTCTTTACACTGAACCATGCAAACTATTTTTTCATATTAATTAATTGCACGATTCGGTGTAAACAAGTTGCATGGTTCTAAAATGCACCATGAATGCGCAGTGCATCTGGTTGCATACAAGATAATAAGACATAACCCCCTATTTTTAGTCAAGTTTCATTTAAAAAATTATAATTATCAAGATTTTTAATTTTATTCATTTTTCGTCAAAAGAATAATTTTTTTGGAGCATTACACCCTTAATGAATTAAAGAAAATTGAAAAAAAAAAGGTACATGGTTGTAGCTGTGTAGCTTATAAGATTTTAGAAAAATGAATTAGAATATTAATGTTTATTTTTTTTTAAGCTTACAAACTGTAAAGAGCTTATTATATGTGTTAAACATTTTAATTTACTAAATCTTTTTAGAAATTATAAATTCTTAAATAATTTATAAGTAATTTTAAAGAATCTATATATAAAAAATGAAGTATAACTAGAAGATTACACAATTGATTAACAATTAATTAAAAGGAACTCCAAAAAAACCTGTTGAATGAACCGGTCATCATGAAATTAGAACATATAAGGGGCCCGCATGGGCGTAGCTCAGTTGGTTCCTGGGAGACTGATTGCTACAAGGACGCAGGATCGAGTCCCGGGCCTTGATAGCAGGGGAGTTTTATCCTCCAATGGGGGATAGCTCATTCATGGGCACAGAGACAATCGATCCTCCCACCTAATGGGCCGCTAAGTCATCATGATTTACCACCTCCACCATTCCTGTCGGACCGAGGGGTGGGGGCCCTGGGGGCGAGGGCTTCGCCTTTTGCTACAAGAACATATAAGGGGCACTGTTCGTAAATTACTCTAAGGTACAAAATTACTCTAAAGTACAAAATTCTGGGAAAAATTACTCTAAGGTACAATGTACAAAAAATGGTTTGCACTTTAGTTCATAATGTTATAGTAAGATAATTCAGTCTACGAGTGAGATGAGAAACAATATAAATTAATTAATTTTATAATGCTTTACAAGTTTAAACTTTTAAATATAAAATTATTTCATTAAAAAAGATAATGTGTATTATATAAATGGAAGTGTTCAATTTCACATTATGTTAAATTGTACTTTCTTTTCCTCCAAATTTTCCCGTTTTGATTTCTCTGTTCCACTTTTCTTATTCCATTGATATTTCACCTTTCTGGATCTTTAATATATTGACCCAAGGTATGATAGTCCGTTGAATATTTTATATTATTTCAAGTGTCATCCATCTATATTATAAAATACAAAGTGGAACACCAATTATAAAATAGGTGATCTCTCATATTCTTAATCCCATTTTTTCAGTCCCTCTCAAATTAACTTGCTAGTTTTGCCAACTTTTACTATTTGCATTACATAAGATAAGTTTGGATCGAGTTATTAAAGGCCTAATTCAATGCAGGCTTAAATCTGGGCAATCCACTATAGAAAATGAAATATTAGCAGTCTACCTGATTAATTCACATAAAAAAAAAAAAACTCAAAAACTGTTATGGTACTCACATGCATTATGAAATTAGAGCATACATAATTCATTTTTCTATAAAAAAATATTAACTAAAATGTTGTATATTAATAGTTAAATCTCTTTTTAGCTCTCTCTTGATAAAAAACTATTTTATGCCCTTTTGTACTTTTACTAAAAAAAAGTTGTGCATGGGATCGCGCGACCCGTGAGCAACCTAACGGGAGGGATAAATATTAATTTAATAAGAAAAAATATGTCATAAAAATAGCACAATTTTTTTATTTTTATTAAAAGAGAAAAAAAAATTAAACTATTAATATAAGACAAAAAAATATTATCCTTTCTTTTTAACCAAAATACGTGTTTCCATTTAATTGTTCGGGTTGGATGGTGCATCACAGGATATATATATATACACGTATATATGTGTGATCAAGATTATTTTTAATTTATTACTACACAGTAGTCATGTACCGCCTTTTTTAACTTTTTTTTTTGGATTAATTCATGTATCTCTTTTAAAGTTCAAGCCAGTTGCAGTAGTGTAATTATAACATAGCATTGTAATATTTCTAATGAAGTGTAATTCTATCTATGCCTGTGCCAATTGACAAGTAGTACTGCATTACATCACAGTTTTAAAAAATTGTCAACCTAATAGTGAGATGAAAATTTTGAAAAACCTAATAAAATATTAAGGAAGTAATTAATAATAAAACCTTAATGAATTGGCCCAACTTATTTAATGAACAGACGACTCACGTTTAGAGATTATCTAAGAAGTGGCAAATCTAATGAATTACGTACTCTCACTTATTTTTGCCTATATATATGTACAACATTCATTCTATTTTTGCATAGAGTGAAACAATTAACCCATCAATTAAAATGGCAACCAAAATATGGATTCCAGTTTTATTGATGTTCACTCTCCTTGCAAATGCTAATGCCACCTTGCCAATACTTCAACCATTCTTTTGCTTCTTTTTTCCATTCCTTTGTCCACCACCACCACCGTCTCTCCGGCCACCACCACCTCCTCCTCCGTCACCACCGCCACCATCTCCTCCACCACCACTATCTTCGCCACCGGCACCGGCGCCATCGGCATCTCCTCCTCCACCACCACTATCTTCACCTCTTGCACCTGCACCCAGTCCACCTGCATAATCTCTCTAATTAACTGATATCATTATATCTTCGGATTTACGTTCTACCAAAATTATATTTGGTAGTTTCAAATTATATGTCACTATTGTATTAATATAATAAAACGCCTTCCTAGAAGAAACTGCTTTTTGAAACATGGAATATTTCGACTCCAAGTGCAAAGGATTTCATCAGAGCCGGCCTTTAGTTTGGAGGAAGCTATTTCATGGGATTTGGAGTAGTAAATTTTTAGGAGAAGTTTATATGTTTATGTACCTGCTTGTACTTTTACATATAAATAATCGATAAAATGAAACTCTTTTATCAGTTGCTTGCTTTTTACTTATTATTTGTTGTCCTTATTTTCCTTATTTCACTTGTTATTGTTGTTCTTATTTCGCTTATTATTGAGTTTTTTTTATCTTTCCTTTATTCGTATTTTCATGGATGAGATTAAGATACAGTGCATGAAAATAAAATTTAAAATAGAACCCGGGTAAAATATAAATGTTCACTTGTGTACATATTGAGAGAACTGCATCTCATTTAAAGTTCGAACTAGTAAAGAGATGTAAAATTAATTCATTTATAATACTACTGAAATTTCTGTCGAGGAGGTTTTGAATCTAACTCATCTAAAAGTTTGAATTTGTAAATTGTGAAAAAATGTATAATTAATTCATTTATGTAGTTACTTAATATATATTTGCATAATATATGAAATGTATATGTAAGGAAAAATAATATTTATCATGAGTTTCATATGCACCAAATACACCATGCACTTTATGATGTATTTTAGAACCATGCAACCAGTTGCACTAAAATATGCAATTTGTTTACACTGAATGTACAACTATTATTTATGTAATTTATACGTGTTCTTAAACTCTAGCATCAATGTTAATTAAGAGAGGGCTTTGTGTGAGATGAATGCTCCATTTTACTTTGCTTTGAAACATGACTCGAGTATGATCGATTATAAGTCAACAAATCATATAATATGCATGTTGTTTTATGTATAAGATCGTCTCATACAAATTGTTAATTTCAATTAAAATTGAAGCGCTAAAAGGGTATTTTTTTTAATTTTCTTTGAATTGATGTAATATGCAGCAGTTTTTTTTTTTTTAAATTTTCCGCTAGGGTAAACTCGGACGGATGTCCTGTAATACAAAGATGTAACATCTCCTGTAACACCAGGTAAATTTCGACACGTGTAATTAACGAGAGAGATTATTTTTTTCTTAATTAAATTATTTTAACCAGAATTACCAAAATAAGTTTCATTGCGGGAGTCTAAAACTGTGATACATTTTTTGAAGGTTTTTATTTGCTAGAATCACATTGAATACTTGCAATCAATATTAAAAAACAATAGCTAGCATACTAAAATTTGCCCAACTTATGGATATCAAAAGTAATCTGCATGAAATCTCAATACTGCCACTGCATAAGTCATAATCTGCATAAAACCGCCGTTTGTATGAATCGGAATTACAGCAGAGGTGTTATATGCTAGGGAACTGGCGTGGATTAGGCAGCGAATAAAGTTGTTTATAAGCTTACGAATTTAATTCATAATTTTGCCTTTGTGATTCAAGGACAAATAATTGGTTTATAAAAAATAAAGATGTGTCTGCAAATTTGGCGCCGTGATAGAGATGAAGACGCGAGAAAGAAAAGAGATTGAGAGAATATTAAATTTAAATACGGTGAGAGAAAATAAAATTTTTTCGGAGTTATTTTGGTAATTCTGATTAAAATAATTTAATTAAGAAAAAATAATCTCTCTCGTTAATTACATGAGTTAAAATTTAACTGGTGTTACATAAGATATTACATTATTGTGTTAACAGGACATCCCGTACGTATAATTATAGCATTAATTTCTGATATTCCATTTATCCTTCTTTTTTGGTTGACCTAATATGTACATATTAATTAATTGGTTGGGCTTTTCTCAAATGACATTATTGGGCCTAACATAACCAGACAATAATAACGATCATAATTCAGGTCTAATATATTGGTGGAGTGTTGGTACAAAAGCCCATCCGAACAATATAGTATTTGCTGTAGACAATAATAATTCAGGCTTTTATTATGACAGAAAAAAAAAATGGAGTGGGTCTCATGTACACCTAGGTATACCGTGCACTCATAGTGCATTTTACAATCGTGCAACTTGTTTACAATAAAAAATGCAACTATTTTTTCATATTAATAGTTGCACGGTTGAGTATAAATAAATTATATTTTTTAGTATAAAAATTACAAAGGTCATTACCATTGTCATATAATGACCTTTGTAATTTTAATGTCGTACACAGTACGATTATAACCATTCCTCATCAGGGGAATTTTATATTCATCAGGGATCTTCATATAAATATTGACATTCATTGATCAATATAAGCATACAGTTACAACGTCTATCAACTGCAATTTTAAATTTGGTTTACTTACTGCTAGAAATATTAAGTAGCGGAACGTTATTTCATTCATAACAGGAGTATATATTTGATAAGATCAATATCGGGTCTCTGCAAAAACCCATGAGCTACTAATCTCGCTTTGTACCTCATTACATCATTATTCTCACTTTCTTTTCGTACAAATACACATTTATATCCAACAGAGATAATGTTTCGGGGTATATGTACGATAAAGTCAAGAATATTAGCGAGTCGAGCTCTGCCTCAATTGTTTCTTCCTATTTTACCCAGTCAAAGCGCTTCCGGCTCAACTATTGACTTTTGGGTACTAGATCCAGATTTTAATAGTAAGAGCAATTGTGGCAGTGAATAAGTTGTCGACTACATTGATAAATTTCTCCTGTATTTATAATTTGTATATTTATATCAACCAGATCTTCATCATTTCCCATAATATTTTGATCTGGTCGTTCCGCAATTCTAGTATTTTTATTATTTTGTGCACGTGCTTCATTACTAGAATTTTCGTCTTCGGGACGAATCTCTTCAAGAGACTTCAAGAGTGACTGAATATATTTGCTAGCTTTAGTAATTACTGCGGACTTATATCTTACATAATAAGGGGTCCTTTAAGCTTCTGGCGTGTAGGGTCATTAACATATATAATTGCCTAAAATTAGCACATTTACTATTTTTGGTGCATTTACAACAAGTATATGTGCTTTAGTCACTTTTGTATTACCAGTAAATTAAACTGGCAGGTCACTTGCTAAATATTGCAAGTTAATTTATCATTTGAACTTCTAGTTCATTTTGACTAGTGCGTGAATTTTCATATTGAAGATCTTTTATATTCCACGAAATTTCTCTGCATTCATTGAATTTTAAATTCTTATCTCCCCCTAATGCCGAGAAATGGTCTTCATCCAATGTGCAATTAGCCAACTGGGCCGTGAAGTGAGGTACACTGTGGTGGTGATATTGAAAACAAATATTGCACATTCTAATATTTGCAGATGGGAAATGTTTAGTTCTTAAGCACTAGTTATAAAAGGGGAATAATCAAGATATGCAGTGGGTCGGATTTGAATTAGATTAGCACCATGTAAAATTTCATGCCCCCAACATGATATAACTAAGTTGGAATTCTTCAATAATAGTCTAGTAGTTATTTTGATAAAATCTATTAGTAATTCAACTAAACCATTCTCGAGGTGGACGAGATTAAATGCTCAATTTTAATTCTCAATGCCATATAATAATTATTAATGTCATCAAATCGACATTAACCATTCAAATGAATTTTTTGGATAATCTAAAATTTTAAGTTCAATAATATTTGGCAATAAATTTGCTTCAGGCAAATAATATCAGTCCACAAGTATCTTCCTGACTCTATTTAAGAAATATAAAAGATACGATTCCAACTATAGTACGAGAATATCCTACTATAAAACTTTTCCTTTGCACAAACCTCACAAATAAATTAATTTGCATAAAAGGTTATGTTATTCGACATACTATGTAGAATAGAATTAGTCAAAATCCGACTTATCATATTTTGAACCGCTCATGTCATAATTTTGAATAAATTTGCTTCAGGCAAATTAGTACATCATTCAAAGAATCATCATTTTCAATGTTCATATTTACTTCGGGCAAACTAGTACGATGAGGTTCTATTTTGTTCATAATTATATAAGGACTCAAATTTAATAGAAGAGTTTTCATGTATGATTTATACTGTTTTCACTCAAAACAGGTATAGCAGGGTGAATTTCACCATGAAAAGTTCAAGTCAAGAAGTAATACAGTGAAGAGCAAGTTTGATAATTTTCCTTTTAGTTATACAAGATAATATTTTACTATAATTGACTATAAGGAATACTTGATATAAGCTTTCGTACGTAGTTCAGATTCAACAAATTTTTAATGAATCAAATCAGCTACAAGAATAAGTGATAATAGACAAAATAAGAAATTTTCACAGGATTCCTAATTTCTACAGCAAATAATTCTCAAGCCTATACTGCGACAAACAGTTCTAATTGCTAAAATTTAAAATGAATTAAGCTTCTTTACCAGAGCGGAACCCTACGGTAAGGGTTCCTAGTCGTCTAATGGAACATTTGACTCGTACCAAGCGCAAACTCAATGGGAGCTTCAAGTATCTACTTCATCGTCTCATATATAGGGGCACTTCCTTCAGCCTTAGACTCATCTTAGATGTGTAAAGTAACCAACAGGTACAAATGAGAAAACTCAACAAAGAGACAAAGCAATGGTAATAGAGTCACTTTCCCTTTTCTTAGTTATTATATGCAACGTTTTCTTTGAACCATGAGTATGAAGGAAACTCTTAACCGCATCAAATAGAAACATGACATTCAGAACTCCATAATCTCTTTTCAACTCCAGTAACTAACCAAAATTCGAAATTAAATAACAACATGTGTAATAATTTCAAAAGAAACAATGGACTATCGAAATTCATTCCCAAATTCTAATTGGTTAGGCTTTAATGAAATAGTTTGTACAACAAGATTGATGTTTTCCTTTTTGGTAAAAAATCAGTGTAACAGTATAGGAACCTTAATAGATTTGGGATAAATCCTCCCAATTTGAAACCTTTTCTTTCTTAATCTCCAATTCGCTGGAAAATTGCCACACTTCATATGCTAAATAAAACAAACACAATTACTTCAAAATAAAGCACACCATGATTGCACAAAAATATAACCCATGCTTGAAGCTAAAGCAATACACCATTAAAATTAACATTGCGGCGCCGATGCTAAAACGATACACACATAATCTAATCAACATAATCCCAGGAGTAGAGAATGATAATAAAGTATGTGAATCTAAATCTATTGAATATAAATTAATAATAAACAAGGGATTAGAGACTTACGTTTTGTGGCACAAAATTTGACGGAAGGGATACTTACTAAATTCTGAATCCTAATCGGTTGGATGCAAAATTAGATTGTAGATCGGCGCTGGGCATTACTTGTCAAACCTTTTGGATCCGACTGCAAACATATAGGAAAGGAATTCAATTAATTTTCTCATAAGTAAACAAATCAATTAGTCAATTCTTATAAACAATATAATATAGGGTATTCAACAATCATAATGCATCACAAATGCATTTCAAAAGTCAAGGAGCGTGATAAAATTAGGAAAAATAATAAATTGATTCATATTTCAGGGAGAAAGAAAGTAATACGTATCTGTTGAATTTGTTCTTGGAACTTCTCTGATCCTGGCTTCGTCGGATTCGTGGCTACGCATGCTATTATGATATGCAAATTCGAAGAGATCGATTTGGCGAACCAAAATTCTAAAAATCAAATTGGTAGAACACCGTGCTGATAACGTGTTGTAAAATATAGAACAAACGTAAAAAAAAAGAAAAATAATACCGATTTATTTACCCAGTTCGTCCGTAAAGAAAATAACAATAATACCGATTTGTTTAACCAGTTCGTCCGGAAGGACTACAGGGCGACCAAGCCAGAAGAATTTTCATTATTTTCTCTATCTCCTTTTTCAATTCCCAGCGTTTACAAGGGATAACATATATATAAACAAAGAGATGGACCTTAGCCCTAGAAGCCCTATCTAAAGCCAAAAAAGAGTAATATCCACTAAGGGCCCGTTTGCTTGCATTCTCCTTATTGGGCCTTACTAAAAGCCTTTCATTGAGTGGATCAAATTGTCTATATTTCCATCTATTAAGGGTGTTTGGTTCACACAATTTCAGTCCATATAAACACTATTATTTCAGTAATTTTTGCTTGGTTCGGTCATATTGGAACAGATTATAACATTGAGATTACCAAATTATCCTCGCCCAAAATTAAATCCCGAAGTCTCTAACCTCGTTTTTACGCCAAGAAAATCGAAAATCTTTGAACCCCAAATTAGCTCTCTTTCTTTTTCGAGATGGTGACATATACCGATTTAATCGATGGTTTAAGATTTCTTCCCCAAACTAAATCAACTCTTGTCATAGTCTAGCGACCAAGGTTGAACGGAATTGTTGTATATTGTCGGATATATTACTTTATCTTCCTTATTGTTTGATGCTCTTCCCACGATCTACAAGTCGATGCGACGACGAAAATACGCTTTACCGATGAAAGGTAAGCATATGCGATTTCGTGATTTGGAATTTAGGGTTGTGAGTTTTAATTCGAGTGCTTGTATTTCTTGGCACCAATATGCCTTTTTTCGATTAAAAACCGGAATAAAATTATTTCGGTTGAACATTCTTTGAATTGGGCCTTATTGTTTTTTTTTTTTTTTTTGTGCAATTTTCGATTGGTGCAAGAGCATTTCGATTAATTTTGGAAAAAAAAAGGGGTTACAAGGTTGGAATTGTGGTGAAGAAGTTGATGAAACTAGGGTTTTTTTTTGACCCTGAACAAAGAACTCCCCGAGGGCGGCGTTTTTGCGTAATAATGAAACTAGGTTTTTTTTGGTGTTGTTAGGACAGTTATATATAAATCTAAGGGATATTTATGTCATTTTGCAATTAATTTGGGCTGCCCTTAATCGCCTTTATTAGTTATCGGACGACTCAGGCCGGATTCCGTATCTTGGAGCCCGCAAATCTGAATGCGGGCTGACTTATAATCACAGGCCGCCTTATTTGCAACCAAAACAACTTAATACACCTTATATGCCTATTAATAGGTTGTTATAATCCCAAGCAAACGGACCCTAAATCTAATATAATATATTTACAACAAGACACAAAAAGTCAGACAGAAACAAGATGGAAGTTGTCTATATGCATGTACTCAATTTTATACTCCTTATAAATTATTTTCTTCTATTTTTCCCCTTCTCCACATGATTTGATTTGAAGTACATAAATTTAAATCCAAAATGTAATAAAATCGAAAATTATTTTATAAATATGAAAACTGAAACTACAAAATAATTTTAAAAAACGACCAAAATAAAATCTGACAATTATAGATTATGTACAAAAGATTTTGAATTTCTAAAAAATAACACTATATCTAAAAATAATTAAACAAATTTAGGACAAACAATTTCAACATTTTTATAGATAAATTATTGTGCACAAAATATTTTGAATTTCTATTATATCCCTTATTATTTGAAATGAAAAGACATTTATAGTTAAAAAAAAGGAGTTTGACAAGCTCATTTTGGTACGTAATTGACAAGCTCATTTTCGTGAAAAAGTCGCACTAAGTCGATAATAAAATGCTAATATCAATAAAGACAAAATTTTGTATATTCCTGATTCAAGTTATCTAACTTTGTTTTTAATTTATGACGTTTACCATACTCAAAAATATAATCTGGGTTAAATTTAGTGGGTTAAAATTTATGGCATTTGATCATACTAGGGGACATAATAAGGGTCAAATTTAGTGGGTTGGAAAAATATATTGATCTGAGTAAAATGAGTCGAATAATTAAAAGCTCACATCATGAAACTTGGGCTCATATAGAGACTAACTCATTAATAACTATGTCTCGAATGTGAAAACCCATATATATCATCTATAATTTGTCTTGACGTCCATACGATCTATTACCCTATACCTTCAAAGTCAGCAAAAATAAAAATTAAGGTGATTACGATTTTTCTCTTTCGAATATTGTTTCTTCTTTCATCTTAAATAGGTTTTTTTTTCAACTAGCATAAATCACCTCTCTTCCAATATATATTATGAAAAATTACTAATAATTACAAAATTTAGAATCAATTTATTCATAAGTACAAAATGTATTATATATGCAGTTAAAATTACACACAAAAATATAAATATACATACATATATTTGGAATGATATCACATATTTCATAATTGGTGTTTCATTTTGTATTCCATAATATGGATGAATGACGCGTGGAATAATAAAAAATATTCAATGAATCAACATACACAAAACTCTGTGTTAAAAATTCAAAAGGATGAAACATCAATAAAATACGAAAAGTAAAATAAGAAAATCGAAGCACATATATATATATATATATATAATTATTTTGTATCTATTAGTCAATTGGAATTCTGAAATGAGGATTAGTAAGCTTTCCTAATATATTAAGGAGAAATCAATGTGTATTCTAAATATGAGACAACATGTAGGGGTAGGAAAAGGACAAGTGGCAACTGGACAAGTGTCGAATTGAGAGCCGCATAAGAATTTGGGAGATAATTTCATTTTTCATCTCGTAATTTAAATTATTTCATTAAAAAAAAATTATCTTTCTATAATTTTAGTCTTTTATTTAACCAATACAAATTCTTTTTTTGCCAGAAAATCAAATGTCCACCGGTATTGCACACCTCCGTGAATAAAATTGGGCTTAGGACAAATTTATGAGTTGGAGCCACATGGATAGAATAATTGCTAAAAATACAGAAACACCCAATCATGCTTTTTGCTTTGTCTAATATAATCGTTTTTTTTTTAAATAGTTATTTCAGATTTTGCTTTCTTATTTTTATAATTTTCATATAAATAATATTCACTCCGTCTCAGTCTGACTACTTAATTACTGTGTGCTCAGAGTTTAAGAAAAAACTATTTATTAGTATTTTATGTAATAAAGTGATAAATTGTTGGGGGTAGAAAAAATTATTTATTAGTATTTTATGTGATAAAGTGATAAATTGTTGGGGGTAGAAAGAGTTACTCCATTTATTAACATTTTATGTGATAAAGTGAGTATTTATATTTAAGGAAATGTGTAGTTAAGATTAAAAGCCTAAAACATAAGTAGTGTAGTTAAGGTTTTGACGGAGGGTAATGTTTTTTGGAAAAATTACTGTTAGAATCAAGATTTGAAGTCAAATAACAATCAAAGACAAAGTCACGAGAAAATTTGAGCTAAAATACGATCGTAATTTTTTGCACTTTGTACATGGTTGTAATTTTTTGGGTGACTTTGTAGTGGAAAGTTTTTTTCCCTTTTTTTTAAGAATTTACTTATATATATTTTTATTGGTATTATCAGAGATTATTTATAATTATATATAAAATGATTATGTTTCAAAGTTTATACGCAGGTGGCTCCAACTCATCAATTTGGCTGGAAGGCGGAAGCCCCAATTTTATTCACGTATGTTAGCCACACGTATGCAAATATTCCAACATAAATTTAATTTAATATTTTAGTAGAAAAGGACCAAATTAGACACCTTTGAACTAAAAGTGAAAAATTATCCCGAAATATGATAACGATCTTTAAAGGCAATTTGATTTTTTTTTTGAAAGAAATGACAATTGATTATGAGTGCGGTTAATTTGATTTATTGATTAACATATACTCGAACTTAATTTATGAAATTTATTTATAGGTCACAAGCTTAATTGTTCGGGTCTGATTCAATTTAGCAAATATATAAATGGTTAAAAATCTTGTCAATTCATAATAGGTAAAAAGAGAGTGAATCATAAATGGTCCCATAACTTTGGCTTCAAATATATTTAGTCTCATAAGTTTTTTTGTCGTCGATTTAGTCCCAATAACTTTGAGAATGTCCCATTTTAGTCCCAAATCGACCGAAACAACGTCGTTTTGCCCTTTTTTAGGGCTTTCTGTTGATAATGTGACTTAACTGCCACGTGTACTGTCACGTGTATTTTTAAGTGTGTTTGGCTAATTCTTGCCGTCAATTATGTTTTAATTTCAAGTTTAAAATTTTAATTATATATGCTTGAAATTACAGTTAAAAAAAATATACGTGGCGAATCTAGTCACAACATTCGCTGAAAAGCCCCAAATAAAAATGGCAAAACGACGTTGATCCGGCCGATTTGAGACTAAAATTGAACATTGTTTATTGGGACTAAATCGACGATAAAAAAATTTATGAGACTAAATCTATTTAAGACCAAAGTTGTGATTCAAACTCTAAGTAAAAATGTAAATTTTATTAATTAAATATCAAAATACTAATTTTACACTTTTACGAGCTAGATATATTATATATATCAACTCATCAAGCTAGTTCAATTTATTTGATATGATCATCAAATATTGTTAAAATGATCTCCTGTCAAGCCACACATGGATCGATCTCATAATAATTGGTATTTTGTCGTATTTTTTATATATATATACACGCGATCATATATATATTAATTGATATATTGATGGATGATATATGTATATGTAATTCGACGTTGTGCATTCATAGTGTATTTTTAAAACATATATAAAATTTGTTACGATGAAATGTGCAATTTAATTATTTCATGAATCTAACTGTGTGTTTTAGTGTTAAAAAAATTGTATATTTAAATACAACAAATTATATATTTCAAAAATATATTATGAAATGCATAATGCATCTGATACACAGAAGACCTACCCATATAATTTATATTAAAGTCAACAAAATACATGAACATATATACACAAAAGTACGTATATATAAGTAATTACGCAAACTAGATATGAGGTGATGAGCTTTATTAATTTCGTTGAGAATATATTTAAAAGTTATATTGCACGTAAAGTACAAAGTGTTACATTAATCCTATGCCAAACTCGATCTTCTGAAAATCATATACAGCTTCAATTTCCCATGCATGCAATTGGGGTGAAATAAAAGTAGGTGGCCATTTGTTGAAGAATGTTGCGAAGCAGTTGGATGGTGATCGATCAATGGGGGCTGTTTGAAGCCTTTATTAGCAGATAATATATAAAGCAAACTTATACTAGTATTAAGTAAGAAAGGATATGAGGGAGGACGCGGATAACATATATATGTATATATATATTATATTATATTATATTATATTAATTGGTAGATAATTAATAAGTGATGAAATTAGGAAGGTGGTTATGCAAATGGAGATGGAGATGGTGGCTGAGTTAGAGGTGGCGGTGTTGACGGTGGTTGAGATAGAGGTGGCGGTGTAGATGGTGGTTGAGTTAGAGGTGGCGGTGTGGAAGGTGGCTGAGTTAGAGGTGGCGGTGCAGATGGTGGTTGAGTTAGAGGTGGCGGTGTAGACGGTGGTTGAGTTAGAGGTGGCGGTGTGGATGGTGGTTGAGTTAGAGGTGGCGGTGTGGATGGTGGCTGAGTTAGAGGTGGCGGTGTGGATGGTGGCTGAGTTAGAGGTGGCGGTGTTGACGGTGGTTGAGATAGAGGTGGCGGTGTAGATGGTGGTTGAGTTAGAGGTGGCGGTGTGGAAGGTGGCTGAGTTAGAGGTGGCGGTGCAGATGGTGGTTGAGTTAGAGGTGGCGGTGTAGACGGTGGTTGAGTTAGAGGTGGCGGTGTGGATGGTGGTTGAGTTAGAGGTGGCGGTGTGGATGGTGGCTGAGTTAGAGGTGGCGGTGTGGATGGTGGCTGAGTTAGAGGTGGCGGTGTTGACGGTGGTTGAGATAGAGGTGGCGGTGTAGATGGTGGTTGAGTTAGAGGTGGCGGTGTGGAAGGTGGCTGAGTTAGAGGTGGCGGTGCAGATGGTGGTTGAGTTAGAGGTGGCGGTGTAGACGGTGGTTGAGTTAGAGGTGGCGGTGTGGATGGTGGTTGAGTTAGAGGTGGCGGTGTGGATGGTGGCTGAGTTAGAGGTGGCGGTGTGGATGGTGGCTGAGTTAGAGGTGGCGGTGTTGACGGTGGTTGAGATAGAGGTGGCGGTGTAGATGGTGGTTGAGTTAGAGGTGGCGGTGTGGAAGGTGGCTGAGTTAGAGGTGGCGGTGCAGATGGTGGTTGAGTTAGAGGTGGCGGTGTAGACGGTGGTTGAGTTAGAGGTGGCGGTGTAGACGGTGGTTGAGTTAGAGGTGGCGGTGTAGATGGTGGTTGACTTAGAGGTGGCGGTGTGGATGGTGGCTGAGTTAGAGGTGGCGGTGTGGATGGTGGCTGAGTTAGAGGTGGCGGTGTGGATGGTGGCTTAGATGGAGAACTAGGTGGCTGAGATGGAGGTGGAGGGGTGGTGCAGTTGGTGGTTGAGTTGGCGGTGATGTTGGAGGTGGTGGTGATGGCGGAGGCGGTGGTGGCCGAGGTGGTGGTGGTGATGGAGGAGGCGGTGGTGGCCGAGGTGGTGGTGGTGATGGAGGAGGCGGTGGTGGCCGAGGTGGTGGTGGTGATGGAGGAGGCGGTGGTGGAGGTGATGGAGGAGGAGGTGGTGGTGGCCGAGGTGGTGGTAAACAAAGAAATGGAAAAAGGGAGCAAAGGAATGGGTTAATTATTGGCAAGGTAGCATTAGCATTTGCAAGGAGAGTGAACATCAATAAAACTGGAACCCATATTTTGGTTGCCATTTTAATTGATGATCAATTGTTTCACTCTATGCAAAAAATAGAACGAATGGTGTTCATATATATAGCCAAAAAAATAAGTGAGGGTAATTCTTCAGATTAATTTTGCTTTCCATGGTACATTCCCATTTCCAAGGGCCTTTGTTCATTAATTAAAGTTAGGCAATACATTAAATTTTAATTTATTTATATATTTTTAGAAAATAATTTAAATTGGTATACATCTTTTTTTTTTAATTTTCCAAATCAAGAAAAGAAATTAATCAAAAGTTGTAAGTACATTAAAAAAAAGACGGTGACTAGACCCAACATTTAGCGGCTCGGATCCACTATTCCATTTCCCTATTCCATCTATTATTCCACATCTTAAATTAATGGCAATTAATAAATCTCATGATATCTAAAAATATGAGAATAACACCTTAACATAACCAGATAATCTATTAAAAAAATTATATTTATTTAAGCAAAATTAATTAATTCCTACCAAATCTCATTCCAAAAAAATCTTATAAAAAAAATTATAATTAACTAATTTAAACTATATATATATATATATATTAATAAAAAATTAAGTTTATTAATTATAAATCAGAGTACGTCTATTGCAATAATAGTCTATCATATATAAACTTAAATCCAATAAAAAACATAAGAACTTATTAGAAGAAGAAAATAATTTTTATTTTTGACGTATTTATAATTAAATTTCATATTCTAAAATTTGTATATCTTAATATATTAAAATATATGCATATTAGTGACATATGTATATAATTTTATATTCTAACATTTGAATTATTTTTCCTTTTTTTTCCCAAAAAAAAAAAAAATAAAATATATTTGTATTATTTAGATACAAATATTTATATTAATTACATTAAATTTAATTATAAACACATTACAAATTTTATATGTATTTATCGAGTTTACTTGTAAAATTTTATACTAATACTTTTTAGATATTGAAGTTTTCATATTTTATTTTGAGAAACTATATTTACAAACATGACCTTTCAATTATCACGCTTAATACTATTTTATAATGTAAATCATATCTTTCAGTTACCACTACTAATACCCTTATTGTAACATAAGTTATACCATTCAGTATCACGAGTAATACTCTTTTTATGGTAATAAGTCATACCCTTCAGTTATCACAATTAATACATTTTAATAATATAAGTCATATCCCTTAATTAATTTTATGAATTCCTGGTGTAAAACTTCTTCACCTTATATTTTATTTTTTTTATTTTTAATAGCTTACGCTTTCAATTTTTTTCTTCTAATAATTTTTCATATTTTTTATTAGATTTTAAAATTTATATGATAGATTAAAATTTTCATATTTTTTATTAGATTTTAGTTTATATATGATAGAGCAATATTGCAATATATATACTCTAATTTATAATTAATAAACTTATTTTTTGATTAATATATATGTAGTTTAAATTAAATTATTATATATATTTTCATAAGATTTTTTTGGAATGAGATTTGGTAGGAATTAATTAGTTTTGTTTAAATAAATATAATTTTCTTAATAGATTATCTGGTTATATTAAGGTGTTATTCTCATATTTTTAGATATTGTAAAATGCATACTTGTCATTAATCTTAGATGTGGAATAATAGATGAAATAGAGAAATGGAACAGTGGATTCGAAATTTAACATTTAGAGCATCCATAAAGATCCATTCAATGAGTGTTTAAACACTGAATGGATGAAAGTTAGTGTTTAAAACAATTATGAGTATTTTTAGATTAAATAGAGAGTGTCATCCATCAAAAGAGATTGATGAAAAAGAAAATGTACTTTTTTTGCATGTGATGACATGAGAGAGAATTTAGTTTCAACCTTTCAATTTTTTTTATTTAAGCTTTTAATATATGTAAATTTATAAATTTTTAATATATTTAAATTTTAGATTAATTTCAAATATGCATGTGGATCTAAAATTTTAACAATCTTTAACATAATGAACTCCTCATCATTAATGAAGTTGTTAAAAATTAAATTTAGGGATTAAATTTTTTTGTAGTCCTGTAACTTTGTATCGTTTTGAAATTGGTCCCGATTGTTTTGACTTTTTTATTTTGGTTCTGTAAGTTTTCTAAAATTTTGAAATTGGTACTTTTCACCTGCTGCAGCAGGGTACCAAGCAGGTAAATACCACATATGTAATTATTTTATTTTTCTCTTTAATTTCGAAGCGCCACTTGAACTTTTTTAATCCTAATAATTTTGGTCAGGTTTTAGGTCGGGTTTAAAACAATTTGTATATTAAAAGACAAAGTGAATCGGGTCAATTTACTGTGTCTAAACTGACCTAAAACTAAAAAAATTAAATCAACAAAAGCAGAAAACCACTCACCCTTCTTTAAAAAAAATACAAAAAAAAAATTCGATACAAATTATTTGGATTAAAAAAATTTAGGTGGCATTTCGAAATTAAAGGAAAAAACAAAATAATTACATAGGTGACGATTACCTGTTTGATGACCTGCTACAACAGGTTAAATGATCAATTCAAAATTTTTGATAACTTACATGACCAAAATAAAAAAGTCAAAACAATCGAGACCAATTTCAAAACGAAGCAAAGTTAGAGGACTACAAAAAATTTAAACCCTTAAATTTAATATAAAGTAATTTTTAAAAAAATATATAGTATTGGTTGTTAAAGATCAAGTGTTCAATTAATTAGTGTTCAAGTGTTTAGAAATATACATCTAAATGTTTAATTTAATAATTTACTTTTTTTTTTTTTGTAAAGCAAAAGAGGTTACGAGCAACCCCAACAAATATCGGGAAGACCATTTACAGCAAACGGAGGCTCGACCCAATAATATGGACTCTCGTGAAGGCGAGAGATCCGTGCTACATTATATGCCACAACATTGACATTTCGACTAACCCAAACCACTTTGAACCGGACATTCTCAAAGAAAATGCTTTGACATGCTTCCACCAGGGTCCCCATAAGAGGTCTCATCATCCGCCCTGAGTCTAATGCATCCGGAATGTAGGCGATCGGGCCTCAAAATTACATCACCAAAACCCATCTGCCAAATTTCCCCACGAGAGAGCTTCATACACACCCCATGCATCTCCTTCTTTGACATTCATCAACCCATCTCGATGTTGGACTCGCATGGCAACAAATCACCCCCGAATCCCTTGGCACGGCTCCAATACCCGCTCGCAAATAATTCTTAAAAAAGGTCAGATCAACGCTCATCTTCAACATCGCCCCGCCATCGTGCACCGTGGGCTTCTATGTAGACCGGGGACGAACCCGAAGTTTGCTTCCACTCGCCGTAAAAAACATACCACCGAGAACACTACTTGAGCTGGGGTCGACAGTTTATCATTCCACACAACTCGATTCTGTTTCGCCGGATCGCCCGGACAATGGCCATTGCACGATCGGCCTCTTCAACCTCAAAGTCGTTCAAAGACTCGCGATAAAAAGCTCCTTTGTGATTATCAACCAAATAGCATAATCTATCAAATTTGCCCCATTATCAGCCACTCTCCCAACATCTTTTTGCAAAGTTGCAATCCACGAAAAGGTGCCACAATGACTCCCTAACCCCCGGAACATTACAAAGCGGGGCATTCATATTTGTTACACCCGGTACCATCTAAAGCTTAGCTCGAACCGCCAACCACCCCCTTGCACAACCTCCGATAGAACACCTTAATCCTCGGAGGAATGCATTTTTCCATAGTTTAGACCAAGGTGTATCATCATTATTCCACCTCCGCGAGATGACTCTCATAGCTAGGTGGTACGCAGATTTCCGCGGTGTATTTTCCATTTGGTGAAAAGTGCCAAAAAATGGAATCTGGAACCCCTCAGGGCGCTGGATTCTTGAGCAGTATACGCGATGCATCCTCATTTGAGAACGCCTCTGTTATGACCTCGACATCCCACTCCCGTGAACCGGAATAAAAAGTCTTTGACCATCATGTCTTCAAAGCCGGCCCTGTGGGGATTTGCGGGAGTATGTACATGGAAAGAGCTATCATCGTTCAACCAAGGGTCCGCCCATATCCTCACCTTATCACCCTCTCCCGGTTTCCATCGAACACCTCCGAACAATATCCATGTCCGTATGAATACCACGCTAGGTGTAGCTCGGGCAATTTCGATTGAGCCTCCAAATCATCACATTGTGGGAAATATTTTGCTTTCGGGATAAATTTAATCGGTGCATTCGGGATTCCTCGACACGCCACCCTAGTTTACCGAAAGCATGGTTATATTAAAGATATGCAAATTTAGGAAACCCATACCACCTTCATTCTTATGATTACATATCGATTCCCACGTTTTCCACATAACCCCTTTTCGGATGGGATCGGACGCCATGGCCCCACAAAAAGAATTAAGCATTTTGTGGAGTTCATCAAGAAGAGAATTAGGAAGGAGAAAACGCTCACGCGATGAAGTTTAAAATGGTTTTGCGTTGCGGCTTTAATTAGTACCTCTTTCCTGGCTTTTGACAACTTCTTGTTACGCTAACCTTGAAACCTTTCCCATAATCTATCCCGGATATATCTTAAGATATCACTCTTCGAGCGGCCTATCAGGGAAGGTTATCCCAGGTATTTGCTTGTATTTAGTCCAGTCGAAACCCCATTATTTGCTTCAATTTTGCCCGTTTCTCCATGGGAACATTAATCTTGAAAAAATATCCGGATTTCATGTAATTTATGGGCGACCGAGGCCCTTCATAAAGATCCAAAGATTCCTCAAATTCAAACATTCTCCCTAGTGGCTTTTACTGAGAGGAAAGGCTATCATCTGCGAAAAGCAAGTGGGAGACCGATGGGGAACGCCTACTCAACGAACATCTATGCAACCGTCCCCTTCTATTTTACCACCGGAGAAGACTCGAGAGGACATCAACATAGATTATGAAAAGGTAGGGGGAGAGTGGATAACCTTGCCGAAGTCCCCAGCCCGGAGAGATCGGGCCAACAATTTGGTCATTTACCGCGAAAGAATACGCCACGGACCTCACTCACATATTCATCCAATTTACCCATGTAGCGGGAAAAGCCCATTTTAACAAGGACCTCATTTAGGTATCTCCGGTCTATGCGGTAGTATGTCTTGGCGATATCCATTTTTGATTGCCACATCCCCCTTTTTCTTTTATTACCGGAGTGTAACGTTTCAAAAAGCAATGAGTACATTGTCTGGATTAGGCGACCCAAAACAAATGCGGATTTGAGATTCGTCAATTAATCCCGGAAGAATCTTTTTGACGATTGCACAACACCTTGGAGATAATTTTATATACTACATTACATTGCATAGCGAAATAGGTCGAAGGTCCTCATAGTCCGAGGGTTGTCACATTTAGGGATAAGGACAACTGTTGTATCATTCACCCCCCTCTATGAAACGTCCTTCGTCAAGCCATGCCATGCATGAACGTCACGATCTCCGTGTTGGGGTTATCTTTTGTAAAGTGTGCTTTTACTTTTATATATAACCAAATTGAATTTCTTATTTATTTCTTGAAATAAATTATTTATCAACATTGCATTAAATATGATTGAATTTTATATATATTTATTGCATATATGTTCATTAAATAGTAGGTGTTACATTGTAGTTAATGTGGTGATACCAGATCACAGAAGATCACATTAACAAATCCTTGTAACTAAGTACAAATACACAACCTAGATGGAAATGAACAATTCGCCGTGAAAGGTTGAAGTGTAAGGCTCGGGATTGGCTGTCTTGACCAAGAGATTACATTAGTGCATTATATGATTTGAATAGGACCTATAACGAGGATATATTATTCAAGATGAATATGGAAGAATTAGACCTCAGTGGTTCGTTATTTCTTAATCTCCGTTCCTTAAATAGGATCGTGTGAAATTAATAACTATTGATTTGACTTATGTTGGGTAGAGAGTCATTGTGACTCGATACTTTATATCTTGGGCAAATTTATTAGTTACATGACGATTGCTAAGATTTATCACGGAGAATCGTGTGTGCAAATACGTCTTGCGTGATTTGTCCCTTGGGAGGCTCGGAAGATTTATCATACCAAATCTTGCAAGTGGAATTAGTTTTCGGTATGGATAATAATGTTGAGTCATTCTTAAACCAAGGATAAAATATATTAATTAATATAAAAAAGTTTTTGGTGGCTTGAATTAATTAATGGACTAAGATAATCTTAAACACGGGAAATAATAGCAGGGGAGCCATATTACAATAATATGGGTTAAGATGGATAGTGCAATATTAATTATGTAGTGAGATTAATTAATATTTATGGGCTTGAATAATATTGTGGCTCAATATTGAAAATTCAAAGTCCATTAGAAGGTCTAATCTTAATTCTCCTAAAGGCCCCTTTAGTAGACCAAATACAAAGTCCAATAACTGAAAAATGTGATTAAAATAAAAGAACTATTGTTGTCTTATTTTTTTCCAATATTTTCAAAAATATTAAGAGGGGAGAGAAAAAAAATTTCTTGATTTTTCTTGAAAAGATTTTATGGAATAAGTATTCTTGAGATACAAGTTTATCCCATAAATTCAAGAAAAGTCAAAGATTCTTTTTCTTCCTTTTATTAATGAAATTTTCGAAATTTATAGTAATGTGAGAAGAAAATATATTTTGTAATTGTTATGGAAATAAAATATATGATATATATTCAAGATTGTATCTTGGGAAGATACAAAGAAATTTCCTAAGCCCTAATTATCTCAAAAATTTCACCCCTCTATGTATCTATAAATAAGGGAGGAATTTTTCATCCCCAATATAATTCCATGTGTTGGAAAAATTAGAAATCCACAAAGGTGGTGGCATATATATTTTTCTTTTTTTTCCCTTTTGTTGATTGTTCGCGAGTTTCCTACCACCAGATCGTTGAACAAGGACGTGGGAATACTAAAGAAGGACTTTGGATGTGTTCGTTGAACCGTTGCTTATCTGTCTCCATTTAATTCGCCAAAAAAGTACGTCTTACGTAACTCCTAGAAATCCGCATGTGTATGATTTACTTGGCTTTATTATATGCATGATGTGTTGTTGCTATTTGATTATTATTCGAATTAATATATGATTAATTCATGCTAGTAATAATTAAATAATTTAAATTTAAATTTAAATTGTATCTCGAATAGATCTAGGCACCCTATTTCCCAACAACTGGTATCAGAGCCTCGGTTTTGAGCTCTGTGATTTAGATTGTAATTTAAATTGTTGTTCATTAAATTTTGAAAATTGGATAGTAGAATTGTTAGATCTTTTTGCAGGTATCCAATTGTCATGGTAATTTAATATGTGGATCAAGTGAGTAGAAAGGAAAAATGTCAATTCATGGCCAGAGAGATGACAAAACTATGAATTTAAGGCCTTAAAGATTTTTCCTATCGATTCAAAGCTTTGGAAGATAGAAAACTATCGATCCGAGCCCGAAAAGATAAAAACTATCAATTTGAGGCTCACACGTTTTAAGGTCATGTTTGACACTTATATTTCATATCCTTATTTCATGTTCTTATTTTTTTAATTTTTAGGGTTTACAGTTCAGGAGGTTTAAGGTTCATGGTTTAAGGTTTAAGTTTAATCGTTTAGGGTTTAGGGTTTAGTGTTCAGGGTTTAGGGTTTTAGTGCCAAACATGACCTTAAAATTTATAAGCCTCGAATTGATAGTTTCTATCTTTCAGACCCTGGATTGGTAGTTTTCTATCTTTCAGGCCTTGAATCAATAGGAAAAATCTTTCAAAGCCCGAATTGATAAAAACTTTTTTTTTTTTTTCTTCTAATAAAGATATATATGTATTTTCATTGCAAAATGGGTAAATATATATATATATATATATATATATATATATATATATATATATATATATTAATGGAAGATGGGTAGATATCTTTATTTTTTTTAAATGGGTGTGTATATATATAGATATAGATATAGATTATGCACAACATATTTGATTTAATAATATCATTCTCTGCATATCAAAAGTTGATCTATTTAAAACTTATTTTGACAAAGATTTGAACAAAAAATTAGATTGAAATAAATATCAATATAATAATTATAATTATAATAATGGTATAATAGAGAATCGGGGATATATTGTGATATTATACAACTAAAGTAAATACGAAACTGGTTTCTATATTTTTGTTGATTGGATTTCCATGTAATTTAAACCAATCTTAAAAGAGATTTTGTTGGATTTTTTTTATTGACAATGGTTATGGAAAATTAATTTTCGTTAAATACCTTTAAATAAATTATACTCCTAATTTTGAATTTAATTAATATAGAAAAAATTCATTATTCAATTCATTATTATTTTAACAAAAAAAATTTTCTAATTTTTCTGAAATATTTTTTCTCAATTCATTATTATTTGTTAATATTTTTTCTAATAATTTGTTTCTCAAATTGACATTTTTTTTGTAGGAAAATCCAATGATTTATAAATTAAAACCGATTTCTACTATTATATATATATATTTTTTTCAATTCATTATTATTTGTTATATTTTTTCTATAGATTCGTCTACCAGTTTATCTTTAATTTCATTATATCATAAATTTAAGCAGAAAATTACGTATAATGTTAGATTAAATGTATTAGAAATGAAAGATATTCCAAAGTTCCAAAAAATTTCAAAGATATTTGAAAGATTTTTGCTCAATTCAATATTTGATATTATTACAAAGATTACAAATTTTTTTTTCTCAATTATTATTATTTGTTAATATTTTTTTCCATAGATTCGTCTCCCGATTTAGAAATAATATTTGTCGGGAAAATCCAATGGTTTTTAAATTTGGGGCGGTTTCTGCTTTTTATATATATATATATATATATATATATATATAGATATCATTTTTTCCCACAAAACTTAATGTTTACTTTCATCCGTTTTTCATTAATTCTTGTAGGTTGGTGCATCACAGGTTATATACGATCAAAGATTAAAAATCACGATCGTTAACTTATAAATTGCGCATTACTAACCAATTTTTTGGGTAATTGCGAAAACTTACGACTTCAAAGATATTTTTTTTGAAAGGTACGACTTCAAGATATATATTAGTTGTGAGACACTGGACAATTTGAACCCTATTTGACATATCCACGACGTTAATTAAATTCGTAATTTTTGTAGCAATTGTACAATAATTTGGTTTAAAATGTTATTAAATAAAAATTGTGATTTTTTGCGCACAAATTAGTAGGGCCAAAACGATTTCGTTTGTATATCAAGTAGGCTAAATACTGCTCGATGCCTAAATTGGAATTGAGATATCAGAGTCGTTCTTGCAGTTATCAAAAGTGTTTGGTTAAGTAGTCTATTAAGTCGAAGATCAAAATATATGTGATTATTATCTCTTTAATTAATTTAGTTATTACAGTATATTTTATTTTCAAGGTAACATTAACTGAAAGTTTTATAAAAAAATTGAAATATTTATAACTAATTAAAGTGTGATTTTAGCTTATTCCAAGAAGTGTATTAATTAGATAATAGTTTTAACAAATTGTCAACCTAATGGTCAGATGATAAATTTACTAAATATCTATTCAGAAATTAATTAAATTGATAAAAGTTCAATGAAAGTGAGTTGTACAATTTATGGTGCCGGTTATCAACCACTTATGCCCATTCGAATTCGTCCAATTGAAAAGGTTCGACATATATATTTATTCGTGTCATAATATAGTGGGATAAGTACTGCACCTGATAATTCTAGCCGGAAAGGACTTAATTAGAAAGATATTTGACAAATATAAATGGAAATTTCAATTTTACCACCTTGATTAATTGTACTTTAATCTCTCTCCACATTTTCCTAGTTCCTCACTTCCTCTCTAAATCTAGTTTTGCCAACTTTTACTGTTTGTCATTTATACCTGGTTGTTCTGTCCACCCCGAAAAATGAGTTGAGTAAGTTATCCAAAAAAAACTAAAAAAAATATAAAAATCCGCGTTAGCCTAATTGGCTATGATACCATATAAAGAAAAATGAGTGGAAAAAATAATTTATGTATATATTAAATAATAAATAAATATAAATACAATGTGTTTAATGTTTTTTAATTAGATATGGGATACAAAACAAGTGCGTAATACTCCATCAGTCCCGTAATAACATGAACACTTTCCTTTTCTATTAAAATCTCATAATAACGTGCACACTTGCAAATAAAAAATCTCAATAAACTTCATCCTCACAATATCAACAATATTACAGAAAATATCATTACTTTTGACTTCACGTATGCACATAATTCAACTTCTTTCTTTATTTTATACATATAAATTTACAAAATTACCCCTAAAAATTCTATGCATTATTACACTTTCTTAATATGTGTGCGCTACACATAATGAACACTATTTTGGGACGGATAGCGTTTGACTGAGCTTATTTTAGGCGTTTTATAAGTTTCAAATATTTTATAAGTTCTTGAAAAAATTTACAAAATGTACTACTGTTTAAATAATTTATAAATTATTAAAATATTTGATTAATAAAATTTATAAATTATTTGATAATAAAAAAAATAATTTTTTAATTCTAATTTAATATAAAAAATATATATATATATATATATATATATATATATATATATATATATATATATACTGTGATGGGATGTCTAGGGGTTGGTTGGCTGGGTGCATGGATGGTGGGTGGTAGGTTGGGGTGTAGCTTTTGTATATTGCAGGAGTATTAAGGTAAGTAATTTGAGTTCTACTTTGCTTATGAATGTTTATTGTAATTGTGTAATTTGATTAAATCATTATTGATTATGAATATTTATAGCAATTGTGTAATTAAATTAATAATTTTATTTTGTGTATTGCAGAGAGTATTAAGTCAGGTAATTAGAGTTCTATATTAATGTGTAATTAAATTAATGATTTTGTGGTTTGTATATTGCAGGAGTATTGAGATAAATTATTTAAGTTTTGAATTGATTACGAATGTTTATTGCAATTGCAATTGTGTAATTTAATTAAATCAGTATTGGTTATGAATGTTTTTTGCAATTGTGTAATTAAATTGCTGATTTTGTTTTGTGTATTGCAGGGAATATTAAAGTAAGTAATTTGAGTTCTATATTAATGTGTAATTTAATTAATGATTCTGTGTTTTGTATATTGCAGTAGTATTGATGTAAATAATTTGAGTTTTGAATTGATTATGAATGGTTATTGCAATTGTGTAATTTAACTAAATATTTAATTTAGGGTTTATTACTGTGTTTAGTAGTTTGTACTTCTAATGTTTGATTCGTTAATTTAGCATGAGTTCATGTGAGCTTGAAGACCAATTGTTTCCAAATCTTGAATTCTGGTTTATATTAGTGTTTCTTTTAATTTGATGAATTTGTTAATCTGATTTTGTTTTGTATATTATAGGGAGTATTGGTGTAAGTAATTAGAGTTTTAAATTGGTTGTGAGTATTGATGTAAGTAATCTGAGTTCTAAATTGGTTGTGAATATTGGTGTAAGTAATTTGAGTTCTAAATTTATTGTAACTGTTTATTGCAATTGTGTAAAAGTAAACTAGGTCAAGATAACATCCCTCTTATCTAATGGTAATATTAGTTATGATAGGACCGACTCTATGTTAAAACTCAAAGTACTTCGTAAATTTTTTTAAACAGTGATAATTTTTGTGCATAAGAGTGACAATTTTTATGAATAATAATGATAATAAAAAAATCGAGTTCACACAAGTTTTTGTCATCTATTAATTATCATTGTTCAAGAGAATATCTAATTCCATATGTTCCTAAAGATTTTATTGAGAAATCTACATTAATATTACTAATATATTTTTTATATATTAAACAATACTAAAAATGTATAATTTAATTTTTTTTTATAAATCTATTAAGTATCTTTATTCAAAAGAATATCTAATTTCAATCAAATATATATTTTACGAAATCTCTCTGAAAATCTAATTGTTAAAAGATTTTAAAGAGTCATAACTAATCATATCTATGTAAGATTATATTTATATAATTTCTATTAATTATCTTTATTTTAAAGAATATAGAGAGAAATCTAATTGTTTGAAGGATTATACGATATAATATTAAAAAATAAAGGAGTTTTATCAATTCGTATTCGAAAGATGGTAAAGCTATCAATTTAAGGCACGAAAAGATTTTTTCTATCGATTCAAGACCTGAAAGATAGAAAACTATCAATCCAGGACCTGAAAGATAAAAACTATCAATTTGAGGCTTATAAATTTTAAGACCATGTTTGGCACTAAAACCCTAAACCCTGAACATTAAACCCTTAACCCTAAACGATAAACCCTAAACCTTGAACCATGAACCCTAAACCCCTGAATCGTAAACCTTGAACCGTAAACCCTAAAAATAAATAAAATAAGAAAATGAAATAAGGATATGAAATATAAGTGTCAAACATGACCTTAAAATGTGTGAGCCTCAAATTGATAGTTTTTATCATTCAGGCCCTGGATCGATAGTTTCTATCTTCCAAGCCTTGAATCGATAGAAAAAAAAAAATCTTTAAGGCCTTAAATTGATAGTTTTTTGCCATCTTTCAAACCCTGAATTGACATTTTTTTCAAAAATAAAACTATATCTATAATTAAATTAATTTACAATAATATTGTAAACTTTTTATTAATCCCGCGAAATTCGCGGGGTTACGTACTAGTATATATATATAGAAAATGAAGTATAACTAGAAGATTAGACAATTGATTCACAATTAAAAGGAACTCCAAAAAAACCTGTTGAATGAACCGTGCATCATGAAATTAGAACATACAAGGGGTACTGTTTGTAAGAGATAACACTTACGAAAAATTGATTAAAAATATTAGTGATTATAAAAAATTTAATTAATATTAAAAAGTGATAGTATTTGTAAAAAATTATTCAAAAAAAAAATAAATTGTATTTGCAAAGAAATTACTAGTATTTAAAAAAGATTTACTATAAGCTATTCACACTCTTTACAACTTTTAACTTATAACTTTTGACAACTTATTTAACTTAATAAAACAAAAAAATTCAAATTTTTTCTACACACAATTCTAAGTGACTGCACTTATAATTTTTTTTTTCAAAACTCAACCATATGCGCTTAGCTAGCCAAAATGTTTATGTTTTTGGCTTTTAATTATTCGTGTTGGACGGTGCATGTATATGCCAATTGCCAAGTAATACTGTATTAAATCATAGTTTTTCACAAGTCAAGCCTAATATGGCCAGAATTATAAATATATATATGCGAAACCTAAAACGGTATTAAGAAAGTAGATAATAAAACCTTAATGAAGTGGTCTAACTTTAATTAATGATCTACGACCCACTTAGAGATTAACTCAAGAAAAGGCAAAATCTGAAGAATTGCCCTCGCTCATTCTTGCCTATATATATGAAACAGTACATCCATTGTGTTTTTGCATAGAGTGAGCAATTAGCACCCAATTATATATTATTAATCAATATATCAAATATGGAAACCAAAATATGGATTTCAGCTTTATTGATGTTCACTCTCGTTGCAAATGATAATGCTACTATTCCAATCATTTGCGCCATTTTTCCAGATTTTTTTTCTTTGTCCTCTCCTCCGATCTCCACCACCACCTTCTCCCCGTCCACCACCACCACCACCATCTTCGCCGCCTGCTCCTGCACCCGCATAATCATGATCATTATATCTTCGGATTTACGTTCTATCAAAATTATATTTGATAGATTAATTTCAATTATATGTTATGTATAATAAGACGTGCATCTTTCTATTATAAAACCACTTCCTAGAAGAATCTACTTTGGTCACATGAAATTAATCGACTCGGATTTCATCAAAGTCTCTAGCTTTGGAGGAATTGCTCTATATATATATATATCTCATGGGATGTTGAAGTAGTGAATTTTAGTGCAAGTATAGTTATTAGAGATAAAGAATAGACATTAGTCTTTATCCAATGTATTTATATATTTTATATTCTTTCCATGTAAATCTCCTTGTATCTTGGAAAAGTTGTTGTATTCCTGTAATCGGTCTATTAATAATAGATTTCTCCAATCACCAATTCAACGGTGATATTCTAATCATCTTGACATGGTATCGAGCTAAAAAGATCTTAAACCCTATCTCCAAATTTTTTTTTTTTTTTTTTTCACGGTTTTCGCCACTCCGACGATCCTTTCTTCTTCCATTAATCTTCTTCCATCAATTCTACCAATCAATCGATCTATTTATTGTTCATCTTGCATGAACTTTAGTCTTGCCACCGCATACAAGTTTGCACCGCCCTCTCCGGGCTTAAATTGACCCGTTATGAATCAGATTCACTGTATCCATCCGGCCCATTTAGAAGAGAGCGGACCACGGCGGCGCCCCAAACCCGATGATTTGCCCTCCTCAGGTGCAACCTTCGATCGTCTCTCTCAACATGGCCAATCCTCCCACCGATTCTCTTCCCGTCACACCCATGATCAACATGGTTCTTTGGAATCAAATTGGGCGCCTCGAATTACCTTCCATGGCGTCGCCAAATTGAGCATATGGCGAAAGTGTTTTGACCTGCTTTTCGGCTATTTCTGACAGATCACTTCGCCTCTCCTCCGTGACCGTCACCTCGCTGAGGGCGTGGCCGCCCAATCCGCCCTATCCGCCCGAAAATTAAGGACCTTAAGCTCCTTAGCGTCGTCTACACATCGCTATCCGAAGACGCCCACCTACGAAGTTGCAGGAATCCACCACATCAGGCGCTTATGTGGTCTACTCGAGGGCGTTTATTCTCCGAACTCGCCAAAGATCAACTCGCGAGGAATTACTCTTTCTTCGTCGGGGTGATTCTCGGGTTGAAGAGTATGGTAAGAAATTTAAGTCGTTATGTGATCAATTGCATGCTATTGGTTGTCCTGTTATTGAATCAGATAAGAGTCATTGGTTTTTGCGTGGATTGGGTGTCCAATTTGCAAGCTTTGCGGATACTCGAATGGCATTTACCCTATTCCCGTTTGGTGATTTGTTGAGCCAAGCCAAACAAAGATGAGTCCATGCTTCGTGCTATGGAAAATTCTCCTCCACAGTCGCATTCACTACCGATCGTTCCTCGCCGCGTGGTCGGGGCCGTTCATCTTCATCGGTGGCAACTCCCCGTGGACAGCAGGTTCAGGATTTGGGGGCGAATCGCGTTCTCGGCAATCGTGGAAATTTTTCTGGCAACCGTGGACAGCACGGCAACTCTGGCTTCACCAATGGTTTTTCTGGTTCTACGAATGGGGGGCGTCGAATCCCTCGTTGTCAGATATGTCGTGGGGAGCATTATGCGGATAAGTGTCCTCAGTTTCTCAATGCTCGTCAACCTGTCTCTTCAGCACACTTAGCCCAGGCATTCACATCCTCCTGCAATGTGTCGGACGACTGCCCCGATTGGTATCTTGATTGGTGCCTCTGCTCACATGATTTAATCGACTCTTGCATTGGACACTTACGAGCCTTATTCTGGTAATGGGTCAGTCATTGTTGGTAATGGCAATGCTTTGAATATTTCTCATATTGGTTCTAGTAAATTGTCTGCAGATGTGCAATTGCTGGATGTTTTAGTGGTTCCTCATATCACTAAAAATTTGTTATCTATCAGTAAACTAACATCCGATTTTCCGGTCGATGTGATTTTCTCTGATAAGTTCTTTGCCATTCGTAACCGAAAGGTGACAAAGCGAATCTCGCACGGGGGAAGGTGTGATAAAGGCTTATATTTGCTTGATCGAGGGATTAGGCTTTGGTTCTTCTTTGTCAGGAATAATAAAGAATTGAAGGCTAGTTTCGGTTTATGGCATTTACGTGCCGGGGCATGTCCCACATTCTATTATTTCTTTCTTGAACAAACTTGGTCATTTATCCGTTACATCTGTTTTACCGAATCCAGAAGTGTCCGCTTCTTCTTGTCAATTGGCTAAGAGCAAGAGATTATCTTTTCGGTTGAATGAGAAACATGTCTTGATTGTGTTTTGGATTTAATTCATTGTGATTTATGGGTCCTCCTTTTTTGTTTCTACCGCTGATGGTTTTCGCTATTATGTTGCATTTATTGATGATTATTCTCGATTTTGCTGGATTTATCCGTTGCGTGCTAAGTCTGAATTCTACGATATTTTGGTTCAGTTTCATATCTTTGTGCGCAATCAATTTGATCAAAAAAATCAAGGTGTTTCAAAGTGATGGGGAACCGAGTTTGTTAATGCTAAAGTCCGAATTTTATGAATCTTAATGGCATACTTCATCGTTTGTCTTGTCCTTTACACTCGCATGAGAATGGCGATTTGAGCGTAAGCATCGTCACATTTCTGAAACTGGTCTGTCCATGCTATTTCATGCCCATGCACCTGCTTCTCTCTGGTTTGAGGCATTTGCAACAAATTTTTTGTGATCAACAAACCCTACCCCCGTTTTGCAAAATTCATCACCTTTTGAGTTTCTTTATTCGGTTATGCTCCTAATTATGCAAACTTCAAGCCTTTTGGGTGTCGGGTATTTCCATACCTTCGAGATTATCTTTGATAACAAAAGTTGGAGCCTCGTAGTCGTCCGGGTGTATTTTTACGGGTTATAGTAGCATTTACAAAGGATTTCGATGTTTTGATCCCTGTCTCTTCTCGGACCTTCATTTTCGCCATGCTCAATTTGATGAGTTTTTTTTTCCTTTTCCCGAGAGCCGTACGCCACTCCGGTCTCGAATTAGACATTACCACCTTCTTGGATGCCTCGGTGGCAACTCATCCTTCGCTTTCGAGCTTCCCGACCTTTTTGCCGCACCTCGACCTCGCGCAATGTGCATCGCTGCGCCCGCATCCTTGATGAACAGTCCGACATAGGCGATCAGTTCGACCCGCTCACGACCAAGTGCATGCCCACACTTTCGACCGGCCGCATCCGTGGCGGCGGGCTCCGCCAGCTCATCATCAACTTTGTCGGCGACCTCCGCTTCGATCCAGCACTGCTGCGGCGACCTCACCCTTCCTCGCCCGGGTTCGCCACACCCGATGGTCACCACAGCGGGCTCGGGCGGCATTTTCAAACCCGCTACCCTCTTGACTTAGCTTCCCGCGCCTTATTATCCGCTCTCGTTTCCTGCCCTGAGCCTCGTGGATTTAAGTACGCTGACAAAGCGTCGAGTGGCTTCTTTGCTATGCAAGAGGAAATTGATGCCCTCGTTCGAATCACAAATGGGATTTGGTACCCCACCCTCGGGCACGAATATTGTGGGTTGAAATGGGTTTTTCGTGACGAAGTTTCATCGCCGATGGCTCGATTGAACGTCCAAGGCCCGTCTTGTTGCTCGTGGCTTCACACAAATTCCGTGAACCGATTTTTCATCACACGTTTAGTCCGGTTGTCAAAGCCGCAACCGTTCAGATTATATCGACTTTATCGTTTCGGCATAGTTGGCCTCTTCATCGCCTTGATGTGAAGAATACTTTCCTTAATGGCGTTCTTGACAAACCCGGTGTTCATGGCTCAACCCCGGGGTTTATTGATCCTCGTTTACGATCATGTGTGTCGACTCAAGAAAGCTTTTTATGGTCTTCGCCAGCTCCTAGCACGGTTTGAGGTTTAGCTCGTATCTCACCAACCTTGGCTTTCTCTGAGTCGTTGTGATTCTTTCTTTGTTTCATTTTCATCGAGGCACACATTATTTATTTGTCGCTCTATGTCGATGATATCATTGTTCTGAGGAATGATATTTCGTTGTTGCGATCTTTTTATATCTCGTACACACCGTGAGCTTGCCATCAAGGATCTTGGGCGTCTGAATTATTTCCTCGGTCTTGAGGTTTCTTATACATCTGCTGGCTTATTTGTGGGTCAAGCTAAATATGCCCATGATATCCTTGAACGAGCTGAGTTGTTGGACTCCAAGCCAATTTCCATTCCATTGGCTGCTGGGGAGTCTCTTGTCAGTACCGGTGATCCGTTTCGTGATCCCACACTATATAGATCACTTGTTGGGGCCTTGCAAAGATGTCGACCATCACCGCCCCGATCTCTCATACTGTTTGTCGATTCGGTTAGTCGGTTCCTTCACTCTCCGTCGACTTTCATTTTCTAGCGATGAAACGAATTCTGCGCTATGTCAAGGGTACGATTCACTATGGTCTCTCCTTCGTCAAGAGGCCGATACTTACATTTTGGGTTATTCCGATCTTGTTGGGCCCGTTCTTGTAGCCGAGACTCGCGTTCCAATTGTGGTTACTCTATTTTTATTGGGGAAATCTTGTTTCTTGGTGCGCTAAGAAACAACCAACGGTTGCCCGATCAATTTGTGAATCGAGTACAGGGCATTAGCGAATGCAACTTGAATTGGTTTGGGTCACTAATCTTCTCCGTGAGCTCCGTTTAGCCCATAACTTCTCGTCCGACTCTTTTGTGTGACAATAAGAGTGCTCTGTTTTGAGCGAGAATCTGTTGCCCATAAGCGTGCCAAGAATATTGATTTGGACTATCACTTTGTTCGTGAGCTCGTCTCTTCTGGGAAGTTATCTACTAGCTTTGTTCCTTCACATCTTCAGATAGCAGACATCTTCACGAAGAGCCTCCCTCGTCCGGCATTTGAGTTTCTTCGTTCCAAGTTCTGTGTGTGCCTTCACCCCACGCAGCGCTTGACGGGGGTATTAGAGATAAAGAATAGACATTAGTCTTTATCCAATGTATTTATATATTTTATATTCTTTCCATGTAAATCTCCTTGTATCTTAGAAAAGTTGTTGTATTCCTGTAATCGGTCTATTAATAATAGATTTCTCCAATCACCAATTCAACAGTGATATTATAATCATCTTGACAATAGTTTATATGTTGATGTACGTGCGTACCTGTGTACTTTTACATATAAATTATTAATAGATCGATCAATTTGAACTTTACCCGTTGACTTGTTTGCTTCACTTGCTATTATTGCTGTTCTTCATATTTAATTTTCCTTATTTGCTTGTGTTTTAATTAGTTTCTGGTGACCAAATATACAATTTATGATGTCGGTTTTATCGGCGACTATATTAGTAGATCAATACGAATTTGTCTAATTGAAAAGGGTCGATATATATAAAATATATAGCAAAATTTTGTATGCACCAACATCGTTTAATTCAAATATATTTTTGACATGCAACTCGATCGTTGATTATTAAAATATACAATTTATTTTTACTAATAAAAATTACATGTTTCGATATAAATAAATAGCATATATTAAAAATACACTTGTGTTTTTAGTGTTTCACTGTGTGCATCTGATGCACAAGAAATTTACTCTAAGTATATATTACTTCTAACTAAATTTCACACGTATACGCATTACATGAGGTAAAAAATTATTTTACTCTCTAATAAAATAACTCAGGTTCATTTAGGTGCACCGTGCACTCATAGTAGAATCGTGCAATTTGTTATACTGAAAGATGCAATTTCTTTACACTGAACAATGCAAACTATTTTTTCATATTAATTAATTGCACGATTCGGTGTAAACAAGTTGCATGGTTCTAAAATGCACCATGAATGCGCAGTGCATCTGGTTGCATACAAGATAATAAGACATAACCCCCTATTTTTAGTCAAGTTTCATTTAAAAAATTATAATTATCAAGATTTTTAATTTTATTCATTTTTCGTCAAAAGAATAATTTTTTTGGAGCATTACACCCTTAATAAATTAAAGAAAATTGAAAAAAAAATGGTACATGGTTGTAGCCGTGTAGCTTATAAGATTTTAGAAAAATGAATTAGAATATTAATTTTTATTTTTTTTAAGCTTACAAACTGTAAAGAGCTTATTTTATGTGTTAAACATTTTAATTTACTAAATCTTTTTAGAAATTATAAATTCTTAAATAATTTATAAGTAATTTTAAAGAATCTATATATAAAAAATGAAGTATAACTAGAAGATTACACAATTGATTAACAAATAATTAAAAGGAACTCCAAAAAACCTGTTGAATGAACCGCGCATCATGAAATTAGAACATATAAAGGGCCCACATGGGCAGAACTCTTCGATTAGTTCTGGTTGACAGATTCTTCTGAGGACTCGGGGATCGAGTCCCGACAAAGCCATGATGTGGGAGTTTTATCCCTCCAATGTGGGGGATAGCTCCTTGTGGGCACCTGACACTGATCCTCCCACCTAATGGGCCGCTGAGTCACCATGATTTACCACCTCCACCATTCTGCCGGACGGGGTGGGGGCCCTGGGGGCGAGGGAGGCCTTTTTACTACAAGAACATATAAGGGCACTTTGTCAGAATTACTCTAAGGAACAAAATTACTCTAAAGTACAAAAATGCGGGAAAAATTCTTTTAAAAAGACAATGTACAAAAAAATGGTTTGCACTTTAGTTCATAATGTTATAGTAAGATAATTCAGTCTACGAGTGAGATGAGAAACAATATAAATTAATTAATTTTATAATGCTTTACAAGTTTAAACTTTTAAATATAAAATTATTTCATTAAAAAAGATAATGCGTATTATATAAATGGAAGTGTTCAATTTCACATTATGTTAAATTGTACTTTCTTTTCCTCCAAATTTTCCCGTTTTGATTTCTCTGTTCCACTTTTCTTATTCCATTGGTATTTCATCTTTCTGGATCTTTAATATATTGACCCAAGGTATGATAGTCCGTTGAATATTTTATATTATTTCACGTGTCATCCATTTATATTATAAAATACAAAGTGGAACACCAATTATAAAATAGGTGATCTCTCATATTCTTAATCCCATTTTTTCAGTCCCTCTCAAATTAACTTGCTAGTTTTGCCAACTTTTACTATTTGCATTACATAAGATAAGTTTGGATCGAGTTATTAAAGGCCTAATTCAATGCAGGCTTAAATCTGGGCAATCCACTATAGAAAATGAAATATTAGCAGTCTACCTGATTAATTCACATAAAAAAAAAAAAACTCAAAAACTGTTATGGTACTCACATGCATTATGAAATTAGAGCATACATAATTCATTTTTATATAAAAAATATTAACTAAAATGTTGTATATTAATAGTTAAATCTCTTTTTAGCTCTCTCTTGATAAAAAACTATTTTATGCCCTTTTGTACTTTTTTACTAAAAAAAAGTTGTGCATGGGATCGCGCGACCCGTGAACAACCTAACGGGAGGGATAAATATTAATTTAATAAGAAAAAATATGTCATAAAAATAGCACAATTTTTTTTTTTTTATTAAAAGAGAAAAAAAAAATAAACTATTAATATAAGACAAAAAAATATTATCCTTTCTTTTTAACCAAAATACGTGTTTCCATTTAATTGTTCGGGTTGGATGGTGCATCACAGGATATATATATACACGTATATATGTGTGATCAAGATTATTTTTAATTTATTACTACACAGTAGTCATGTACCGCCTTTTTTAACTTTTTTTTTTGGATTAATTCATGTATCTCTTTTAAAGTTCAAGCCAGTTGCAGTAGTGTAATTATAACATAGCATTGTAATATTTCTAATGAAGTGTAATTTTATCTATGCCTGTGCCAATTGACAAGCAGTACTGCATTACATCACAGTTTTAACAAATTGTCAACCTAATAGTGAGATGAAAATTTTGAAAAACCTAATAAAATATTAAGGAGGTAATTAATAATAAAACCTTAATGAATTGACCCAACTTATTTAATGAACAGACGACTCACGTTTAGAGATTATCTAAGAAGAGGCAAATCTAATGAATTACGTACTCTCACTTATTTTTGCCTATATATATGTAAAACATTCATTCTATTTTTGCATAGAGTGAAACAATTAACCCATCAATTAAAATGGCAACCAAAATATGGATTCCAGTTTTATTGATGTTCACTCTCCTTGCAAATGCTAATGCCACCTTGCCAATACTTCAACCATTCTTTTGCTTCTTTTTTCCATTCCTTTGTCCACCACCACCACCGTCTCTCTGGCCACCACCACCTCCTCCTCCGTCACCACCGCCACCATCTCCTCGGCCACTTCCTCCTCCACTAGCATCTCCTCCACCACCACTATCTTCGCCACCTGCACCGGCGCCATCGGCATCTCCTCCTCCACCACCACTATCTTCACCTCTTGCACCTGCACCCAGTCCACCTGCATAATCTCTCTAATTAACTGATATCATTATATCTTCGGATTTACGTTCTACCAAAATTATATTTGGTAGTTTCAATTATATGTCACTATTGTATTAATATAATAAAACGACTTCCTAGAAGAAACTGCTTTTTGAAACATGGAATATTTCGACTCCAAGTGCAAAGGATTTCATCAGAGCCGGCCTTTAGTTTGGAGGAAGCTATTTCATGGGATTTGGAGTAGTAAATTTTTAGGAGAAGTTTATATGTTTATGTACCTGCTTGTACTTTTACATATAAATAATCGATAAAATGAAACTCTTTTATCAGTTGCTTGCTTTTCACTTATTATTTGTTGTCTTTTTTTTCCTTATTTCACTTGTTATTGTTGTTCTTATTTCGCTTATTATTGAGTTTTTTTTATCTTTCCTTTATTCGTATTTTCATGGATGAAATTAAGATACAGTGCATGAAAATAAAATTTAAAATAGAACCCGGGTAAAATATAAATGTTCACTTGTGTACATATTGAGAGAACTGCATCTCATTTAAAGTTCGAACTAGTAAAGAGATGTAAAATTAATTCATTTATAATACTACTGAAATTTCTGTCGAGGAGGTTTTGAATCTAACTCATCTAAAAGTTTGAATTTGTAAATTGTGAAAAAATGTATAATTAATTCATTTATGTAGTTACTTAATATATATTTGCATTATATTTGACATGTATATGTAAGGAAAAATAATATTTATCATGAGTTTCATATGCACCAAATACACCATGCACTTCATGATGTATTTTAGAACCATGCAACCAGTTGCACTAAAATATGCAATTTGTTTACACTGAATGTACAACTATTATTTATGTAATTTATACGTGTTCTTAAACTCTAGCATCAATGTTAATTAAGAGAGGGCTTTGTGTGAGATGAATGCTCCATTTTACTTTGCTTTGAAACATGACTCGAGTATGATCGATTATAAGTCAACAAATCATATAATATGCATGCTGTTTTATGTATAATATCGTCTCATACAAATTGTTAATTTCAATTAAAATTGAAGTGCTAAACGGTAATTTTTTAATTTTCTTTGAATTGATGTAATATGCAGCAGTTTTTTTTTTTAAATTTTCCGCTAGGGTAAACTCGGACGGATGTCCTGTAATACAAAGATGTAACATCTCCTGTAACACCAGGTAAATTTCGACACGTGTAATTAACGAGAGAGATTATTTTTTTCTTAATTAAATTATTTTAACCAGAATTACCAAAATAAGTTTCATTGCGGGAGTCTAAAACTGTGATACATTTTTTGAAGTTTTTTATTTGCTAGAATCACATTGAATACTTGCAATCAATATTAAAAAACAATAGCTAGCATACTAAAATTTGCCCAACTTATGGATATCAAAAGTAATCTGCATGAAATCTCAATACTGCCACTGCATAAGTCATAATCTGCATAAAACCGCCGTTTGTATGAATCGGAATTACAGCAGAGGTGTTATATGCTAGGGAACTGGCGTTGATTAGGCAGCGAATAAAGTTGTTTATAAGCTTACGATTTAATTCATAATTTTGCCTTTGTGATTCAAGGACAAATAATTGATTTATAAAAAATAAAGATGTGTCTGCAAATTTGGCGCCATGATAGAGATGAAGACGCGAGAAAGAAAAGAGATCGAGAGAATATTAAATTTAAATACGGTGAGAGAAAATAAAATTTTTTCGAAGTTATTTTGGTAATTCTGATTAAAATAATTTAATTAAGAAAAAATAATCTCTCTCGTTAATTACACGTGTTAAAATTTAACTGGTGTTACAGAAGATATTACATCGTTGTGTTAACAGGACATCCCGTCCGTATAATTATAGCATTAATTTCTGATATTCCATTTATCCTTCTTTTTTGGTTGACCTAATATGTACATACTAATTAATTGGTTGGGTTTTTCTCAAATGACATTATTGGGCCTAACATAACCAGACAGTAATAACGATCATAATTCAGGTCTAATATATTGGTGGAGTGTTGGTACAAAAGCCCATCCGAACAATATAGTATTTGCTGTAGACAATAATAATTCAGGCTTTTATTAAGACAGAAAAAAAAATGGAGTGGGTCTCATGTACACCTAGGTGTACCGTGCACTCATAGTGCATTTTACAATCGTGCAACTTGTTTACAATAAAAAATGCAACTATTTTTTCATATTAATAGTTGCACGGTTGAGTATAAATAAATTACATTTTTTAGTATAACAAGTTGCGCGATTCTTAAATGCACTATGAGTACACGGAGCACCTGATATTTAACCAAAAAAACGATGTGCTTAATGATGTACTGATGTGTGATCGAACGGGCAGTATAAAAATTTCTTATTGGGAAGAATTTCATATCAAGTTTCAATTTGTAGGCTGTCTTAACTTTTATTTCTTTCTCAATTCAATTCAAGACTCGACAAAAAAAAATTGTCTCAATTTTGGCTATGACGAAAAATTTATTTCCAACCAAGATGATAATAATAAAGATTAGATGTATAGACACTTTTTACTGTCCTAACATGTGATTTCAATTTAATAAATATTTTTTTCGTTCTTAAATTGAGAAAAAACTCAATTGAAATATTTGTGAAATGAAACTCAACCAAAAAACCTGGAATTTTTTCCATCCATATTATTGTTCTATTATTTTGAGTGAATACATCCTACAGCCCGCTATGTTAATCTTTTGGTTTTGGCACAGGTTATTAGCACCCCCTTTTTAGGAAATGCACCACCCAGATTAGTTCACCACTCTTAGGATTAATACACCACCCAAATTAGTTCACCACTCATTTTCCTTATTCTAAAAAAATCGGTGATAATTTTCGTAATTATACATAAATTTCGACAAAATATTTATGAAACTTTTTAATAATTTAGAGAAAGTTTGTCGATATTTCTCTTACAGTAGGGTTCTGAAAATATTTTGAAAATAATTTTCGAAAAAACATATATATTTCGAAAATATATACCGAAATTTTATAGTATCTTCGAAACTTTAAGCCGAAATTTGATTATAGTAGGTTACTTAAAAAATTCGGTGACAATTTTTGAAATTATACATAAATTTCGACAAAATATTTATGAAACTTTTTAATATTTTCGAAAAAGTTTGCTGATATTTTTTTACAGTAGGTTCCTGAAATATTTCGGAAATAATTTTCGAGAATACATATATATTTTGTAAACTTGTTTCGAAATTATGTAATATTTTCGAAACTTTCAGCCGGGTGTATGTGATTAATTGTAAAAGGTGGTGTACTTCCTAAAAAGGGGTGCTAATAATCTGCGCCTTTGGTTTTCTACTCGGTCCAATTTAGTATTATAATGGGCTTTATGAGTGTTCGGCCCAATAAATTAAAAAAGCCCCGTCCAAACCTAGGGCTTTATATTTTAAGAGCAGTCTCAAGAAATTGCCTTCTGCAGGGGAAGAAGTGCGCGGCCACCGTCGTTTGCTCAGCTCATCCTCGCCGCTGTAAGTGTTAATCAATGGAAGAATATCTAAAATTTCGTCTATTATACCATTAATCAGTCTTATTTCATGGCTAAAGCTGCATAATTTCGTTTATTATACCATTATTCAGTTTCCTTTGTTTATATTGCTTGGAACCTTGGGCTATTCAATTAAATTTCATATTCCGTAAATAACTAATTGATTTGGCATGATGTAAGAGGAGTGATGTGTTGAGATATTTGAATCTGCTCGTTTCTTTTCTGGTTAAATGTGCGACTTGATTTACACGATCTGTTTGCAATCCAAATAACTTCTGTGCTTGACGTTTCCTTAAGAAAATAATACAATTGAAATTAGCAGTTAAGGCACATAATTGAATTTTTCATGTGTTTAGCTGCTTTTGGGATTAGTTCCTGGTTTCCCTCTGTAGGTATAGGATATGATGATATCTAATTTTTAGTATTTCTTTATATATTATAGGCTGAGGAATGATATGACTAATCTATGCTGATAGTAAATTTTTATTTATATACCCTTTTCATAATTAGTTGGTGAATGATGTGATAATCCAAGTAGTAGTACTCATTTTACTTCTACCTATTATTTTTTCCCACATGAATATGTGCATATGGGTATGTGTTATCCTATTTTTTAATATGTTTTGGAACGAGTATTTTTGTAAAATTAGTTTGCTTCCATCTGATTCATGTGTTTTGACTTGATAATGTGACCCTAGGAAGCAAAATTGCTTTAGTAGTCCTTGCTAAATCCAATTAATTATTTCAATTGCTCTATTACAGAAGATTCTAATTTAGCATTAGTTATTTGCTAATTGGTTTCCTTCATGTCCACCCTAGGTAAGCCATGAAGCACAACAATGTTATTCCCAATGGGCATTTCAGGAAGCACTGGCAGAACTATGTCAAGACATGGTTCAACCAACCTGCCCGGAAGACCAGGAGAAGAATTGGTGATTATTTCTGCTTTTTTATTAAGTTATTTTTGAAGCCAATTTGTTGTATTCCAAATGTCTAGCGATTAGAATCCTGCCTAAATTATTTATTCTTTCTTGACTCTTCTCTTCTCAGCGAGACAGAAGAAGGCTATTAAAATTTTCCCAAGGCCCACAGCTGGACCCCTTCGTCCAATTGTTCATTGCCAGACCCTGAAGTACAACATGAAGGTCAGAGCTGGTAAAGGATTTTCTCTGGAGGAGCTGAAGGTGAGCTATCTTTTAGCATATTCGTGTGTGCAAAGTTTATAAAGCTGTTAAATTGACTTGTATCATTAATTGTTGAATGTTGACACTCGTGTGTGCCAGACCTTGCTTTATAAGCTGTTCTAGTTATTGATTATATTTTTTAATCTATTTTGTTCTTTTCAAAATGAAAAACTAGTGTATTTTCTATACATCCTATGTCCAGTTTCATTTAATGGTGGTTAATGCTTGTTTAACTAGGCTGCAGGCATTGCAAAGAAACTTGCCCCAACTATTGGTATCTCTGTTGATCATCGTCGTCGTAACATGTCATTGGAGGGTTTCCAGACTAATGTCCAGAGGCTGAAGACATACAAGGCCAAGCTTGTTGTCTTTCCCAGACGTGCTCGCAAGGTTAAGGTAATACCACTCGTCTATATATACACACAGATACATATACAAATACATGTATTGTAGGAAGATCATTTAAATATAGAGCATAACTAGTACCATTCAAATACTTGGTTGCACCGTGCATAACTAGTACCATTCAATGAAAATAACTAATACTGACCAACTAATACCTTTAAGTAAATCAACTAATATCTTGCTTGGTGGTTCTAGACTAATGTACATAACCTTTCGTCCCAGGCTGGTGATTCTTCACCTGAGGAGTTGGCGACAGCCACACAAGTCACAGGTCCTTTCTTGCCTATTGTGCATGAGAAGCCAACTATTGAGCTTGTGAAGGTCTCAGACGACATGAAGTCATTCAAGGCATATGACAAGCTTCGTTTGGAGAGGACCAACAAGCGTCATGCCGGTGTTAGAGCCAAGAGGGCAGCTGAGGCTGAGAAGGAAGAGAAGAAGTAAAAGGGTTGCGACTTTTATCGTCTTTGGGGTATAGCAATATTGCATTTTAGATCTGAATTATTTATCTTCATTTTGGTTGATTAGCGTATCAGTTTGTACTGAATATCTGAGATGCAGTATTATCGTCATTTTGATATGGATAAACTTTTATATTTAGCCCGTTTTTCTCTTTGTTCATCTGCAGCCATGATTGTTTACTAAATATAATTTATTTTAATAATTTTTTCTGTTAGATAGAAACGTAACAGCACATTGGTAGGGAATTGTAGTTGTCTTGAGCTTTCTTTAAATTGAATGAGCTGAAATATATTGTTTATATTTGAATCAACTTTTATAAATTTTTGTTACACTTTGAATTTATGTGTGTAAATCTATTTATCTTAAATTCTTTCATATATTAATCTGCTTTTACTTGAATTTATTTACCCAGTGTAGAAAAGTATCTCCTATTCTAACTGATACCAAGTTGTGAAGCTAATAATTGCAATGATGCACAATGTAAACTTGTCACTTGTGACTTGTGAGTTGTAACACAAATATGGTGGTGATGCAAATTGTGTTTTGGGCAACTTCTTATTGGATCAAAAATATAATTCTAGTGGACGGGATCTCTTGTATAAGTCTCATTCATCTAAATAGGTTATAAAATATTGTGTTGCATCATCTTATAACAAGATATTTCATTTGTTAGGTTTATTTTATTATCCAGGTCCAATCATATTTTTATTTTCATAGAAATTCATTTTTTTGATTTTGCCAAAAATTCAAGAGATTTATTAATAAATACATTTCATGATTGCAACTTATTAATAGAACATACTTTTTAAAAATTACTAATAAGTACAAAATAATTATACATATGCGGGTACAATTGCACATTATGTGCAACTTCGACTATATATATATATGCAATTATTTTATATTTATTAATAATTTTTTTTTTAAAATGTGTCTATTAAAATTTTGATTCAAAATTTTGTACGTAGAGTCAATTTTCCATGAAAAAAAGAAAAAAAAATTTGAAAACATCATGACTGATTTAGAACAGATTTTGGTTTCTTTCTCTTTATATATATTTCATTAATTTCAATAATCAAAAAAAAAAAAATCCAAATCCCAAGTTAATGACCAATTAATTTTAGCCAACCTACGTTGCAATAGTATGCATAGCTATTTATTAAAAGTAAAATTAGTTGAAGCAATTTGCCTATATATATGGTCTACCTTTCATGTCTTTTGCCATGCACAAATCTTTATTTTATTTTGTAGCAATGGTTGGAAGCAAGAGAATGGAATTCAGGTGTTGGTTTCTAGTTACACACTTGACCATTTTGGTAGCAACTATAAATGCTTCTTTCTTTCATTTTGAGAAGCCATGCATAGTATACCCCATAAATTTACCTCCATTTCATCACCATATGTTTCACCATCACCACTCCATATTTTGTCCTTCCCCACCTCCGCCTCAACTTGAACCGCCGCCGCCACCTCCGCCACCACCTTTCTTCGAATCTCCCCCTTTACCAACACCTAAAGGCGCTCCAATTCCAGCACCTTCATCTCCCCCGCTATCTTTGCCTAGCACGCCTACTCCAACACCATCCCCCCAAACATTTCCTCCTATATTAACACCTATCTCTCCTTCTCCAACACCGTCATTTCCACCACTATCTACACCTAGCGCTCCAACTCCAGCACCATCTTCACCCCCAATATTTCCTCCAGTATCTACACCTAGCGCTTCTTCTCCAACACTGTCATCTCCACCACTATCTTTGTCTAACGCTCCAACTCCAGCACCATCATCTCCCCCAATATTTCCTCCAGTATCTACACGCAGCGCTTCTTCTCCAACACTGTCATCTCCACCACTATCTTTGCCTAATGCTCCAACTCCAGCACCATCATCTCCCCCAATATTTCCTCCAGTATCTACGCCCAGCGCCTCTTCTCCAACACTGTCGTCTCCACCACTATCTACGCCTAGCGCTCCAACTCCAGCACCGTTATCTCCCCTAATATTTCCTCCAATATCTATCCCCAGCGCTTCTTCTCCAACACTATCATCTCCACTACTATCCCCATCTAACTCTCCTACTCCAACGTTTCCACCCATATCTACTCCTACCACTCCAGCCCCATCACCATCAGCTTCAATTTAGATCTGGGCTCACGATCAACCTATTTAATTATTAATAGCTACTCCAATTTAGCTAGTGTCACTCTTATTGTATCAGAGACACATATTTATTAATTAGTGCGTATCTTGTCATCATATTCTATATATATGGTTTTGCTTACCAAAGCATGCACGTATCACAGAATTTCTAGCGTTGGAGTGCGTATGATATATATTCTACATTTGGGAAGTGTTCCATGTTACCTACTGCATTAAATTGATGAATTTTGTTATTTATTGCGAGAATTGAAGGTTATGTAATTGTTACTCTCGTATTATATGGAGAATTAAACCAAAATAGTCTCATTATTTTGCACCTTTATTGAAATAGTCTCATCATTATTAACTTTTCTAATTTAATTCTACATGCATTCAATTTGATCCAAATTATCTCAAACTGTAGGAAATCGCTCAAAATTGCCCAAAACGACGTCATTTTGTGTGCGTGTCCTACATGCGTCCCCAATTTTGATCAGAATATGTAAAATACGTGTCCAAAACAGCATCATTTTTTGGCAATTTTGAGCGACCTCCGACAGTTTGGGACTAAATTGATTCAAATTGAATACATATAAGAATAAATTGAAAAAAATGATAATTATGAGACAATTTCAATAAAGATGCAAATTATAAGACGGTTTTGATTTAAATCCCTATTATATGTTGTTAAGTATTCTCATTGCGTGGAGTGCAATAATATAAATATGAGTTTTTTGCACTTTGGTCCCACCAACCACGCCATATTTTCAATTTGGTACCACCTCTGCCAATGTAGTCCCACAAGAATTATAATTTTCAAATGTGGTCCATTGAATTCACATTTTACATTAAATCGGTTTTAAAATGTGGTCCCATAAGTTATGGGACATAATTAATACTCAATTAAGGCTTAACCACCTTTCAACCATTTGCAATTTTAGTCTCATACGTTATGAAACATAATTAACACAAAATTAACCAATTAACTTGTCCGGGCCCACTTGCATATTTGGTCACATATGTTCCATTTCTTCCCTCCATTATTTTTGGCGCTAAAATTCAGCCAATAACAAAATTTGGGCGCTAAATTATCATCACTTTCGGTCCATAAGACTAAAATTTGTCAAAAATAGGTGAGAAAATCAAGTTTTTCCCACCAAAACCTAGATTTTTCCCTCTGTTATATATACATCCACATATATTCACACATTCAACACAACACATTCATGAAAAAATAAGCACAACACATTAAACTGTTTTTGGTTGTACTACTTCTCATTCTTACATCTAGGGCCTTACAGTGGTTTGTTTAGTTTCTTGCATCTGAATGTGATTCCTATTTTGGTTGTCTTTTGTAATGTTCTAGGTCTAATATCCTATCTTATGTAATGTCCTAAAGTTGTCTAATGTAATGTCCCATTAGTAATGTTCTAATGATATCTAATTCAAACCTACTGATCAACCAACATCCATGGCACACCAATACATACAAACAATTCAAACCAAGATACCATCAATACAAAATACAAAATATACCATGAATAGCAAAAACTAAGATCATTAAAAGCCAAATATACCATGAATCTGCAGCAAAATATACATCACTTCCACCCCATTAATAGCAAATCACCAAGCAGTAGCAAAATATAAGCCAAACATACCACCAATCTTAAGCCACCACAATCTGATACCATTATAAGAACAAAAGTTGAGTTTTTTCAGTATATTATAAAAGACAATGAGATTGTATTGGCTTAAAAGACAAAAAACTATCCTAACCTATCCCAACTCTCATCTACTTCTTTTTACCTTTCCCTTTGTTTGACATGGCAGCTTTTGTGAGACTGGTCTGTGTGACAAACTTCTTACCCCCAATTGTTGTGACACTCATTCCATCCTCATCAGCCACTGTTGAACCTCCCACAGATGGACCCTCAACATCTCCTCCAATGTAACTATTGGGAGTAAAAGTAGCAGAACTCTGAACCTATAATTGAAACAAGAACAATAAGAACATGTTATTATATGAACATATGAATCTATGATACCTAAAAAATAAGAAAAACACCCTTACATTGTCAACCCTCTGTGATGGTCCTCCTCCAATAAAGTTGTTGGGAGCAAATGATGTAGTTGACCCCTATATACCCAATGGATTAGTAATGAACATAAAAATAAATACAATGAAAAACATATAAAAAGTTGACATAATCATACATCCTCTGTTGCACTCCTTGAAGAATCTCCAATTGAGGATGAATTCTTCTTCTTTGAGACAATAGCTAATTTTGCCCTCCCTTTCCTTTGTGGTGGCCCTTTTGGGCAGAGGAACCTCCTGTACATGTACAAGTTTATCAGTTTAGAGAAAAATATAGATAAAACAGAATTAATGAGTGAGAACTTACAACAATAGGTTCATCAACTCCTTGAGTCATTGGTGGAATGTCATCTCCTTGAGTCATTTCTTCATGTTGATCAGCTTCATTATTCTCTTCATCAGCTATCATAGCCTCAGCAATCTTCCTCGTTTTACAGCCCTTCTTGTTATGACCAGTTTCATGACAAAATGAACATTTGACTTTGTAAGGCTGTCTATGCATAGTTTGACCACCATCTCCTTGATTGTTCACTTCTACTTCACCAGCTCCTTCCCTCCTCTTTCTCTTAGGCCTACCAGCTTTCCTCTTTACAAAGTTAGGTGGTAGGGGGTATGTAGCCAGTTATCTTCCATAACTCTTCACCATTCATGGGAGGAACAGAGTGAGAATACACCTCATTGTACACCTCAACAGAGTAACACTTGTGTAATTAATCCTCTACATCTTCCCCTTGAGAACAGATTGCACTGATAGCATGCTTGCATGGGATTCCACTGACATCCCATTCCCTACGGTCACAAATATGTCCCTTCAAGTCAACAGCATACCTTGTATCATCAAATCCTGATACTTCATAGCTGTGTTCAGATGATTTTACTGCCTGGCAAACTCTTGATGCCTCTCTCCTCTGTGCTATCACTTTTTGGATCTTGCCACATACCTTTCTCCCTTCCCATTTGATCTCACATTTGTGTTTCTTGACTTGAATTCTTGTCATTATGTACTCCCTGATCCACTCCAACATTGTGAGAATTGGCTTGTCTCTTGCTTTCAGAATGCATGCATTGTACACCTCACACATATTGTTCACTAGTGTGTCACACTTAGATTCTGGAGAGAAGTGTGATCTTGACCACTGTGCAGGGGGCTTATCAGCAAGCCACTCTAGGCATCTTATATCTTTCTCCCCTATCCTTCTCATTGCTCTATGAAAAGAGGCTGTGGTCAAAGATTTATCTGCTCCCCAGAGGAGTTTTCTAAACTCATCACCTCTGTATCCAGCCCTCTTCATGTTCCCATGCAAATGTCTTACACAAAATCTATTCTCAACACTAGGCAGCACCCTCTCAAATGCAGGGATCAGACCTTTTTGCTTGTCTGACATGAAAATGAACTTACCCTCCTGATCACCTATGAAATCCTCCTTCAACAGTTCCAAGAACCACTCCCAATTCTCTCTAGTCTCACTACCAACCACGTCATATGATAGAATATATGGATCATTGTTAGGGTCCATGCCAACTGCAGTGAGAAGTACTCCACCTAAACTCTCTTTCAAGTGACAACCATCAACTCCTATCCATGGCCTTAATCCAGATCTGAAACCCCTCTTACAAGCATTCAAACAAATATAAAATTTGTTAAAGAGTGCAGCCCCATCACTGTTCCCTTCAGTCCTTAGGATGATTGTTGATCTAGGGTTGGTTTCAAGCAGGTGATGAGCATAGTCCCACAATTTTGAATATTGCTCTGCACTATCACCTTCAATTTAGATAATCAATATTGCATTTAAATTTCTCCACAAAGTCAAACACACTCACAGTGCCTCCAATGTACTCAAATGGTTCTTCATCTTTTGTCTTTCCACCATGGTACACTTTGAGGGTGTAAAAGCCTAATAAGAATGGCTTTTGAGCTGAAATAATAAGAATAATTCAAATCAGTAACAATATGAAGGTAATACTGAAAAGTATTAGTTGGAGTGAAGAGAGGTGCTAGCAGAGAGAGGTCGAGTGCCTGGCGCTCGACCAATGCGGCTCGAGCGCCCGGAAATACAGGCATCAAGAAGCGCTCGACCAAGTGAGGTCGAGCGAAACCACTCGACCAAAATCAAACACCCAACACCCAGGCGCTCGAGCACTAAACTCGAGCATCAAACACCCAGAAAACCGCAAAAAATTACAAAAATTGAACACTAAACTCTAATATCACTATAATCGAACACCGAGCACTGAAAATCGAACCATAAACCCTAATAAATAATGAAAATCGAAAGCCCAAGAACTTTTATCACTATACCCGAACACCCAACAACACAAAGTCCCAAAAAATTGAATACGAATAAAAAATATAGATACTTACCATAGTCCACAACTCCATATTTAACAAGATTCTTCCTTCGCAGCATTGAGGGCGCACTGGATTGTGACCAACTCGATCGATTTTTTGGGAATTTTAGGATTTTAGGGTTTTCTGGTGATTTTTCCTCTTTTTTTCTCTCAAAACGACGAACACAGACGAACACCTTTTACTATATGTTTTGTGTGTGTGTGTTAGTTTGTTTTAAGTTTAATTTTAGGTTAGTTTTGGTTTTAGTTTTTAATTAATTCGTTAACACATATTAAAGTTTAATACATTTTAATTATGTTCTAAACTGCCTCCGATTTCCACTTAACGCCTGCCCGTTAGAGGCCGTCAATTTTTGGGACGACATTTGCAAGTTTAGTTAAACAGTGGGACTAAAATTGACGACGTGGTTGGTGGGACCAAAAGTGCAAAAAACTCATATAAATATTCTCCAAATACGATGTGCGGGAATATGTTTAGGAATGAGATCACATGTTTATACAAATACGATGTGCGTATATATATATGGATGAATCTCATGAATGATACGTGGAATAATAAAATATATTCAACGAATCACCATATGTTTAGTCCATATATGTTAAAAATCCAAAAAGATGAAATATCAATGAAATACGAAAAGTGAAATAGTATAATCGAATTGATATACTTAAGACTCGACTAAATTAATTAAGCATTTACTTAATTAGAGAATTTAGCAGTACATGGACTATAAAGACTACACTGACCCATGTATTAATTTACCTCCAATTACAACCTTGTTATGAACGGTAAGCGATTCCAAACTGCATTCGTGCGCGTGATGTTGGATTTCCAATATCGTTATGATGTTTATGATGTTTTAATATATTGGATTTCCAATATCGTTATGATGTTTTTGTCTATTGTTCGATATATAGTAATGTACAATGGGGGAAGGGGCAACCCCCGCACCCCACTCCATCTCACACAAGTTTTTGCCGGCAAATAAAGTGGTATTATAAAGCAAATTTACGTGGATATATGCGTACGTACTATCACTGTGATGTATATATACCATCATTATTATAATATCTACGCATAACATATATAGTTCATCGTGAAGTCGTGTTATATATATTGATGTACAACACACAAATATTTATGTTTGAAGATTTAAAAATTTAAGTTGAATTAAGAATGTATACTACTTTTAATATATTGTGTAATACAAAGTAAATTGTTTATGTGAATGTCCAATACATATGCCACCAAGGTCCAATTTTTTATGCTTAGGTGTTGTATACATTAAGTGTACTATATATTTCATAGTATGTATGTTTTAAAAGCATACAATTTATTGCATGAAATATACAATTTATATTACATTAATTCGTGCAACTGGAAAATAAGTTTGCACCGTGCACCTCATAATCGCGAGAGACCTTAGCAAATTCGTGTAATTTTATAAGTGTGCTTAAATTATTTTTTTTTTTTTAAACCAAAATTATTCATATCATAATATATAGCTATCGTAATGTAAACTGAGGTGGTTCTAGTCTTCCAAAATTAGTACAATTACACTTGAGCCTTCATCTTTGGTATCCAACACCTATACCCACATAATTGTACTTCACTATAAAATATATGGACCAATTGTGGTATAACCTAATATAAGACACAACTCATGAAGTCGTGTAGACTGTTTATTGCACTTCCAAGTTGCATCTAATCAAGCACTAGGTAAACCCCCATTGTTACGCTCATTTATTTTTTATTATTTTGCCAGACTATTTTGAATTTCTTTTATGATAATTTATTAAATTAATATGTAAATCGTATGAAGATGATCATATGCCTATATATATATATATATTATATGGATAAAACACTCACAGAAGGCAGCTGAAATTAATCACATGCACTGATACACTCCATCTATTTTTCGATTAGCAGCATTCATGGGCAGCAAAATGAATAATTTCATCAAGTTTTGGATTTTTCTCTGTTTTAACCATGTCGGTTTCAACTATGAATGCTCATTTTTTCAAAAAGCCATGTTTACCACCACCACCACAGTATAAACACCATTTTGATCAATTCCATTTCAAACATAAATTTTGCTCCTCTCCACCACCACCGTCTGAACCCGCCAATGCGCCGTCACCCACGACGGAGGAGAATCCTCCGGCACCAGCTCCCATGTAGATCATTCTTCATTTTAATTTTTAATATAAAAAAAAGGCATTGCGATATTAGGAGTATTATTAATATCGAAGCAATAATGTGTTAATGTTCCAGTATTGGTTGCTACGCATATGTGCGTATATACATGCAGCACTTATATATTAATGAATAAAATTCTTGGTTTTAAGTATTCTTCATCTACACCAATTGCTAGCTAATAATTAAGGTCTCTCTAAGAAATTAATTAATTAGCTACATTGAGATGGAGATGAATCAATTCGGCCACATGAAGAGACATGCATGCATGCAAAATGTCTAGCTTTATTGTGTGATGATGTAGTGAGTTTAGCTGAAACTATTATCAATGTATTTTTGTATGCATTTAATAATTAATACATATATATAGTAAGGTTATTTTATGTCTGCAGTACTTATTTACAGTAATTATTTACTTAAAGCTAGCACGTGAACACCATTTTATTATCAATAAGAAAAAAGTTCCACAAATTAATGGAACACAAAGTTTGTCAAAAAGAGATAAATCAGTAAATTAAATGATCACCACGGAGACGAAAGTAAAAAAAAAATTAGAGGAACTTAAAGTAGTTTAAATCAAATTTGACCAAAAAAATGCCTCGTAGCTAGTAGCTCAACGTATGCACACATAAAGTAGTTTTTTGTTGGGCAAATTATGTGGTAATCTAACATTACAATCTAATTCTTCTTTTTCTTTAACAAGTAGATTGTAATCTTAAGTTTTACATTATAATTCAATAAAGATTCAATATAGAATAACTTAAATATGAGTGCTTTGATTTGCAATACATTATTACATATAAGGAGATGATCAATAATAATCAGATTAAAGACATCATCTTTACTTCTAATGTTCTTAGTTCATTATTGTTCTTGGGTTAATTGCAAAGTAAATTATAATCTTTTAATGTTGTTTCAATTACATATTTTCAAAATTCACAATTTAATATATACAACATTTTAAATTATTGCAATTCTATCATTTTGATTAATTTCAGCAGCTCTTGCTGATATGATAGTATATATAAATATTGTCACCAGATTTATCACACGCGTCGGTGACGAATTATCACCCACAAAGATGGCCAAAGGATTCGACCCGACCAAGCGGAAGAAGGTCAAGGGTCACACAGAAGATAATTTATCGTGCTTTACACATATGTTTTGTCATGCTTTATGCACATGATTTGTCGTGCTTATAATTTATCGTGCTGGTTCTCTTTATATAAAGGACATCACCCTTCATTGTAAAAAAAAAGGCTAGAATGTTTCCCTCATTCCACTTTTATACCAAAAACCCATATTTCATGGAAAAACTACGGTTCTTCCCGCAGGTTCTTGTTCGATTAATTATTTATTTGGTGGTCAAATTCAACAAGCCACATTAGAATAGTTAAATATTTGACTATCAATAATAAGTGCTAGAAGGAGGGTAAATTGAAAAATTAGTCAAGAAAACTTCGAATTTTCGAATCCCAAAATCCAAAAAAAAAATTAAAAAATATCAAGAACACACCCAAAAAACAATTTTCAAAGTCGATCCCTACACTCAGCAAAACCAAACCAAATAAACACATACCCTTCGTCAGAAATCAAAATCCCCAAAACCATCACAAATCAAAAAGAAAGAACAGGGGAATAGCATAACAGATATGAGCTGAGTTGCTGAATTAGCCATGAGAAGGACACATATACATACAAAACAGGCCGATGAAAGCTGCTGAACTATTTTGCCAATTCCTCTACTACACCAAATCCAGAGATATACATACACATATACATAAAAAAAGAAATAAGGAGAGAGATGGAGGAGATGAAGAAAGGGGCTGTGAAGCCGCCTCACCTCCGCCACCTTCGGCGTCCACTACTGCTCCGCCGCTGGTGCTTCGATTCCGCCACCCAACACCAGCCCCGTGTCCGATTCATGTATAACCGAACCAGCGCCTCCGCGCCTCAAATCGGCGAAAGCCGCCGAGCCACCACCGCCTCTGCCCCAAAATCCAGAGATATACATACACATATACATAAAAAAAGAAATAAGGAGAGAGATGGAGGAGATGAAGAAAGGGGCTGTGAAGCCGCCTCACCTCCGCCACCTTCGGCGTCCACTACTGCTCCGCCGCTGGTGCTTCGATTCCGCCGCCCAACACCAGCCCCGTGTCCGATTCATGTATAACCGAACCAGAGCCTCCGCGCCTCAAATCGGCGAAAGCCGCCGAGCCGCCACCGCCTCTGCCCCAAAATCGACGCCGCGGCACCGCCTCTGCCACCAGCACTGTCGCCGCCCCTCGGCGAAACAGAATTTTCACGGCACCGCTTTGGGACATTTCTGGCGTTGGGAGGTGAGCCGTTGTTCTAATCCCAATTTACGGGTTTTTGATTTCATAAGCGTGGGCTGGCCTGATTTCATGGGTTGGGGTATTTGGGCTTATATTAATGTAATTTGTTGGACCTAAAATTCATAAATTGTTGGGCCAAAAACATTATTAGGAAATAATAGATCTGGCCCGAAAGCTCTCATCCAACAAAATTGGTTGGCCCAACAAGCTTAAAAAAACTTGTGGCTTTTATTTATGGGCCCAGATTTTTTGGCCCAGTTAAAAAAAAAAAAAAAAAAGGGGGGGGGGGGGTGGACAGCGGTTCGATAAAAGAAAAATGCTCAAGACCGTGAGTCTCATGGAAGAACTCAAAGAATCTACTACTATCCTTTTGTTCAACCCCACTGGGTTTATTTCGATAACGTCATTTTAATATTCTGCAACTTATAAATTTGTCACGCACATTAAAAGTGGAGGCATATGTGTCCTCGTGGCTTCTCAATATACATTTTAGCCGTTCCTATGAATGGTCGCACCTAACCCGGACGATCCGAACAAAGATTTAACGAAAGCGTAACCTAATGTTTACCTTTATTTAAACAAATCGATTTTACAGATTCCCACAACAAAGCGAAAGCAATGGAGACGGGTCGCGGCTAAATAAGACATTTCGAAAGCAAAATAGTGATCGCAGCTAACATAAGACGATCACGAAAGAAACAGGGGTTACACACAAGATAACCGATATGATTGCAGCAAAATAAGACAATAAAAAAAACCAGAGAAGTCAGGAAAGAACTTAGGCATTTATCATGTTTCAAACATCCCAAAATATAAAGGGCATAAATTTTGAGAACCAAGCAAACAGCGATTGCAGCGACCCCGTACTTCTCGGCGACTATTATGCTTTCGCCTCGCTCTGGCGGCACCGCGACTGGCGTCTTCGCCGGCGATTATCGTGACGCTCGCCTCCTCGGCATCGCAATATCGGCCTTTTCGGCGACGATTATGCCGTACTCTTGGCGGCTGGCAATACGCCTTCGGCGATGATTATTATACCCCCCTCGGCCCGGTAATACCGCCTTCTCCATTATTAAGCGCCTTTTGGCTGGCCTTTCGCTTCGATGGCGTATTCGCGGAGCGCTCCTTGCCATCTCGGTGACGAGATCATTATGCACCTACGGCGTTCATCGCTTCGACTTTGATCGCCCTTTTTAGGCGGCGCTTCCGCTTCGGCGTCATTCCGGCGGCGGCGGCGCTCCGCCATCTTGGCGGCGAGATCATCCACCCGCAGGGCGTTTCATCCGCTTTTACGGCGTTGATTCGCCTGGCTTTTTAGGCGCCGGCTTCCGTGACGACGAATCAGATTCGCGAAATGGCGCTCCTGGCTCGCCATTTCTAACGATCATCCGCCTTTTATCGAAGTTGATTCGCCCGCTTTTAGCGCGGGTTTTCCGTGACGGCGGCAGATTCGGCTGCCGGCGAGCGCTCGCCATTCCGGCGATGAGATCATCCGCTTACGCAGATTCATCCGCTTTTTACGGACATTGATCGCTTCGCTTTTTGCGCGCTGCCTTCCGCCGATAACGCCAGATTTCGCCGAAGCTGGCGCTTCCTCGCCATACGCAAGAACGAGATCGACCGCTTCTACGACATTCATCCGCTTTACGCCATTGATCCACCGCTTTTTAGCTGCCTTCCGTGATCAGCGACGCCAGATTCTCGCCGAAAGTGAAGCGGTTCTCGCCATCTCGGCGACGAGATCATCCATCTTTACATCATTCATCCGCTTTACGGCGTTGATCGCCGCCACTTAGGCGTACGACCTTACACGCCGGCGATCGTATTCCGCCCGGCGGCGCTTCTCTCCATCTCGGCGGCGAAGATCGCCATATTTACGGCGTTCATCCGCCTTTACGGCGTTGGATCGCCCGCCTTGTAGGTCGCGGCGCTTGGCGCGTATTCATTCCGGCCGAGCGGCGCTCCTCGCCATTCGGCGACTAGATTATCCGCCCTTACGGCGTTCATCCAACTTCAGCGTTGGACGCCCGGCTTTTTAGCGCCGGGCCTTCCATTTAAGAATCGTAGATTCGCTAAGCGCTCCGCCCATCTTGGCGGCGAAATCATCGCCACCACGGTGTTCATCGCATTTCGGCGTTGATGCGCTTGTTGGCTGACTGGTTTTCCGCGTCGCTAGCGGTTATTCTGGCCGAAGCGAAGCGCTCCTCGCCATCTCGGCGACGAGATCATCCGGCCCTTACGGCGTTCATCCGTCTTTACGAACGTTGATTCGCTTACCTTTTAGCAAGGGGCGGCCTTCGCTCGTGACGCGTATTCCGTAAGCCAGCGCTTCGCCATTGGCGATGAGATCGTCGCCTTCTGGCATTGACCGCCAGCTTTTTAGGCGCCGGGCCTTCTTTCGCCCGCTGGCGCATATGTAAAGCTTAAGCGCTCACATCTTCGGGCGACGGATCATCCGCCCCTTATGGCGTTAAATCCGCCTTTCTGGTGTTGATTCTTGCCTTTTAGAAATCGCCTTCCGCTTCTAAGAATACGAGATTCCGCAGAGCGAAGCGCTCCTCACCATCTCGGCGATGTGATCATCTGCCTTTACGGCGTTGATCTGCCAGCCTTTTAGGCGCTGGCCTTTCGCCTTCGGGCGCGTGTATTCCGCCGAGCGAAGCGCCTCGCCATCCCGGCGCCATCATCCCTTACTTGATCATCCGCTTTCTGGCGATTCGCCGCTTTTGTGTATTGCCTTTCTCGCCGGATTAGATTTCGCCGCTAAGCGAAACATTTCGCATTCGGGCGATGAGATCATCCGCCTTACGGGCGCTCATCCGCTTTACGCTGGATTCGCCTGGGCTTTTTAGCGCCGCCTTCAGATCGGCGACATATTCGCCGAAGCGAAGCGCCCGCCATCTCGACGATGAGATCATCCGCCTCTTATCGAAGTTGATTCGCCATGCAGAGCCGGGCTTCCGCCGCATGATGCGTATTTCGGGCCAGCGAGCGCTCGCCATCTTGGCGACGAGATCATCCGCCTACGGCGTTTTTCATCCGCCTTACGCTGGATTCAAGACGCTTTTTAGGCGCTGCCTTCGCGACGGGCGAAGCGATTCCGGCCGAAGCGAGCGCCTCGCCATTCTTGCTGGTTTAGATCATCCGCTTTATGGCGTTGATTCGCCCGCTTTAGCGCCGTTTTCCGCTTTCGCATGGGGACACAGATTCGCTTAATAAGCGGGCTCGCTTATCTTTGGCGACGAGATCATCCGCTTTTTACGACGCTGATTCGCCTAATTTTTAGCGTTGGCCTCTGCTCGGGCGCGACGTATTCCGCTGAAGTGAAGCGCTCGCCATCTTGGCGACGAGATCATCCGCTTACGGCGCGTTTCATTCGCTTTACGGCGTTGATCTCGCCTACCGTTAGCATCGGGCTATCCGCGACGGGCGACAACAGATTCCACCGAGCGAAGCGCTCACTATCTTGCTGATGAGATCATCCGCATTTACGACGCTCATCCGCTTTTTACTACGGATTCACCACTGTTAGCGCCGGGACCAAGACGGCGACGCCAGATTCAAATTTAATGAAGTTTCTCTCGCTTATCTTGCTGGCGAGATCATCCACTTTACGCAAGATCGACCGCCTGCCTTTCTCGCTGGCTGCTTTGCTCAACACAACCCGCCGCTTTCATCGAAGTCGCAAACGTGCTCGCCAACAAAGGTCGATGACGGGCGAAACTTCCTAGATCCTCAAGTATCTAAAGAGAGGAAAGAAAGTCGCATTACGCCGCCATGTTGGTCGACGAGATCGCAAAATTTACTCCTCATAGATCGCACAAACAAGTAAGATGATCTCGATCGCGAAAGTCGCAACCCGCTTTCTACCAGAAAGGGTCGCATTTATCGAAAAAAACTCTCCTAGATCCCTCAAGTATCTAAAGAGAGAAAGAAAGTCAAGACACAACTCGGCCATAAGGGTCGATTTTGTTTAAAATTTACTCCTATAGATCGCACAACCAGTAAGACGATCATGTGAAAGTCACAAACCGGCTGTCAGAAGGGTCGCATTTACGAAGAAAATAGAAAGACTCCAGACGACGTGGGGCCCTCAACACGAAAGCACGTAAAAGATCAGACGATGGGGCCTCAAGACGAAAGCATTAAAAGACCAGACGACGAGGTTTCCTCAAGCACGAAAGCACGTAAAAGACTGGCATAATCCGGCTACCAAGCACGAAAGCACAAACAAGATCGACGACAGCAGAAAAGGTAAGATCCTCTCACGCAGGGCTCATTCTCGAACGATCAAGATCTCAGACGCAGATTCGAAAGCAGTTCTGAGGTAAATAAAGCAGGATCAAGTAGATGCAACAAAAGATAAAATCTAGTAAAGACATGATTCAAGATCGAACTCTGAACAAAGTCACATCCCGATCTTGGGGGCTATTGTTGTCACCAGATTTATCACACGTCAGCAGGACGAATATCACCCGCCGCCAGGCCCACAAAGACTGATTCAACTTAACCCGGCTGCGAGGTCAAGTGGTCACACGTAAGATGATTTGTCGGCTTTACGCGATATATTTTGTCATGTTTTATGCACATGATTTGTCGTCTTTGGTCTCTTTATATAAAAGGACCTCACCCTTCATCAAAAAAACTTTTGGAATGTTTCCCTCATTCCACTTTTATACCAAAAACCCATATTTCAGGGAAGAACTACGGTTCTTCCCGCAGGGTTCTTGTTCGATTAATTATTTATTTGGTGGTCAAATTCAACAAGCCACATCAGGATCGTTAAATATTTGACTATCAACAATAAAATTGAAAAAAATTGGGATTAAATTAATAATTGAAATAATAATAAAATATCATGAATTTATTTTTTAATTAAAAAAAACACAACTACCACATCAATATAAGTTGTCGAAAAATAATCATATGATTTTTATTTCATTAAACCTTGTTTTTCTGCCTTAAAAGTAACATTGATCATTGTTAACTAATAAAAGGTAAATTTTGATGGGTATCTTTTTTTTTTTTTCAGTGCTACTATTTATTTAGACCCAATTTCACTAATTTTATGTTGATGGGCCCTTGCAAAGAAAAATCTGTTTCAACAGATTTGACGAATGAATTGAACAAGGTCAACAAAGGTAATAAAAACTTTATGGGGGCATAAACATGAATATTGGAAGTTCAGGGGTAAATTGTAATTACTTCAGTATTCAATTTTCAGAATCCCTACAGTCTCTTCGTAACCCCTAATTTCAAGATCAGCTCCGTCGGTGCTCCGTTCAAGAGATTTACAATTCGCCGGCGAAATTAGTATCTTCAATCGATCCACAAGATGAGCTCTTACATGGGCCGATTATTCCGCCGATCCAATTCGAGCTTCTTGCTACGAAGCGGAAACGCCCTAGAAGCCAAAGTCGTGCGCCTTAGAGAAGAAACCTACCTCGTCGACGCCGGAGTCGGGCGGCCACGAATCGCCCTCGTGAACGAGCTCGTAAACCCCCCGAGATCCGACGGTCCTTCCAGTTTTGCAAGCAGAGTAGGGTTCCTCAACCCGGTTAGAGGAGAATCGAATTTGAAAAATTCAATGTTGCAGCGATGCTTCGTTGATTTAGTCACTGGCGATGCTCGGACAAAGCTTCAGGCCGTCGCTCGATTCGAGGACATGAAAGGACCGGCGGACGACGCCGGCGTCGGAGGCGACGGCGAGCAGCCGCTCCTCCTGCCGCGGCGGTTCAGGCGGCAGCGGGCGTGGATGGAGCTGAAGAATATGTGGAGGGCTAATAAGAAAGTGAAAGGCTTCGTTGCGGCTAAAGTAAGGGGAGGATATTCGGTAGGGATTGCTGGTTATCTTGCGTTTGTTCCGTATAAACAGCTGGTCAATCGGAGGGAGGGCGATCGATTTATCATCGAGACCTTGTCACCGAAGAATTTCGTGGTTGCGAAAGCTGGACAACTGGATGTTCTTCGTTGAAGTTAATGGTATTGAATTAGAGTTTTTGTTAATGCCTCTGCTTTTAGAATTATCTTTATGTTTTATCAGAATGGGCGATTTTTGGTCTCTTGACGTTGGTGTTTATGCTGCCTCAATAATCTTTGTTGCTAGATTGGGATAGTAATTCATGAATGTGAATGGTATTTTATTTGGTTGATCAGAATTGAAGATGTGTTTTTGACTTCATATTGTGTAGTAGGTTTTTGTGCGTACAAATATAGTGGTAAATTTAGTTAACCATTGAAATTGTAAGATTTTGCTAGTATTCTGAAACTTTTGATACATCTACTTCAAGATGTACCTTTCATTCTTTATGCAATTTGGATGGATAAAGATTAAGAATATCTACTTTCAAAAGATTGGAACTTTTTAAATCTTTAGACTGTTTCCTGAGTAGATTACTGTGTTTTCTTAGGTTGCATTTGGATTAGAGAATCTGAGAATGAATTCGGTTTTCCTAGTAGTAAATCTATCGATGGTTGTTTGGATTGATAAGAAATAGGGGGCGCATGGTTTGAATTCTTATGTTGGAGGAAGGTCTGTCTCAATGGTGATTACATTGTTGGTGTTTTGCTCAAATTTTAGATAAATGGGACATAACATGATTGTTGGTTGAGAAATAGTGGAATGTTTACTAATCAAAATGGTGTAGTGATTAACTTATTTCGAGTCTCATTAACCCCCTATCATTCTTATTACCATTCCAATTGAAGAACTTCAGACCAAGCTTCCCCTAGAATCTATCACTTTTCTTTAAACTAATTTTTGAGGAATTTGGGTCAATTTAAAATCCTCTCTAACTTGGGTGGATTTAAGATCCATTTGATATTATATATTGTATTTCATATCCGTCGATCAAATGCAACTTGATGGTCTTTTGAAATTCGGTTCAAAGTCTACTAAAAACCTTCATTCTCTAGAGTAGTTGGTCACTCATTGCGATCAATTAACTGTTGCTTCAGATTAAGTTAATTTGTTGATGATTTTCTTCAAGAAGTTACTCTACCAACTGCCAGCAGATAGACTGCTCCATTGCTGCCTTGATTATCATTTCAGAAATCGGGAAGCACGTATAAAAGATGCATCGTTTTCAAAATTGACAGGTAAAAAGAATTCCTGTTACAATGAATGTACAGTCTTGGGAAGTTTTTGATTCAAAATTTTCAATAGGATGATGAGAATCATCGAATGATCAATTACAATGTGATTGATAGTTAGATCGTAGTGGTTTGACTCTAGTCTAGTCTCCACATATGTATAGGCAAGAAAGGATTGTAGATGGAGGAGTAATAGAATGACTTAGGTATTGTGATTATAGGAGATGAGTTAATTAATCAAAATGAGGTAATGATTAACTTATTTTGAAACTCATTGTCCCGAACAAGTTTGAGGAATGTGTGAATTGACTATTTTTTACTCTCATTAATCACAAAAAATACTTTAGTTCATTTTCATTATCATTCACATTGAATATTTTTTGAAAGGAGTGTGTCCCCTGTGGTTACTCAGGGTTTCTCTTTCTCACTAGACGTGCTGCACAAAGCTTGCTTATCGTTGTAGGCTTTGTCGCGTAACACTGGCAGCTAACTTGGAAGTTGCATAATGTAAATTTTCTTTGATGAATCTTATTCCATGTCTCACAATAGAAGTGGCCCTTAGCTTGAACTTGATATGCTTGGATTTCTGGCCTGGTCTTTCCAGATGGACTACAAATCAAGTTTTCGTGTTGCTTCCATATTTGCTTGTGCCGTGTCCGTATATGGTTACAGTAATTTCAAGTTCTGCTAAGTCCTAACAATATATTAGAGCAGAACTTGAAATACGTGTTACATTGTAGTAAGTTGTGTTTGCATTTCTCTCAATATCTTTGATTGGGTTTGCATCGTGTTCACGTGTCTTATTAAGATTAGGCAGACCAATTTCTAGTTGAGAGTTAGGCTTCTTATACCTCTTATAGATTAGTACGTGGTAAATTAGTAACCAACCTCTACTGATGGTTTTGCTGTTAATAACAAAAATTGACAATTTTATGGACTGTTAAAAATTGCGGATGTGATCTTTGTCGTCAAAGCTTGCCTGTTTCGCGTAACACTGGTGAATGGTTAACCTTACAATGTATCACCCCAAATGTTCAATTTATATAAACATGACCCCCTTCAAGTTTTTGAAAGTATGTCGCATGTTGTCTGCGTAACACGTTCTCGAACAATTAAAGTTAGGTGGCCAGTTTTCCAAATTTCACATGCTTGGATATATTTCCACTAACATGGCAGGAATTTTCCATCAGGCATGAAATGAAAAAGTATAGGGTGAACAAGTTTCACGGTGAAATTATTTAAAGAATGTGACTTATATTACTGAAAAGTGTAATTTTTTAATATAAAGAGTGTGACTTTTTACTATAAAGAGTATTACTCATAAAAGTGAAGAGTGTGACTTATATTATAGCAGAGGGTATGATAGTGATAATTAAAGTGTGTGACTTATATTATTAAAGAGTATGTCTGTAACAAAAAAATCAATTTCACAGCATACCAATTCGAGAGAAATTACATTTATGGACTAAAAGCAAAATAATAATTCTAGTTAGATCAGTATTCAAAATCATAGGTATATCTGCAATTATGTCCCCGTATAAGTTTCCCAAAGAAAAGTATGTGAAGTAATGAGTGGAGTAATAAGTGATTTTTTTGTAATATTATGTAAAAAACGAGAATAATTTTTTTTATAGTGGAGTTACTTTTTTTATTTATGAAAAGGAGAAACTTATCCTAACACGGATAGGAAAGAGAAAAGAGAAATGATAAATTTATAGCAAGACGCAAGGAGTAGTATACAATTTTGGTAACCAAATGAGAATTGAGATTGTGATTTTCCACCATTAAATTCGCGTCGCCTGATTTTGGAATCTGGATTCGCAATTGCTAGAGGAAATAGTTGCTAAAAACAAGATTCGATTTCTCTCTTCAAATCTTTAGTTGGAAAGATGGCTTAAGGTGGGCGTAGATGATGTGGTGGCGTCACTTAAGTGGTCTAAATTTACTTCACGTGGTATACGACTTTAGGTAGGAAAGCTCAGTTCATAAAATAGAAGGGATAAATTATAGACTAGCAGATGAAGAAAATGACGCACATAGAAAGACACCTTGAAAGCCGAAACAACTACGAAATTCTTCATAACTATCATAAAGTACAGTATATAATTTCAATTATGATAATGATTAAAGATTTAAATAAAAAAACTATATCCAAAAGACAAACCACTTTCCACCCCATACCCCTGCCACCAAGAACAGAGCATAAATTCTTGAATGGGCCCATCTGAACGTGATAAACATTATCCAGAATTCACAGGGCATAGACGATTTTCATGGAGTTTCTGTTTTTTCTACTCTTGGATTTATGGTTACCGTTTTTTACTACTTTTGGGATTTCTTCGCAATTGCTTTGGTATTGATTCCACCATTCTTTTCACTTATTTTTTTTAAGCATAAATAAACATGAACGAAGAGCAGTGATCATTTGATTGAAGAAGATTTTAATTCATATAGCCAATTACGCGCTCTACACGAAAACATAACAACAAAATCGTTATCAGGGTGATTCCCACAACTAACAACTCATTGAACTTTTTGGACTTTTGAGACATGAAAGAATCTGATTCTTTGTACATATTCCTTTTCCAGCAAGGAAAAAACAATGAGATGTTATCCAAAACGTGCAACGCGTTCAATTGAAATCATCTTATTTAAAAACCATACATAATTCTGTTCTAATTAATTCAAAAAGCAGAGAGAATCTGCAGGGCCATGAAGAACAGTTTTTTTTTTTTTTTGACAATTCACAATGAATATCTCTCTCCAACAAAATCTCCAACTAAGTTTAACAGCAAAAAGTCTTGCGAAACACAAAGGAATCAGGATGATGATTTATTTACTAAATTAGTAGAAAAACAACAACAACAAAAAAAACTTCATTCTCCTTCCCAATTTATTGATGTTATTCTCCATATATACAATAACTTTACTAAATTAGTAGAAAAAAACAACAACAACAAAAAAAACTTCATTCTCCTTCCCCATTTATTGATGTTATTCTCCATATATACAATAACTCTCAGGAACACAAATTCCAGCACCACACACACACACACAAAATCTACCTACTCCACCATTTTCACACCACATATATCAACAAAACGAGAAAAGGAAAAAAAGAGGGACCTAATTGAAATATTCACATGTCACAACGGAAACGAAATCAGATCTACCTAGCGGTACTGCCGAGCATACGATTGAAGATTCTGGAACAAGCATACCTGAATCGAGGATATAATCTCAGAGTATGAGCGCTTGATTCCTTCCACATGCCCTCCATCGTCTCCACGAATAGATTCAAACTCCTCACCGGAGGAATGTAAAGCGTCAACGGAACTGCAGAAAACGCCGCCGCTAAGAACAAGTGCAGCATCTCGGAAACAATCGGTAACCAGATCTACGCAAATTTGAAGAATTTTACTTGCTTTTGGAAAGTCTCGCTGAGTTTCGGATAGAGGGGAATTTCAGGGGATTTGGTAACTTGATCTGAAAATAGTTTTTGGAATGATGCGGGAAATAATATATAAAAAGGCGGGGAACTATCGTGTACATGTGTATTGACAAATATAAATAATTTATTGTTGTGATAAAGATTACTATTTCACCTATGTAAGTCTCATTTATAATATTATGTAATAAATTATAAATTTACATAACTTCAATCTAATTTAAAGATGCATCGCTCTCATTTTTAATATTATGTAATAAATTATAAATTTATACAGCTTCAACCTAATTTAAAAAATATTTTAATGACACAAATATTAAGTGAATGTTTGTCTCAAGTATATGTCACATAAAATTCTTTTTTAATATAATAATCCTATATATAATTTATTTTTCTTATTTATGTATATTAATATTAAATTGTCAATTCATTATATATAAAATAAGGTTTAATGTGTTAAAATTTTAATTAGATATTACATCTTTAAAAAATGATATGTAATGTTTGTCAATATTAATAGGATTGTTAGTTTGTAATAAGACATTTTATAATATAATAAAATTTTTATATATATATATATATATATACACACATAATAAAGTAGATTGAATATTTGAAGAAGAAGAAAAAAAAGTGAAGATTAATTAAAAAAATATTTTTCTTAAATTTATTTAAACAAAATTCATTTGAAAATTAATTATTTAATGAAATAGATAACAAAATATTCATTATATTGATTAAATAATACCGTGCCATGAGAACAATAATTATGAAACCAATGAAATAAAAAAAAAAGATGCAGTCATGAGAACAACAATTATGAAACCAATTAAATTTAAAAAAAAAGCACTATTTTAAACTAATTAGGTTGATTAAAAAAATTTATATTGAGATTTTTCCCAATTTAATAATTTATCATATCAATTTAGTAAAATTGGAATTTATTTGTTTAACTTTATACAAAACAATTAAATAAGACCACTAAAAAAAATTAATACAACACATTCAAATTAAATAGTGATTTAGTTAATTAATATGGAGGGAGAGAAATGAGAGCGAAAAATTACTGAAAGTGAAGAGAGAGAAAGAGAGAGAGTCCTAAAAAAATGGAAGTAAAAATGAGAGAGAAAGTGAAAGAGATAATGAGCAAGAACATGTTATTCAGAAGACTGTCCTCTTTTTACATACTAGTTTATTGCCCTTGCAATGCACGGGCATGTTATTATTGTTCTTTTTGTTAGTTTGTAAAAAAGAAAATTCTAATGCTTCACCACTTACTTATTTTTATTTACTATAACATTCTAACTCTCAATTGATACCCTCAAGTCATCAACACACGTGCATTTTCTTTGAACGCCACGTACACAAGCCTTAATGCGAAAACAAATGCAAATTTGCTTAAAATTTTGTTAAATTAACAGCTCACTACATCATTCATTCATCTATATGTTTGGTATTTCTAAATAAAACAAACTCAAAACCCGAATTTAACCGTTCCCTACATTCATTCTCACATACATTTTATGTTTCAAAATAAAACAAACTCAAACCAAAAGGTATATCACATTAGAAACTTACATTAGAGAGAGAAAAGAAGTTATTACCATATTAAAAAATAAATAAACGGGATTGAAGAGTGCACGAAACAGGCAAAAAACTACAATCTATGTTGATTCCTGCCTGTGATCTACCGGCTCTATGTTTCCTGCGAACACCACCAGAAACGCCGGCTTCTTATGGCTGCTTTTTCGTCTCCTCCGCCTGAGTCAGATTTATTTTAAGGTCATTTTTTTTTAATTCAGTAACCCCTGGTTTTCTTTATGTAGATCAGATGTATAGCAGCGTAAGGAGGCGTAAGGAGGAAATCAAAGAGACACTTGTGTTGAGGCGCAGATAAAGAATAGAAACACGTTTCTGCAGCGGTTTAATTAGAAAATAAATTCTATATTAAAAACATTTGGCCGACTTAATATATTATGTTGCATAAATGATACAACAAAAAAACTTTAACAATTCTTTATCTCATGAGACTTGGGGTTTTGACACATGGCAGGAAAGGAGAGTTTTACTTGTAAAAAACTGGTGAGGTACACTCTCCTATTATAAAATAAAATTTATAGATGTATAATTAAATTTGGGTTTGTAATTAATTTTGGGTTTGTTGCAATTTGTTAACGTATTAAATTTAGGCTTGTAAATTAATTTTGGATTTATGTATTAAATTTGAGCTTGTAAATTAATTTTGGATTTATTTATTAAATTTGGACTTGTAAATTAATTTTAAATTTTTTGTAGAAAAATAAAAGAATATTCTCTTTTTTTTTATATGTATAGAATAGAGACATGTAACTTGTAAGTTAAATAAATGTGATGCGATGCGTGGAGGTACAGCTACCTGCAAGGCTGCAAGTAAATGTACAACAATTCGTAAGGTGGGGCCCAATTTGGTTTCTCCTTTTGTGATTTTGGTCATCCAACGAAAAGTCAACATATGTCCAGAAGGCTCTACTTGTGTTAATTCATGGGGATTAATTAAAAGGGAGATTTACTGTAATAAATTACATTAATATGTACCTCTCAGCGTTGAAATTTAAGTACAAAATAATTAAATATATGTAAGTATATATTTATATTTTTAAGTGTAATTTTAACTGTATATGTAATCATATTTATATATTAATATTTTTTTCTAATTAAAATTAGGCATTTGTAACATATTAGAAGAATGTTACTCTTATCTGTAAATAATTGAGATGATAATCTTGATATATGGTGATTTTCTATGAATTATTAATCTTTAAATATGTTTTTCTTTTCAGTTGTTAATTTAATTTTATAAAACATTATAAAAAAACTTTCACAAAGTATATTAGTACTACTTTTCTTCTCCCCCTTGAAAAGACCACACGGTCAATTACACAAGTAATATTCCTTTTCATTCTTTCCATTATTACCTTGTCTTACTTTCTCCTTAAAATAAAATATAAACTTAATATTCAGGGGCACTTTTTTTTTTTTTTTTAACGGCAAAAGAAAGAACTTTATTAAGTAAGAAAATGGGTACACTGGTACTACCGCCATTGCAAAAGAAATGAAAAGATAAATAATAACTACATCCGAGATAAAAAGGAAAAAATTCACCTCTATGTCTTTAGAAAAATTATTACGACAAATTCAAAAATAAGATACCAGTAGTTTTAGGATTCTTCGTCACTATTCAGATCAAACTCTTGCACCATTAATAATCATGTTTTTCCTACGGATAAAAATTTGAAAAAAAAAAACTTGTCTTTCCAAGACTCTAAAACAGTAATTCTTCTAAATAGATCTTTGAATCATTTAAACCAATGTGTCTCTCAAAAAAAGAGAAAGAAAAGGAAAAGAAAAACCAATGTTCTTTGAACCCTAAAAGCAAAGTGTGATAAAAGGTAAAGCACAAAAAAAAGTATGAAAAGGAAAAGGAAAAAGAAGAGAAAATTATAAAGCATACCTTTTTTGCGAGTATACAATATTGAATTATTTTCGCATTTTTTAATTTAACGAAAAGAACAGTAAAGGGACAAAGAAAAGGTTCTAGAATTGGACGAGTTCTCTTCTTTTTATACTTTCAGGGGGTGTAAATGCATATATTTAAAACTCTGACTCCTCAAGAGAAAACAACACAGAAAGCAAGATAAGTCAGGTCACATGTGACTGAGAGTTGTGACTTGTGAGTTTTGTGGCCACCCATGGGCCATGTCTAAAGTTTGGATTTAATTACTTTTCAAACAAATTCGTATTTGAAGAATTTTCTTTTATATAAGTCTATCACATGCTATCTCCGTCCCAAACTCAATTGTCACATTATTATATGTTCGAGTTTTAAGAAAAAATGATAAAGTATTAAGGTAAAAAGAATTATTTATTAGTATTTTATATGATAACGTGATGATTAGTTAATGTTAAAAAGAGTTATTTATTAATATTTTAAGTGATAAAGTGAGTATTTTCATTTAAAGAAAGTGATAATCAAGTATGGAAGGTCCAAAATAAAAATATGACAATCGAGTTTGGGAAGGATGGAGTAATAAATACACATATTTGTAGATTTTAAATATTATGACTCCGTTTACCAATAAAATTAGAACTGACTGATTGAAAACGATTGGATGTTTGAAAATCTTACTCCCTCCTATTTAAAATATAAGATGTTTTGACCGATTGCATTATTTACTTTTTATTTGATGTGCTGGCTTTTTTTCCTTACACTGCCCTTATTTAATACTCTTTCTTTACTTTCTTGTTTTACTTCCAATCATGTCATTAAAGATAATTTATCATTAAATAAGATTAATTTTGGTATAATTTTTCTTTATTAATAATGCAAAATGTCAAAATATCTTATATTTTGAATAGGATGAAGTATAGAATTAGGTTCCAAGTATAAAAAAGAATTAGTAAATTGCTACTCCCTCCGTCCCAAGATGACTTGAACATTGAAAATGACACGCAAATCAAGTAAAGTGGGTTTTATTGAGTTTGAGTGGAATAAAATAAGGGTGATTGTGAGTGCATTAATATTATATTTATTTTCTATTTGAGAGTGTTCAAGTAATGCTGGAACGTTTCAAATAAGATAAATGTTCAAATAATGTTTGGACGGATGAAATACAATTTATAGAATGTTAGAGCTCTCCTCATTCATCAGGTTAATTTTGTCACGAATTTATGAATATTCCAGACACAAGTTATCCATATTCCCAACTAAAACATTAATACATATGACCAACACTTTAACTTGTCTTCCAACTCACATTTTCTCGACCTCTCTACTATAAATTCAATTAAAAACTTGTTATATATATATGATCTAGCTGTACGATACATATATATGCGGCCCAGAAACTTTTTATAACAGTGGCACAAAAAAGTATAAACATAAAGAGATAAACTTGCATGAGACGGTCTCACAGTGAGATCGGAATATAATTTGGGTATTGACGTTTTAACATTTTGGAAAGGATGAATGTTATTTATGCTAGTTTGTATTATATTTCATATATGAGACGTCTCATACGATTTTTTGTCTAACAATAAAATACCTAAAAAAATTCATGGATCAAAATTATAGGGATCAATTTTGACAATAATTTTGGACGGAAATCTGTTACTTGATCGTCAATACTAAGGATTAGAATTTGAAGAGTGGGGTGAAAATGTGCATCGGGAGTCTGGACACTAGATAGAGGTGGGCTGATATTATAATTTGACAAGATCTCATGTGAAATTTGTTTGTGGTATAAAATTGATATCATTACATTTATAAAATAATATCATTATTCTTATAAACTAATATCAATAATACTTAATACTATAATATCAATTTAAAAATATAATAATATTAATTGATAAATATTATAATACTAGTACGTAACCCTCCGCGACTTTCGTGGGATTGAAAAAAACTTTACAATATATATTTTAGATTAAATGCTTCAAACATTTAATTAATTAATGTTAGTATAAATATAATAATGTTGTGTAGATTTTAGTAGATATAATTATTTAGATTTATTTAATCAATTAAAGTTTTCAAAGATTTTGCAAATTATATATTTGGTTGAAATTATATATTTTTTTTAAAGAAGATAATTAATGGATTTATAGAATCTTTTTAAAAATATATATATAGCAAATCTTGCGCATATATGATTACCTATTAGATTTTTCAAAAATTTAGTAATACATATTTGACTGAAATTAGATATTCTTTTGAACACAAATAATTAATAGATTTATAGTAAATTTGCACGATTAATTAGATGTGCTGAATTGAAATTTAATAACTATAAATATTCAAAGCTAACAATAAAACTGCAAATATTCATAATGTCATTAATACAAATCATAAAATTAAAAGCATAAGATTTAGAGTAAGAGTTTAGCACCATGATTTGTTACAAAAATGATAATTAACAAACAAAGACAAGTATTTTTTTCTCATCATCTTTCAAGGTAACATTCCAAACATTACAGGGATTGTAAGTTGCACCACTCATGCCCTAAATTATTAGTAGCTTATGTAATAAGTATTGTGCAAATTACTTCCTTTAATACTCCCTGCAACATATATAAAAAATAAAAAGATGGGCGTGATCACTATGTACAAAAAAGAAGAAACCTAATTAAAGATTTAATTTAATTATACAATTCCAATAAACATTCATAAATATTGACTGCAATGAAAATTACTTACCCTTTCTCATTTCCAATTCACAAACCCAAACGCATATTGTTGATCATATACTCCTTCATAATGAAAGATAATTGAATAATATTAAATAAGTGAACCAATTTATGAATTGCATATCACAATAACAACCACAATGGAGGAAAAAACATGTCAAAGAAAAGGCAAACCAACCGTTATGAAGCATATGCATTCAGTCTGTGAGCATGTGGTTCCATATTTGTTAGAGTAGCAAGACAATTTGTAAGAAAATACATATATGTTACATAAGAACGTCAGGATACTGAATAACTAACAATATTAAGCGGGTGTTTGCAACAACTTTTGGAGGGGGCAGAATCACTTTTTTTTAAAGCTGCCCTCTCACAACTTTTGAATTTCAAAAGTGATTCTTACTATTCGTTAGTGATTGAAAACACCCCCTAAATATAACTTCTAGACCAATATAGCCATATAAAATTGAGGGAATCGTCTACACAAATTCAATACCTTCTCATAGAATTTGGAAACGCATAACTTCTCGACTTCCTGCAATATACAAAACAAAATCATATAAACACATTCATCAAATTAGAAGAATCGGTATAAAAAAAAAAAAAATACTCAAATTACTTACCTCAATAGTCCCTACAATATACAAAACAAAATCAAATTAACAAATTCATCAAATTAAAAGAATCATTATGAATAAACTAAGACGATTTGATTGAAGCTTACCAAATTTCTTTGGAATGTTAAATTATGTAATTTGATTTATCATAGAATTTCTTCAAGGCATATGTATGAGATTCAGGTGAGTCAAGGTCTCAAAACCTATTGTCCCAAACCCTATCGTTTTCATGAGGAGGATATTTGATATTAAAAAAATTAAGACTTAATTTAATTAAAAAATTTAAGACTTAATTTAATTAAATAGATAAAAAAAATTAACTTAAATAACTTTTAATGAGAGTGCACAATTTTGAAACGAAATAATGTGGTTGAATTGGGCTATGCGCAGATTGACGTGGTTTCACCACATAAACTAAATCAAGTTTACCAATATATAGTAATTAAGATTATTGACATTATATTTAAATTAAAAAGGAAAAGATAATTAAAAAGAATACTTATTTGACTCAAAACAGACGGACCAATTAAAACTCATATACTACAAAGCATGTAGTTACAACCCATGCCATATCCCATGCAGAATTTCCCAATCAATTAAAACTCATATAGAGCATATACAAAACCCCTGGCACTGCTCTATAACAAACGTTGTCTGTTGTTGCAATTTTCTTTGTCGAGCCTTGTACAAATTAATTGAGATGCTTCAAATAAATTCTATGCAAAGATATTATTATATATATATATATATATATATGAAATATTGCGTAGATATTATTTAGTACAATTACTATATATTTCTTAATAAATAGTTAGTAAATAATGTAGACTTGTTTCAAAGTTGTGTAAATATATATCTGGCCTGTATAAAAAAAATTTGGTAAAATTTACAAAAATATATATATATATATATATATATATATATATATATATATATATGTATATATTAAATTTTACGTAGATATATATATGATTACTATCTCATTGATATACATATATTTTAATAGACAACGTCTCATGTGCAACTGGTGCACGGATCTAAAATCCGTGCACTCGCCCCAACCCTACTCATATATCCACTAGACATGTCTAATATATTCAATTGATCAAGTATTTTTTTAAATGAGTCAGTGCACTTGGATGCACAAGAGACACACTCATTTTAATATATTAAGATATCGAAATGTTAGAACTTGAGATTTGTCGAGATTTACGTACGAAAAATCTTCTTTAAATCTTCTTTTTGATATATAATAAAAGGGAAAAGCTAGCATGAAACCTTAGTGCATCAATTTCTTATCTCAATACTCCCTGCAATATATAAAATAAGATTAAATTAATAAATTGATCAAATTAGAAATAGAAAATATGAAATCCATTTGTAATAAATTCAGAAAACAAATTACTTACCCCAATAATCCCTGTAATAAACAAAACAAAATCAAATACAAAATTCATCAAATTAGAAGAATCGTTATGAACAGAAAAGAAGAAACCAATTCATAACCAATTCGGAATTCAAATTACTTACCTCAATACTCGTTACAATATACAAAACAACATCATTAATTTAAGACAAAAACTCATATGAGACGGTCTCATGCATGAGACGGGGTACACCTAGCACAAATTACATCCTCCCCCCAAAGTGTTAAAGCGTCAATGTCCAACTTATGCTCCGTCTCACCGTGAGACGGTCTCATGCAAGTGAGCCTCTTAATTTAATTACAAAATTGCAATAAACATTCATAACCAATTTAGAACTCAAATTACTTACCTCAATATTCTATACAATTTATAAAACAAAATCAGATTGACAAATTCATCAAATTAAAAGAATTGATATGAATAGAAAAGAAGAAACTCATTCATGACCAATTCAGAACTCAATTTACTTGCATGTATACTTTCTGCAATATACAAAATAAAATCAAAGTAAAAATTCATCACTGCAATATATAAAATAAAACCAGATTAACAAATTCATTAAATTAGAAGAATCACTATTTAATATAAATATTCATAATCAATTTAGAACTTAAATTACTTACCTCAGTGATCAATGCAATATACAAAACAAAATCAGATTAATAAATTTATCAAGAAGAATAATTATGAATAGAAAAAAAGATTCATTACCAATTTAGAACTCAAATTACTTATCTCAATATTTCCTGCAATATACAAAATCAAATCAAATTAAAAAATTCTTCAAATTAGAAGAATCAATATACTTCCTGTAATATGCAAAATAAAACAAGATTAATTGACAAATTCATTAAATTAGAAGAACAGCTAAGAATAAAAATAAACCATACATAGAGCGTGAATACTGGGCCAAAAAGTTTTATATAAATCACAAAAGAAAAGCCATTGCGCATAAAGCAATTGAATAAACACAGATTCAAATTTTCAAAGCAAAGCAATGAATCATGTAAAATTCCATGAGATTGAGCTGAACATAGATATAATAAGAGTTTATGAAGAAGCGGTCAACCTTGACTATTAGTCTCTCTCATCTGCAATATTCAATAGATAAACACGCTCGTATCTTTATAAATAAATATGATAAAATAAAAGATTTAATTTAATTAGATATATTAAAAACTTAACTTAAATAACTTTTAATCAGAGTGCACGATTTTGAAACAAAATAATCTGGTTGAATTGAGTTTTATACAGACTGGCGTGGTTTCGCCACATAGGCTGAATCGGTTTACCAATATATAGTATTAAGATTAATTTATAAGTGTAAGATATAAATTTTGTATTATAAACAAATTTCATGGAGACTTACTTTTATAATTTATATCCTATAATTATTACAAATTATATAAAATATAATAATAGGTACTCCCTCCGTTCCATTCTTGTTTTCCTATTTACTGTGTGCTCGAATTTTAAGAAAAAATGATAAAGTGATAAAGTGTTGGGATAGAAAGAGTTATTTATTAGTATTTTATATGATAAAGTGATGGGTAGTTGGGGTTAAAAAGAGTTATTTATTAGTATTTTATGTGATAAAGTGATAAATTAAAAAAATTCCATTTAAGAAAATAGGAAAACAAGAATGGAACGCCCAAAACAGAATACAGGAAAATAAGTTTGGAACGGAAGGAGTATATACTACGTGCTAATTAAAATTATATATAGTATAATAATAGGTATTGAGGGGGTGGGATTGGCTGGTGGAGACCAGGAAAATGGACTAGTGGGCTGGGAGTTGGGATTTCAAAGCATATGCATTAAGTTATAATTTATACTAATATTAGTAATAGTTTGTACATATAATTAAAAAATTGAACTAAACAATTTTTTTCCTCTGGGGGCACGTACCCCCCACCGGTGTGCGTCGGTCCGTCTCTGTATATAGCTATGTGCACTGTGGTAATATATAATTTGGACTTAAAATTATTTTTAGGGCTCATGATGGGAGTTGGTTAATGGTTTGTATGTTATAGCATTTAAATTTTTGACATAAATCTTTAGATATGATCATGATGGGATCAGTTGGTTAATGGTTTATATATATATATATATATATATATATATATATATATATATATATATATATATATATATTCTCTGTACCAGTAATATTTATACCGAGATTTTTAATAATTTTGTATTGAAATTGAAGTCCATCTGGCTATCATTATATGAAATCATATGTTGAGTTATGGAGTAAGCCAAAATACTATTGTATTATTGTGAAAAAAGAGTAGAATGAAAAATCTCAGCATGAAATACCTCTCTTAACAATCACGCAAACAACTGAACGAATTAAAAGAATTACAAATCAGTGTATTCCGAAATTGAAGATCTATAAACAAAAAGACCAATTCATAAAAAAAACTTAGCAACTAAATACACAATAATTGGTAAAAACGCAGAAAAATTTGAACAATAAATTACCAACGATATTGCCAGAATTTACCTTTTTAAGCCTCTGAACTCTCTGTCGTCAAGGTTTGAACCGTAGGCAAAATTTTCGATCACTTCTCCTCCTCCTTTGTTCGGCGTTCTTAATTGTGAAACGAGGTATTTTCTTTGATTTTCGGCGTTCGATCACGACTCTGATTTTCGAAATTTTGGGCTCCAGGCTAATGTGTGAGACTGATTCTAAATTGCTAAATAATTTTACTTTGGTATTTTCTTGATGAGAAATATACATTTGATGTATTTTTGTTTTTAGCTGTATAAATGTTATACAGGAATATATGTTAGTCTTTGATATTCTATTGATTGATCTTAGGTTCCTGTGACAATGTTTGGAGTTTCTGGAAACTATGCTACGGCCTTGTACATCACAGCAGTTAAAGAAAATGTGCTTGATAAAGTTGAATCTGAGCTTCTTGCCCTTGTTGAGGCTTCAAGTTCAAAGAAAAGCCCTACCTTTTCTCAATTCATGAAGGATTTGTCTTTAACTGCCGACACCAGAGTGAAGGCAATAAATGATATTTGCACTCAAGCCAAATTTTCTGATATCACAAAGAACTTCTTGGGTGAGTGCTTGTTAACTTATGAATGAGTGGGCACTTTGGTATCACTGTCTGGATTTAATTTGGTGTCTTATTTGTTGGTTCTTTTATATGTGGTGCTTTCGTCTTGCAATTGTCTGTAACTGCTGAGACTCTTTTGCTTGCAATAAAGTTATATCTGTACTGTAAACTTCTAGAACTTACCAACCTTGAGGATTGTATCCACTGCATAACAATGATGTCTTGGGGTCTATTTTTTTTTTTTATCAGCCTTGGGGTCTATTTGTTGTTTCAGAAATTCGTGCAATAGTTCTGGGTACTCTCCTATTATCCTCGTTTTCAGTATCTTTCTACTTACATTTTTTATCTCTTTACTAACTTAAATTACTATTGTCAAAGTTGCAAATGAAATATGGCATATTGTGATTCAAGCTATCTAAGTTGGAGCGATATTAGTTAGTATTTGTGCGAGGATCATGTAAAATTAGCTTTTCAGTTATAGAATATTGTTGGTAGGCTCGCCACAGGAATTTCAGGTCATGCTAATATACCTGAAGCTGAATTAGATGACTCGAGTTCATACTTTTCAAGTCATTAACACAAAGGTGGAAGGATATACTTCATTGCAATATTTAGTTATGCTAATTTTAGTTTCACTATCCCGGCGTTTTCAGACAGACCAAAGTTTTAATGGTTTACACAATTACACTTGCACTCTACACTGTTTGCTTGTCATGTTCTGTGAAATTCTTTCCAATTTTTGTAAGTTTAGTTTACCCAATTTTTGTGAACGTTCTTCCCTGTTTCAGGAAAAGAATAGAATGGGTATATGTACATGAGTCCTTCCGTAGAATTATTCTATTATTGCATAATTGTATTCTTGTTGAAATTTGGGTTGTGAATATATTAATCTTACCCCTCCTCTATAATCTTGATGTGCATACCCATTATATTCCCTTACATTTGCTTGTATCAGTTATTGTTGCTGAAAATGGAAGGTTGGGAAGTCTAGAACGAATGTCCCAGAGATTCCCAGAGCTGACTATGGCACATAGAGGGGAAGTTAAAGCCACTGTAACCACTGTGATTGTAAGCCCATTTCTAACATGTCATTTATTGAGCTCCATAATTAGAATAATTGATTTCTGGTTGCCTGTGATAATTATTTTGATTTATTTTTGCACAACGTTTGACAGGGGAAATTCTATTCCTTGATTTTGTGTTGCATATAAGTTATGTTTAGCAGACAATGTGTATCTTTTGCACTAAAATAGGAAAATAAATAATAAAAAATGATGGGTAAACCCAATCGAGAAATGGTCTTACTATATTGTTGACTAGAGCTGGCCCTATGGATTTGCTCAATTTGAATTTTGGATTCAATCATTTTTTCTAGGGTTGTGACTTTGGATTTTATTAATTTGTGTTCTTGTTGAGGAATGTGGTCAACTTGCAATCATTTCTTCTATTATCTAGGACTTTGGATGCCAAATATAAATAATTGCAATATTATTGATCCAATTCTTTGTTCCATTCTCTATGAGTTAGTGTCTTTATGCTTAGTTTTTTGTCTCTAAAAGCTAAATTTAGTTCATAAATTCATTGAACTAAAATAAATAAAAAATTGAGGTTTATGCGGAGGGCTGGACTACAATTTTGTAGGCCTGATGAAGGTCTGGGCCAGCCCGACCCAACCCAACCCAAGGATATCAATTAGCCCAATGGGCTGGATTGGGTTAGGCTGAGCTGCCCGAATTACCAGCTATACATTTGATACCTGCAGTTTATACCCGTGGTGTTTAGTCGGGATCAAGTTCGGTTTTATTCACATTAAACCAGCTCCAAATATACTAGTGTCTTCTGTTCTGACTTATACGCTCATCCTTTGCAGCCTTACCTCCCGCAGAGGAGAAGGAATTGAAAGAAACATTACAAGGCATACTCGGACAAGGAAAGAAAGTTAAGGTTGATCAGAAGGTGAGTTATAAACGCTATCATGTAAATGGCATTTCTCTTCTATTGGAGGGAACGCTAACGTCCATCATTTTCCTATATTGGCAGATTGACCCCAATATTCTTGGTGGGATTGTGGTGGAATTTGGACAAAAGTTTTGGATATGTCTATAAGAACCAGAGCTCTCCAGATGGAGCGATTCCTTCGCCAACCTACTAACTTTGACACCGCATAAATGGTGATTATGTCAAGTGTCAAGTGCCATCTTTTCTCGATATACTCGATTTTTTGTCCTAGAGCATCGGGTGTAGTCGCAACCCTCGTTTTGATAGTGAGGTGGTTCTGTTGGTACCATCTTGTTTTTTTGACATGTTTTTCTGGTGCATGAGAGTGGGAGTCAATTCCTTTTGAGTTAAGCTAATGAGAATCTACAAATTGTCATGTAATAATCTTGAAATAATAAAAATTTCAATTTAATTTTATCAACAGAATGACAGTGTTCACTGTATTAGTACTGATGCTTTAAGATCCGAGTCCTGTCTATATTGATCAACCCTGTTTATTCTGAGGCTTAATTGAGGATTACTTGCTTTCTGTTTGGAAGTTCATTTTGCTAATTTTGTAGTCTTCATATTCGTTATTGCTGAAGTGTTGTTGCAGAATTAGCAATAGCATCCGTGTCACAATTATATATGATCAAAAGAATACTGAATTAAATTACCGTTGGAATATCATATTCAATGATATAATCAAGTGCATGCTATTCAAACTGTAGTAACTTGAGCATTTCGACATATTGTCAAAGCCGGAAAGAACGTACTGTGGAAGCAATTAAAATGAACCCACCAGCCACTTCCCTTGCTTTTCAAGTTTTTCCACAAAATAAACTTTTTGCATCCTTCTTTATCATCTATAGCAATCTTTTACAATACTATGTGAATTCGATAAGTCGTCTGGTATTTGCTAAAGTTATAAATGAATCGAGTTGAGTCCAGTTTTAATTAACTTAAATTTGACTTGTTTAATATCAGGGTCAATCTCAAGTTTATGCAGATTGCTTCACTGTTCAAACAAATTTAATTCAATTTAAATTACTAGCATATCATTTTTTTGGCTCACGAGTTTTAAAGAGGCGGACATGTGAGCCTAATAAGTGGAACATGATCAATTTTTTTATTATTTGGGTTCTAAGTAATTCATGAGACCATCGATTCAATTCACTTGTATGATCCCTAGATATACAAATATAATGTATTGTTAATTTTTATAGCATGTTACAAATTTAGACTTATTATTTGTAGGAAATATTATATAACCAGCTACTTATTAGTTATTATTCCTCCCTTTTTTATGTTGTGGAATGGGAAAAAAGGTTACTAAAACATATTCAGATGAATTTTGATCTTCTTTTTGTAATTTTCTTGAAAGAACATGCATCCCCCCAAGCCAAGGATATGATTGTATTAGCTTTTTTAAGTGAGATGAGGACAACCATTTTACTTTTTCCTGACAATTTTCAATTAATTTAGATATTTTTTAATATTTGGATTTCTCTGCTGTCGATATATATTAAGGATGCACATGAGTTTCCAAACCTAAAAATGGTGATCCCCATTGCTTACTTTAAGACTTTGTGTTTTTTGTCTTTTACCATATTTGTCTTTCAGCTATCGTGCAGCACGATTACTTAAATTTAAATGCATTCATCGTGTCAAGAATAAAATCTTACTATTATTTTATTTAATGCAAAATAAAACTTGCCTCAATGTTCAACAGATGGAAACATCATGTGGCAATGAGTTCCACACTAACTGAATTGATTGCTCACACACTGGGCAATCGGGCCACGAACGAGGGAATGATATCACATGTTCCACTTATATTTTATAATATAGATAAATGAAATGTGAAATGTTTAAAAATTATCAATGAACTATCATGATTTTGGGTCTATATTTTAAAAACTTAGAAGATATAATATAAATGAAATATGAAAAAGTGACGTAGAGGAATAAATCTTGCAAGTGAGAGGGAGATGAGATTGATGGAATTCTTTCAGTAATTTTTTTAAATATTACTATTCCCTATTTGTAAAGATGCTATTGATAATTAATACTTTTGATACATAAATTGAGAAAAATATTCGAGTATCGTTTATATCTAAATTATAAAAACTGAAATAATTGTTTATTTACGTCAAGCGTCTATTTTGCCCTAATTAAAGAGAGACACAAAAAACCAAGATAAATCTCCAAAATACGTTTCTTTTTATTATTTCATTTTGTATTTCAAAATGGTACGAAAATTTTACATTAATCAACTCTCAACAAAACTTGAATATTACCCCTCTCTCTCACACACACACAAATACACACATATATATATATATATGTTAGCTAAATCCACAACAAGACTGTATACTAATCTTCAGCTAATTTATTCCAGCGCAGATTGATGTACATGTATTAATCCATATCACTTTATTAGCAATCATCCAAATTAAGCAAAACAAGTGGATAGATACTTTATGCAAGTGTCGTGGCAAAAGCGTATATTGATGGAAGAGTACGCTTTCAATTAGCATTGTTAATCCGGGCTGGGCTAAACGGGTCGGCCCGTTTAAACCTATTATATGCAGGGTTAGGGCCGAGCAATGGGAGGCCCGTTTAAAATCGGGCCTTTTTGGCCCGGACCAATTAGCCCGCGGGCTAAACGGGCTAGCCCGCGGGTTAAACGGGCCAACCCGTTTAGCCCGTTTATATTTATATATACTCAATTTTTATTTTTATTTTATTTTCTAATTTTTTAATTAATTTTTTTTAAAGTTTTTTCACAAATTTAAATAAGGCAAAAATCAATTATGGCCAATCAATTACAAATTAAATATTTCTATTTGATTTAGTCAATTAATAATTAATCCTCTCAAATTCAATATTTTTTAACAGTTTTGAATTTCTATTGAATTGAATAAATAAGTAAAATATTAATCCAATGTAATATAACAATATAATATTTTTATAAATTCTATTATGAAATTTGTTCATAATATGAAACTGATATCATTATAATTATAAATTAATATTATGGTATTAATTTATAAATGTGATGATACAAATTTTATATTATTAACTAATTTCATGGGAACTTTGCTCAATTATGTTATTAAAGATGATGGGAACTAATTTTATATTTTGAACATTTGTTATTAAAGATGATGGGGCAGTCTGGATCGAAATTTTTGTCATTATGTAATGTTAATGTTTGAACATTTTTTTTTATTTTTTTTTTTGAGCTCGTTAGGTGGTCTGATTTAGCCCAAGAACTCGCTAGGGTTAGGGTTAGGTCTCAACTATTAGAAGTCCGTTTAAAATGAACCGCTTAAGGTCGGGACCATTTGGCCAGAGTTGTAGGGTCGGGCCCTAATGGGTTAAACGACCCAATTCGCTTAACAATACTACTTTCAATACAGCTAGACATGTACATGTGTACTTGCAACATTTGATAGACTCACTAATACACATTTGGGCTTGGACAGCTGTGAAAAATGACCTTGGAGAGCGGTTATAACCGCTCTCCAAGCATCAGCTGTCCAAGCTTGGACATCTGATAAAAAATCGTTGTTCAAGAAAAAAGACTTGGACAAATGGTTTTTAACCGCTTTAGAAAGTTTAAGATTGACAATGCGGTTGATAAGCCGTCCAATATCTTTTTTTTTTTAATTATTAATTTACATTTTAAAAATCCTATAATAAAAATATAAACCAAAACTTATATATACGTCCAATACCATATAACATAAACCAAAAATCCTATAATAAAACCATAATTCACATATATATATATACCAAAACATCGAAATATATAAACATACAATCATAAATATACGTCCAATACACAAAAAATATGAAATATATATCATCACAAATATATAATTTAATTACATGCTACCAATATTTCAAACAACATTCTCTCAATATTGATCGTATGAATATAAGAATCGATTGTAAAGGTACCCCGTCCAATCGTTTTTCCATTTCTCCAGTCTTTTCTTAGAGTAAGACTTGAGCTCACGTTCATGGACAAACTGCAAACAACGAATCAATCAATATAGTATGAATTTTTATTCAATCAATAATAATTTAAATAAATCAATAATTGACTTACATTGGGAGAAATGTTCGTTATAGAAGCGCGGATTATATCTTCTATAAAGCAACACACAAAATGTCCACAATGGTCATTTTTCGTTCGTTTTTAAATGTTGATTAACAATATAATCACGATTACAATTATGATTTCTTTCAATTAATTAGTTTGATAATTTACTAAATTAAATTTATTTTAATGTTAATCCGGTTCACTTTATTTAACCCGGATCTTGAGCCCTGACTCTGAAGGCGACTCCTATACATCGTCATCACACTATTATTATTATAATTAAAAAATAAAAATAGATTAAATATGCATAATTTTAAAAGTAAAACAATGAAACTTACGCTTCCATATATGAAACGAGATCAGGGCGATTTGAATAAACTTCATCATGAGCTGGGTCCATAAAATACACACTTAATGTATTCATGTGTATGGCGACCAGCACCCAATGGTTCCTATATTATATTGAGAGTATTAAAATTAACTGCAAATTTAGCATATATATGTGCAAATATTATAAACATGAATACAAATTTTAACGAAATGTTTATCACTCACCCCACATTTGTTGGCCAAAAAATGAGATGATCGCTCCCGTTAGATTCAAAGATATGATTAACTAACCCATCCATGGTCTGCACTTATCACCCATTATGAAAGACACTTGGGGGGAGACGAAGGAGTACATTCCACTTGCTCGGTTATATCTGGAGAGATATAGCTCACCCAAATATCTTTAACCAACATATATACGATAATTAATATTTAAAAAGAAAATTAAACTATACAAAAAGTGAATATTGAGAATTAGTAAACACATACCGAGGTAAAGGGCTATGGTGGTTGCACTCAACCACTCGTCATTAAGACTTCACAAGACATGTTCCTCATATCGAATTCTTGGAAAGTATTCGATGAAAGTGAGCAAGCATGGGAACCGTGGACGATATCGAAAGCATTAGACGATACCATCCAAAGGCACCCTAGATCAGAATAATCATTGTGATCTAAGTCTCCGGTCATGGGATAACCAAGTCTTAAGCAAGAAATGAGTCCCTCGATTTAGCCTCATGTGGGCCTGGCAGATTCTACAATTAATTTGCAATATTATTTAGAACCACAAATAAGATAATAAACTTTAATAACAAATATTTTACCCTCATGGTGCTAGAGACCAAGTTGCTCGGCCATTCGATGAAGTGCCCGATCATTATTCCGACGCGGACGGCTTCATCGATTGGTTTTGGCATCATTGAATCCTCCTCTCCGACACGGGTACATCGAGTGTGACCCTCACGAAACCGGGAGTGATGGGATGACCATGAATCATTCCATGGGAGTCAGGTAACGAGCGAGCACGGGCCACCAACCGATCGGGATCCTCCGGATATAAAGGTAGCAAAAGGTCGTTGGCTGTTCGAATAAGATATTTAGTTAGAAAATTTTAATACACTAGTCTTTAATTAAAACAAATGTGAGACATGCATATCTGATACCTGGGAGACGTTTTGAAGTGCCTCAATAAAGTCGTCCCTAGGGTTAGCTGAAAACATAGCATTAGCGACACTATGTTCACAGCTTGCTCCACTCGACGGCATTCCGTGGCTCGATCTTCTCTCAGACCTCAAACGTTCCACATCTTTAGCCAACTTGGCAACCTGTTCCGTTAGTATACCCACCATATTCATGGCTTGAAGACCAGGTGCCATTGCTAAAGATGTCTTCGTCACGCCATATCCAACACTCCATAAGCGGCCGGGATGCTCCTGGCGACCCATAGCCCGTCCAAACAGATCATCAGGGCCGATCATGCGAATGTCGTCGGGCGTCATGGTGTGAGATAGACGCTCCTGAATCACAAAAATAAAAGATTATTATTTAATTATTTATTTATAAATAATAGTTAGTAATTGAAAGATAAATTAATGGATAGATTACCACTTCTTCGATGATCGTTGTGCCTTTGGGATCGTGAATATTCCCTGCCTCGACCTTTTACGTAGTCGAAATAAGTCAAAACGGGTAACAATAGGCTCACTCTCTCTTTTTTTTCTTTCTTTCTTTTTTCTACGATAGTGATGAACGTGTCCCTTTATTAGATATATTAAAAGTGAATATATAAAAAAAAAAATTAAAAGTTAGGATTTTGATCTCACCATATTTTCTCTTATTCGCATAACCTTTGTTCGATCCACGATATATCGCGCCTCCATCGACTTGGCTTGATCGCAATTTTTATTACTTCGATTCTACAAAGATAATAGAAATATGATAAACACCGAAAAAACTTAGGGCATTAGAAATTGAGGAAATGACATTGATCAATTTTTATTCGAAATCATCCTCCATAGCTCGGGGCTCACAAACTCCTCCCAAAGATGGAGCCACCATAGGGCTATTCGACACGCAGAGGCGGACTAGCCGAGTAAAGACCGGTTCCGGATCTCGTGTGTTACTTCTCAACCAAGTCCGGAAATTCTTGGTCATTACTCCAAATTGCATGATAATATTTGCTTTCTTCTTTGTGAGGTCAAGACCTCCGAATGTAGTCTATACGCATATAACATAACAATTTAGTAAATTTAAGGGTCATACTACAACTTTCAATAAATATATAATTAACTTACAAAGAAGCTCTCGCCCCATAATCTTTCCTTCAAAGCGAGTCGGGTTTGGGGCTACGCCTTGATCCTTGGGTCGGCAAAGACGATAGGGATCACGCTCCCGATTGCAGCTCCAATGTAGAAGGACAACGACTCACTCTCTTTTCCTATTACTGTCCAAACTCATTGAATGATAAAGCGCAATAACATAGTATTTAATTAGGTTCAACGATCAATCAATATATTTATCGATTTCAAATTGTTCAATTGTAATAAAATTACGAAGTGTTTTCCCCTTGCTACGAGCTCTCTTAATAGATGACATGGTGACTATACCCCGAGTGCACTTCTCCCCGGAGCTGCTAGTGGTGGTGGGAGCATCAGTGTCACACTCTCTCAAGTCATCATATGCACCATGATCATATGCGTCATGATCTCCATCGTAATCTCCATCATCTAGGGATATGGCAAACGAGACATGATCCTCAAAAGCGTAAGAAACAACATTTAATAAACAAAAAAAAAACAATATTCACAACCGGATGTTTCATGTATTAACAACATTTCTATGTGGCATAGCATTGGTCAACCGGATGTTTCATCTCTTCTACCGACATTGGACCAAAATATCGAACTATGTTTCTACAAGGTACAATCATACATAGCGTGGCAGGGAGGACAGAATGGTGTGTGATTTTACAACACTAGGCGTTCTAGGAGAAAAGACCTTGTATAGAAACCATAACATGGTCCGGATAAGAACCTAAATCGCTTGCGGATATTACATGAATATCCCCATTGTTTCTACCAGCACAATAATCATGCATCACATGGAAACGAAAAAAAGAACCGTGAATTACTTCATAGCGAGAAAGCATTCTAGGCCATAGAGACCAAGAACATTAACACTTTCCGATAAGAACTATCTATGCATGCATACATGATACATCTACTTATAAGTTACATCCGTGATCATCATAGGTCATGGGAGGTACACGAGATGGTAAATTAAAATTTGGGTTGATAGCGAGACTCTTATACTTTTGAACACATGTGTATTAGGCTTGAATGACATTGTCTTTTCAAGTAGATCGACCAAGAAATTAATTCTTATACCATGAAAGACACAATTTTAAATGATACCAATCCTTTCAAAAAAACAACAAGAGCAACATAATATAAACCAACAAGAGCAACATAATATAAACAAAATAACAACAAGAGCAACATAATATAAACAAAACTAAGATTGAAGCAAAATATATAATTTCAGCTAAAAAAAGCCAAAAGATCCCACAATCCACTGTACCAACTAAGTATTATGGAGGCGACGGGGGGGGCGGGGAGGATGGCGACATGGGGGGGGGGGGAGGGCAGCGGGAGGAGGAGAGGGAGGAGGAGGGCGCAAGAACGATTTGGGGGAGAGGGAGAAGCGATTTACAACAAGGTTAGGTGTCAACAGCATTTACTGGCGATTTGGTTGAAGGGAAACCGGACGGCGGCGATTTGGGGGGAGAGGAAATTGGAGAGAAAGAAATGAAAGAATTTGAGAGCTAGGTCTCGGTTCTGGAATATATATTAGATATATATAAAAAAAAAAAATACAGCGGTTATTAACCGTTGTCCAAGTGTTTCTTAGGCGGTTGATAAATCATTGTGCAAGTGATCTTAGAGAATTGTTTTGAAAAAAAAGGTTGTCCAAGCCAGAACATTTGTGCAAGCTCAAATGTGTAGTAGTGACTCTTTGAGTACCTTGACAGTTTTCTTATTTATTTGCCTTTCCTTACTTCAGACAACATTAATTCCCCATGCAAATCTCTCTAACATAATATACGTACACATATGTGTATGTATATTTGCTTGAAAATCAGTTGATGCGGCTATCATGGTCGGATTGAAAATTAAGTGAGTTTTTTTTTTGGAATATAGTTATATTGCATGCCTCGGAAATTTTATGGGGTCGATTATTAGGTAGTGAAAGGAACACTTGGCTTGGGGGGGGGTGGGGGGGTGATGATAGTGTGGCATCAAGTCTGCAAATGAAGCAATCTTCATGAATGATCATCACTACTCTATATCTTTATAAGAAGTAATTCTTACTCTTTAATTTATCCTACCCCAAGCATCTATACATACACACGCACTTTAATAACTCATTTCCTATTTTTAATGCTACAAATTAGCTTCCAATGGGAGCAATTATATATTTATTCCAATACAGAATTGCCTACATGCATGCCTTCGAAATTTGTCCTTAAATAATTTTATTGCCTACAAAATTTATAATCATATAGATATTTTCATTCATAGGTAATTTTTTTTTTATAACTCGGTATCCGATTTAAGGACCGACTAATCAGAGGACCAGAACCCACCAACTACTAGCGGGGACCTCACTTCAAGCTAGAGCTAAACTCTGTACGCATTTTCTTTTATTAGTATGATATAGAATAATTTTCCATAAACATTTAGAGTTTTATATTTTAGTAGTATAAATAGGGGGTCTTATGATTAACCTGTAATACACCCTTTAATTATTGAATACAATATAGTTTCAGGATTATTTATGAGTTCTTGAGTCGTAACGCTCTGCATCAGTTTGTCTACCACGACCTATAAGAAGTTCGTGTTTGTAACATTTTCGCTTGATGTTTCTAATTCATGTCTTGGAACGATGGAAGACTACAACTCGTGGTGTCTTGTAAAGTTGTAACTGATTAATATAGTGGAAACTTAATTAATTTTAGGGCAACATGACTACATTCCATTATTTTGTAATTGTTGGCCATTTCCAATTTAATGTGTAAGAAAATTAACCCACGCCTATTGATAATTGTGTAAAAGTTCAAAAAGTTCAGTATTTTTCAATTCATATGCAAAGGTAACTGCCCTTACCATACCTTTTAGTTGACGTACCTGTATATAGTATAGTATTATTAAACTTTAGGCTAAATGTAGTAAAGTATTATTAAACTTTAGACAATAATTGTTAGAGACTTAGAGTTAATAGATATATATATATATAGTATATATTGCGTCTAAAAATCATGATAAATGTTTTTACAGATATTTTGTAATTTTATTAAAGATTTTTAGTTTTTGTCGTGTCATATATCATGTAATTAACGTGCATTAACATGTAATATGATAATGTAGATTGAAATAATTTTATTATTTTTATTATTGTGTCATATTGTATTGTGTCGACACGAATTCTTTTCATGTTAGCTAGCACAAATTCTTATTGTATTATATTGGTATTTAGTTTTATCATTTCATTATTGGTAATTAACAACATAAAACACACAAGAAGAAAACACGATTGACATGCACCTCTACGGCTCTACCTATTATTCCTTCCAACGTAAAATGATTCCTCATTATATATAAATGCAAAATTTTCGGGCAACCTCGAAAATTGTTCAATTTACTGATGATTTTGAATTATAAAATGAAAATGTGTTGATTATGACTTGTTTATGAAGGGTTGATTAAAAAAGGCAACGAGTAACGACTTATTATTGGTTGGGATACTTATCAGCTTTTTTCAAACCAACTTAATAAATTAATCCTTTTAATATTTCTGTCGACAGTTAATTTGCTTAAGAATCGCGTTAACGCAATCCGACAGAGATGCTTACATTCTCATTCTCGTACTTCATGTAACAAATATCAAACCTATGTAATATTTTTATAAGAAAAAAACTCGAGACGGTCTCATGCATGAGATGAAGTACAACTTAGCACAATCAACACTCACTCCTTTCAAAGTGTTAAAACGTCAATGCCCAAATTACACTAATTTTCACGCAAGAGTGCCTCTATTTATAAACATATGAAGAATTCTGAACTCAGAACTGTATACATGTTAGTTGATACTATATATCTTTTCTCTCTTCCAAAAAAGACGTGTTAGTTGATACTATACCAACTTCACATATATCATATATCACACTAGAAATTCAAGTCTTGGGCGAAATTAATGCATTCTTTAAATAAACTGATTACTGATTATCAAAGGTAAAATAAATTAAAAAGAATATACTGCCACGAAAAAAAAGTAGTCATTCTTATCCCAGAACAAATATTTTTTTGTTTCAAAAGTAAGAATTGATTTTTAAGGGACGTTTTTTTACCTTTACGATTAAAATGCTTATTGTTTTTTAAAGGCATTGAAATGCTTAATCGTTACCAATTGCTGTGATTCACTAAATGAAATTAACAAATTATTGAAAGGATATGTGCGTTAATTTGAATGAATAAATAGACGGTTGTACTAGACAAAATCTCATTTTATTTGTAATTATTAGAAAATTGATCAGAAAAGGTGGGCCGTCGTGGTCACCCTCCCCCCCCCCCCACTACGTATATATGCCGCTGATATATAATAAGTAATCATTTTATAATAGACAAGAACTCATATGAGACAGTCTCATGCATAAGACGGGGTACAATTTAGACAAATCACACTCTTCTCTCTTAAAGTATTAAAGCGTCAATGTCCAAATTATACTCCGTCTCACCATGAGACCGTCTCATTGAAGTGTGCCCCTTTATAATATGCGCGGCAATATAAAGAAAGGAATAAAGGATGATAGTACGAAATTGTTATAATTAGATAAATTCGATCGAGAGTCCAAGAGAATTATCAAATTTGATAGACTTAAATATATGACTTGTCAAACCATTATTCGTAATTACTGTTATGTAAGATCAGTTAAATCGTAAATTAACATAGATCGAACTAGTGTACTCGTTTTGTAACGATAGAGTAAAATAAGACTAGTGCATGCGGTGCTGATTTTGTTCCGAAATATAATACTGAAACACGTGTGACAGTGTGAGTGCATAATGCTTTTTATTTCAGATAATGTGATGGTTTGTGGGATTTAAAGAAATAAATTGTTTATCACCGAGAGGGAAATATTATCGAAGGTTAATATATTTTAAACAAAAAATTCAATCAGTTGTACACATTTAAGTAGGAAGATAATTAAAAAGACCTTGGGGTGTTAGGAAAACGGATTGAGAGGGAACCTTGGATGAAAAGGGATGTAAGGTCTTCTTGTCTTTGATGTCTATCTATCTATCCTAGTAGTCTCTTTTATTAATTAAGAACAATAATAGCGGTTTTAAATTGAAATATCTTCACTGACAAAGGTAATCATCATGTAATATATTTTTGAAAAAAAATTAATTTTTTGCTTCCACTTCACAAACATCTCTTATAAAGCCACCTCTCTCCTAATAATTGCTGCAATTATTGGAGTCTCCATCAAAGCCGAAGTTGGAACAACCTAGAGGATCCCCAAAAAGTTAAGGCTTTTACTTAATGAAATTAATTTTATATGTTCTAAAAATCTCTTTTTTCTTACAATTTTTTTAAAATTATTTATTTTAATTATCTTATTTATTAATTCAATCACATTTTTATATAAGGTGATTTTTTATATAAATTTAAATTAAATTAAATTAAATTAAAATTATAATTTTTACTTGTACTTTACAAAATTTAATTAAAATTAACTTTTGAATTGATGAGTTACATGTTCAAATGGGCAAGGCATCTTCCTATATTTCAAGAAATGCCGCCCTCCAGAGGTGTTCATAAATTTGCCGCCTGCGTTTTTTAGTCAAAATGGGTTTGGTTCAATCCTTTTTTTTTCAACTCACTTTGAATTTGCATTCCATTCAATGATTTAATATTTGTACCTTTAATATTTATTAAAGTTTGATAAAAAAAAGAGACAATTGTTTAATTCCTTGTTCAAATTTTTTTCCTTAATTAATGTGAAAATTAAGTTTGTTACGAGGGAGGAGGTAAAATACAATGAAGGATTTTATGCATGAAGAAAGTACATGTTCCCACAATCAAAATAATTCTTAAATAAATTATTAATTTGGATTAAATTAAATTTGAAATTTTTATTTTAAACTTTAATTAAAAAATAAAAAAAATATAGAATAATAAATGAACTAGCCTAAAAAACAAAATAGATGAATTTTTATATGGTTAAATAACATTGATCTGGAAATTTAATAATGGAAGAAGAAAAGAATTTTTGGATCTCCAAAACTTAAAATAAGATTAGTACTAATTAGAAAATAAAAAAATTTAAAATAAGTTTAAAATTAAGAATTTAATTTGTTGGAATTTGATTATTTTGGTAGTTCTGAAGATTGAAAATAGATCTTGGAGTTTAAAAAAATATTAAATTAAACAAAAAAATACAAGCTTTAACAAAAAAAATTGAATAATTGATTATATATATATATATATAAAACAAATCAATTATAACTAAAATCGACCTACCATAGTTCAAAATGGCCTATTAATATTGTATACTCCCCACCATTTTGACCTCCACTTGTGCCTACATTTTAAGAAAAAAAAATTTTTTTGGTGTTTTTTTAGAACCGCTCTCCAAGGATGAAGATTGGAGAGCTATTCCAAAAAAGTGGTTGTCCAAATGGTAATTCTCTAAGCTCAAATGTGTAGTAGTGAATAAGTGAGGATATATGTTACATTGTAGTTAATTTATAGTGATAAAGATGCATGCATTAAATTATGGAATTTTATATTAATTAAAACCACATTTCTTGATTTCCTTGACCTAGATGAATTAAACAAAAGACTCTGAAAGGTTCCCATCATGAAACCCTTATATTGGTTTTTATATCCAAAGATCATCGACCCATGCACAAAACTTGAATTCAACGACCTACAGGAGGACAAATTCTATATAATGTATATATGTACAATTATTTCACAGATACATCTATTTTTAATTTTGCAATTAAATAGGATCAGGTGATTGGTAACTATTGCTTTGACTTACCAGGTAGGACGGACAATGAAATTAAATAATTTTTAACTCCACAATTATTAGAGGTTAAAGAACGTGATTACATAAGATTTCCCCAAACAACAGCGACTCTAATTCAGACCTTGTTTGATTTGGCCTGGGAGGTTCATAGGCTTTATCATACCAAAGAATACGACGTCGCGCCGAATGTTTGCATATGGATAATAATGTTGAACCGCTCCTTGACCAAGGATAAAATATATTAATTAATGCAACCCTTGAATTAATTAAAGATAATTTAAAACGGAAATAATTCCGAGCCATATTGACGTAAATGGGTTAAGATGGATGGGACAATATTAATTATGTAGTGGGATTAATTAATATTTAACTTGAATAATAGGAGGCTCAATATTAGATATTACAAGGTCCATTGATGGTCAAAACTTAATTCTCCTGATGGCCTTTGAAAATGACCAACATATCCCTGGGTTGGAGGATTAAAATAAAATAAATATTGTTGCTTATTTTTCCAAGTAATTTTCAAAAAATGGTGGATGTTGAAAATTTTTTTGAATTTTACAATGGAATGAAGATATGTATTAGTGAATACAAATTATCTCATTAAATTCAAAAAATTTGTTGATTATTCATAAGAGAATTTTGAAATATTTGAAATATTGGGCAAGAAAGATTTTCTTGATTTTTGAAAAAGATATTATGGGAAGATATGTATTTCTTGAAATACAAGAATATCTCATAGGGTCAAGAAGATTCAAATCTTGGATTCTTGATCTTTCTTATTTCCGAAAATATCCATAATTCCTTTTTAGGTGGGATTTTGTGGAATATTTAATTTGGGAGAAAGAATATCGAGATATATTGCCGTTCTTGAGATCAAGAAAAATTTATTTTATATTATTTTTTATCCCAAAGGTTTTGTTTTTATTTTGAATAAAAATGGGAATGAGGCTTTTTAGATAATTGGACGTGTACAATTTTCATGAGTTTGGAAAAATGAACATATATATATGGTCCCCAAGATAATTTATTTTCTTTTTGTTAAAATGTGAATACTGATCAATCAATTGATCCATCATTTTTAGAAAAATAAAGGTTATTTTTTTGTTAATCTAATCACCTTTTTTTTTTTAAATATTTTGTATAGATCGTCGACCAATAATTGTAATCATGTGAAGGTGAGGTTTAGCTTTTGAATAATTTATGCAAAATGAATAAGATTGTTGAATTATTATTTTAATTTTTATAAGATTTAATTCTTTGCCGTAATAATTTAATAATTAAAGTTTGTATTTAAATATTCTCAAACCTATAACTTATTGAAATCAGAGTTAGTGCATAATGGTATGACGAATGTGATGGTTTGTGGGACTAAAGTAATTAATTGAGAGAGAGGGAGAGGGAGGTTAATTAATTAAACAAAATTAATTAGTTGTTGGTAAGTAGGAAGATAATTAAAGAGGGGTGGGGTGGGGCGGAGTGGAAAACGGATTGGAGGGGGACCTTGGATGAAAGGGATGTAAGGTCTTCTTGTCTTTGACTCTAGTAGTCTCTTTTTATTAATTAATAATAATAACAATAATAATAATTAAATTGAAATATCTTCACTCACAAGGTAATCATCATGTGTGTATGAGAAATACTAACACATTTTGCTTCCACTTCACATAATCTCTCTTATAAAATTCTCTCTCTAATCATGCTGCCCTATTTATAGAGTCTCCATCAAAGCCAGTTGAAACAACCTAGAGGATCCCAAAGTTAAGGCAGAGGAATTAATAAGAAGAAGTTGGAATACAGCTCCTTCTTCTAGCAAGCTAATTCACTTATATACATCGATCAATTAATTAATGAGGAAACCTGCAGCAGGTGATCATGTTGTAATGGTGAAAGAAAAAGGCAACATTAACATTAATACTAATAATGTAAAGCTTCGGAAGGGTTTGTGGTCTCCGGAAGAAGATGAGAAGTTGATGAGTTACATGTTGCGGAATGGGCAAGGCTGTTGGAGTGACATTGCCAGAAATGCCGGCCTCCAGAGGTGCGCCAAAAGCTGCCGCCTGCGTTGGATCAACTATCTCCGCCCTGACCTTAAGCGTGGCGCCTTTTCCCTTCAAGAGGAACAACTCATAATCCATTTGCATTCCATTCTTGGCAATAGGTACCTTTTTATTTTTTTTTCTTTTTAAAAAAAAATTATATATCATAATTCCTACTCGAAACTTCATTCCTTAATTATAAGAAATTAAGTTTGTTACGAAATGATCAGGTAACAGGCAAACATCTTTTATGCATGACAGAAAGCAATTTCTCAATCAAAATAATGGGTATATGTACCCAACTAATTTGGATGTCAATTAATCACTAATACACATTTGGGCTTGGACAGCTGTGAAAAATGACCTTGGTATAACCGCTCTCCAAGTAACAGCTGTCCAAGCTTGGACAACTAATAAAAAACCGCTGTCCAAGAAATCGCACTTGGACAGCGGTTTTTAACCGCATTGCAAGTTTTCACTTGGAGATACATTTGGACAACGATTTTTAACCGCTCTCCAACCCATTTTTTTGGGTTTTTAGACATTGACCCACCAAGCATCTCATATATAAACCACCAAGTCTCCCAATTAATTGAGGCAATTATTTGCTCCCATGGGGGACCGAACACGGGAACTTGGGCGCCTGAGCGGGGATCAATTTCGCTCGGACACTTGCTTTCTTGCGTTTATTTAATGAAATTAATTCTATATGTTCTAAAAATCGTTTTTTCTTACAATTTTTTTTAAAATTCTTTATTTCAATTACCTTATTTATTAATTCAATCACATTTTTATATAATAATTTTTTTATATAAATTTAAATTTAAATTAAATTAAAATTATATTTTTTACTTGTACTTTTTTTTAACTACCTTTCTTTTAAACTTGTAATACTTTTCCTTCTAAACAATTAATACTTTTCTATCAAAATAAATAATATTTTTCTTTAAACAAGTAATATTTTTTCATCTAAACAAAAGTAATACTTTTCTTTAAACAAGTTATATCTTTCTATCTAAACAAATAATATTTTTCTATTTAAAACAAGTAATATTTTTCTATCTAAACAAGTAATACTTTTCTATTTAAACAAGTAATAATTTTCTATTTAAACAAGTAATAGTATTTTTCTATCTAAATAAGTAATACTTAGTCAAAATTGAATTAATTTATAAGAATATTAAATATTATAGGTATTAATTTATAAGAATTAATAGTGATACAAGTTCGTAAGTGTAATATTATGAATTTAATATTATGAACAAGTTTTACATAAGGGTTTGTGTTAATCTCATTATATAAGACGAATATTAAAAATAAATAACACGAGAATTTAAAGAATAAAATATTTGAATTGTACATAAAAAGAATTTACAAAAACAAAAAAATAAAACAAAAATTACAAACTTTACAAAAAAAAAAAAAATTAATTCACTTGGTGAGCGGTTTGAAGAATTAAAGCTTTTTTGATGACAGTGGTTCAAAACCGCTTCTCCAAATGTAATATTATGAATATGAATTTTATGATAAGTTTTTTGATTTTTTAATCTTTTTAAGACAAATTTTTTTTAATAGAACTGAGAATTTAAAAGAATAAAATATTTGAGAGATAAAAATATTTACAAAAACAAAAAAAATATCTGTCCAAGTGGAGCTCTTCAAGCTCAAATGTGTAGTAGTGAATGTTGTTGTTATTTTCTCTTCTTCTCAGTGTACACATATATATACTAGTACATGATGAATCCATTAATTCTACAATGTAGATCAAGTATATATATAATATCTATTAGCCAATTTACTGCAATGGAAGGAGGAAAACAATTCCTGATCTCCATCCATTATAATTTACAGTCTAGAGTACTACTTTAAAATAAAATTTTTAAAACAAGTTTAAAGCTATTAACTTTCTGAATGAGTTGAAATTATATTGATTATTTTGGTAGTTCTGATATTGAATTTCTCTTGGAATAAACTAGAGCATTTATATGTAGTTGCATGCACTCTAGAATTAATGCTTATAATAATTGATTAATTGATTATATATATATATATATATATAAAAACAAATCAATTATAACTAAAAATCGACCTACCATAGGAAAATGGCCTATTAATATTGTATACTCCCCCACCATTTTGCACCTTCACTTGTGCCCACATTTTAAGAAAAATATATTTTTGATGTTTTGTTGACTTTTTCAAGGGGATAGAGGGTGAAGATTGTCAAATTCTTTTCCATTTTAAGTGTGTGCAAAATGGTAATGGACGGACCAAAATAGAAAGTGTGCAAAATGGCAATGAGGGAGTATATGTTATACTTCTATACCTTAAAAGATGCATGCACCTAGCTGTATGGAATTTTATATTAATTCTCACCACATTTCTTGATTTCCTTGACCTCATGATTAATCACAAAGACTCTGGCTTTCCCATCATGAAACCCTTATATATATTTATATCCATCGATCATCGACCCATGCACAAAACTTGAATTCAACGTTTACCCCTATATATAATGTATATATGTACAATTATTTCACGGATACATCTGATTTACTTTTGCAATTATACATCAGGTGGTCTCAGATTGCTGCCCGCCTACCAGGTAGGACGGACAATGAAATAAAGAATTTTTGGAACTCCACAATTAAAAAGAGGTTAAAGAATACTACTACATCCACTTCCCCAAACAACAGCGACTCTAATTCAGACCTCAAGCCTACTGGCCTAATGGCAACTACAATCTTCATGCAAGAATACGACGTCGCGCCGCCTAATGTCTGCATGGATTCTTCCTCTTCCTCCTGCTCATCCATGCAAATGCAACCCCAATTCACAAACCATTTCAACCCCCATCTTCCGATTTTCGACGTAAACGGCGCCGTTGGGACGGCTAATTCTTTCTTCAACTTGCACCAACAAGAGGAGGAGCAATTGTTGGGGGATTACGGGGTGATGGAGCCGTACGTGATGGCCTTGGAAAATGACCTTTCTGTCCCTGGGTTGGAGGTCAGGGGCACTTATGATGATCATGACTATGGTCATGTTGAAAAGTTGAATAACAATAATAATAATAGTAGTGACCAAAGCTGCATCAAAGTAGAGGAATTTGTTGGGATTAATAATAATAATAATGGAAATAATTGGGAGGGAGAAAGCTTCAAAATGGGAGACTTGGATTGGGAGGGTTTGTTGGCTAATGTCTCTTCTTTACCTTACCTTGATTTCCAAATTCAATAATTCCGTTTTTACCCCCCTCACACTCGCACACAACATTTGACTTGTGAGTGAATCTCGATGAGATGCCGTTCTTGAGCAAAATTTATCCACCTTTTATAATATCATATCCCTCAGGTTTTGTTTTTATTTTGAATAAAAAAATGGGATGATGAGGCTTTAGGTAGATAATTGGACGTGTACATTTTCATGAGTACAGCCTAGGATGAACATATATATATATACCTCCCCAAGATCAATGGTCTTTCTCCTGAACCAAAATGTGAATACTGATCAATCAATTGATCCATCATTTCTTAGAAAATAAAGGTTATATACTTGTTCAATTCAATTTTTTTTTTAAATATTTTGTATAGATCGTCGACCAATAATTGTAATCATGTGAAGGTGAGTGTAGCTTTGCAAGTTTATGCAAAATTAATAAGATTGTTTAGTGTAGCAGTTATAGTGGAATTAATTTTTTTAAGATTTCAATTCTTTGCCGTAATGGAATTAATAGCAGTTTGGCTCCAACCATTCTCAAACCTATCAGTTTGGGTATCTTGCCCGGCGATTCAATAATATATGAAATCAGAGTTAGCATTTGAACCCTCAATGGTTATGAAACTTACACAGCGGTGTTATGAACCGCTGTCTGTTTTTGATCTTGGACAGCAATTTTTTCCATTTTTTTTTTTTTAATTAATCGCTCTCTCAAGGGACCAATTGGAGAGCTATTCGAAAAAAAAGCTGTCCAAGTGGAGTTCTCCAAGTTCAAATGTGTAGTAGTGCCGTATCCGAATCCGTATCCGCCCGGATACTAGTTTTTTATACCGAATTCGATACCGACCGAATACAGCTCCGGATCGGTCGGAAAATATTCGATCCGTTTTCACCCCTAGTCACTACTCATATATATTATGCAAACATTTATACTTGTGTCCAAACTGGCTTAAGAACTTGGTCAAAGTTTGACGTCGTATATAGTTTTTTTTTTTTTTTTTAAAGTCGGGTTGTGCAAGACAAGAGTAGCATATAGTAACTCAGGGATGAATTTAAATAAAAAATATCTCATAATTTTGCACCTTTATTGAATTTTTTTTATATATATCATTTGTTTTAATTTAGTCATGTATGTATTCAATTTGTGCCGATTTAGTCCCTTACTGCCGAAAGTCGACCAATATCATCCAAAACAATGTCGTTTTAGACGCGTGGCGCCACGCGCCCCTAATTTTCGCCGAAAAATGCTGAGTCCCGATCTAAATTAAGGGCGCGTGTATCACACGCACCAAAAACAACGTCGTTTTGGGGTAGTTTGACTGGTCTCCGGCGATTTGGGATTAAATCGGCACAAATTGAAAAACATACGGGACTAAATTGAAACATGTGATATGTACGAGACTTTTTCAATAAATGTGCAAAATTACGGGACCATTTTGATTTAAATCTCTAGTAACTCAATTGGAAGTTAATAATCCTTGAAGAGTACCACATATATAGTAGCATATATCCTTAAGAGGCATTTTGGACGTTAATAATTATAACTCAATTTGCATAAAGTAATTAATTTTGCAAGTTGTTTTTCACAAAACGACACAAATCATAATTAGTTGGCTTGTTTCATGAATCATATAAGCCATAGCCACCTAGCTCTGGTTGACTATATATAAACCACCAACCAATTATGTTATCATGATATTCTCGATCCTTTTAAACGTGATGAAGAATAATAAGTAAATTAAGAAGAATGCGCCATAGTCGATCGACCAAAATTCAATAATTATATCTCATTTTAATTCTTCATCACTTCAAGGTATAATGCATGTGACAATGCATTTAAACTTTCTTCACTATCTGAAATAGTGGAATTAATAAGAAGAACTAAGCAGATCTACACAAATTAATTAATGGTAAATGTTGTATTGTAAATATTAAAGAATAAACATTACTAATTATTTAGGGATTCTTGGATGCATGCATATAGGAGATCAGGCTCCTTATTCTGACTTAGACCTTTGAGATATATACCTATATATGTACTTTTATGTTTTGAAATGATAGAGCAGGAATTCTCTCTATATATGTCCCACTTGTCATTCCTTTTTATATTAAAAAAAAAGCATTTAATCTAAACGTTCGCAAGTATATAGAAAGACGTGGAATTTGGGGAGTAGACTCATTGGATGAGCAATTTCTTTTAATATGATGGAATTTGTTTGGGGTAATTGCAATGTAGTACACAAAAATAAGGACCAATAGCAGTGTAGTATATTCTTTTTCAAAAATAGCAGCCTAATACATTTTTAATGGTTTGAACTACCATGACTGCCCTTGAGTTTATGCAGGATTGTTTAGTATTTATTAATTAAATTAAAATGGTCAAATCAGGCTTACACCACCTTACCCCATCTTATACACCATTACACCAAAAATCTAATTATTATGTATATTATATCACATGCCCTCTCTCTCCAAATTTAATTTCACGCACTATTCTCTCTCTCTCTCTCTCTTCATCCGCTCTTTCTTCTCTCTCTCTCTTCTAATTTTTCTCTCACCAAAACAAATCTGGCCGGAAAAAATGGATCCATCACCACCCATCTCTTTTCTCTAGCGGAGAGTAGTACACAGTGGCGGTGGAAGGGGGTTTTTACACAATTTTTTTGCGGTGGTGACCACGGGTTTCACGCTTGGTTTTTTGCGGAGGAGACGAAGGGGGTGGTGGAGGATTTCACATTTTTTGCAGCGGTGGGAGGGAATAGATGCCGATTGGACGACCAGGGGCGAAGGTGGTGGATATAGGGTTTCTGGTGAGGATGACGATGGAAGATGCGGCGGTGGATCTACGAATCAGCCTCGATTTCATGCCGTGGTCGAGGGTTTTATGTGGCGGTGGCGGTTCAGGGCAGATCTAACAGATCCATGGCCGCAGCGGCGCTTGAGAGGCAGAGTTTTGGGTATTTGAAAAGGTGGGCGGCGGATCTGTTTGATCGGCAGCGGCGACGCTTGAGTTAGGGTTCGGGCTCGAGATTGGGGATTTCTTGTTCACAATAGTGGAGGAATCGTGGTCGTCGTTTTCCTTTTTCGGAACGGCTTCGTACGAGGCTCCGTCGTCCGGCGGCGGATCCAGCGGAGGGGCTTCATTTTCTCAGGCCCATGTTGGAAACGATGTCATGGAGGTATGTCATATTTTACATTCGTTTGAAACAGTCCTATATTTCTCAGGACATGAAAACTGTCATGGCTTTAGTGCCCGAAGAAATGAGAAGTTCGTATGTTCAAATTGCAAATGAGTTGGTTGATAACATGTCTGAGGTATATATATATATATCTTGATCATTACACTATATAAGAGAATGGTTAGTCTTATATGCATTGTGCATACAAGTTGTTTGCACTGAAACGTGCAACTTATTTTCACTCTGTAAGTTTTAATGGTGGAATTTCTTGATGTTCATTTTATTGCTCTTGCTATGGGTAAAGATTGGATTTTTTTGAAAAAAAATAACTTTTGTGGGAGGTCTATTTGCTAAGATTCTTTTTTTATTGTTGTTTCTGAAAAAAACTCATTTTGATTTTTTGTTAGGATTCTTGTTCTGTTTTTGTAAAAAATTGATTGTTTGAAGAATGAATGGAGGATTGTCAATGAGGTGCAGATATGATTTTGGTAAAGAATGATTTGGGATTTTTCTGGGCACATATGCAACAGGAAGATGCAATTGCTCAAGTGTATACACAATATTTTACGGATGTATGCAATGTTACGTGTATCTGTAATTTTTTATGCATGTATCTACAATTTTTTATGCGTGTATGCAATGTTTTTTAGTGTATATAATATTTTTATTTAATATGCAATGTGAAAATGCAAATTCATGTGTATATACAATTTTTTTTATTTGTGTATGCAATGTTTGTTTAGTGATTATGTAATATTTTATTTAATGAAATAATTGTTTAACATTAATTATTAATTATATTAATAAGAAGAAGAATTATTTTAATTTTAAAAAAATCATAAAATATTTTTTTGTAAGAAAAAAAACATGAGTCCAAATTAGGAAGAATTATTAATAAATTAAAATAATGAATATGCAACGTGTTTTTTTTATATGCAAATTTTTTTTTAACAACAATGCATTTTTTATAGGTATATGCAAATTTGTATTTTGAATAATACACGGGGGATTACAATAATATGCAATTATTAAAAAAATTAAAAGTTTTATATAATTACAAAATTAAAAAAAAAAAGTAATGTGAATGTAAACATTGTGCAGAACCTCATCAACAATATTTTAATTAGTAAAAGTAATAATATTTAGCTCATCAATAATATTTTAATTAGTAAAAATAATAATATTTAGTTAGTTTTAGAAAAAAAAAAAATGATTAATGATATTGGTGGATTAGACAGTTGTGCTTCAGCTTTTCTTTTGTAGCGTGCTGTCAAATCAAAATCACTTTTAATTTGACCAACTTTTAAGAGATGAGAAGCAATGTTGTCAAATTAAAATTACTTTTAATTTGATCAACTTTTAACAAGCAGAGCATTTTGGCCAAATTACACGGTCCAAAAAGCTAAAATGTATTTCAGTGTTATTTTCAATTTACCATTGTACCTAACAGTTATTTCTCCAATTTATTTCAACCTAAAATGTGAGCGTAGGCAATGAAAATTTTCATCTCTTCTAAAAACATGAGCTTGGAAAAATGTGTGGAATCAATTCCCTTATATTAGTTTCCTAATGCTTATATACATTATTCGTTTTCCACAACATTAACAAGTGTTCTTTTATTGGAAAAAAAAAAAAATGTTCTTTTATAATTTTTAATTATCCAAAGTGCACTAAATAATATCAAAATCTGAAAACTTTCCGGCCTGCTTTTTAGTTTGTAAAAGCCCATTACAAATACAAGATCTTGTATCATTGATTCAGATAAGAGGTTACAATGAACTCTTCCTTTCCAAAAAGCCCATTGGGCAATATTGTAGACAAAGCTTATACTCTGTTAAAAAAAAAAAAAAAAAAAAAGGGAAATAATCTTTACAAAGTCAAAATGACACACATATTCTTTACAAGATGTAATAAAAAAAAATACGTTCAGACTTTAAGATTCAGTTTGAACTAAAGTGCAAAACAACAGACATCAGACATTAGAAAGAATATGCAATCAATTCAGATTTTCAGACCCAGAAATGGCGAAAAAAAAAAAAAGACTTGCTTATACAAAAGTTAAGACCCCATAAAATTTGAAAAGCGTTGTGTCAGTTTTTTCATTTTCCTTTTTTATATAATGGCAATTAATGAAGAAGGACACATTGAAATACGATATAGCAAATGAGTTTAGAATATTTAAGGATTGACGTGAATTTAAAATCCTTCACTCTTAATTAATTTTGAACGTTTTTTAGAGATTAAAGTTTTAATTTTAAATGCTTACACTATAGATCAGTCAATCTGACTGAAAAAGTGAAAAAAAGGAAAAATAGAAAAACGTCGCCTGAGAGATTCGAACTCTCGCGGGGAGACCCCATGTACTTAGCAGGCACACGCCTTAACCACTCGGCCAAAGCGACTTTCTTGCATAATTTTGATTATTATTTCATTATATAATATATACATTTATTGTTTCTAACTTTGATATTTTGCTATAATCTCTATTTCCTTATACCTAAATCTGAAAAGAATATAAGATATCATTAATAAGCTAGGATGCATGGGTACTCGAAATTTTTGAATAATGCAGTGTCGGATATTTCGTGGGTACTTGGGTACACGGATACGGGTGGGATACGCACCCGATACGCCACGTGGCGTGTCCCAATTAAAAATATTAATAATAACTTTGGTTACCGTGTTGAACACGGCTGATCAACGTGTCGGACACGGATAGGGTACACGTAGGGTAGGGTTAAATTTGTAAAATTTATTTTGATTTTTGCCTTGAAATATATCAATTAACCCAAATTAGCACACAAACAGTAAAAAAAATATTGACTCTCTCTATTGCTCATACGGTCACACCACTGTCAAACTGTTAATCGTTTACATATTTTATTACGATGTTCATCTCGTTTTGATTTTAGATTTGTTTAGGTGTTAAAAAAATTACATAGGTTATAAAGATACATATTTTCAAAAAGAAACTGTGTCCCAGTACCCGCACCGTATCGTACCCGTATCCGTGCAACCTAGTTAATAAGCATATCATGTGTAGTAAAATAAAAAGAACACAACAAAAAAGGATATTTTATGTGATTTTTCTTGTACATTCCGAGCAAAATCTTATTAATTTTTAGATACAGTTCCATCTCCTTATAATTTTTCAAAACTCTATTAGCCTAAAGGCCCAAAATAGTTCCAATAATGAAATACTTAAAAAGAGAAAAAAAAGCTTGAATCTCAGGAAAATAGTTCGACTAACATGTTAATAATATATAGGTACTGATGTGTTTTATCATTAAGAATCAGCTATTTTAATTTTTACAAACAAGTATTGGACTTAATTGGACACTTTCAATAACTAGAAAAAGAAAAAGCAGTGCAGTAGAATAACAACCAATTTCTTGACCCAAATTCCATCCAATTTTATTGCCCGAAATTAGGCCCATAAACATAAATCCTAAAGCTATATATACAATCAAAAAGTATGGAAGGACAGTGGTGTAATTTCCATCATTAGGAAAATAGTTGAAGCTAGCACTTTTCCCAATAATTGATTTTTTTTCTTTTCTGGGGCTTGTATAATTCAATTTTGTTCCATAATTTCTACAATATCCAAAATGTATGGCACCTTAGTTCTTGATTGATATACCCAATTGGCCTATGGGAGCGTATGGGAGAGAAATATACTGATCAGGGTTAAAGTTGTCATCAACTTTTTTACTTAATTATTTACATAAACTATGGGAGAGAGAAATGAATGATGGTGGTATTCATTATGTCTTGGTATAAAAGCTAAAGCTGCCCCTCTTATTTGATCATTTTAAGTCGACACTATTGCATTCCATCATTACAAACTATTATTACTAAACCATATATATCTGATCAATCTTATATACCAATCCACCCCCAATCTTTCTTGATTTCCACGGATGTTTTTGGACCAACAATTATCACCGTGGAGTATGGATTCTTGAAACAAAAATATGAATAATAGGTAAGATAAATTGGGTCCATGAGTACATGTATTTGTGTATGGGCGTGTGCAAAATATGGGTATATATGCGCATATATATTGTATTATAACTTGTGTTTTGTTCATATTTAAACACATTGTACGTACAACGCACAACTAATACTTTTTTATAAGGTATTGAGTTCTTTTGATTGATCGATGTTAGTCCGATTTATAAGTATCATATCAATCGTGCCAAATGCTTCTCCAAGCAGTAAAGAGTGGGCCTAATTTGCCTATTATGTAATTAACTAAGATCAATTTATATATATATATATTAGAAGGGCAAAAATAATTAGGGGATGGGTGGTAACGAGGCTAAAAGCGTGCTTACTTTGGTATGATTCCATTGGTCATCAAAAGTAGCAACATTTCGGTGTAAAGCAACCATAAAATAAATGAAAAGGATGTTCATTCCCGTTTTTATCGGATTACCTCTCAAGGATCAAGGTTACATTTTAGCACGTCGATTTCTTCATTTTTTAATTTTCCCAACACAAATCATGAATTTAATATTTTATATATCCCTCATTCGAATTCAAAATTACAAAGATTTGGTAATAAGAAAAAACATTCTTCCAGTCCCAGACAATGGGGAAATAGAGGAAAAACTAAAAAGTAAGGAAAATAGATTCTTTAAGTTTGAGGGATCGATAATTAAGAAATGTCTACATTTTTTTTTTTTAAATAAGGGAGAGACGAGAATTAATTCCCCAATCAGGTGGATTATAAATCGATGGATGTGCTTAAATAGCAGACACATGTGGGACAAAACCGATGGGTAAAGTCCTCGTGACAAACCTGTTCAAACTTGCATTGTCGGGAAATTTCTGCCAACATCGTTACAAGTCTTACCCACTTGGTTATGTCTTTGGAATTCCTAATTGGGTAATTCCATTTTAAGTGATGTTCAAAATTGTTTTATATGTATTAAAATAAATGATATATAGATATAGGTGGAGCCGAGTGAAGCAATCGTAGCCGTTGTTGGCATGCAGTTTAAAAACCCTCCATACATGTAAACCATCTTCCCATGTATCACACATCTGAACACTCAATGGCAATGGCGAAGGTGAATTACAGAATTAGGGAGTCAGAAGAAGAAGCGCTATTCCGATCATACCCTTACGCAGTGTACTTTGTGCAGAGCCCTTCAAACAGCAGCAACATTAACATCAACGAAGAAGCCGCCCGCCTCGCCCTCTCCCGCTACTCCTCCTCTCATGGATCCAACAACTCCTTCACCAAGAAACTTGATGAAAAAACCACTACTACACCTCTCGAAATTATTAATATCAAAACTCTTGATCAACAACAACATGATCATATTTATGATTCTGATTCTGATTCTGATTCGAATAGAGGGTGGATTAACTACTTGTCTTTCGGTTATTCCCATTCCGGGTGGTGGATTTTGTTTCAGTTTACTTGGAGGTTTTTAATCAGCTTCTTCATTGCTTTGCTTGTTTTTTATCTCGCTGCTAAGCCCCCTCCTCCCAACTTCTCAATCAAGGTACCTACCACTTACATTAATGTCTCTTTATCCTTTCTTCCTAGCTTAATATTGTTTCTAATTAATCAACACTACCTACAGGCTACAACTACAGATATTAGTATACAGCATAATACGATTTAAAAATATTTCATTTCATGATTATTTTTTCAAAATCGCTTAAAGGTATTACTATTAACTATCGAGTTCACAGTGAAACTGATTCTCCAAAGTTTTTGTTGTTATCATCCCTATAGTATAATGTGGACTTATAGTGATGCAATAGAATACACTCACTATTTGAAGCGCAAGCTCCCGTTCAATGCATAAGGTACACATCTAACAAGGGTGGATAAACCAAGATAATGACTTATATTAAGAAATAGTATTAATCATGTTAACTGAAAGTTTTAAATGATACATACGGAGTATAAGAAATGTCTTTTTGGAATATGAAGGAACTGATGATTGTTTCACTCAACGTGGATAGTGAAATTTTGTCTAGCCCAAACTTAAATGATATCTAGACCCATAAAAAGTCATATTTACAAAGCCTCAATTGTATTTGAGTTAAAAAGCCCAAGCATATATAGTTAAATATATTGGACCCAACACTATTGGGCTGGTGGGCTGAAGAAAATAGCTAACGTACTCATTGTAAATTATTGGAATTTAAATAGAAATGTTTTCAGCCACCTAAACTTTTTTTTGGTATTTGTTCAAATCTGATGAAATATTACTATTTTAACGAATAACTTTGTGACTATAGCAGTATAGCTAGCTTGATGAAATACATGTGCTTATTTGGTTGGGAAAAAGAAGACTTATGATTTGTCATTTTGTATTAGATAAACTCTACTTGAGGAAGGCGACGAGTACTATCGTTGCTAAGGTCATGCTGTTTCATATTTATTTTGTATAATATATTGTTTTTCCATAATACTCAATTTTCATATTCTTTTATCATATTATTTATTATGAAAATAATATTCAATATTCCCAAAAACTCTAATAATATAAATTATTAAATAAACTGTATAATATTATAGATAATATGATACATGCCAAAAAAGTTAGATCTTCTCGTTCAAGAAATCAAATGATTTTGCTTTAGTTATTAGTTCTTTTTAACCCTTTATATTTTGTCGACTTGGATGGAAATCACCTTCATGCATCCATTGTGTTTCATCACTCATTTCAAATCAATCTAGGTGTTATGTTATAAGGTTAGTGAATCTTGTATTTATACTGTAGTTTATGTATATTTGTAAAAACAATCACTACAAGAAGATGAAGAATTGTCTATGAAAATTTTCAAATGGCTACAAAATTTTCCTACAAAAATAATTTGATCCTTAAAAAGTGAGAATTGTCTACGATTTGCTTACTAATATTTAGAATAATCTTTAAAAAAAACACCTATACAAATAATTCCCTAGACAAACAAGTTACCTACAACAATCTACCTACACATTTATAATTTCCGTAGGCAAATTTATCTACACAAATAATTTTCTACGCAATTTATATTTTCGTAGGTAATTATATTTGTAGTTTAAAAATAACTTATATATTTATAAAATTTTGTAGGTAAGTCGTAGATAAATTAACCTTACTATTTAAGGACGAAATCATTTTAGTTGAAAATTTCATAGGCATGTTAGAAAAATATTGAAAAATTTCATAGGCAATAACATTATTTTCTTGCAGTGAATACGAAAAAAAATGTGTACAATATTTCAAAATTTCAGTAGCATTTACTAGATGATCATGAAGCATATCTGGTTTCTAACTATTAGCAATGGATAATTGTATTAAAGAACAATATTATATAACAATTTTTTTGTGTGCAACGAATTTAAATTAAGTTGTATTTGTGCTCCTTACTCATTTACCAACTAATCCATATATATTTTTTAATCATTACTTGATGAATTTTATCTGAGAAATTTGAGATGGTTTCCCAAGAGAGATGACTCTCAAAATATATATATATGTATAATTTGATGCATAATTTGTGGGTAGCTAGTCAAGTGCGTTTATTTTGCTCCACTAGACAGGCCATGATTAAGGGATCGACATCCGAAGACACGAATTAACATAATATCTAGCTCATAGCTAGGTACTTATATATAGTGTTGAAATATTGAATAAAGATATTATTATAATTAGTTTTAATTTATTATAGAAACCAAACTCATTTCCCTTTTTTAAGTATCCATACACTGTAGGCTCCAACAATAATAGCAACACTTGAAAAAATCTTGAAATGGCCATATACAAATGGGAGGTGTATATGATGTCAATTCAATAGGGATGGTTGAATCATTTAGTTCAAGATTAATTCTGTACACAAAAAGATATTTTACTCGAATGGGAATTTTTACTCAAATAATAGTACCATAATCCCAATAGGTAATTAATTGGACCATACATTGGGTAAAGAAAATTATTCTAAAGTACAAATTTCCTCAAATCATTACTCTAAAGTACAATTGTGCAAATTCGACTACGTATATAAGTACTTTTTTTTTTTTTTTTGCTTAGAGTATGAATCTCTCAATTCTGTACACTAGACTGATGGCCCGAAAGAATATATGACGTAAGTTGTTTTTATGATAATTAATTATAAGTCATCAATTTTGCAGATTGCAGGAATTCGAGAGTTTAGATTAGGCGAGGGAGTGGATGGTTCTGGAGTGACAACAAAGATACTAAGCTGCAATTGTTCCATTAATTTAACCATAGATAACAACTCCAAGCTATTTTCTCTTCACATCCAACCTCCAATCGTTCAAATATTTTTTGACCACCTCCCTCTTGCAATGTCACGGGTAATTAACCTAATTTTCTCCAATTTTGTAGTAACATTTTTTTTGGTAATTAACATTGGACAAATTATAAAAATTAGAGTTTTGACTTTGTTTTACAGAGGAAAGACAGAGAACTGAATGCTGGAAATGATGATATAACAATGTTTAGGTTAAATGTTGGGACAAGAAATAAGGCAATGTATGGTGCAGGAAGGAACATGCAGGATTTGCTTGAATCTGGAAAAGGGTTACCCTTGGTGATTAGGGTGAGTTTGAGATCAAGATTCCATGTGGTTTGGGGAATTATTGCACCCAAATTTCATAATGAAGCACAATGTTTGGTGGTCTTAAGTGATAAATACGATAAGAAACATAGGACTCAAGTTTACAACAGTACGTGCGTTGTTAATTCATAGCATTCTTGTTTCTTTTGTCTAATTAATTCATAGTATTGTCATGTTGTGCTATATGTATGATTGTATTCGATGGATTTCATGTATGTAGAATAGTCGTCATTCATGTTGTATTTGTATTTAATTAAACATATGTAAGCCAAAATAAGCTAATACTCTTTATGGGAATATTCTGGTCTCTCGTGTATATTTCTTTTGAAATTTACCTATGTATTTCTGGGGGTGGGGGCAACTAAATTTGATACTCTCACAAAAATTTGTGCAACTTACAAAAATAGTAACGGAGGAACGGGCATAAACAGATTAAAGCTTTTACTTGAGTTATTTCTTTTAAAAAATTGAACACCCAAAACAAATAAAAATATCTAGCAGTAACGCAGATCTCTATACTAAAAAATAAAATATTCGGCTTGGTAGTGCCCCCAGACGTAGTCATTCCTGACGAACTGGGTAACCAAATTATTTGTCCCTTAATTCGTTGTTCCATTATTTTTTTCCTATAATTGCTTTAATTCCTAACAACTGGTATCAGAGCATCAGGCTCAAGGGATTTGTGGAGAGCAATTATGATGGTTGAAGGGAAATCGACTGTTGAGAAGCTTGATGGAACGGATTTCGGATTTGTCGTTCGGTATGCGGCCTGGCACAATTTTTTGAACGTCCGAGAACGCACAAGGCGCCGAAAAAATTTGGTTGGTCGAGCAGAACCGCTCGACCAAAGCCCCAGGTCGAGCGGGTTCCGTAGGCAGTTCGCGGAGTATGGGGCGTTGCTTGGAGTAGGTGGTTGGATGCAAGATCAAGATGGGCGTTGACACGTGGCTGAGATCGTTGTATCAGGTTAGATGCAAGATCAAGATGGACGTTAGACACGTGCCTGAGATTGTTGTATCAGGTTCATGCAAGATCAAGATGGGCGTTGACACGTGGCTAAGATCGTTGTATCGGGTTGGATGCAAGATCAAGATGGACTTTAGACACGTGCCTGAGATCGTGTGAGAATCGGTGGCCGAATGATTCAAGGGAATGTTGTGGGACGTTGTTTGGTTCTGGTGCGAATCAAAAACGTTGAGGGACATTGCTCGGATCGAGAGTTACTGCCGATGAGAGATTGGGAAGACGAGTTACAGTTGGAGTCAGTCTCCAGGTGGGAGATTGTTGGGATTGTTGGAGTCTGAGTTGCGGAATGAGTCCAGGGAGGACAAGACGTTTGGAATGAGTCGGGGAGGACAAGGCGTTCGACCTAGTTGAGGTCGTGCACTTCGCTCGATGTCGATCTCGGTGGGAGATTGTTGGGTTATGGCCCTGAGTGAAAGCGGGATCAGGGGCAGGAGGCGCTCGACCGGCCTTCGAGGTCGGCAGTGTGCTCGGTTTGGCGCCCCCTATCCAAAGCACCATGAGGGCGCCGAGCAATGTATGTGATCGATCGGTAGAACCGCTCGACCAAGGCTGAGGTCGAGCGGTTCGAGGAGGCCCGGACGCGAAATAGGGTTTCGGCCAGGATGGGCCAAATCTAGGGTTTTTGCCCAGTTTTCCAGTTCGGGTTTTTTTTATAAATAACCCCCTGACTCCCCCATTGTATCTTGCACTACTTGCACTATCTTATACGATATAGTAAATCTATCCTGACTTGGTAGTGCCCCCAGACGTAGTCATTCCTGACTAACTGGGTAACCAAATTATTTGTTCCTTAATTCGTTGTTTCCATTATTTTCTCCTATAATTGCTTGCTTTAATTCTTAACATAATATATACTTACGAATTGCATGGAATCTGAAAGCGCGACTTGTTTGTACGTACGTTTTCAGTTGAATCAAATTAAGGAGCCAATTACAGAGAAAATGCATGATTGGCTAATTAATCGTTGCGCATGCATTAAAAAACAAAAACTAGTAATTCTTGTTAAATATAAACTGTTGTTATATTTAATTGTTCACGTATTTAAAAAAAAAAAAATGATGAGTGAGAGTGATTTTTTTTTTTTTTATCAGGCAAGAAAAAACTATATTAATAAAAATCAGTTTGAGTAGATGAGTGAGAGTGATTGATTCTGCTAATGGAAGATGACTAATCAGGCATATATAGAAGGCCAAGAAGAGAAAATGCTAGATGAGTATTAGAACACAACAAATAAAAAAAAAATCGTGTATCTCTAATTCTAAATAATTGGGGGTAATTAAGTTGATGATATAGTGTGCGACAAAATTTTACGCAGAATGTCAAATGCATATTGACATAAGATTAATTAATTCGATTTTTAACTGCACAAAAAGAACAAATTAATTTTGTTTACACGAAAGATAAATCCATGGGCCAACTTAATTCCGGTTGATAACAAATTACTGCTTTAATCCATAATCTTGTTAAAATAGTTGATTTATTTTTATTTTTAAATCTTGAAATATAGTTGTATTTTGTATAGTATTGTGCATGGGATGAAATCATAGTTGTTGTGTTCAATATAATTATTCAGCATTAATCGGACACGTAAGAGAGACACGTGTAATATTCAACTATTAAAATAATCATGCACGATGGACAAGTGTGCTCGCCGCTCGCCGACCAAACAAGTTTGTTCGACCAGCTCGCCACTTGTCAACCAAGCGAACATATTCGCCTATGAAGTAAGTTTTGTTCGCCAGCATTCCATTTACCAACCAAAGTTGCTCAACCAAGCCTACCGAGCAAATAAGCATGTTCGCCACTCAGATCAGGAAAGAAGGAATCAAATGAGCTAAGTCAAGTGATCCGAGGACTCAGACAAACCTGAGGGCTCAGACAAGTCTGAGGCCACGAACAAGTCTGAGGACTCAGACAGCCTAAATGCTCAGACTATCCTGAGGGGTCAGTATACTCGACACTCAGATATCCTGAAGACTCAGACAAACCTGAGGGGTCAGTATGCTCGGTACTCAGATATCCTGAAGGCTCAGACATCCTGAGGACTCAGATATCCTGAAGAGGTCAGTATGCTCGATGATATTTCGACATAAAATTGATATGGTTTAATAGGGCAAACAAAGCTTTCAACCGAGCAAAAGATTGATTTGGACGACCAAAAGAGTGTCTTATAGACAAGCAAAAGCAAAAATCAATCTAGAAGACGAAGTTGGAAAGGTGGCAGCTTTGCATGAATTCTTGCATGGCCCGAAGTCTCCAGCTCATGCTTGTCAAGGTACTATAGAGAAAATACGTTCAGAAAATTCCCAGAGAGGTGAGGTACAGAAAAATTCGAGAGATCATCCATGTACACAAAAACCCTAGCACTCATATACTAATTCTCCAAATCATCTTCATCCATAATGATTCATCTTCATGAGATGTATCAAATATTGTACGTGTAAAACTCGCAATACTACATCCCTGGCTTGGTATGCCCCAGAGTAGTCATTTCTTGACGAACTGGGTCAACAAATTCTTCTTATTTACAGTTTATTTTACACGTGCATATTTTGTTTGTGAGTCGTAACCGAATTAGCCACATAATATTCTCCAAATAAAACGACTCGCGACAATTGGCGCTAGAAGGAGGGTACCAAAAAACCAACCCATACACAAACCCGTAGTTAGCCGAGGCAGAAAAAAGAAATATAATGCCTCAATCTAGGAACACACAAACAGAGAGGTCGGGACAAAGTCGACCTCACGACCGGAAAGAGGCTCAGCGCCAGCCTCACAAAGATCAGACAGTGGAGACTATTAATCTTGAGGATATAGCCAATGATCCGGTGGCCACAATGAAAGCCATCACTTTCTTGCTGCGAGCACAGAAAGAGAGGGCTGAAAAAGAGTTGGCTAAGTTAAAAACTCAAGAAGATGAAGAACGACGCTCGCGTACACCTGATAGCGAGCAAGTTAAAAAGAAAGCTGCGAAGCGGGCCAACAAAAAAGCTGATGATACGTCCGATGACGAACAGCCTCAAGGGTCTAGACCATCAGCGTTTGGACGTTTGAGGCTCTCCGCCAAAGACCGAATCGGCAATAATAGGCGATAGGATCCCGAAAAAGAACAGCCGATGAACATGCCCGCTCATGCAGATCCTCATGATCATCCGCATGCCGAACAAAAATCGGCGGGAACAAAATTGTCTATTCACCATCGATTGGGTAGTCAAGCACAAACTTGGAAAGGGGGACTGCCCCATCACGAGCATGACCCACTGGGTCCTCATGATGGAAAACAGCCCCGATCCAAGTCTGTCAGTTCCACCAAATTTGCGGAAATGCAAAAAGACATCGAGGGTTTACAGGCCGACCTGGCCGCGACCAAAGGACACCCTCGGGCGAGCCACAATACCTTGCTCGCCACTATCACCGGCGATCATGGCGGCTGAAATACAAGAGAAAGTGGCGAAGACCCGACCACCAATCCCCATGTTCGATGCTGAGTCAGACCCACATGTCTATCTCAGCAAATACTCAGACTTTATGATCGCCATGGGTGCTACAGACGCGACACAGTGCCGATCATTCCCCATGACTTTGGGTGATCGGACACATAGATGGTTCTCTACTTTGCCCGCTGCGTCCATCACATCTTTCGCTCAATTGGGACAACAATTCTTGTCCCATTTTTCATCCATGTGTGCTCGCCCGGCGCCAAAACAAAGGTTGGCTCATTTTTCCCAACTAAGAGGTGAGTCAGATCGAGCATACATCGAAAGATTTGATAAATGTTTGTATGATGGGGCCCCAGTTGAAGAGGATGCCAAGATCCTCGCGGTGGTCGGGAGGCGACCTTGAATATCTTGACATGTGGAAAGCCATGCATCAAGACTGGCCGAACATATATTCAGAATTCCGAGAGTGAGCAGCCAAGATCATAGCCATGCAGGATTTGCTCGCCCAGTCACGATTGGGTCTGGAATCAACAACTAAGACAGTTTTGGGGAAGAAAGTAATGAATGAAGGGGGGTACAAACCCCCAGGCTCTTTCAAACCATTGAAGAAAGAGAGGGAAACAAAACGCCCCCACGAAGTCTTTGGGCGTTCAAAGTAAAAAACAATTTTCAACCAAATCAAAGATCAGGATATGTTAGATAGGCCTCAAAGAATCATAATGGACAAGCATCGGCTTAATGCTTCCAAATATTGTAACTATCATGAGTACATCGGGTACAATACAGAAGATTGTCGCGATTTACTTCGCCAACTTTGGAAGCTATACGAAGATAATCGTCTTACCCAATTCCTAAAAAAAGCCGGCGAACAGAAGCTCCCGAATAGAAAAAACTGAAGACCGAAGGGGTAAGCGTAAAGCCGAACAAACATTTGACAGTGATCCCGAAGAATCACGTAAGAGGTCTGAATTACCCAAAAGAGGGCCTCCTACTGTGGGTAGAGGTCGAGAAAGTCAAGAGATCCACATGATACGTCCTGAATATGGTCCAGTGGGTGGATGTTACCAGGCACCAACATTATCGAACAGACGTAAGAAGATGGAGATGCGTGCCTTGCAAAGCATTCATCAGGTGAAGGTGGCGAGCACATCGCCAAAGACGCCACCCTCTCACCAAATTATGTTTTCGTAAGACGATCTCGACGGTATAATCACTCCCCACAATGACTCCTTAACCATCAGTGCTTGTCTCCTCGGGTTGAAGGTGCACCGCCTCCTGGTTGATACCGGAGCTTATGCGAATATTTTGTTCGTCAACACTCTGCACCTAATGGAAAAGCAAGTTGGGGATTTTAGCAGTTATATTGAACCATGTGATCATACCATTATGGGTTTTGGGGAATCTGTAACCCGACCCTATGGTATGATTAGGTTAGGAGTCGAGTTAGAATCAACTCTAAATCTGGATATCCGACGAACTAGAATGCTAGATTTTGTAATCGTCGATGCTCCCTCTACTTATAACGGGTTTCTAGGTCGCCCGTTTATTCAGGAATTTAAAGCGGCATGTTCTACGTATTACTACTGTGTTAAATTTCCAACACAAGATGGAACAGGTAGTGTAAAAGGAGATCAGAAGAAAGCTCGAGATTGTTTGCTATCATGTGCACCATAAAAGCAAAATATCGTTAACATGATGGAGCAAACATGGGAGATCGAAGAGTCAAGCCAACGAGCAAATACGCTGCCAAAATGTCCTTTGTCGAACACAAGTTTGATGAGCACGGCTCCCCGTGCGAACATAAAACGCACGAACACAGAATCCGGGATGGCAACTCATGTCCCAGATCTCCCAGATCTAATGAATATTGATCAGCCAAACGAGCTATCGGACCTAGAACCTCACATAGGATTTGAACCTATGGAGGTTGATGACGAACATCGGGGGTCGATCCAAGATCCTCGGTGGAAACAAAAAAGAAAGCGAGCAACACCTGTCGAATAACTGGAGTCTATCAACATCGACCCGAACAGACCTGAGTTAGAAGTGTTCATTGGTTTGGAATTACCTGAACCAATTCGAACAGAAATGATTGCTTATCTTCAAGCAAACTTGGATGTGTTCGCATGGTCGCACGAGGACATGGTTGGCATTGATCCAAAACATGCATGCCACTCCCTCAACCTTGATCCAGCACAAACTCCAGTAATCCAGAAGCGCAGAAAGTTCAGTTCGGAAAAGTATGCTGCAATGAATAGTGAAATCAAAAAGTTGTTCGACAATAAACTGATCCGAGAAGTAAAATGCCCAAGATGTCTTGCGAACCCTGTGCTCGTCCGCAAGTCTAATGGATCTTGGAGACTATGTATTGATTTCACTGATTTAAACAAGGTATGTCCGAAAAGATAATTTCCGATGCCGATATTGATTATTTGGTCGATAATCTGAAAGCCATGAGCTCATGACCTTCATGGATGCTTTTTTTGGCTATCACCAAATACCCATGCATCCGGACAATCAAAATAATCTGGCATTCTCGCAAGTAAAAAGAATATGTCTTGTTGGCGGTAGACATCTTGGATTCGAATTGAAGAATGCCGGAGCAACATATCAACGTTTGGTGAACAAAATATTCGACGAACACATCGGCCGAACAATTGAGGTATATATTGATGATATTGTGGTAAAGAGCGAACACAAGGAAGACCACATCACCCACCTCGCGACAAACGTTTGATATACTCGGGGAGTACAACATGAAGCTAAATTCAAAAAAAAATGCGACTTTGGGGTTCACTCAGAAAATTCCGGACATATATGGTCACCGGGGGATCGAAGTGAACCCATCAAAGATTCAAGCCATGCTTGACATGCAAGCCCCCAGGAGTGTGAAAGAGGTCCAAAATTTAACCGGACGTTTAGCCAAGTAAAGTTGGGTTTATATCACTTAACGGGGACAAATGCAAACCTTTCTTTGATGCATTAAAGAAAGAGAAATTCGATGGACCGAGCATTGCCAAAATGCATTGAATCATTGAAGCAAATTACCTTGCAGATACTGGACACATCTAAGCTTCGACCCAGCGAACAACTCTATCGTATCTTTTTGATCAGAACATGCAATTAGCGATGTGCTTTCGTCGAAAGCGAAGGGGGCACACACTTGCCGGATTTACTATGTAAGCCAAGTGCTCAAAGCCAAGCTCCGGTACCCTCCGCTGGAAAAAGCTAGCATATGCTCGTAATGAGTGTTAGAAAATTACGACCATACTTTTTTTTCGATCACTTTCCGAGGAAATCTTGACCACATTCCCATTCTTGCTAAGTCCTCCAATCGACCCGATCATCGCAGCAGATTACTCAAGTGGGCGGTGGAATTAGGCCAATTTGGCATTACGTTCGCCCCTCGAACAACAATGAAGGCCCAAGCTATGGCCGATTTCATGGTCGAGTTGACATATCCACAAATGCCCGAAAAAGTTGTCGATCAACCATGGCATATGTACGTTGATGGCTCATCAACAAGTTCAAGAGCCGAGAGAGCATAGTTCTCATCGGCCCAACTAGACAAGCATTCTCAATGACCATCCGGGTTTTGATTTCCGGTACTACAAATAATGAAGCCGAATCACTGAGGCTTTGATCATTTGGACTTGAGGATGGCTATGACAATGGGAATTCAGAGGCTGATGATTTACAGCGATTCTCAGATAATCGTTTATCAAGTAACTGGCGAGTACGAGGCCCGAGGCGAACATATGGCACAATATCAGCAACTAGCAAAAGAGTTGCTTGAGCAATTCGAACAAGTTTTCATAGAACAATTACCACGATTGGGTAATTCGTTTGCTGATGCTTTGGCACGCCTGGCAACAGCAGAAGGAGTGACGAACACAACTGACATTGTGGTCGTCACAACTTGTTCGCCATCAGTTCCCAGAGTTATGGTCGCCCAAGTGACAGGCGAACAGGAAACTTGGATGACTCCAATCCTGAGTTACTTACAAAAGGGACTTCTCCCTGAGAATAAGACGCAAGCTACTCGCCTCAGATTACAATCTGCTCGTTATACTATCTTAGACGAGCATTTGTACAAAATAAGCTTCTCACTTCCACTATTGAAGTGTATTACTCCTGAAGAGGGTCGTGTACTTCTGTAGCAAATCCATAATGGAGTATGCGGAAATCATACAGGTGGGCTCGTCCTGGCACATAAAATAATCAGACAAGGTTATTATTGGCCAACCCTCAAAAGGATTCGCTCGTGTATGCTCACGCGTGCCACAAGTGCCAGGTACATGCCCCACTTATTCATAGCCCACCTGAAGAATTAGTGTCAGTTTATAGCCCATGGCCATTTGCTAAATGGGGGATCGATTTGATCGGCCCATTTCTTACTGGCACGTCGGGAGTAAAATTTGTTGTGGTCGCCGTTGATTACTATACTAAATGGGCAGAAGCCGAAGCCATTGTCAAAATTACCGAACAAAGAATGTGGAACTTTGTTTGGAAAAATATTATCTGTCGTTTTGGGCTTCCCCAATCACTAGTAACAGATAACGGTAAACAGTTCGATGGAAGTGAATTCCGACAGAATTGTGCTCGCTGGGGCATAAAAAAGCATTACTCAACTCCGTATTATCCCCAATCAAACGGACAAGTTGAAGTCATTAATAAAATTATCAAGCATACCCTCAAGACTAGACTTGATAATTCCAAGGGGGGAGGATGGGCTGAAGAGTTGCCCGAAATATTATAGGCCTATCGAACAACTTTCAGAACATCAACTGCGGAGACCCCGTTTGCCCTGACATTTGGTGCGGAAGCTGTTATACCCGCAGAAATCAAGATTCCGAGTCATCGAACAATGACTTTTGGAGAGCACATCAATGACCAGGCGCTCGCCCTGAGTGCAGACCTGCTAGAAGAAAGAAGAACGGATGCTGATTTCAAGAATGCCATGTACAAAAAGAGATCAGAAAAGTTCTATAATTCCAAAGTCCGAACACGCAGGTTCAATGTAGGTGAGCTGGTATTAAGACGAGCAACGGGGGTATCAGGTGGTGTGTTCGGCTGAGCATGGGAAGGTCCATTCAGAGTTACAGAATGTTTGCTAAACGGGGCGTATGATTTGGAGGATCTGAATGGAGTCCCATTGTCCTACTCGTGGAATGCGTCAAATTTGAAAAAATATTATCAATAATGATGAGCATAACCGGCCGAACAAAGTCAGCCACACAGCTGAAGCGAGCATAGTTGGCCGAACATAATTGGCAACGTAGCTGAAACGAGCACCAATGGTCGAACATAATCAGCCATTCAGCTAAGACGAGCAGGACAATCCTGAAGGAAGAACACATTGTGTTCGACACATATCTTCTAGAAAGAAATGCTGGTCAGCACTATCGAAAGACAGAAGATACGTGTCAAAACGAGTTGACAAGTGGTGGCAACCAAGAAAGGAACGAGTCAATCCTTGAACAAGAGCTGACAAAAAGCCGAACAGATGTCAAAAGGAGGAGCAAAGGTAAGAGGGCCAGCACCAACTAGCTATGCCAGCACTAGCTTGGGATAGTTCTATAAATAGAGGCATATTGATAGCTGAAAAAAGCAGAGAAAAAACAGATGAAGAAGAAAAAAAGAAAAATACTACAGTTATCAGAAGAAAGTTGGTTCAGTATGCCTCCAGACGAAGAATCCAGCACTCGATTCAGCTATCATTCAGCTGAATCGAGCATCTGTCCTAGTACAAGCTTTGTACCCCATATGACACTCCGAGCACAAGTTGAAGCTCGTTGCGGACTCAAGATGCTCGGCAGAGTCATGATTGCCACTCCACGTTACTCACTGCTTATGCAGTAGTAAGTCACTAGTCCCCTATGCATCCCCAAAATCTCCTCCGAAGGAGGGGGATGTCTTGGTGTCCGCTCGAAGCAACATGCGGATGTTGATGCTCAGGCATCTACTGAAGGGGACAGAATGGTGCGAGCTGAAGATTTTGCTCGCGCCTGCTATAGGCAAGCAGGTATGCGCGCCACATGCTCATGTCCGCAGCTGCCCGCATAATCACAACTTGTCCGGGAGGGACAAAAGTTTATGTTGTTGCTGCTTGAGCATGTTACTAAAGAAGGGTAGACAGAATGATGTGCCACATGCTTGTCAACATCAATTCCGCGGACAAGGTGAGGCCAGTTTGTGTCTACTCAAGACAAGGTTTTAAATCCAAAACCATAGTCTGATGTCGATAGTTGTGTAATAGATAGTCTTCTTCAAATGTCAAATGTAAAGGTTGTAATAGAATACGACGTGTTGCAAAAAAATATTTTTGTTCGCTAAGATTTTCTAGTTGAAGTCTATTTGAGGTCGCACCTAAGCCGGATGGCCCGAACAAAGATGAACGAGCCCAAGTCTATGTTCACCTGACGAACGAGTTCGTACTCTGATTCCCACAGCAAAAAGCGAGTAATGGGTAATCAGTCGCAAAAGACGACTCGTACTTACAGATACCCGTAGCGCAAGCGGGTGATGAGTGCGGGGTCGCAGCTAAATAAGACGACCCTAGTACGAAGTGATCGCACCTAAATAAGACGATCGCGAACCAAGAAAGGGGGGGTTCATAAAGTTAACCCATCTGGTCGCACCTAAATAAGACGATCAACCGATTGCAATGTCAATAAGATAATCAAAAACGAAAGAAGTCAGGAGCGGGCATAGGCAAACCCAATGTTCGAATTCATTCAGAAGAAAAGAGGCATAAACTAGAAAGCAACAAAGTGAACATCAAGCAACACAAGTATCAATCAATCATCAGCAACAACATTCATCCTCAACAACAATCAGGTTAGAGGAAAAAGTTCAAAATATGGATTCAATCATTCAGATTTGAATTGTTCGAACAAAAGAGAAGAAAGTAAAAAATTATATACAAGTTCAGAAGATATTGTTCGAGCAAAAAATGAAGAAGACAAAAAGTACACAACATATGTTCGGCAAAGTAAAAATTACACTAAGGAGCAAATTCATAGTTGGGGGTGGACGGAAGAGAAATGTCGAACAAATCATGCTTGGCCCCCTCAGCAACGGCTCCTCCAGCATGGTCAGGTCCAGTATGCTCGCCAGGAGGTACACTTTGCTCGGTCACAGGAGGTCCCCTTTGTTCGACCGGCACCTGATCGGACCCGGACTCAGTTCGGAGAGTTTGACCAGCAACTTCAGCAATGTTCACATCCGAGCCATCTTCCTCATCCAGGATAGGATCATCAACATCGATCCCTTCAGGAAGAGTGGAAAAGTCACACAGATCGTTCAAGTCAGACATCGGAAGATTGCGATATGGTGGATTGTCGATCAGGTACTGCTGGAAACTAGATATGAGTGGGGCAATTTGTTCGCCAGTGAGTGTATGGCGAACAGACCGGATGGCATCAGCAAAGGCACATATGTAGGAGAAGTTGGACATAGAATCAACATATTCTTCATTGTGCAGCCTTGAATTTTCGAGACCCAAACGAGTGTTGGTCTCTTCAGCAATAATGAGTTGTTGGCCGAGCACATTCCTCTCACTTTCCATGGTCTCGACGTCAGTTCGAGTCTCACGGCTTCGACATTCATCTCACTCGAGCTCTCCATTATCTTTGACCACCTCCTCCTGAGAATTATTTAGCTCCTCCCTTGCCTGGCGAGCAACTTCCTGAGCCTGGCAAGCATTCTCTTGAGCCTGGAGAGCATCCTCCTGAGCCTGGCGAGCATCTGCTTGTGCCGAGGAAATCTGTCCTTGAGTCAACCTCAGTTCATCCTGAGCTCTGTTCAGCTCGCCCACCTTCTCTTCAAACTCCTGATCAGAGACAAGTAGCTAGCATGAAGATTGGCGGACTCAGCATAAACTTTCTCAAGAACGACCATAGATTGGCCCTGAGTAGTGAAATTTGAGTCGCGATGTTTTCCAAGGGTGGGACCCGTAGTAGACTCTTCCAGCTCAGTAGTCCATGCTCGAACGGGGGTCTCGCACGCCTTTTGAACATGCTCGGGAATGCCAGGAACCTTGCGAACACTTGGCGAGCAGTAGTAATTTTTCAAATTGGCATCAACGGCGCCAACCTGCACAACCTGCACAAACACCCGAGCAAACAAACATGACAAAGCGAACAAAATTAATGAAAAATGAGATAAAGCGGACAAAATGTACCTGTTCACCCGAGCCTGATCCCATCCCATAAATGATTTATCTTCAGGGGACCGGAGCTCGGGGTTCAAAGGGGTCCATGACCGGGGGTCAAAAGAGGAGGTGGAAGATGTTCCAACCTCCATTTCAACAATCTGTGCGGCCGGACCGACCATCGAGGCGGCCATTCTCGATCACAACCGGTAGTAGGGGTCAGGTTACCCCTAACAAAGATCGGTGCTCGTCTGAGCCTGTTCGCTTGGCATGCTCGGCTGAGCTTATTCGATTGGCCCCTGTTCGCTGGCTTCCGTCCTTGGTCTTTTTGGATACGGAACTGTTCGCTTCGCTCGCCCTTTTTCGAACGAGCAGAGTAGTCCTTTTTTTCGGTCGGCTCGATTCCCCCAGACCGGACGCAGATGCTCGGCTTGCCTGCTTCTGCTACTTTCGCTTCTCCCGATTTGCTGTTGAGCCTCCCTTTCGGCTTGAATTGAGCGAGCCGAGGTCTTTTTCTTCGAGCCATCTCGGTATGTTCGGACGTACTCACGGCTACAGTAACAGCAGGGAAAGCTATAAGTAAAACAAATTCATCATGTAAGAAAGGGCAACAGCGAGCAAAAAAGTACAAAGTTTATGCTAATGTAAGAAGTGATTCTTACCAGCATGGTTAACAGCTACAAGATGGTGAGGGGGCACGAACAAGCCTCATTTCTTCCTCTGTTCGGCGGTATTCAGGGTCTTCACAAATCGTTCCGAGTGAGACTCGAGATCAATTTGCCAAACGCTGCTAAAATAGCCATTGTTGGTCTCTTTGTCCGTCGCAACTGGAATCCCTGAAATAAAGAGTAAGTTAAAATCAGTTCAAATTGAGGAACAAAAGACACAAAAGTACTTACTGCGATAAACCCCGAAGTCAGTAGGGATGTCTAAACGAGCATTTGGTTCCCTTCCAGAAGCTGGGCTCTTCCAATCGCCCCCAACGAACCAAAATTTCTCCTTCCAATCACTGATTTTGTTCGGCACATCCTCAATAATTTTGCACTTGGCATTTGCTTGCATGAATCTATCCATGTTCGCCTTTCGGACGGGTCAAATGCACCAATCGAGCAAGTTCAGCTGCTGAGGGATAATATTTAGGCTTCATTTTGCCGAACAAAGTCAGGAAGCTCATGATCATATGCCACCCATTCGGCTTAAGCTGCGTGATGGTGATATTCCATTCCACGAGCAAACGGGTGATAACCGGATGGAGTGGAAACCTAAGGCCCGCTTCTATTGTGTCCAAATTCACGGCAACACAACCCTCAGGGGGTTGGTCTGCTCGCTCATCTGGACCCGGTGCCCAGAAAAAGACATCTTTGGGGGTTTCGTAATTTCTATACAATTGAGCGAGCATATCACTATCGATTACACTCGCAATCTTGCTCGCTGGGTACTCATTTTCAACCCTAGTCCTATGAGGTTGCTCGGGTCAATCAAAACTATAACGAGCATTATACTCGTTATATGTTGGACTAGGAGGGACACCAACAGGTATATCAAGTTCAGAATTTTGCTTGCCGCCTATCCCAATGTTCGATTCAGTTACATTCACAGCCATCAAAATTTCTCCCCTCACAATATTATCATCTCTATTTACATCAACATTATCTACAGCCCTAGACCTAATTTGAGGTTGGGGCAAAGAATCCTCATCTGAATCATCAGAAAAATCACTACGGACCAAGTCCCTATCTAATTCGTTTAGGGCCTCGTCGGAATCGGAGGTAAGAACGGCAAACGGCTGCCGAACTTGCCAACGAAACTCCGAACCCTAGACATTCATCTCCGGCGCGTTAGCATCGCTACGGGAGATTCTACCGACAGAGGGGGAAGAGGAACTATGGTGGTCCGATTCTAGGGAAACAGAAGAGTTTGAGCAAGAAGCCATAATTACAATGAGAGAAAGTATGCAATGGTTACCTGAGTAAAAATCCTTCGCCGGAATAATGAAGCCCTCGCCGGAAATTTGTTAAGGCACAAAAGAGATGGAAAGCGGAGGCAAAAAGAAGAAGAAAGGAAAGAAAATGGATTAGGGCGGCGAAATGAGGTATTTATAGATACCAGATTCAATTTTGAAAATCTGACACGGAATACAAAACGACATCAACTAGGGCCCAATCAGATTATAACAGTCCGGGCCCCATGATGAATACAAAGCGACCCGGCTGGGGGGTATTGTTGTGTTCGATATAATTATTCAGCATTAATCGGACACATAAGAGAGACACGTGTAATATTTAACTATTAAAATAATCATGCACGATGGACAAGTGTGCTCGCCGCTCGCCAACCAAACAAGTTTGTTCTACCAGCTCGCCACTTGTCAACCAAGCGAACATATTCGCCTATGAAGTAAGTTTTGTTCGCCAGCATTCCATTTACCAACCAAAGTTGCTCAACCAAGCCTACCGAGCAAATAAGCATGTTCGCCACTCAGATCAGGAAAGAAGGAATCAAATGAGCTAAGTCAAGTGATCCGAGGACTCAGACAAACCTGAGGGCTCAGACAAGTCTGAGGCCACGAACAAGTCTGAGGACTCAGACAGCCTAAATGCTCAGACTATCCTGAGGGGTCAGTATACTCGACACTCAGATATCCTGAAGACTCAGACAAACCTGAGGGGTCAGTATGCTCGGTACTCAGATATCCTGAAGGCTCAGACATCCTGAGGGGTCAGTATGCTCGGTACTCAGATATCCTGAAGGCTCAGACATCCTGAAGAGGTCAGTATGCTCGATGATATTCCGACATAAAATTGATATGGTTTAATAGGGCGAACAAAGCTTTCAGCCGAGCAAAAGATTGATTTGGACGACCAAAAGAGTGCCTTATAGACAGGCAAAAGCAAAATCAATCTAGAAGACGAAGTTGGAAAGGTGGCAGCTTTGCATGAATTCTTGCATGGCCCGAAGTCTCCAGCTCATGCTTGGCAAATCAGCTCATGCTTGTCAAGGTACTATAAATGGAAGAAAAAACGACAAGAGACGGAAAAAAAAAATCCCAAACAGAAAATACGTTCAGAAAATTCTCAGAGAGGTGAGGTACAGAAAAATTCGAGAGATCATCCATGTACACAAAAATCCTAGCACTCATATACTAATTCTCCAAATCATCTTCATCCATAATGATTCATCTTCATGAGACGTATCAAATATTGTACGTGTAAAACTCGCAATACTACATCTCTGGCTTGGTATGCCCCCAGAGTAGTCATTTCTTGACGAACTGGGTCAACAAATTCTTCTTATTTACAATTTATTTTACACGTGCATGTTTTATTTGTGAGTCTTAATCGAATTAGCCACATAATATTCTCCAAATAAAACGACTCGCGACAATAGTTATGCACTAATGATATACGAAAGTGCTCGATCTAATTAAACTCTAGTCATCTTTCTACATCAATCCAAGATACCTTTTTTCAACTTAAACGACAAATAAATTTGAAAATGTAGTTTAACAAAATTCTGAAATTATCTCACGGAAAGAAATTTGAGAACTTAATTATTATTCGTGGCAATTTTCCTGGGAATTCTTTTAAAAACAAATTTGAAAGTGTTAACTGGGGAAGGGAGATACATTTAGTGATTTAGGTATATCTCTATGGCATGGGTACCAAATTAAGCCTTGTGTTTCGTTCTTTTTGCTTTGTCTCTTCTCTTTGATGGTAGCTAATGGAATCTGTTATGCATATATTATTGGGAAAAATGAGGTGTGTGTAGACTTAGATAAGACTGACTCAATACGAAAGTCGAGACAAAAGTTGGACGTACTCTCTTTTTATAAAATAATATTGCCCCATATTCTTGTGTAATACGGTATCAATGACAATCATCTCCAAGATACAATAAGTTGAAAATTTCACGATTGTTGCATTACGAATCGAAAGTTATCAGCGAACGAATGCAGTTATCTGGAATTTTTTTGATACGACTCTAATGCAGATCTAAATTTGCTAGTATATATGTTTTTTGTATGCATTGAATGCTTGAAAAAAATTCGAATGACTGGAAATTAAATCTAGGTATTGAATTATAGTTGAAGAGTTGTGGTATTGTTTGGTGAGAGGCTGAACATAGCGAATTTGGGCCCTCCGATCGCGTCTCTTGGATGAGATCAAAATTTAATAGTGTTGATCGCACCTGCTCGCATAGAGCGCCCACTTGACCCGAAAAATTATAGGCTCCTCATCTCCTCGCGACGACGCATACGTGCGCCTCTAGAGCGCCCAATGCGACAAAATGCGATGTGCAGTCAATAGTCTCTTTTGGGTTAATCGTAGCGCCACTATGTAAACTTAGTCAATTATTAATTTTCTATACAAGTACTCTATTAATAAGGAGTCAAATTTCTTATCAATGTGGGACAAAGGAATTCTCATTTCCTTCCACATCTTTTTTTCTCTTCAACTTAATGATAAGTTACCAACTTTATGTATTAATATTCCATTTATCCAAAATTGGTTTTTTTTTTCAACCAATTTATCCAAAATTGGTTTTGAATAAATAAATACATTAAATTAATCTACTCAGAAAGTAGATTATGAATTTGCAGTTTATTTCCATTTTTCACATACATCATCTTGAAAAATTGGTCAACATTGGGTCTAACACCCAACTTCTAACCAATTTTCAACATATATACACTTAATTAAAGAAAATTTTCATCATACAGGGGAGTTTGAACCCAGGAAGGGTCTGCCTATTTATTTATTTATAATATCATCATGCTTTGACATGTGACGTTATGTTTGGTTGAAACAGCTGGAAAATTCATCAACACTAATACTCATGGGTGAGAATGTTGATATGAGTAGCAAGTGGAAGTTTCCCATGTTTGTTTTCTTCCAAGATGCCAGGTATAACATAAGTAGCTACTTAATTATTCCCAAAAATGTGATATGCATGCTAATGCATTCAAGAATCATGATTGCTTCAAGGTTTGATCTTTGTGTTTGTGTAGGTATGTTTTCAGAAGGGATGAAGTGGGGATGGAAATTCTTCGCATCGCCTTCCCTGCTGCTCTCGCGTTGGCTGCTGATCCCATCGCATCTTTGATTGATACCGCCTTTATCGGCCGCTTAGGTGCGTGCATTTTGACCAGTATTAGTAGTTACATTGAAAGGTATCATTTGTGCAGTATTAGTTGTTCCATTGAAAGGTATTAGTTGTTTTACGGTAAAGTGATAGTAGTTGCATGATAAAACTGTTTTATATAAGACCGATTCATTAAGTGCAGGTCCAGTACAAATCGCGGCAGTGGGAGTTTCGATTGCTGTGTTCAATCAAGCCTCCAAAGTGACCATATTCCCACTTGTTAGTATCACCACCTCATTTGTAGCAGAAGAAAATACTGTCAAAAAAATGAGTGATGAACAGAGAAAATCTGATGACATGGAGAAAGGATCCACCTTTAAGAACAAAGATGCAAAAGCTGATGAAGTCGAAGAAACTGGTATACATTCTTGATTTCTTTTGTTAATTTGGCACAAGTTTTTTACTGACTCATTCTGGTTCAACAGAATCGAAAACAAAAGGGAGTGAACGTCATCACATCCCTTCAGCATCGACTGCGCTAGCTCTGGGTGCTATGCTCGGCTTTCTCCAAGCCATATTCCTCGTGTTCCTCGCGAAACCACTCTTAGGTTTCATGGGAGTCAAACCAGTAATTTACAATAATGTCCTTAGTTTTCTTCTAACTTAAATTCTTTTTCTATTAGTATCTAACTAGTTGCATCTGCTTCATGCATCCATAAATTGATAGGGATCTCCAATGCTGGAGCCTGCAATCAAGTATCTAACAGTAAGGTCACTTGGAGCTCCAGCAGTTCTTCTTTCTCTAGCCATGCAAGGCGTTTTTCGCGGATTCAAGGACACTAAAACTCCTCTTTATGCTACTGGTAATTAAATTCATTCATTAGTTCCAAGTTTTTTAAATTTCTTGACAGGATTAATTGATGTAAAACATCCATCCTGCCCTCTTAATTCACAGTTGCAGGGGATTTAATGAACATAATATTGGACCCGATTTTCATATTCGTGTGTCGTTTGGGTGTGACGGGTGCAGCCATTGCTCATGTTATTTCACAGTAAGTTTAAATCTCTCATCTTTACAAAACTAACACCTAAAAAAGCAACCTTAATCTCAAGAACAGAGTGCTCTGTTTTCAGGTACTTAATGACACTGATTCTTTTGATCAACTTAATGAAACAAGTTGATCTTGTACCTCCTAGCGCTAAAGCTTTGCAGTTCAGCAGATTCCTCAAAAACGGCAAGGATTCCATCTTAATATGAGATGATGAAGCTTCAAACCCAATTATCTAACTATAAAAACAAAATAATTTGATGCCTCAGGTTTCCTTTTGCTAGCAAGAGTTATCGCTGCTACCATTTGTGTGACTTTAGCTGCTTCAATGGCGGCAAGGCTGGGCCCCACCCCCATGGCTGCATTCCAGATATGCTTGCAGGTTTGGATGACATCTTCACTTCTTGCTGATGGTTTAGCAGTTGCTGGACAGGTACATATACTATTACTCATTTAACACAATTTATTTTCCTCAGTTTTTATTTCAATAATGTAATCATACTATAGTTAATTAATTCAATGACAAATGTAGGCCATCCTGGCTTGTGCATTTGCTGAAAAAGACTATCAGAAAGCAACAGCGGCCGCCACCCGAGTACTGCAGGTATAGGCCTGCTCTTTGTGCCTGCAGATCTGCTTTAATGTATTGTACAGTACAACAACAGTGCTCTGGTAAGAATTTATTAATTTTCGTATTTTGCAGATGGGATTTGTACTAGGACTTGGGCTTGCTCTTTTTGTTGGACTTGGTCTTCACTTTGGATCAGGAATTTTTTCTAAAGACAAAAATGTTATACGCATAATTGGAATAGGAATACCGGTACCTATCTCAAATTTACTACCCTACCTAAAGCAATACACCATTTTATTTAATCACCTTAATTTTCTCTAATTGAATTTTTTTTTCCTTGGTATATAATCAGTTTGTAGCAGCAACACAGCCTATAAACTCATTGGCATTCGTCTTTGATGGTGTTAATTTTGGAGCATCCGATTTTGCATATTCTGCTTACTCCATGGTATTAATTTTACCACCTATCATCAACCACAAACATTATATAATACATTATTCGTAACATATACTGTATATACTATTTAATATTATTGTAAATTCTCAGGTTGTTGTATCCGTAATAAGCATTGGATCGTTGATTTTTTTGTTCAAAGCCAATGGTTTTATTGGAATTTGGCTTGCTCTGACTATCTACATGGCCTTAAGAACCTTTGCTGGATTTTGGAGGTATGAAATAAATTGTATATATGTATACATATGTGTAGTAATGAAATTAAATTTAAAATTCATCAAATTACATGTTTTATTTTGTTTGGTGCAGGATGGGAACAGGAACGGGGCCGTGGAAGTTTCTGAGAGGGGGATCATCGCCATCGAGGAAGTGAATATTCTATTAATATTTCTGCAAATTATGTAATAAAAATCCCTCTTGAAGCATTGTTTCGATATACTCCATCGTTTTATTTACATAGTTTTGTGTTTCTGTTGTTTATTTAAGGTAGAAGAGGTTCTGCTTGCATCTGTATGATTAGTCGACATGTTACATACATGGACTAGTTAGGAGTAATGTAAATAAAAAAACATGATGATTACTGAATGATATTAATTTTTGGTTGATAAGAAATAATGATCTTATAAATGGGTAGATTCAATGTTGTTCAGATTTTTTATTATCTATCCTATTTTATTTCTACATTTTGATTAATCAGTAAATATTGCATGATATCATTGTTATATATATACATTAAGTGTTTGTAAATATTAAGAAATTGAAATATGCTATCATCGGTTTATTATTATACTCATGGAAAGCATGCATTTATGTCAAATTGGTGTACATTTAATGTTCAATTTGAGAAGGCATTATGTGGCACCAAAATTATATAATATGTAATGTATTTGTAAATGATACTCCAACAAATTAAAAAGAGTGAAAAAAATTATTACTTTTTTTTTAAAACAGAAAATTTAGATCCGTTAAAATCTGGGTTGCAAAATTTTAAACCATTTCCTGATCATGGGTCTTAAACCATTTCCTGATCATGGGCCTAGCCCAAACCAAGGTCAGTCAAGGCCCACGAGTCATTGAAGCCTCAGGGCATGTTTGTTTTGAGACTATTCCGGACGGACTTTGGACTTTACAATTCCACATACCCATTTAATACAATACTAAAATTAGGATTTCAAAATTCAATTTAAAACCTAACCTAAACCCTACATCTGCACATATTCCCATTAATAATAATATTATCACTTTTACACAATTTCCAACACAATACTCAATCATTCAATCATTACTATAATAATATAATAATACAAATCAATCAACTTTTTTACAATCCTATATAATCATACCCTATAAAATCTCAAAACAAACATACAATTTTACTATTCATTAAGATTTTAAAATTCTAGATTTCAAAATTCAAAATTTCCTCCACCCACTGTAATCTCAAAACAAACCCTCAAAGACCGGAGAATGGAGATTATTCCTCCAAAAATAAAAACCAAAATGGATTTATTGATTTTTTATTATTATTTTCATGTATTAAATATTTATAGAACTAATAATGAAAATTGTGTAAACATTTTACTGAGATTTTCAAAATAAAATCTTTTATTTTAGACCAAAGTATAGGATGAACAAGTTTCACGCAAAAAATTATAAAATTAGTTAAAGAGTGTGGCTTATAGTACTAAAGGATATTACCTCCGTCCTAATTTTGTTTGACAATTTCACTTTTGACTCGTGTTTTAGCGAACGAATTGTTTATTAGTATATGAAATGATAAAGTAACTTTTAAGGAGGCCTAGGGTAGATGAGGGGTAGGACTATCATATCCCACCTTAAAATTTTCTTTATCATTTCAAATATTAATAAACAACTCGCTTGCTAAAACACGAGCTAAATAGTATTTGGACAATTTAAATCAAGACGAAAAGAGTATTAATTATAATAATTGAAGTGTGTAACTTATATTACAAGTTATAATAAAGGGTATTGGTAGTGATAAGTGAAAGTTGTGACTAATATTACAAAAAAAATTATAAATCATAATAATTGAAGGATCTTGTTTGAAAAAAAAAATTAATTTTATAATGAACAAGTTTCACCGACTCTTATTTTAGAAGTAAGATTGATCTTTCTTTTTTTTTTTCCTCAAAATATTTCAGAATATAAAAAAAAAATTCCTTAAATCCTTTTCCTTACGATTATGACGTCAAAACTAATACATAAAAATATATGCGCACGTTAACGTCTGTCTCAGATCTGCCCAATCGATTTTTATTTCATTTCTATATCTTAATTTCTTTATTTTATGGTCTTTTTCCACCAACTGTAGATCGAAATCTTCAGGAGAAATTGAAACATTGAACAAAAAATATGGAATCATCTTCATCTGGAGCACCGACGGAATTCGATTATTTATTTAAGCTTTTGTTGATCGGCGATTCTGGGGTTGGAAAAAGTACCCTTTTGCTCAGTTTCACTTCAGATGCTTTTGAGGATCTTTCTCCCACAATCGGTAGCTTATGCATCTTTTCTTTGATTAATACAGTTTTTGTATCTGGAAATTGAAGTATCATTAATATTGATTGGAGAATCAAGATGAAAAAATTGAGGAATTTTTGGTTTTGATATTCTGTCATTTTTTTTTTTTTTTTTCTGGCTTGTTTACTTTAAGCTAAATACAATAAACAAATATCACGTAGACGCAACTTAGTCTGATTATCTTTAGCTTAGTCTATTTATGAAGTGTAATTTGTGTCATATAATGCCCTTAATTATTTTATTTTATTTTTCTTGGTGAAATCTGTCTGTTTTTGTGGTTGTTTAGCATTGATTACATCGGTGTCTCTCCTGTGATAGGTCTACTTGCAGTCTAACCAGAATGGATAAGAAGTTTGGTTAATAGTGGATATGATTGAACTCAAATTCTTGATGACATGGGTTGATAGCTTGCATTGGATTACCTTTTTGTTGTATTTGTCCTTTTACCATGAATTTCTTGTTGAGTACATGAATAAATCTGTATGTATTTCCATTATTTGGTAGCGGTTAATCTTAATAATCAATTTGTAAAGTATATCTGAAGGAGAATGCAGAACATTTCTTATTCTTGAGGGTCAGTCTTCTTCTTTATTTTCGTATTCTGTTAACATGTAATGTTGGAGTGTTTTATCATCAGCCGTATTGGAGAAGATATGTAGTTTAAACTAGTTCTTTTGGAAATTAATATTCCATATTTCTCTACAGGAGTTGATTTCAAGGTAAAGTACCTTACTGTTGGGGGGAAAAAGTTGAAGCTTGCAATTTGGGACACTGGTAAGAATATATCTTGTTTTAATGTTGGCAAAAGATTAGGGATTTATACTAGTATAACTGTATAATATACATTTTCTTCTTTGTGCTTATTTTTCTTCCACATATTTGAATAGTTTTTTTTGCAGATTTCATCATTCCACTAAATTCAATTAATATGGGCCTTTTAGTAGAACTATGGACAAGACACATTTCCCGTTGATTAGTTTCAAGTCATTAACTCTAAAAAAGCTGATAAACCTGATGTTGGTGTTAGTGAGTCCATGGATTTTTTTATCATTTATCTTCTCGTGGGATACTCTGTGTGTCTTGGCACTTACATGCGGATGTTTCATTTCGTACATGAATTAGAAAGAATTTTCTTGAGAAGCTACACGGCTTGCATAATCTAAATTCTGGTTTTGCAGCTGGACAGGAAAGATTTAGGACTTTGACTAGTTCGTATTACAGAGGAGCTCAAGGAGTCATCATGGGTATGCGTTTCCTTTTCTTAAATACTTCTTTCGCGTCAGTTGATGTCTGTCTGTGTATTGGAAAATATTCTCTATAGTTTAGGTATTTATCAATAATTACAATTAGATGCTCAAAGAATTTGTCCATGGATGGCTAAGCTCAAGAAATGCTTGTATCAGACTGTGGATCATGCCTCATAATGTACTTTTTGGGTGTTGGGATACTTTGTTTCATTTGGGTTAGTTACTGAAACACCAGATTTGTGCATATCAATGGTTGCTGCCTGCACATATTTTCCATGATAAAAATGTGATGGGATACAATATTTACCAATTTCACGCCAAGGTATAATCAATGCAGATCAAATTTAACATCTTTTTTTCTTTTCATATTTTTTTTTTTTTGGTGCCTTCAAGTGGTTTTCCATAATTTTGCTTCTTTAATAACAGTTTTGTTCTCAGAATGCCTAGAAACTGAACTTTCTTATTGTGCTGCAGTTTATGATGTGACCCGACGAGAAACCTTTACGAATCTATCTGATATATGGGCAAAAGAAATTGACCTCTATACAACAAATCAAGATTGCATTAAGATGTTAGTCGGCAACAAAGTTGATAAGGTATGTACGCATGAATAGTAGAAATAGCAGTATATATGTAATATGCTTGTGGCTTATGCATAATCTGCTTTTTTTTAGGAAAGTGAAAGAGTTGTTAGTAAAAAGGAGGGAATTGACTTTGTGAGGGAGTGTGGATGCCTTTTTATCGAGTGTAGTGCCAAAACAAAAGTAAACGTGGAGCAATGTTTTGAAGAACTTGTCTTGAAGGTTAGTGTTTCACCACTTACATTCTCCTTTTGCACATAATGAGCTAACAACATATCATTTCGTTTGTTAAATATGAACCAGTTGTGGATGGTTTTGTGGTACTGTTTGTACAACCAGTTGGTTAGCCATTAAAATATTTACTTCTCTTACAAAATTTTGACAGATATTGGAGACACCAAGTCTGTTGGCTGAAGGCTCAGCTGGTGGAAAGAAAAACATCTTCAAACAGAAACCATCGGAGACAGATACTTCGGCTAGCAGCTGCTGCTGAATCTCTTTTTGCCTTAGCAATCATATTGAATGCACTGGTTTTCCTTCTTTGTTCATTCATCATTGTATAGTTTGTTAACATTTCATACTTCGGTTGGTCTCAAATTCTTTCATATTCTTGTGTAGTTTGAACCCCCACACACTAATACATTTGTTTTTCAGTGTATCCCATCATCCCTGCACTAGTGGCCTAATTTTAACATCACTGTATATATTATGGTAAAGGAAAGTTCGTGCCTTGAAATTGTCAAGATTGAAGAGCTGTCAAAGGCACTGAAGCGTGTTATTTGGCAGGTGGACTCTTCTTTTGTGTAAAAAGATGGTTGATGATATTTTCTTTTCACAATGAAGATCACTTACTTTCAAAGTTTGTATCAACTTCATTTACATACCGATCAAGTAGGAGGTGATGAATCTTGCCCTTCAAATCAAGTGTTTGGAGGACTGTCTTTATGTTACGCTAACGATTTCATTGATGAAATTCATCGCTATGTATCGTGCGAGCTAAATATTTCCATTCAATTTCCCAAAAAGGTACAGGTCAAAATGCACCACATACAACCCAGAGAATGCATGCATTTTGACATGATTAGGACTGGGCAAGATCAATGTAAAAGGGATATATAAATAAACAAATGGATTGAAATTCGTTACAATATGATTGAAAACTGTATTAAGTTACAAAACAATTTCTTCTTTGGTAATTAACCCTGTGAGAAGGCATAAACACATCGTTTTACATATCTATGCACAAGACTAATACTTCGCAATTCGCATGGACAAAAAGGACCACCAAGATACCAAATTTGGTTTCTTTGTCTGAACATCAAATAAACATATATAGGGTCTAGCAGTTAATTCCACAGAGTTCAACATCTGGACCAGTGACTCTAGTGGTGAAGGGATCTATTCTTACCCATAACAAAGAAAAGATGGACGCCAGAAGGATGGACCACACCACAACAATGGTGGGAGTCCGGTTCTGCCTACCCATTAGACCTTTGAGGAAGGGGTAAAGATGAACAATCACCCAAAATGCAAAGAATAATTTACCGAAAAGTGGTCCCCATGATTGGTACCCACTGTTGATCGCGTAGGAAATCCCTGCCACAACACCTACTAAGTTTACAATGAGGAGAGTGGTTGGAGGTATCAGTAGAGTTGTCCATTTGAACATGTAGAGCTCAGTAAAGTCTCCATCTTCATCTCCGGCCTTTGATGTGACGGTGAAGTTGGTATCTATTCCGGCAAGGACTTTGAGCAACCCTTGGAATACAGCAAACAGATGAGCAGAGACACCTCCGATGACCCAAAACTGCTCGTTCCTCCACCATTCATCTATCCCGACCCCACTCCACCTCATCTCCAATATACCCGTAGCAAAGATGGAGAGAAAGAGGGAAAGAAACCAGATACTGGCCAGATTACTAATCTGCAATATAGAGTTTGTTAAAAAGAATTCAATATTTCTTCAGAAATTGTTGGTGATTTTATTAATTTAAGTATTAATCAACTATATCAAGATGGAAACAAACCTGGGGGATAATAAACTTTCCAGTAAGCAAGCAGACAGCTGGCAATGTGCAATAAAGCAGAAGAGGAATGGAAGTGATTGGGTAAATTGTGGTGTTGACATATGCAAATCTTTCAAGCCATTTCAATCTTCCATTATAGCCATACCATATTGGACAATGCCTGCTAAATAAAATCTCAACAGATCCTAAGGCCCATCGGAGCACTTGGTTCAAACGATCAGAAAGATTGATGGGAGCTGAACCCTTGAAGGCTGCTCGTGGAGGCATACAGTAAATTGATCGCCAGCCACGAGCATGCATTTTAAATCCAGTAAGAATATCTTCTGTGACAGAACCGTAGATCCATCCAATCTGCAGAGAAGATGAGACTCATAATGTCACAATCTCAACATGGAGTGCACATAATATTATGAAACTAAAAGGATTAAAAAAATTCAAACATCTTTAAACATCTTTGACACCTAAGGTATAAAAAATTATACATCTTATGACAACTCCCCTAATCTCAGAGAGAGAATAACTTAACCAGGGGTGCAAAGCAGAGGAGAATGGTTGACTCATTTATTCAGGCCACAGAAGATTATACTGGGAAATCACATGACGGGTTTTGAAATGTTACTTCTAGTTCTTTACAAAATCAATTGGATTATTAAATGCAAGAAAATTTAATCATTACTCAGTGTTAATGTAGCACAATGTTCTGTAATTTCGCCATTTTATATAACCAGGTGGCTTAGCCCACCTGGCCACTGGGCTTCTCATTTGAGTGAGAGACCCAGGTTCGATTCCCTCTGGGAACGAATTGGAGTTATGGGAGTTATAAGGTGTATTGGCGATTTCGTGGAGTATTTGGGTGCTTGGTGTACTAACTACTAACAACTAACATCTAACTTTGCCCGATCAAAAAAAAAAATGTTCTGTAATTTCGCATACTATGCTGAAAAGGGTTTGTCATTTGACTCATTTCTATGAAGTCATCATACTCCACAAATATTTCAGAACGTATCCTGGATTGGTTTACAATTTATACCATCATCAAAACTTGTTTTCGGTTTTCCTTACAGTTTCAACAGATTCGCGATATCAGTTCTTTCCAGGAAGAACAAAATTGAAGTGCAACATAGATTTCCTCGTAGAAAAAAAAAACAACGCAAACTTACCTCACTTCCCCATTCTGATTTATCTTCGTACCCACAACTTATAACATGAATGGCTTCTTTCAGAAGAGTCTCTGGTGTGGCAGACTGAGGAACACCACCATTTTCCATTAAGGTAGATGCAACAAAAACTGCAGACTGGCCGAATCTTTTCTCAAGGCTCATCTGGGACATGAGCAATGACTTCTCATCATCAAATCCAGCACCTGGTTCAATTACAAAGGAAGAAAGAATCAGCAAAATGACAAGTGATGCAACAAATAGCTTTATACAACGTCCCAAACAACTTCTCCCTGTTGGCAACTTTTTCTTTATGCAAAACAAAAGGAGAAAACACAATAAACAATCGATAAATGACATTATAGAAGACTTGAAATTCTAATAACTACAGAAGGCAAATGGAAAAAAAAAAAAAAAGACATGTCATAAGCAGCATTGTATCAAAATTCAATAAATTATTATGTGCATATATGCATCAAAACAGTAAACTCTTAACTATGCAACTATTCCGTAACAGAAGAGTAAAATGACAAGCACCAGCGTCAACAATTTGAATAATCGACTTAAAGCACTATACCTTCAACACCCTCCTCTATGTCCTCCAAGCTGAAAATAGGAACAGTGGGATCAACATGCTTTCCAGATTTCTTTTTCTCTTTGTCTGACCCCTTCTTACTTGATTTAGAACTTTTCTTCCTTTCTCCACCAAAACAGGAAGAGAGCAACTTAGATTTCTTCTGCTTAGGTTTGTGAGGAGGCTCATAACCATACAAAGCCGTTCTGTTAAAGACACATCCTGTGCCGACGTATACAGGACCTTGGATTCCATCTAAACCTCTCAAGTTAATCTGATAACCAGAACCGAACAAATATGTAAGTCGAAGATAACCAAGAAAATGATGACCCAAGTAAAATCTCAAATACACCACTGAACAAAAGCTACTAATATCATTAGCATGAAGTAGCTAGGACTCAAAACAGTTACAAGAGCGATCAACAACTCACATCAAAGAAGACAGTATTTCGGTTGGCATATCGATCACTCCTATCAATACCATCAAATCTCTGTGGAAATTGAACATAGCAGACATATTTCCCAAGATTTGGGTCCATTAGGAAGCACATTGCTTCTCGCAAAGCCTTGCTGTTGTTTATGTAATGATCACAATCAAGATTCAACAAGAAAGGTCCATTCGTAAGAACAGCTGACACGCGGACCTGCAAGAGACGTATTCAGATGCTAAATTTGCCAATTAGCTAAAAGCAAAACTGAAAATTTTATCCAAAGACCACTTACAAGTGCATTCATGGCACCAGCTTTCTTGTGATGCTGGAAACCAGGACGTTTCTCACGAGAAACATATACTAACCGTGGTAGCTCATTACCCTCACTGTCAAGGCCTCCACTTTGGCCCAGGAAAACCTGAAAGGAGAAAAATGAGAATGCTATATTTCTAAGGACCATCCATAAAATTAATAAAGATGCAGATATATTTCCGTTTATGACAATGTAAAAATAGCTCACCTGAATCATTCCTGGATGATCCCTTGTATTATTTCCAGGCCATGGTGTACCATCTTGCATGATCCAGCCTTCTTCTGGAACCTTTTGGGCCTTGGCTACGAGAGAATTTATACGAATTTTGAACTCTTCATATTCTCTCTGCAGAACAAGCAAAAGAAGAGCATAAGATGCCTGATCAAATGTGGAGCACTGGTAGCTTTTTCAGTCAAACTAAAAATTCACCTTCATTGCCCTACGGTCTTTTACAAAGGATGGTTCAATTTTATCTTTTAAATAATCAACCTTCTGGGCAAAGTACCATTCTGGAGCCCGTGGCTCAATATTGTACTTTTTACAGAAAGGAACCCATATTCTTGCAAATTCTGATGTTTCTGATAAAGCTTCAAATGACAGCATTGCAGCACCATCATCAGATACATAGCATGACACCTTGTCCACTGGATAGTCTACCGCAAGAATAGACAGCACGGTATTAGCTGTAACAAGAGGAGGTTCTTTCAAAGGATCAACAGTACTGACAAAGATGTCAACAGCAGCAAGCTGTGATGGTTCCCCTTCACGATCATATCTGTTAACAGTTTTAATATATAGCCTCCAAAGTCAGATCACCAAAAGGAAGAACTTGCATTAATAGACAACCACAATACAAATTTGGAAAGAGAGAGAAAGAAAGACAGAGAGACAGCAAAATTTGGAAATTAGGTCATGATACCACAATATCCCCTATTAAGCATAAGCATGAATAGAGGGAATTTGCTCACCTAAGAGCAAGCCTGTCGAGATATGTTTCACGGTTTACTGGAAGCCATTTCGGGAACTGATCCAGAATCCACGAGACAGCAAACCAGACCTCACAAATCACAGAAATCAACCACAAAGCAAATGCATTGGGTACAGGATTGGTTATTCGGTAGTGTAGAAAAATGCAAAGAATCACAAGCCGCAATACGATAACCATCCTGTAAGGGTTTATCCTTGATGATGAAACGGAAACCTTCCTCGACAAGGGCTGTCGAGCTTCATCATTCCTGCACCACAAAGAGAATTAGGCAGGAGGAAGATAGCAGTGTATGTTAACAAAATTAATAGAGAATTATGCATATTCACCAAGTAAAAATCCATTATATTTGACATTTATGACGCCTAGTACTAACACGAATAATCAGAGTTGTGCTTGAATCTTACACAGTATGCAAAGGGAGCTTCTATATAACATAACTAAGTAAGAACTCACAGTAGAGCGTCATCCACAAGAATATCTGTGCTCGCATCAATATCTCCAACTCCTCTCTCTGAAGGAGGATGGCTAGCCGTCATTGGAGCAGCAGGCTTTTCCTGTTTCATCTTCCAGCCATCGACTCTCTCTTTCCAGGCAACATTACCTAAGCCAGGGGAGCCAAAACCCCTCACTGGATCCACAATCCTTGCTGCAAACAGGAAGGAAACATTATCACGATTAGATTCATGATGGAAGATATTCATATTAACAACAGAAGAAAAAGTTATGACTGATTATAAGTGTGAGGAATATAGAGCAGAAGTTCACGTTTTCCAGCAACACCACCAGGTGGAGGAGATGCCATAGAAAGACGTCCAGGTGATGCAGCAGACAATTCTCCAGAAACCTATAAACATGAGAAAAGAGAGTTTTAAAAAAACCTTGTCCGGAAAAGACTACCATTATATTAGAAGAGGGGAGAAAAACTTATAATAGCATACATCAGTTCCATTTGTAAGCAAAGGGATGTTGTTATGAGGGATCTCCTTATCATACTTTGGTTCACCAACATCTTCCCCTCTCCCATAATTCACACGCCAGCTCAATAAACGATCAGAAATCTTCTGCTTTTCATTTTGATTACTGGAGCTGTGATCATTACCACCATCAATAGTAGCGACATCCCCCTCTCCATCACCATGAATTGCAGGACTTCCTGCTTGTTAGTGTAAAATTTCTTTCAGAAAACATATAAACGTTGCAGTAGGATGCTTAGGGATAATGTCAGCTAGGAGAAAGATAAGTGCAGCCAAACACCATGCAACATACATCCCTACCCCAAGAAGAAACTTCAAAAAGCTGTGAAAGTTGTAAAGTATTATATTTTGAATGAGAATTTTGTGACAAGTCTTTTTTCCATTTTTAGGTATAAATCCTAGTGATCACCAATAATGCAGATTCTCATGGTGGATCTTGAAGTTGTTGTAATTTTTTTTTTTTTTCCATTGAATAATCACACCCAATGTAGCGTCTTAATACTTTTGTCTTTTGAGTAAGGAGCATTAAATATATTAAATGGCAGCACCCCCAAATTGCAAATAAAACAATTATCATCTGCCATATATTAATGTACATCACAATCAACTTATACCAAGATGTACAGACAGTTTTCTCCAGGTGACAAGCTTTCAGTTTAAGGAGAATACAGTGAAAGTCAAAATTTCCCATGCGTGGACACAAAGTTTACCTTTATGCCGCTTGTATCTGGTTTTGCACTGAGGGCAGGACTGATTCCCATCCTTCCTCTCATACTCATAGCAAGGCCGACAAACTGGATACGCACAGACATCGCAAGCAACAAATGGTTCACCATCAACTGTCAGGCCCAAATTATCAGTACATATTTGACACGCCTGGCTTCCCATGTTCTTCCCCTATCAAATCACAACCACCAATATGTTCAAGAGATCCCAAACTCATAAGAGCCTTTCAAAGCATCCAATAAATAGCTTTTTATACTGAGATCATATATAGAACGTGAATAGAAAAATCGGTTTTAGACTAGAGAAGCTATAACTAAATGATTCCATTGAAAAGAAACAATTTGATTAGTCAACCTTCAAAATATCTCTAGCATCCTTATTCAAATACTCATTAATAGGAAAAACAAAATGACCAATAACTTTCAACTAACCCTGGCTTCTGCTTCAGATTCCATAGTCACTTATCTTGGTCGAGACCAATCGCTGCAAGAGTCACCAAGTTTCGAGCTTCACTGAGATTTTAACATTCCCAGAGCCCCTAAAATGCCTCCTGCAAACTGCTGCAAAAAATTAGATTCTATTTGCTCTTTCACACGAGAGTAAAGTTTCTCACTCAGATTTGCTCTATTTACAGATCAGATCTACCTATTATCACATCAAAGCTAAAATGATTTGAGAGACTATTAATCAAAACAACTGTCAGCAAAAATACTGAAAAACGTCACATACCCACTCATTCTTCAACTCCAAAACAAAGCAATACCAAATTATCGTAATTGGATAAAATTGAGATCGTAGTCAACTATTTCAGTTCAATTCACTTTTCAGAAACTCAATCGATTAATTTGCACATTCACAAATTGGGAAAAGCTGAAACCCAAAAACAGACGCATTCGGCACACACAACATTGACACTCACCTCGTGATGAAACAGGGCACAGATTTGCATCCACCGATCGATCAATTAGGGAAAAATTCAGCGAGAAGAACCAGCAGTTGTCGGTCTCTCTCCCTCTCACTTTCTCTCACTCTCTCTCTCTAGAATGCACGTGTATATATAGGGACTCTGAAAGATGTGGCTGTTAATTGTATTTCAGCTGTAAATTATTAGTATTACAGTGAACTAAACGGTGAATGATGATGACAAATAAGTCGATAATAAAAGCTGGAAAAGGAAATGGAGTGTAACAGAAGAAAACGACAGGTGAGCTGCCGATAGAGAGAGAAATTAGAGTGAGAAACTCGTAATTGGTCCACCGACAGTGGGATGTGGCCGGGTTTGTGCATTTGTGGTGGGTAATTCAAGATCTCGTTATTGCAGTGCTTCGGGGGCTTGTACATTTTGGACATAATTGTCCTTTTGATATCAAGTCCACAAATTAGGTTTTCCCCTTTTTTACTGTATATACTCTCAAATAAAAATGGACAAAATCTTCATCCAGATTTAGTCAAATTATAAAGAACAATATTTATGATTTGATTATTACTATCATGGAATAATAAACATTCATTTAATTGAATGTAGGTTAGGTCTCAGATATCTTGTGGCCAAGTGCAGTCTTATTTCATAGTCATTTTAAGCGTCTGATTTGTTATCTTTGAAAAAGTGTGACTTATTTATATAAAAAGTCTTATTTGTTAATATGGGAACATAGGTTATCTTTATTTGAAATAACAGACGCGTTTTATTTTGTATAAGTTAGACGTTTAAAATACACTATAAAATAAGACTTGCGGTCTTTTTGAGTCTTTATGAAGACTCACCCTTGAATGTAATATTACGAAACAAACTACCAATCGATATAAATATAAAAAAATGCAATAAAAATGATTTTGCATCACTAGTTAATTCAACTAATATTTTGTCATTCTAAAAAAATACTTGTGGTATTATTTTGGCATGAAGGTCATATGCGAGAGAGATGTCTCATGACCTAACTAATCAAAAATTTAAATAAAGTATCTTATGACGTGTGTTGAGTTTTTCCTCTTTTTGGTCACAAAATCTCGTTCTACAATTTTTCAGTCTCCAATGTTAAGAATACTATATTTTATTATTTATATAATATAACCACAAATATACTCGCAAAACGAATGTTTGCGCAATTTAAATTTCCCGTTTACATCATTGTAAAATAATATAGCAAAAAATATAGAGAGTTGAGATGTTTTTTCTATATACTAAAATATATGGACAAAAAACACGAATGGGTAACCTTGTAATAAAGTGTACAAAAATATAATATGCAAAAAAATAGATCATATATGCTATCCGAGTATATTAGCATATTAACTAAACCTTACAATTATGGGGTGTTTTAGAAGTTTTTTTTTTTTTAGAGGGTGTTTTAGAAAAATTACTAGTGAACAAAATCATTTAATTGTATGCAGAAGCAATTTAAAATATTTGTTATATTAAACTCTTAAAAGTTAAAAGTTAAAAATGAGTACTATTGATCATTTTAGCCTTTTTAAATACTATTAGCTTTTTTACAAATAATATCTAGCTTCTCTTTGAATTTTTTCACAAACACTATCAACTCTTACTATTTATCAATTTTTCCATAATTACTTATTTTAATTGATTCTTCAAAAATATTATTTTTTGGGTTAATTGCAAAAAAAAAAATATCACTACCTTTTCAAAAATTGCAATTTAATCTCAATCTTTCAATTTTGGTAAATAAAACCCAACTTTGACAATCTTTTGCAAATCGGGCTCACGGGCAGAACACTTCCTACTCATAAATGACGTGATATAAAAAGATCAAGGCTTATCACTTTAGTGAACGAAACAAGATGGGATATCATATGATTGCAATTTCAATTTGGGAGAAATTTCATTTTAGGCTAAAAAAAATTAAAAAATTCTATTTGAGTTTAGGGAGTTTATTGTTTACAATTACAGAATTGTTATCATTTAGGTGTGAATGTCAATATTTTAGCCGGGTAGATGATGAGATGGTAAGTTTTTACCAGCAAAAATGCCACGTCATTTGCGGACACGAGGTGTTTCGTCCGTTAGCTCAATTCGCAAAAAATTGTCAACGTTGGGCTTTATTTACTAAAATTGAAAGGTTAAAATTAAATTGCAATTTCAAAAAAAGCCGTGATTTTTTCTTTAATTAAGCCTATTTTTTTCAAATACCCCCTACACAGTATACACCAAAAATAACATTTGCATTCCGTCAAAATATATATATATATATATATATATATATTTGTTGACAAATGAGCTTGAGCGAAAACAAAGTTATGAATTATTTATTTAGCAAGTAATTTCAATACACTGTAGTATCACATAGAGATATATTGTTAAATATTGTGCAGAAGCAGATAATGAATATATGCTACACGGGATAAACCTAAGCATGCTTAGAACATAAGTTCAAGTTGAGCCCCATAAATCTTCCAATGGGTCTCTTTCAACTGAAAGACGCAGTTGTAACCAATCTATCACAGCTTAGCCTGTTCTTGAAGTTGTTCCTGTTTCACAGCATTCTCAAAGTTAAAATGATGATGGTGGTCCAATAATCATGACAACAAAAACCTATGTTCATATTCATTCTGTAAAAGTAATCATGATCCTTGAGCAGAAATGCAGATCGTACATCGAATTTATCAGAACACAAGATGGAAATGATTTGTGGGGGAGATACCTCAGACACAAAGAAGGCATGGAAACCATATGGGACTCTTTTGGGAAGTTCAACTATGGCAACAGGATCAGCAGACATTGTTTTTGCATCAATTACATTCACTGCAGATTTCCTGTATTTAGTCAAAAATCATTGTCATGTTAATAAAAAAATAAGATTCTCCAAGGTTTCTAGAAAACAATGTAATGGACAACGATGTAGTTTAGTAATACTCCATACCCAGTATTCTCATCATGCACAAAGAAAATCAAGTAACCATCATCTTCTTCAGATGTAACACCAGGCTCCCGAGGAACAAAAACAGCCTCTGATCCAAATCTTCCAGGTCCCAAATCAAAGATACCACTAACGTTTCCTCCAACTTCAAGTTTTTCCTTTCCACTCTCTGGTTCCTCATGTAAATCAAATTTGATAATTCCAGTCACCTTAGCAATGCTATCCAGTATTGTCCCATATACATATCGCTGTTTCCTGAAAAAAAAAAAAAAAAAAAGATCCTGATAGAAATGCAATGGATACTAGAGAACCAACTGGATCATTCATTAGCATTTAGCAACCACCATGGAATGGCAAAGTCTTGTATGCACCATATGCACCGTGCAACTCAAGTGCATTTTTAATGGTATTAGTTGTTTTACTAAAATGTATTAGTTTGTCAATATTAGTTGTATACAGTTGCACCGTACAACTAGTGTACAAGAGACCCACTCGCATGGAATTGGTGAGTATTTAAATTGAGCCAACTGATTGAAAAGTTAATATCATACCTGCCAGTGTAGCTTTCATTCACCCTGGGAAAATCTACAGCTGATACAGATAATTTCTTCTGTGAAGCCATACCATTTTTAAGATTGAATCTCATCTCATACCTGACAGAAATACAGTGTCATTTTTGAGATAGGTGAGGTGAGTATATAATGATCAATGATATGTAGGTCTCTTACAGTTCATTTGTGAAATTCTCGAGCTTTTCTTTCACACCACCATTGACCATGTCAAGATCAGGATTTTGAAGTCGACAGGTTATCAGAACCACTTCATCCCCTTCCTCCCAAGCATTTGCTGACAAACAGTTGGCATGCATCTTTTGTGAACACAGGAAATCTCAAAGTGTAAAAGTAACACTACGGTCATATGAGAAACAAAAATATTTTTTTGACATTGAACAGGTTGTTTATTACTTCTAATTAACATTCATGTTGAGGTTATGATTATAGTTCAGGTGCATGGAAAAATATGAACGTAAACTGATTAAAATTTGTGTATGTACCATGTTAAGCAATATCTACTAAACTTCGTAATATCTTGACTTTCAGCTAGCAAAGACTCTCAGAATAACTAAGAAAATATCCTTCTTGCAACTTTAAGGCATGTAAGATTAGATTTTCCAATGAGAGCATGTAAGGTCAAGGTGCCCACCGTTATGGAATATGAAGCAGTTTGGAAGCTCGAACCACCTGATTAGCAGCTCATTTTTTGCATATCTCGGAAGAACTCCAAAACGAGCTTTCTTAGCAGGATCAAAACTGTAGACGAACTTCTTTTCCTTGACCATCTCCTGGATATATGATACTTCAGTAATCAGTATATAAAAATAAAGGAAAGATGTACGGTATATAATTATACTACTAGCTGGTATACCAACAAGTTCTATTAGCATGTCAATCATTTCATTTTGATAAACACTGTACAAGCTCCATTCAGATGGATTAGTTTCAGTAAACATCCATTTAATCATTTATATTTATTTTATACTCCAAATCCGTCATCAGAAGGAAGCAATTTAACGCATAAATCATCAAATGCTGCAAATATCTCATTACTAAATGCAGCCAGCCTTTTCTTAAATTTGCAGCATTTTACTAAAAAATGAACAAATTTGTTGTTCACTGGAGGACAAGATATTAAATTAAAGAGCTTGAAATGTGGCATATAAGGAGATTAAAATATGCAAGACCAGTAAAAATAAATATGCAATGAAACATCTACAACATCATATTTCATGTCAACAGACAAGGAGATTAACATTGTTCGTGAGCACCACACCTTTGGCCTGAAGTAAAGAGGTAGATCCATAAAAATCGAATAATTCTCAGTAATGGCAAAATCATGCATCATGATTGGTGCTGATACTGTTATTGGCACTGGATCCTCCATCACACCTTCCTTTGATATGACTCTGTATGTGATATACGGTGGTGTCTGTGAATAGCCAAAGGTAAACATTTCCCCTGCATGAAAAGCTATATATGAGAAATTGCTCATGTGACTGGAAAGAAAGCTTTCAACTTTATTGTTTTCACGATGAAACTGAACGGAAACGTAAGTAAGTACTCAAGTGGACATTAGGTACTCTTACCAGTGAATGGGTCCACCTTAGGGTGAGCAGTAAAAGAATGTGACAGTCTTTTGTCATAATCCAGCATGCCAATGGTCTGCAGATCTCCATCTTCCAAAACTTTAATGGCATCTGTAAAATAGATAGAAAAAAAATTACTTTTTAAGAGCTTAATCATGCTTACAGTCAAAGTCGGACAATTCTATATCTAAAACTGTACGAACAATGTCAAGTCAACATGAATTGGAAAGAAGAAAATGCTGATGATGGAAGTCAGATACATAATAAAACTAAAGCCCCTAGAGAGAGAGATATTTTAAGGATTAAGGCACTTGAGGGAGCAAGCTTACATGGTTTATCTGCCTCACTGAGCGCCAAAAGCTTCCCGTGGTGATATACTAGAGCTGTATTAGCTGAAAGAAAGTCCGACAATAGTCAAAGTCTTGTTTCTGATGTTTGTGAAGCTAATTGTCTCAACCATTACCAAGAAATTTTAAACATTCAACAATAAAAAATATGCAAAATAATTCTATACTAAGCCAACATATGCATGTGACTGACCTGTCACATGATCTAAACTGGTTACTTGGTACATTACATTGTTCAGAATAGATTAGCAAACAATGTACTAAATTGTAATGGAGAGAGCGATGGTTCGATAGCAGCGTATTTAACCTACCTGTACCATGTCCATAGGAAAGATCAAATACTTTCAGTTTTGTTCTAAGCATATGCATATTAACCATGGCAAGTCCAAAAAAACCTTTCAGGTCACCAATCTGCATATCAAGTTGAAATTATGAGAGACCAAAGAATAAAGATTTGAAACTAAAATGAAGCACACGATAAAATTTAAAATATTGCACTTTTAAACCTTCATAAATTTTGATCCGCCAAAAAACTCTTCTTGTTTAAGTCGTGACGTCTTCACAAAGCGGGAGACATAGGTTGCTTTTCCATTTTTTATGCGCATTCCATGAATCATTCTACGAAAATGTCATTTGAGCCATGTCAAAACAGTTAAACTAAATCACGGCATTAAGAATGTAAAATTGTGTATCTGTGAAGTAAAAAAACCAGCAGATACAGAGAACATACCACTATTATTTTGTTTACTGTGAAAATAAACATTTCAAAAAGCATAATATGTTATCTCCTAATGAATAAGGTGCTGGTGCAAATAAACCATATGCAGCAAAGCAAATATCATAGATATTAAATGTACAGAAGAAACCATAGGTAAAAGGAAAAGGATAATAAGAAACCACCATATTGTTTCCACGTTTATGAGTTTTTAGTACACTACCATACAAAATTAGTACGAAAACTTTATTAGGGACAAAAGTTTTGCATCTTAAAAAAAATGTTCCTCCAAAGCAGTGAAAATATCTTGGCATAATCGCAGATATATCAGTTCAACTGGATGTTAGTATTTTAATTAAAAACAGCAATCATAAAAGATTAAACTTCACCTTTTTACTTCTCCTCGTCTACAAGAAAGTAAATTAACTAAATTCGAATGAGCTAATAGTTTGGAAACCTAGTAAACCACCAACTCCACCATCACAACAATAAAGAAATAAAGAAAAATATTAAAACCACGGTCACTGTTTTATTTTCCTGAATTGTCAAATATACTCACACAACCAAAGGGACCCTCAATATCAGGTTTTAGCATAATAAGAACAACCGATTTATTTAGAAAGACAAATGAAGCAAGGGAAGATAGTAGACACTCATCCAAACGGAAAAATATTATGAAACAATTACACATCCTAATATTTGAACGGGCGAAGTAAAAAACGCACCCATCTCCATCAAACCTGCAGAAGAAGAGACAAGGATAAGTTGATCATCGTTGACACATAACAAACAGAACTGGTAGATAACATCCCAATTTATTTTCGCAAATTCAGAGATAAATTCCAGTCATGGATTAGAAACAACTACTCATGAACAGTGTGATCAAGGAACTGAAAATTGCATAAGAAATAAAAACAATTACCAATGATATCCAGCAACTGGAGCAAACTTTGGGTTAGGACCAACCCTAACAAACTCGCCATTGAGGCATTCCTGCAGCATGTAAAAATTTTCAATTCTGGAATCAATTGGCTGTAGAAGCTATAGAACCCGTACCTTTTTTTTTATTATTCGCCTAATTGTGTTCAATCAACCAATAATACTAAATTAGGAAACAACGGTCTCGAGAACAACATAGTTTCACAAGAACTAGGCAAAATTCAGATTCATCGAGTATATAAAATTCACAGAAAATAACAATAGTAATCGAGTAACAAACTCAGAAAATCAACAGGATCATAAAATTGGAGCCGCTCACCGGGAGTTCTCCTTTAATAGGAAGGTCGGCGAGAGGGGGAGTCTCATCGACGGGCGCAAAGTTGCCGGATAAGTAGTGAAGGGGTTGTTTGGGGTCATGCATCATCTTCACGAATGCCCATTCCAACCAGTCAATTGCCTTGGAAGTGAGACCCTTGCTAGGCTTCGGTTTCACCACCACCAAACCGCCCTCGGTCCGCTCCAACTCCTCATCTTTCTGGCCCATTTCTCGGTATCAGACTTCTCTAGTCGCAGATTTTTCAGCGTTTGTGAATGGAGTAGAAAAGTTTGAGTATGTGGGGTTTATAATCAGAACTAGGGTGTGCGCAAATGTGGTGTGTGTGGTGTCATGTGTCGCATTCTGGAGTTTGTTTTCAAGATGGCGTTTGCCTGCAAACCCAATTCCAAATTGTTATTTTTTGTTCTCCTTAATTATTCCAGGTAACTGTATTGTAATTTTTTATTTAATATTTGAGCCCGGATTAAAACGGTTTTTTTTATTTGATAAAAATATTTTTTATTGAGGGTATTGTAGATTTTTTTTTTTTTTTATTAATATAAATAAGAGGATAAAATATTTTTAATGTGTATAAAGGAATTGCATGAAATATAATTTTTGAAATACTGTGAGAATACAATAATAAATAATTATAAAAAGTAGTATTGTCCTAAAATATTAACTATATGTTATTACATTGACTAATTCTTAACTCTAAACTTTTCCCAAATTATTTTGCATGTGCCATAACTCTCTTAATTTTACATAAAACTTTAATTCATATTATTAATTAAAATATTCAACACTTTTTTCTCAAATTCATAAAATGAAATGTTTCCAAAGTTTCGGTTTAAACAAGAGCTAACCATCCAAACTATGTGAATGTTGACGTATTATTGATTTTATAGTTAATTTTGTAACCACAACAAGCAAATGTTTTAGGTTGTGTTTGTTTTGGGACCACTTTGGATGACTTTGGGACTTTCTTGACTTAAAATCTCATCTGAGTTTTAAATTTAGAGTCTGATTTTTAAATTTCACATTCAATCCACACCTACAAATACGTATAAAATCTATCATTATTTTTCCTAAAACATCACACTTTATTACTCTTCTCAATATAATATAATAATATAACATCAATTACTATTAAACATTGATTTGACATAAAATTAAATTTCACCTACTCAAATTTCAAAACAAACACATATATTTATTGAGATAATGACTCTAAGGTGCACAAAATAGGAAGTGATAACTACAAAATGACAAATGCAATTTTTATTCTTTCTAAGGTGCACAAAAAATTGTACTTTGTTTGAAAAAAAAACTGCACTTTGTACCAAAAAGTTGCATTTGAACCTTAGAATTTTTTGATTTTGCACTTTGCACCTTAAAGTTTTCCCCCCATATTTATTATTCATCAAGGATTCTAAATTTCTGATTTTTTAAACCTTGATTTGTTCCATACACATAAATTCCATATATATATATATATTTTTATTTTTATTTTATTTTTTTCTTATATTGAGAAATGAGCCCTTTGTGAATGATCACAGCCGGCCATTGAATTGTTTGTTTGGGCTCCCATATATAGGAATCCACCTAAGTCTATAACAAAATTATGCTTTTTTTGTTTTTAATCCCACTATATTATAATGTTCGTGTTACCTTGAAACAAGTTATTGGATCTAATTGTGTTCTCAAAAAAAAATGTTATTGTTAAATTATTGTTTTCTAATTCGTATCATCGGATCTAATTGTTTTGTTCAAAGCAAAATATAAGGTGAACAAGTTTTACACAAAAAATTGTGAAATTAATTAAGGAGTGTGATTTATATTATTAAAGGATATTAATTGTGATAATTTATAAGTATGCATTTTTACTACATAAAAAGTATTACTAATTTTTTTTAACAGAAAAAACCGTGTATATATATTCACAACGCCAAACAGGAGCAAATATAAGACATATTTGGCCTGCTAGTCACCAGTACATCAGAAAATCCTCGAGGGCATCAATTACGGTTCAATCGGCAGCCCCCCCCTAATTCAAACAATACCCAACTTAGAATGCCAAACAATTATATCTCGCCGTCCCACGCTCTAAGCGACACATTTCTAAACTTCTTTTAAACTCACCGAAAGCCATGACCACGCTCTTTGCCTTAATTTCGCCCCCAAATTTTTTCGGGCAAAATGCGAGATCGTTGAAAATTTTATCGTTCCTTATGCGCCACACGGACCAAACAATTCCGATCCACATGGTTGTTGCGACTCTAATCTTTTTCCCGAACCGAAAATGCAATGTGAAGTGAAGGAAATTACCGTATGTGCGATCTTTGCGTCCTGATGTCGATCCCAAGCCAGCGGAAGCGGTTTGTCCATATCTCCTTCATGGCGAGAAACGGTGTTCGTTGTCCTCATCTTTCCGACCACAAAGGTTGCATTTGGGGTCTCCCACAACCATGGATAGGCCTCGTTTAATGAGGTTGTCTTTGGTAGCGAGACGGCCCCTCAAGGTTTTTCCAAACGATGGCTTGTACACGCGTCTAGGTGCGTAGCATTTTCACAACATTTTGAACACTTTCTTCTCTCCACTCCAATCTCGTAACATGAATCTGGTTGCTCGGTTGGTTTATCGCCTCCTTTGATTGATATAGCCCGTTTGTGGAAAATCTCCATTCCCATAGGTCCTTTGTATCTTTACGAATTTGAACCCTGTTAACAAACAATAAGAGCTCATTAATGGAAGCTTCTTTCACGAGAACGCAAACGGTCTAGTCCATTTGAAATCCCAGACCACCCCGTTTCGCTCCAACTACCCATCTCTCGACACCAAACACTCCTTTTGCTCATTGATTCTAAACAAAGATATTAAATCTACCTCTCAAAGACCTCCCTCTCTACCCACACATCCCTCCAAAACGCAGTTTTTTCCCCATCACCCACCACCCTTTTGATCTCGCTCCCTCTCCCCCCACCACCATCTAAAAGTAAACCTCACAAATATCACTCCACCACCCCGACAATGTGCTTCTCCCTCCCCCATTTCTCCCAACTCTCTCTCACCACTTTGCTCCTCGACACCCCTCTCCCAAGCCCCTATATTTTGATCTAACTACCCGCGCCCACAATCTCTCCGGCTCTATTCTTAAATCTCCAAACCCATTTCCCAAGAAAGTGCCCTATTAAATAAACCCTGATTTTTTTATCCCAAGGCCCCCAAGCTTTTTACTTTTGCAAACATCATCCCAACTTACCCATGGAATTTTATGGGTATTCTCCTCCCCAAAAAAAAAAAAAAATTCTTTGTAAACTAACTAAATCACTAAGAGTAATTTTAGGTAGCGATAGAAAACAGACAAGAAATTGGTATTTGAGAAACGCTGGTGAATTAAAGTGATTCTTCCCCCAAACAAAATTTGTTTATCATCCCATCTTGCAAGCCTTTTTCTGATTTTGTCCATAAGATCCACCCACGAGGTGAATTTATGTGATTAATGCCGATGTTGATACCTAGATATGACAAGTTTTCTACCGATCTCACATCCCAACAAATTTGCCCTCTTCCAAACTTTTTCTCTCGCAAGTTGAAGCCCCAAATGTTGCTTTTCTTTGAAGTTCACACTAAGGCCGAGATCACTTCAAAGTTGCGAAGGATGTACTTGATTGCTCTGAAGTTCTCGATTTTCCCGTGGCAAATGAATATGGTATCATCCGCATATTGAAGGTGTGACACCTTCACCTTTTCTCTTCCCACCTCTACTGTCTCTAAGAGATTACTACTAAGGGTCCGGTTGATGGGGATGCTCAACCCTTCAACAATAATGAGGTAGAGAAAGGCGATAAGGATCGCCTCGTCAGAGGTCTCTTCCCAACTTGAACTTTGTGGATGGGCTGCCATTGATCAAGTGTTGGGGAATGATTCGATGATCTATTAGGGTGAATATTTAAATACAAATTTAATTCATTAATTATTCTAGCATGAATTAATCCTATATTAATTCAAATAATAATTTATGGGCATATAAAAAAATTCAGCCCGAATCACGGGTTTCATCGGGATCATTGAGGAATAACCAAAAGGACTTCCCAAGTATTCCTTAGCCGCCTTTCGACAATCGGGTGGAGTCTCGCGAACAATTAACAAAAGGAAAAAATAAACTTTTTTTAGCAAAATTTGCTAATATTTTTGAAAATTGTACTTGGGAATGAACTAATCATCCCCTATTTATAGGAGAGGAGGGCCACGAAATTTATGTGAATTTTCAATGTGGGATAAGACTTTTCTTTCACCAAGAAATCTTGAATATATCTCATATATGATTTCCATAATTAAAAATATTCACAAAAATCCACCTCTATTATTATGGAGAATTTTGAAAATAACTAAGCAAGAATAAAGATTTGGATCTTCTTGAATTTATGAGATATTCTTGTATTTCAAGGGATCTTCCATAATAGAAAATCAAGAAAACTTTCTTAATTTCAAAATCTCTTAATGAATAACCAAGTGGGAGATTTCTTGAATTTAATGAGATAACTTTGGCAATGATCTCTTTCTCTCCTCTTTTATCCATAATTTTCGAGAGAAATCAACAATATTTATTTAATCATTATTGGACTATAGAGAAGTCCTCGCCTTTAGGAGAATTTTTCTAATGGAATCAACACGATAAATAATTCAAGCCCATACCGGATTCATAATTAATTTGACTATGATCTTAACCCATAGCGTGTTTAAATTTCTTGGAGCAAAAATTAATTCAAGCCATTTGAAATAGCTTTTCATTAATTAATATTTCCTCCGGTTCAACATTATTATCCATACAGGAAACAAATTTCTTGCAAGATTTGGTATGATAAAACTTATGAACCTCCCAAGGGGCAAAAAGAAAATCCATATTGCCCAAGTGTATTTTCTCTTCGATTCGCTACCCATGATAAGTCAAAAGCAATAAGATCCCACGTGATCCTATTTCATCTTTCTAATTCTTCTTGTTGATTCGAAGAATTTATCCCGCATGGGAAAGAGATCGGTCATATGCAAGACAATATTCTCAAGACAAACCAATCTGAGCCTTACTCTCAATCTTTTTGTTCATTTCCATCTAGGAAAAGTGAATGTGGTAGTTGATTTAATCTTCTTCGGGTATGACTAAATTAACTTGTTACTAAAATGGTATGCAAATAAATATATATAACATTGTTCATATTTAAACCCCTGATAAACAATTTATTTCATTAAATAAGTCCGAATCCGCCGATTATACAAAGTAAAAACATACTTTTAATAATTCAAAGCCCTTCAATGTTGTTGGATTTTTGAAAAATTATGTCCGATTGATCCGGTTGTAAAAAAATCGAGTTTTCGTCCCTTTTATCTTCTTCTTCTTAGCTTCATCCAAGATCCATTTAGCCTTCGATTTTTTGGTATAACATTTTTTCCTTCCAAATGAGATCTCTTCTCAATTCCGTTGTGAGAAGTCCTCGTCTCCTTTTTTGGAATCGTCTTATAAGCCGGATTCATTCTTCTAGATCAAGGTTGTCGTAATAATACAATCTTGTAGAAGCCAAAAGAAAATCCAGTGGGCTTTTGATTTCGACCTCATCTTTTATTTTTCTTCCGAAAAGACGCTTGATCAAAAAAATATTCTCACACTCAATCTTTCTTGAATCCAAGTTCCATAACTTGTTTTTGCTCCATTCTTTCAAAACGCCTTTAATATTCACCCTTCATCTTGATTTGACCTTCGATTTCGGTTGTGAAAAGTATGAATCCTCCCATCCAAGATCCATTTTTTGTAATTCATCCATTTTACCCTTGAATAGCTATTTGAAACTGGATTTGTTCTTCTAGAGCCATCCGATTAAAGAATTTGAATGGTTTGAGGCCCCAATCTTTGTTAGGGTAGTCAAGGTAAATTGGGACATGATGAATGGTTTGTTTGGATGGATGTTGTTCTTCCAAATCCCTTGAGCAGTCCCCTTTGGTTTTTTTGAAATGGATGAAAGAGCCATCCGTTGGCCATTTGATATCTTTTGCCATTCCCCATTTATGGGACACATGATGGGATGTTGTTCTTCCAAATCCTTGATCAATCCATTTGCCATTCCCCATTTATGCACGAGCCATCGTAAGCGAGTAGCATGTGAATGATCTCCCAACCATATGTAAGTCCACCAAGTGGTTTTGCACAATCAGATTGTCTAACGCTTTCATATCTCTAACATCCAGTGTATCGCTTCTTCCTACTCTTTCCGAAGGATATCTAATTGCATTAAAATCCCCAATCACATATATGAATGCATCGACTTGCTGACTCACCACTGTTCCAATCGCATTCCACAGTTCCTCCTTATCCAACACACAAGAAGCATATACATTTATAATGCAACAACGTTTTCCATCCTCTTTCCATAAACCATTAACCACAAGACAACCACTACCACACCACAAATTAAATTTACAAAAAGCATCACTATTCCAAATTGTTAAAATACCTCCAGACAAGCCGTCGGAATCCTTGCACTCCCAATCCATGTTTGTTGCTCCCCAAATTGACCTGCATATGGATGCTTTCATAGAAATCATCTTCGTCTCCTGAATACAGCAAACATCGAACCTATTTTTCTGAATCATCTCCCGTATTTCACTCTGTTTCTCCCTCTTCCCAATCCCTCTAACATTGTAGCTTAAAATCTTCATTGGATAACTCATGTCCCACTCTTCTTAGATGTCTTGCTCTTCTTCTTCTTCTTCTTGGATATTCCATCTCTTCTTTCCCAATCCCCCATCTGGTTGGCCATGTCCCCTACTTGATGGCAGAAATCCAATCCCAATTTCTCCCCAAATTCGACAGTTTTTTTTGCCTCTGACCTATAATTCTCTTCTTCCATTAAGTGTTGCAAGCGGATCTCTTCCACACTGGTCTCCTGTTGAATTTTCTTTTTCTTTCTCATTGCTTTCACCGTTAATCGCTCGCGAATCTGGGAGGGTCCCGCCGAGGTCAAGGCATCCCGATTGGAAGAGGCCGGTGACGATCTCCCCAGGGTTGGCGAACAATTCGGACAACAATCTGCTGATATTATCGTGTCCATCGAAGAAGAAGACTGGGAGCCGGGTGATGTGGAAGTAGATTCATAATCTGGGTTTTGGGAGGTGATGTGGTTCTGGGTGTGTTCGATTTTCGAAATGGTATCCCCTTTCCTTGTAGAGTCCGGCGAGATGGGCTTCTCTGACGAATCAAGCACATTGGATGCAAGTTGGGCCGTCTCAGGAGGTAAACTCGTATGATTAATTGAAATGCCAAATGGGCCCATCTCATAATTATTGTCCAGCTCCAAATGATTCACCTCATCCCGGCCCAACGAATCATTATTCACCTCAACCCGACCCATTTCGATCACCCCTACACCCAGGCCCATTGTCCGTATCTTCTGAATAGGAAACGAGGCATCACCCACATTACTTGGTTCGCGGGCTATACCTGCACGTCCGCCATTATTATCTTCCACGGAAAGTGGGCCCATGCCATGATTCGGTTCAGCCTCATGATTATGCGGCGCTGTTTTCAAATTTACACTATTTCCCATGTCGCAATTAGGGTTCCCCGGCTCTTCGATTCCCATCACCGCGTCACCGTCCTCAGCGTCGCCCGCGAGAGAGAATGACGAATCATCGTCCGACTCCCAGAATTCATCTTCCGAATCTAAAACTCCATCGGACTCCCATCCATCGTCGTCGTCTAGAAGGTCCTCTTGTTCCTCTCTAACCCTGATGTAGAAGTTTCTCCCATCGACTGAAACTTCCAATGGGTTTCTGGGGATTTCAGTGATGACGTTCGAATAAGGATTCTGGCATACTGCAACTTCTTTTTTCCAAGGGTGTCCACGTCAATAGCCGCAATGGTACCAAATATACACGCAACAAGATTAAAGAATCTGGGGCACCAGGCGTGTAGAGAAACCCCATACCACTTCGTCCAAATTAGACGTCTATTGCTAACAATCGATTCACACCACGGTTCAATAAATTCAAACCATTTGGACAAGGTTTCAAAGTCCAGTGTTGTTTCCTCCTCTTTAATTGGCTGTAGCAGCACCATATCACCTCCGATGAATTTTGCATTCCACTCTCCGCAAATTGTCTCTTGTAACACATTTCGATCTCCGTCCATGGGAACGGGTCTTTCAGTTTTCCCATGAAACATGCACGTAGCCACGATTTCTCCTCCTCATTTGTGGTGAACTGCATTCCAGTAGTGCGGAAGGCTCTCTCCTGAGGTCGATTCATGAGCTCGCTTTCCTTGTACCCCGAACCATCTTGAGCTGGTTTCCCATCAAGCGCCCCAGTATACGATAAGTTGTCCTTTCGCAAAACACTATTATTCACCACGAATCTGTATGGAGCTATTGCATCACCATGTCGACCCTTTCTAGTAGCCTCTCTGGAAAACTTAGACAGATTGGCCCTTAGTTTGTATGTGTCGAACCACACATTGTTGAGCTTGTCTTCAATCCTTTTTGAGTCGATGTCGCAGTCAAATCTGACTAAACGCGAACCTTTTGCCATTCCTATCTCTTCTTTGGGGTATGAAGAGATCCCTTACCTTTTCAATCTCCTTCAGTCTTGAGTAGAGTAAATCCCATGTGCAAGTCTCAGGAAAATTCTGCAAGAAAAAGGTAACAAACCGTTGGTTGGCTTCCCACACTTTGTTCCAGTTGTGTCTCTTAGATACCAAAGAACTATCTATCCTATGTCCAAGGTTCCTAAGGTTAGGTTTTTGCCTCACGGGAGTCTCTCGGAAAAGGGTTGAAGAATACCAGACCTACCTTCTACCCCACCCCCTCTCGCGCTCTCTTACTCTCTCTCTATCTCTCATTCTCTAATAGTACTGAAGGGTGTGACTTATATTACAACATGAATATTAATAGTGATAATTAAATGGTGTGATTTATATTAAAAATGAATATTAATCATGATAATTGAAGAGTCATGTCCATAAATATTGAATCGGTTTCACGATGAACAATTTATATAAGAGACTTGTTGGGATATTTTAGTTTTGATGAATTATGCCAAAACATTATCAACTTGTGTTTTTTAAGTTAATCTACAGATAACAAGTTGAGGGGGAACGATAGAACAAAGTTGAGGGGGAACTCACGAAATCAGACGAAGATGATCAAGATCAGACGAGGCTGCAGACGAGACTGATCGAGATCAGATAAGTAAGATGAGTTCAGGAGTTAACTGATGAGCTGGGCAAAATCAGAAGAGAAGAAAAGCTAAGCCGGTGATCAAAAAAAGAATCGGATGGTGATCGGATGACCCGAAACAGACTGATCGGATGATCGGAAGAAACGACGGCAGTGATCTAGTGATCGGAAGAGCGCATGTTGATCGAGAAAAGAAACCGACCAGCCAGTCGGAAGAGGAGGTTGTTGATCAGAAGATGAGCAGATGAGACTGATCGAGATCAGACGTGATCGAGATCAGATAAGCTAACCCGATCAACTAACCCTGATATGCTAACCTCGATGTACTAACTGATGCAAATAAACCGGTATCTCGACTGATCTTTATAATGATCGATCAAAGTGAGCCGATCGATCAGCGAGAAGAAATCAGAAGACAAGTCATCTGAAGTCATGTTCACTGAGAATCCGAACGCCATCGATGATCGGGTTAGCTCGAAAGTGCTAGTGGATACGGGGGTCGGAATGTCCGAAGTCGAAGAGTCGAACTCAAGAAACCCGAGTGTCGACTGATCGACAAGGTCCATCAAGAGAAGTCTATTTGAATCAAGAATCCTGAGTCCAAGGAAGCCTGAGTTCGAAGAAACTGAGGATCAGATAATCCTGAAGACTCAGAAGATCCTGAAGAATATAGCCATTAGATTCAGCTGACGTGGACCAATGAGAGGAAGACAACCAAGCCTGAAGAGGCTGCAAAAGCTACATAATAGTATGGATTTGAATGTGACTCCATCCAACGGTAACATTCAAATCCACACTATAAATACAAGTTCTTCCTTCATTATTCATAAAGGGGTAGAGGTGGAAGTGGGAAATGCGTGAAACATCAAAAAGCCAAATCATCTAGCATTTCCACCATAGAACACTGAGCAAAAAATACACGCATATATTCAAAAGTGTTCTACCCTAGATCTAAGCACAAATGTAATATCCTAAGCTTAGAGAGATTTTACCATCCTTAACATTGAGGCTAAACAAATGTAAGGGAAAATCTCAACCTAGTTGGAAACCAAACAAACCTTACCCAAATCAGTTTGATAGGTTAAGTTTGTAGGTGGGTGTGAACTCGGTAAACATCTAAGCAATCCCGAAGGGAGGGTAGGCAATCCCGTGAGGGAGATAAGTCCCGTTTGAGTGAGAACTCGGTAAACATCTAAGCAATCCCGAAGGGGAGGGTAGGCAATCCCGTGAGGGAGATAAGTCCCGTTGGTTAAGTTGGTGCCCCATAAAGGGAAGAGTGGATGTAGGACGAGTTGTCCGAACCACTATAAAATCGTGTGTTCTTTACTGCTTTATGTTCTTACTTGTCATATGCATTCGACTATAAGCAAAACACATAGATTTAAAAAGAAAAATTGGAACCACCATTCTCTCACCCCTGTTTTATATGCATTACAATTGGTACTTAACGCACTAACGGGTTTTTCAAAACGGGACCAACAAGACCCACTCTTCTTTTAAAAGTCTAGAATGACAAATTTTAAATTATTAAAAAGTACTTTATTATCTTGAATGGAAAGTTAGTGAAGTCGCACAATTGCAAATATTGAGGGTGCTTTAGAAAACTTATAAGAATTGTACTCATTTATAATTGTACACAGAAATAATTTAAAGTCTTTTATTAAATTAAATAAATTATTAAAAGTTATAAACTAAAAGTTAAGAGGGGGTGTTTTTTGTAGTTTATGACTCTTTTTTAAATACTACTATTAAATTTTTTTTGCAACTACTATCAAATTTTATTTTTTTTACAAACACTATCAACTTTTACTATTAATCAAATTTTTCATAAGCATTAATTTTAATCAATTTTTCAAAAATATAAAAGTATAAGTTTTTGCAAACACTTCCATTATTATGACAATATAATGTAAAATTATCTAAATATATAGGTTACTAGTGTTAGACCCGCGTACTACGCAGACTTAAATAAATTTTTTATGTTTAATTAAATTATATATTTTAAATATTTATCTAATTATTTTTTATTTTTTATTATAAATAATGATAATGTTAATCTAGATATCCTAAATAAGAGTTTAATAAATCATTGCACTTTATTTTTCTATAAAAAAAAAAGTTCACAATTATATATATCAAAATCAAATACATTACACACAATTACAAATTTCGAAACACTTCTTTGTAAACAACATTTGTTGTATACTTGCATGCAAGGTTTTCCATCGGAATTGAGACACATGATTTTCAATCCTCTTTTGCTTTTGACTCGAGATAATGCAACATATAATTGCCCGTGTGTGAAAATCGGTTTTGAAAGATATAAACTCACTATAGACAACATTGACCCTGACTTTTATTTAATCCTCATCGCAAAACATAACAGAATTGGAAATTGTCTCCTTTTAAACTTTAAAGACATTGTTTGATGCTAATTAATCAATGTCATTCTTGGGATGAAAACCTTATTGACAATATTTCCTCCACAAATTATTTGTGCTTCAAGAATATGATTTCCAAGCTTTGTAACTATCAACCTAGTTCTGTTGCACAAACCTGTCTTTTGGTCAATATTTCTAAGTAGCATTATCGTCACCCCTTCCTTCAAGATCAAATTGTGGTTTGATATCCTGAACACTTAATGGAGTTTAAAAAATCAATTGAAAACATTTGAGTATTAGAGCTAGATTGAAACTCGGTTCTGCAGACACTATCAGCACTCAAATATACTCTAGTATCATTATGGATAATAGATAGAAGCTTCTCGTTAATGGATTCAACATCATGATGTATCGGTGCAAGTATTGCTCTATCCTAAAATATTTATCCATATAAATTTTCAGATATGTTCGGGTAAATACTTTGTATCAAAGAAGCAACATGATCAATTTCATCGCAAATTAAATTTTCTTCTGGAATCTCAATATCTGCGAACCCGTCCCTGTTGTCTCCAAGTTCACGGTCACCTGCTTTTAGAATCCATCTGGCAAATTCAACAATTTCCATCATCACTCTGGAACTTGAATTTTCATTTTACAACCTCATATATATTTCTAGTTAATCTCAAAACCTTGCAATGAAAATATTAATAAATACTAATCAATCATGTTATAGAGTTTTGGTTATATTAATTATTAATTGAGTGATTTTAGGAAGCATAATATTATTGCCTTAATAGAATTAAAATAAAAAATAAAAAAAATTGGCTATATATAACTTATTTAAAAAAAATCAGTAATATTATAATTTGATCATTTTTACAAATAAGTTAATCATGAAGAAAAAATGCATAGTATCTACTGTATTAATGTATTTTGGTTCATAATTATATAAAAAAATCTATAATTTTCACTATCTTAAAGATATTTTTAAAACTTAAATTTTGTACGTATTAATAGTTGATCGGATTAAAATAATTTTAAGTCAATTTTAAAATCATTAGTTGATATTGACATGATTATATAATGTGATTGGTTTTTGTATTTTAAAGACAAAAACTTCCGTGAACCCTAGTTCACGGTGAACTTATGTTGATCGGATTAAAATAATTTTAAGTCAATTTTAAAATCATTAGTTGATATTGACATGATTATATAATGTGATTGGTTTTTGTATTTTAAAGACAAAAACTTCCGTGAACCCTAGTTCACGGTGAACTTATTTTTTTAGTATAACTGTTATGTGTAAAACCTATCACTGTTATGCATAAAAACTATTATTACTGTCTAAAAAAGATTTTTACATTTTTAAACAATGAATTTTTTATACATAATAAATGATAATTTTTACGATACTTGATAATAGAGTTAACGATATATCTTGGTTTCATAGGAGTGTTATTAAAAATTTTTAACATATTGTCATTTGTCAACCAAGAAGAATTTTCAAATTTAGATAATATAATATTTGATAAATTAATGGCACATTGAAGATTTAGTACTGAATTTTTTTCTCACAAAATTTCCACAATTCGACTGGAGCAGAAATATAGTGTGTAGGGTTAACAGTTAACACCACAACATATATATTGGAATACGGCCTACTGAGTTGACCTCTTTAGATGTTTAATTGTTTAATTAATATCAAATATCTTCCTAAAATATCAAAAGGACCGATTTGTTTAAAAATAAATAAATAAAAGGAAATTTTTATATTATAAAATGGTGGAGACGTTTTATTCAGAAAAAAAAAAAATAGTGGAGGCATTTTGTTCTGAAAAAAAAAAGTTGGAGGCACTATAATATAGGAAACTTTCTAGTATATAATATACGAAATCATGCATGGAACCATGTCTATAATATAGATCTTCATTAATTATGTCAATTAAAATAAAATAATGAATCTTCATTAATTATTTTAGGTTATCACTTTATATAGATTTGTTATTAAATATGCCTTGATTTATGATTTCTGTCAAATTTCTACCATCTAAAAAGACCAACTAAATCGAATTTTTAAATCTCAAAATTCACGTATCATTTCCTAATTTTTTGGAATCAATAAATACATTGAACATTAACATTTATTTATTAATAAAAATTAGTAAAAAATACCCAAATATTTTTAATTAATAAAAAAAATCTACTAAATATAAAAAATTACACGTATTTTAATTATATTACACAGTTGACTCACTAATACGTATTACTTTCCATAAAAGAGAAAAGTCCTCTAGCACGATTGAATTTATAAGTATTACTTTCTTACGCCTAAAATTATATTTATATATCTAAATTAAAAACGATCAACATGATTATAAAAGATTTTATAACCATTATTTATTCTTGTATATTATGTATATTAAAGATCACTTGCGTAAATCCATATTATGTACATAATATAATTTTGTTTGAGTCGTTTTATGCTAAATTATAAACTCTTAAAATTAATAATATAAACATTATTAATAATATTATTTTTTATAAATTCTTTTGTTTGAGTTGTTTTTAGAGTTAAATATTTTATTATCTCAGGTAGTATATAAAATTCTATGAAGAGTTTATAAGGATCACTTGCGGAAAAAATATATTTATGTATATTAATTAATTATATTGCATTCGAATATATAATTTATAACCATTATTTATTTTTGCATATTATTCAGGTATAGAAATTTTCATATTTATCAGATACATAAATATTAAAATAAATATGATGTGGATAAACTAATTTAGCATAAAATAAAAAATAATTAATATTGACCAAATCACAAATCTCAATATATGTTCCATGATTTTCTCCTATTAATTAATTAAAGACAACTTGGAACTTTAAAATTGATAATATTTATATGCTAGATTAATTTTTAGAATATAAAATTGAAAGAAACGTAATAGATGAATTGTTGATTAAGAATTACTATGTGTACTTGTTGATTAAGAACTCCAACAATAAATTAAAAAAAAAAATTGTGTGAAATTTAAAAATCAAACACTTTTATATTTTCATCTAATTATATGTGTTGATTATGTATATTAATTAATTAGATTGCATAATATAATGATTATAATCAATATTGACCAAACCACAAATTTCAATATATGTTCCACGATTTTCTTCTACTCCATTAATTAATTAGTGACAACCTGGTAATTTCAAAATTGGTTATAAAATACTAGTATTTATATGCTAAATTAATTTTTAGAATATTAAATTTATAAGAAATGTAATAGATGAATTGTTGATTAAGAATTAGTGAATTACTATGCGTACTTGTTGATTAAGAACTCCAATACTAATTTAAAATTTTTTGTGTCAAATTTAAAAATCAAACAATTCTATAATTTTATCTAATTATATACGTTGATTATGTATATTATTTAATTAGATTGAATAATATAATCAATATTGACCAAATCACAAATTTTAATATATGTCTCCTATTATTTAATTAGTGACAACTTGGGAACTTCAAAATTGATTATAAAATAGTATTTATATGCTAGATTAATTTTTAGAATATTAAATTTGTAAGAAATGTAATAGATGAATTGTTGATTACTTGATTAAGAATATGTGTACTTGTTGATTAAGAACTCCAATAGTAATTTAAATTTTTTTGTGTCAAATTTAATAAACAAACAATTCTATATTTTCATCTAATTATATGCAGTGGTTATGTATATTAATTAATTAGATTGCATAATATATGTAACAAAATTATGTAACTAATATTGAAGAAGGACACCTTTTAAAAATATATATATATATATATTGAAGAAGGACACCAACAATAATCGTCCTTAAAGAAAAAAGAATATTAAAATTGAATTCAAATCAAGATGATTGAGAACGTAAAATTATATTTTTTATATTAATAACATTAAACCTGACATAGATCAAGCAAAAAAGTCTCCAAAACTTATGAAAAAATAAATATATTAACACTCTTTCGAAACTTAAACATTAAAATCGTCTTTGTAGATGAAGTCTTCAACTATCCAAACAATGCACTTGCAATGAAAACCCTCGATCATATTCTGCAAGTATGTTGATTAAATAAAAAGATAATATTAAAAAGAATGGAAGAGATTGGAAGAAACATTGAAAAATGATTGAAAAAACTAATATTTTTCGCATGAAGAATGTGTAATTGTTACGTACCTTAATCCACTGAAGAGATCGTAAGTAGACGAATCTACATAAAAGACAATTAAAATTATAAAAACCTGCAAAGCATTCTTCAAGCATTATATTGATAATAAGAACCTGCAAAAAAAAAATCGAACAAAAAATTGTTAGAGAAGACAATATAAAAAAATGAACAGGAGAAAATAAAATGGAAGAGAATGAATGGAGAAAAAATGAATAAGAGATGTCACAATTTATAGAAAATGGAAGACAAAACCAACGGCTAAGATCAAAACAACACTCTAAATGTATAAGATTAGAGGGATTTGAAATAGAAGAATATGACTTTGCCACATCATTGACACATCATTTTATGACTTGCCACATCATCTTATAGAGGTTTTGTATTATAGAGATTATAGATAGGTAGATGATATTTTGGAAGAACAAAAGTCTATGCCTTGAAAAAATATAAAACCTACTATGTCTCTATTTCTCAAGACTGTGTTTGGTTTGGAATTTAAGTGTGCGGAGCAAGTCAATGTTTTATAATTTTTTATGAACAGTAAATGTATGTGTTTGTTTTGAGATTTAAACACGGTGAAATTTAACTTTATTTTAAATCAATAATTAATAATGACTGATGTTGTACTATTATTTTATATTGAGAAGAGTAATGAAGTGTATAAAGTGCAATATATTGGGAAAAATAATAATAGTTTATAAGTATTTGTAGGTGTAGATTGAATGTGGAATTTGAAAACCAAACTCTAAATTACAAACTCGTATGAGACGGGAAGCGCAAAATCCTAAATTCATCCGTATGATTTCCAAAACAAACACGGCCTAAAAAACTGGAAATGCAGAAGAAACATAAAGCCAGCCCACACAGGTCTCACTATCTTATTTGATTATCAGAAAGATATAGAGTTGCTGATATTAAAAAAAAAAAAAAAAATGGATTAAACTAAAGTCGATTATATATGTAGTGGTGGTCGTAAACATTTTGTATAAATGTTTTGAGATATTCTCATATTCATATGGCCTTCATGCCACTAAGCAGTTCAATCAATTGGATCAGTTTTTATTTTTATTTATTTATTAAACTCTAATTATATTTAAAATGTAAATGATGAAACTCATACTGTATGTAAATTGTTCCGAAATTAATAGGCCCACTTATTTCTCATTTACAGCCCAAACAATATCAGGCCCAAAATGTTACTCGAGCATGCCAACACATCTCATTTACCATATTTCCAAAGGGCGCCGATCAAAATTTTATTTTTTTCTAATATTTTGAATGTTGTAGAAGGATAAAATAGTCAATTGACCAAGTCATCCGCCATTCACATACAATAATTTTAAGGATAAATTAAAAAACAAGACTAAGTTTTACGGTTTTTCTATATCTTACGTTGTTGGGCGGTCAACAAAGACAACACGTTAATGTGTGTGATCTGACATCTTAAAAGAAAACTGAAGACAAAGATGGCCCAACAATGTAACATAAAAATAATCAATTTTTTCCACTAATATATTTTGAAAACCGAGATTTTAACTTTCCTAGAAAATATATTAAACTTTTAAATTATTACAAGGACCTCATGCAAATATATAATGAAATTGTATATAAATGAAAAACGTTAGCGTAAGGAGTATGACGTAATTTGACTCCATTAAAATTGGCCACTAATCTACAAAAAAATTGACAGGGATGGCTATAATGCGTTGCAGTAGAAGAAGGAATTAGCAAACCAACTTTTATTGATAGGAGGACGATTAATTACGTATAAAAAAATTCTTTGAATTCTAGTTTATATAAATATTCTTCTTCTTGAAAGTATCACTATTTAATAGTAGTATGTGAATTGTGAGCATATGACTGCTTAGTGATTTTGAGAATACATCATATAGAATCATTCATTTTTTAAATACATCGTATGACTGCTTAGTGATTTGGATTACAGTTCTTCTTCTTCTTTTTTATTTTGGAAAGGTCTTGTATGCACCCGAGTGCATCATGCACTCATAGTGTATTTTAAAAGCGTGCAATTTGTTATGTTGAAAAGTGCGACTTATTTATACAGAAAAGTGCAGATGTTAATATGGGAACATAGTTGCATGAATCTGTTTGGAATAACATTTTTTTTTTTGTATAATTGCGCGTTTTTTAAAATCTTATTTATGAATATTTTCGTCAGATCCCAAGGCATACGGGCTCACTCACTCATTTATTTTTTTTTAGCCGGAGTTCTTCTATTTATAACGAAGCTAATCCGGCCTTATTTTAATGTTGAGGAGGAAGTACTATAGATGATGATAAAACTGCATCAATGTGTATGAAGAAAATGTGATTACTTATTTATATTCGCATTTTTTATTCGCTTTATTTGTATTAGAATTTTAATTAGCCCTAGCTAGCTAGCAAGTTTTTATATCTTATTTTAGTCTTATTATATACTCCATATAACCTATACGTGTATCTTTAAATTTCTCATACGAATCATTACTTCATACTAATTAGATGCCCCTTAAACATGCATATACTATTATTTAATTAATTAATAAAACATTTTCTTATAAATATGACCTAATATTTTCAAGGTTAAAAATATTTGGCTAGCTTTCAAAAGGTGCACAACATTTACATGTTTTGCCAAGCATGCCCGCGTTTGATTCACGAGATTGTATTGATTATGTGTGATAGGATTGAGTGGGATTGACTGATTGAGTATGATTGGATTGATTGAACTAGATTTGTTTGAATCAAGATATGTGTTTTGATTGTAGGATTGAATTCAGAGATTAAATATGGTACCTATTGAAATGTTATAAATACCCTTAAAATTGAATTGAAACAACAATATTTCATTCTTGTTAATTTATTCAAACAATAAAAAGATAATTTGTAATATTGTATTTGAGATATGTTTTATCCCACCTTTCACATGAGATTGACATAATTCTCTATGGAGGGATTTAATACATTTTTTATCTGGGTTTGAAGTATATCATGGACCCTTATCCCACAAACCAAACGGTAGATTAGTTGAGATTAAAATCCCAATTTTGGCTCATCCCGGTCAATCCTGCGAACCAATGGGGACCCAAGTAAATCACACCGAAGTTGATGAACACAGATTTAGCGACGATTTTAGAGACGGTTTTAGCGATATATATAATTAAAAAAAAAAAAAAAAAATAAAAAAAGCGCTAAATTCGTCGTTAATCAGCGATGGTTATGAGTCGTCACTACTTAGCGATGGTCACCAAAAAAACGTCGCTACGATTAGCGACGCTCGATTCAACGACATATTTTTTTCCATCGTCAAAACCGTCGTTAAAATCCGTCTTTTTTGTAATGATAACACTAATATGCAATATTGTATACAAGTTTTTGTGCAGTTAATTAGATATGACCCGAGTAAGGATGTCCGATTTGAGACATCGAACAACCTACTTTAATGCAAATATACAGTTTATTAATATATTCACTTAACGTGAGATATGATAATGACTTCTTCACCTAATCTCCAAATTGTCTGCAAATCGCAAATTTAATACTCCCTCCGTCTCAGGATTATTGCAACATAGAAATCGGACCGCAAACCAAGAAAAGTGGGATAAAGTGAGTTTGAGTGGAATAAAATAAAGGTGTTGTGAGTGTATTAATATTATATTTGTTTCCTTTTTAGGAGTGTTGCAATAATGTTGGGACGTCCCAATAAGGCAAGTGTTGCAGTAATGTTGGGACGGAGGGAGTATTATCGACAAAAACTCATAAGACAGTCTCATGCATGAGACGGAATACAACTTAATACAAATTACACCCATCTCTTTCAAAATGTTAAAGCGTCAATGCCCAAATTATGCACCGTTTCATCATGAAACCGTCTCATGCAAGTGTGTCTCATATTATTTTTATCAATCTCTTGAAGGCTTAATCATCATATTCCCAGACTCCCTTGTGGCGAAAGTGCTGAAAGCTAGATATTTCAAACACTCAGATATATTGGAGGCCACTCTGGGATTTAATCCCTCTTATATTTGGCGCTCGATAATGTGGAGCAAACCAATCATCTTGGAAGGACTCCTCTGGAAGATCCACGACGGAACTAAGGTCAATGTGAGAAACGACCGGTGGATTCCTAGCCTGAGGTCAGGAAAAATTACCCAAAATCCCGACAATGACAGCAACATTATGGTTCATAGCCTCATTACAACGACAAATCAGTGGGATGTTAATAAAATCAAAGCCCAATTTCCCAAGTATGAGGCTGAAGCAATCTTGAAGACACTGATTGACCACTTAAGCAACTCTGACGATCGTTTTTGGTGATATTCAAAAAAGGGGCTTTATACTGTCAAATCAGCCTACTAGAGAGCTCACTCTGCAAGTCATGATAAGGAGATTGTGAACATGACTTCATCTAGTAAAACTCCTGGGAGCTGGACCAGAATTTGGAACCTTAATATCCCGCCTAAAGTCAAGATTTTTCTCTGGAAAGCGACCCACGATGCAATTGCAGCTGAAGCTAACTTAGCATCCCATCATATCCTTTGCCTACCCAGGTGCGTTTTATGTGGTCATCATAAGGCTGATACTAATCATGTGTTGTTCTTTTGCCAGGAAATAAAAAAAGCATGGAACAGAACGAGCTGGTGGCCTAGAATAAAGAGTGCAAAAGGAGTATCGTCAGAAAGCTTGACCATACATTTAATCCTGTCCCTGGAAGAGCACGAGCTAGAAGTAGTAGCAATGAAGATGTGGGGGATCTGAAAGGAAAGATGCGAGAAAATACACTCAAAACAAGGACTCCATGTGGGAGGAAAGATCATGGCCAACTGGACCGACACCCTTCTAGATAAATTTCATTATGAAATGTCAAAACTTTGTACCGGGAAGGACCTCCCAACTGATACCAAGGAGCCCGACTACCGAAAGGCCACATACGACGATTGTATCATGAAAGTTGACGCAACCTATAAAGAAGCAAAGACATCCTATGCAGTGGGCTACTACATATAAGACAAAGAAGGAAAACCCCGAGCTGCTGGTTGCCATAAAATCAACCCCCCTGGACCAGTGCTCGCGGCTGAAATTATCGCCATTATTGACGGATTAAATTACTGGAAATCTGTCTCTCAAGATCCTATCGCGATTTTGTCAGATTGCAAAGAGGCCATTTATGCTCTAACCACCGACAACCCCTTTAAAGGATTTGAAGAAAGTCTTATTGTTAGGGCCAGATGCCAGATTCGAAATTCCCTTGTGACAGGAATTCGCTATTGCCCTAGAAAGTTCAATACTGAAGCACATAAGCTTGCACAGTTAGCTACAAGTTCTAACCACCCTCACGCTTGGGTTGGTGTAGATATCCCACGACACATATTGTCGTTAGCTCAGGACTATAACCCTATGTAATTTCTCTTTGAGCTCTCAAAAAAAAAAAAAAAAATTAACAGCTCACTTACTTAAAACAATTAGTTGACTAACTTTTAAAAAAAGGCAGATAGTTTGTTTTTTATAATTTTATTAAAATTTGAATTTTCAAGTGTAATAATTTATAGTTATCTAATTTTAGGCAACAAACAACAACAAAAAAAAAAAAAAGAGAAAAAAAGAAAAGAAAAACTATATCTTAAATTATATATCAGCAATGATATGAAACTGAGTTTTAGTAAAGCCTGATTGCAACCATTCGTATATGAGGTTTATCCCTCAATTAATTGATCAACGAATATGATCAGCACTTCAATAAATAACTAATTAAATAATAATAATTTAGATTGATTAAAACCATTCTCCTACACAGTATCGAGTTTGTTCAAAGCCCACCAAACTAAAATACGAATCATATACTAATGTAATTTATATAGGTAAATGATTAAAAAAATAGTATTATATACTAATCACTACTACACATTTGAGCTTGCACAGCTGCACTTGGACAGTCCTTTTTTCAAACAGCTCGCGGTTTTAATTAAAAAAAAAAAAAAGAATAGACAGCGGTTCAAAACCGTTGTCCAAGTTTAACACTTAGAAAGCGGTTGAGAACCGCTGTGCAAGTGTTTAGACATGATTTTGAACCGCTGTCCAAATAGATAGTTTGGACGTGATTTACAAACCGTTGTCCAAGTGTTCGGATAATATATATACACCCAAATCGCGAATTATTGAACCAGCTGATATATATCGATCGAAGCCCTAGCCTCCTCCTCCCTCCCCCCCAAATTGAACCATCCGCCGTCGTCCTCCCCTACCGCCTTTTGTTTTCGATTCAGATTCACCAAAATTTCTAGGTATTTTCTCTATTTATCTCTTATTTGATGTCTTCTTCGTTTTGGTTTATCCCTTTTCTGCTGCATGTATGAGTATGTTTGTGGACACTCTGGTGTTCTGAGCAAAGCTGTATAAACACAATCAACTCCATCTATTACTTTAATATAAGAACAACAAACTGCGGTCAATAAAGAGATAAGTCATTAATCTAATTATTCTTTTAGATACAATTATTTATGCATGTGTGGTGTGATTGCATGCCCTAAACACAAGAGATGTTCTTTTTGCACTGTAATCATATATGGACTTTTACCAGAATATCCCAAAATGTTACCCTCAATGTACATATTTGGATGCATGGATAAAAATTTATTTAAATGTATGACCAAGCATTAAATGATTTATATATTAGATAAACATTTTTCCTCCTTTCTTTTCAGACACACATATCAATTCTTTTCGTTTGTAAAAAAAAAAAAAAAAATTAGCATCTTGGCTTCTTAGAAGCAACGACTGCTAGGTTCTATACTGTTTTATCTTTTTGTCTTTTGTTTTATGTTGTTCAAGATGTTTAACTTCAATATAAACTGTTATTCATAAATTTTATGCTTACTATTTACACATCTCACTTTGATAATATTCTTTGGACTTCCACTGGTGTTTAGCTTCATAAACATCTGAAACCATTCTAGTTACCTTCCGAAAGATCTCATCTTAGGAGGCTGCTTAGAATTCGTAACATCTGAAATTATTCATTTAGTTACTTTTTCATGCTTGACAATGGCCAGTAAGAATCACATGAGAATGAAATATGATTTCAATAAAATAGATAAATAACGATATTTTTGCAGATCCATTAGATGTAAACATCTTTTTCTTTTTTCAGGTTTGAAACTATATATATAATGTTGTATGTATTGGTGTATGTTTCTTCTGCTTTACAGGATCATGTCTCGTTTGCCATATCCCGGAGATGATGGAGATGATGATGGATATTACGATGGAGATCATGGGCGATATGATCATGGTGCATATGATCGACAACATCATCGATGACTTGAGAGAGTGTGATCTTGATGCTCCCACCACCACTAAGCGCGACCGGGGAGAAGCGCTTTTCGAGGTATAGTCACCATGTCATCTATTAAGAGAGCTCGTAGCAAAGGAAAACACTTGGGTAATTTTATTACAATTGAGCAGCTTTTAAAATCGATAAATATATTGATTGATCGTTGAACCTAATTAAATACTATGTTATTGCGATTATCGTTCAATGAGTTTGGATGAGCAATAGGAAAAGAGAGTGAGTCGTTGTCCTTCTACATTGGAGTCTGCAATCAAGAGCGTGATCCTATCATCTTTTGCCCGACCAAGGATCTGGCGTATTTCAAACCGACTCGCTTTTAAGGAAAGATTATGGGACGAGCTTACGGTATGTTAATTATATATTTATTGAAAGTTGTAGTATGACCCTTAAATTTACTAAATTGTTATGTTATATGCGTATAGACTACATTCGAGAGGTCTTGACCACACAAAGAAAAAGCAAATATTGTCGCAAGTGGAGTAATGGCCAAGAATTTTCGAACTTGGTTGAGAAGTAACACACGAGATCGTGAAACCGGTCTTTACTCGGCTAGTCGCCTTTGGCGATCGAATAGCCATATGGTGGCTCCATCTTTGGGAGGAGTTTGTGAAGCGAGCTATGGAGGATGATTTCGGGGTAAAATTGATCAATGTCATTTTCTCAATTTCTAATGCCCTAAGTTTTTTAGGTGTTTATCATATTTCTATTATCTTTGTAGAATCAAAGTAATAAAAATTGCGATCAAGCCAAGTCGATGGAGTAGCGATATCGTGGATCGAACAAAGGTTATGCGAATAAGAGAAAATATGGTGAGATCAAAATCCTAACTTTTAATTTTTTTTTATATATTCACTTTTAATATATCTAATAAAGGGACACGTTCATCACTATCGTAGAAAAAAAAGAAAAGAAGAAAAATTTGGAGAGAGTGAGCCTATTGTTACCCTTTTTGACTTATTTCGGACTACCGAAAAGGGTCGAGACGGGAATATTCACGATTCCAGTGCACAACGCATCATCGAAGAAGTGGTAATCTATCCATTAATTTATCTTTCAATTACAAACTATTATTTATAAACAAATAATTAAATAATAATCTTTTGTTTTTGTGATTCAGGAGCGTCTATCTCAGACCATGACACCCGACGACATCCGCATGTTCGGCCCTGATGATCTGTTTGGACGGGCTATGGGTCGCCAGGAGCATCTCGTCCGCTTACGGAGTGTCGGATATGGCGTGACGAAGACATCTTTAGTAATGACACCTGGTCTTCAAGCCATGAATATGGTGGGTATACTAACGGAACAAGTTGCCAAGTTGTCTAAAGATGTGGAACGTTTGAGGTCCGAGAGAAGAACGAGCCACAGAATGTCGTCGAGTGGAGCAAGTTGTGAACATAATGTCGCTAATGCTATGTTTTTAGCTAACCCTAGGGACGACTTTATTGAGGCACTTCAAAACATCTCTCAAGTATCATATATGCATGTCTCACGTTTGTTTTAATTAAAGACTAGTGTATTAAAATTTTCTAACTAAATATCTTATTCGAACAGCCAACGACCTTTTGCTACCTTTATTTGGAGGATCCCGATCGGTTGGTGGCCACAAGAACGTTGCACAGCTCCCATGGAATGATTCATGGTCATCCCATCACTCCTGGTTTCGTGAGGGTCACACTCGATGTAACCGTAATCGGACAAGAGGATTCAGCGGTGCCAAAACTAATCAATGAAGCCGTCCACGGTCGAATAAATGATTAAAGCACTTCATCGAATGGCGAAAGCAACTTGGTCTCTAGCACCATGAGGGTAAAATATATGTTATTAAAGTTCATTATCTTATTTGTGGTTCTAAATAATATTGCAAATTAATTGTAGAATCTGCCGACACCACTAATGCCTCGGAAGAAATCACCACAAAAGGCCAAAGAAAAATCGGGGGGTGTCGTGAGCGGTCGGAGGGGAGAACGAGGACTCCATCGCGCTTTCGAGACTTGGTTATCCCATGATTGGAGACTTAGATCACGATGATCGATCATGTACGATCCAGGGTACACCGGATGGTATCGTCTAATGCTTTTCGAGATAAATCACGGTTCCCATGCTTGCTCACTTTCATCGAGAATACTTTCCAAGAATTTGTCAATGAGGAACATGTCGTGAAGTCTTGAATGACGAGTGGTTGAGTGTAACCACCATAGCCCTTTACCTCATGTATGTGTTTACTAATTCTCAATATTCACTTTTCAGTATAGTTTAATTTTTTTCTTTTTAAATATTAATTAAGCGTATATATATTGGTTAAAGATATTTGGGTGAGGTATATCTCTCCGGAGATAACCGAACAAGTGGAATGTACTCTCTTCGTCTCCCCAAAGTGTCTTGCATAATGGGTGATAAGTATGAGACCATGGATGAGTTAGTTAATCATATCTTTGAATCAAACGGGAGCGATCATCTCATTTTTTGGCCAACAAATGTGGGGTGAGTGATAAACATTTCGTTAAAATTTGTATTCATGTTTATAATATTTGCACATATATATGCTAAATTTGCTATTTAATTTTAATATTCTCAATATAATATAGGAACCATTGAGTCTTTGGTGGTCGCCATACACATGAATACATTAAGTGTGTATTTTATGGACCCAGCTCAGGATGGAGTTTATTCAAATCATCCTGATCTCGTTTCATATATGGAAGCGTAAGTTCATTTTTAATATTCTATACAATGATTTGTTTTACTTTTAAAATTATGCATATTTAATCTATTTTTATTTTTTAATTATAATAATAATAGTGTGATGACAATGTATCGGAGTCGCCTTCAGAGTCAAGGTTCAAGATCTAAGTTAAATAAAAGTGATTTGGATTAACATTAAGGTAAATTTAATTTAGTAAATTATCAAACTAATAGAAAGAAATCATAATTGTAATACGTGATTATAATTGTTAATCAATGAGTTAGAGGCAGCGAGATAATGACCATTGTGGACATTTTGTGTGTTACTTTATTGAAGATATAATCCGCGCTTCTCTAACGAACATTCCTCTCAATGTAAGTCAATTTATCGATTTATTTAAATTATTATTGATTGAATAAAAATTCATACTATATTGATTGATTCGTTGTTTGCAGTTTGTCTATGAACGTGAGCTCAAGTCTTACTCTATGAAAAGACTGGAGAAATGGAAAAACGATTGGACGGGGTACCTTTACAATCGATTCTTATATTCATACGATATTGAGTGAACGTTGTTTGAAATATTAGTAGCATGTAATTAAATTATATATTTGTGATGATATATATTTCATGTTTTTGGTGTATTGGACGTATGTTTATGATTGTATGTTTATTTATTTCATGATGTGTATGTTTACTAATTTATTTGATGTTTTGGTATATATATATGTGATTTATGGTTTTATTATAGGATTTTTGGTTTATGGTATATGGTATTGGACGTATATATAAGTTTTGGTTTATAGTTTTATTATAGGATTTTTAAAATATAAATTAATAATTAAAAAAAAAATTGATTGATGGCGGTTAATAATTTGTCTATGTAACATTCTATGTAACATAATAAAGCTAAATTTTATAAAAAAAATTAACTTAGACAAATGGTTGATAACCTTATTTGTCCAGTTATTACTCTTGCAAAGCGGTTGAAAAACCGTTTGTCAAATCTTTTTCTTGGACATCGGTTTTTTTATCGGTTGTTCAAGCTTGGACCGTTATTCTTAACCGATTTCTCCAAGGTCATTTTTCACAGTTGTCCAAGCCCAAATGTGTATTAGTGAATCCGTTTTTCCCAGCCAAAGATTTATCATATGGAACATGACACATGTTTTAATTAAAGAATATAATATAAAATATATTGTTGGTTGATGAACGTGTAAGAAAGTAAAAAAGATAGAGTAAAAGTGAAAGTTCAATCGTTTTAATATTAATTGTGAGGAGGTAATTTTATAAATCGTTGAGGGGTAAATTTGTAAATATAAAGTAAAAAAAAGATTTGAATTGACCTCACGACATAGTTGAGTGGTAAGTCTTGTAGTGATGCGGGAGATATTCTCTGACAACGCAGGTTCAAACTCTTTGGGACAAATTCTCATTGAAATTTTATTGTGGTCCAACAGTACAGGTGGAAGGTTTTTCGTCAAAAAATAAAAAATAGTTGAATTGTATGCATGTGTGAAAAATAATTACATTTTATGTAAATTTATGGATATTGGAATATTGGAGTTTATGATCAGGGGTTTTCTTTTTTAGAGAGTGTAATAATACCACATGCATTGAAGTGGACAGTGCCCATCACTGCAATAGCATGTTGTACCCATGCAGTTATATTATAATATTGCATGTGGCACAACATGCCATGAGTGTGGCATGGAAAAAATGAAGAGGGTGGGAGAGGTAAAAAAAGATAAAAAGCAAAAAGGTGCGAGTGACATGGACAGAAATGGAAAAACAAGGTGCAGTGTATGGGGTTCTCTCTATATTTTCAACAAACCATCCACATTAATTATTGATTCTTCTTGTCATCACTTGTACTCCAAGGTCCCCATATCCCTCTCTCTCTTGTGCAGTGTTTGTGTTTGTGAAGTGAGAGAAAGTTGATAAAAAGGGGAGAGAGTCATTCATGTTGGGCTCTTTTCAAACACAAAAAATAGTTTGTTGTTTCACAAGACAGAAAAGTACTAATTTAAAAGCCACAATAATGGAGGGAGATGGAGATGGAGATAGAGATAGAGATGCATCATGTACAAAATTCAAGAGAATTTGTGTTTTCTGTGGAAGTAGAAGAGGTTACAGATCATCTTTCACTGATGCAGCTCTTCAGCTTGCTCAACAACTGGTAATTCATTAACTAAATTAGTTAGTTATTATTTAATAATTATGATTAAAACTATTTTTTATTTTTTTTATTCTAGTAATTAATAGCTACTGATTTTCACAGGTTAATAGAAAGATTGATCTTGTTTATGGTGGAGGAAGTATTGGATTGATGGGGTTGGTCTCTAAAACTGTCTTTAATGGTGGCGGCCATGTTTTGGGGTACCCCTTTTCATATAATCGTTTTTTTTTTTTTTCAATTTTTGCTTCAACTTTAATTTATTCTTCAATCCAATTAATCCTTTAAAAACAATTTCTCCTTTTCAATTTTATTGTAGAGTAATTCCTAGAGCTCTCGGGACACATGAGGTACAATTCAATTTGCATCATATGATTCATTTCCACATATATATATATATATATTAATGGATGTTGCTAAATGATCAGATTCACCGTAGAGGTTGTTCAATCATTTTATATTATAAAATGACTATTGTACTTTTAATGAAATGAGTGACAATTTCTATATCACTTTTTTCATTAAAGGTACAAACGTAATTTAATTTGAATCATCCCAAATATCATTAACGATGTATAAGATATATTATGAAATTTTGTTTCTTGGTTGTTGAAGATATCTGGAGAAGCAGTTGGAGAAGTAAGAGTTGTGGCAGATATGCACCAAAGAAAGGCTGAAATGGCCAGAAATGCTGATGCTTTTATTGCTCTTCCTGGTATAAATACTTCATGCTTCTACATTTTAATGTTTTATGCTTTTCTTTTTTAGGAAAATACTGTCACTACATATTTGTTTTCATATAAGAAATTCTTGATTAATCAGGTGGTTATGGAACAATGGAGGAATTGTTAGAGATTATTGCTTGGTCTCAGCTGGGAATTCATGACAAACCAGTAAATCAAAATTATCATTTTTTTATTTTTCTCGGAGTACTGATATGGAGCCAACCTTTTAATTTCTTATAATACAGTATGATTTCAACGTAAAATTACTTGCAGGCTATATAATGAATTTAACAATGTCTCCATATCAAAACTATATATATATATATATAATTGTACATAACGTAATTAACTTGGACATTAAAATTAAATATTGGAACAGGTGGGATTGTTGAATGTTGATGGATACTATAATAACTTGCTTGAATTGTTTGACAACGGAGTTGAAGAAGGATTTATTGAAGATTCAGCAAGACACATTCTTGTCAATGCAGAATCAGCAGAGCAGTTGATCAACAAAATGGAGGTTTCATTATTAATTAAATATATATCCAATATTATAATTTATTACTGATATATATATGCTGATTGACTTTAATTTTTATGTAGATCAATATAACAAGTAAGTAAAAGTTATAACAAAAAATTATACAGGATCCGAGTTCATTATTTTTATTAAAAAGTAAAAGTTATAGATTGTGCCACTTCATTATTTTCATAAAAAAAAATCATTTTATTTCTTTTAAATTTTTTAATAGGAATATTCAGCAGTGCATGAAGGAGTGGCAGCTAGAGAAAGTTGGGAAGTGGATGAATTGACCACTATTACTACATGAGTGGGGAAGCCTCGATTAGATTATGATGATTATCTAATTATTAATTAGGCTCGTTATGATTCTGTACAGATTTTGTGTATGATTATATTTGTACAATTATAATATTGTGTGTTAGGTCATCACCCAATTAAGTTGTAATGTAACAACGACTCTCTCCCTTTCTTTTGTCTCTCAACTTGGCTTCTTCAAAGATCTCATATTATTCCCTATTAAATAATCTCATATCTTAATCATTCCCTATATATTAAGTAATCATTATTGGGTGTGGGGTTGAATTGAATTTGGTGCATGTGTACACATCAAATATATATATATATATATAATTGGAGGCACGCTTGCATAAGACAGTCTCACGATAAGATGGAGTATAATCTGATCTTGGCGTTTTAACACTTTAAAAGAGATGGAGGTTGATTTGTGCTAGTTTGTAACTCATTTCATTTCATATATGAAGTCGTCTCATATAATATTTTATTATATAATTAACCAACAAACCATTTGGCATTAAGCCTATAGTTACAATAATGACTCACCAGTCACCATCAAAGAGAATATAGCATTTTCCCACGTGAATATAGCATTTTCCCACGTGAAGTTCAGCTACATATGGGTCCATGTTCTCAAGATGATCATATTTGGAAGTTGAGCTACAATCTCGTGCATTGAAACACAATAATCTCGTACAAATATTCTTTTGTATCATCAAATTTTTAATTATTTTTAATAATTATTTAATCATCATATCTTTATAAGTCCATACCACCATTAATTTTTATTTATGATCACATTTTATTAACGTCTGTGATTTATTTATCATCATTAATTTAATTAATTAATTACACTTTAATAATTTATTCATTAATTAATTATTCCATACCACATTTAATGAATTAAATTAAACATTTATTTATGCACATACCACCTTAATGAATTAATTAAACTTTAATAGCATTCCACCATGCACCATTAATTTATTCCATATCACATTTTTAAAGATGTATCACCATTAATTTATTTCATACCACACTATTATTATGATGTGTGATTTTAAATATCGTATGTAAAATCATTAATTCATGGCGTCTTCACCATATTAAATCTTGTATAAATTTATTTTCAAGTCAGTACCACCTTATATTCTAAAACTAAAACTTAAAAAAGAAAAGAAAAAAGAATTAGTGTCTGTTGTATTCTAAAACTAAAACTTAAAAAAGAAAAGAAAAAAGAATTAGTGTCTGTTGATGAAAGAGGAAGACGACCACACATGTTGTTGAAACTTGAAGATAGAGACATTATTTAAGATGAAGGGAGGCAAGAAATTAAGCGTTCAAAAAGCTAGGTGAATAAGATTTGAAGGAGATATATTAGGAAAAGTAAATATATATATATATATTTATATACCCAAACAACAAACATACACCCAAATACTATATTATGAAATACAAGAAAAAGCGTACGCTACACGCAACCCTGAGACGAACTTGCGCTACACGACCCCTCTATCCTACCGTCTTGTCGATTTCCACCGCCACGGCGTCATCGACATCTCCGTGCGTATGCGTATCTCTGGCGATGCCTCCTCCGTCTGGTCCGCCCTCTCTGCCGCCAACCTTCCTTTAAATAGCCCGACCGTCGCATCCTTGTGTCACTAAATCAGAATACCCACCACCACCACTGCACACCGAACGATCTTTAAATTTTAACATAATTATGGATTTCAATAGATCAATCCCATACTGGTTATATCCAAAAAACTAAAACTTGGGGAAGAAAAAAGAAAAGAAAAAAGAATGAGTGCCTGTTGATGAACGAGGAAGACGACCACACATGTTGTTGAAACTTGAAGATAGAGACATTGGGAGAGATTGAGAGATGAAGGGAGGCAAGAAATTAGCGTTCAAAAAGAGGTGAATAAGATTTGAAGGAGACATATTAGGAAAAGTAAATATATATATATATATTTATATACCCAAACAACAAACATACACCCAAATAGCACTATATACACCTGTGAAATACAACAAAAGCGTACGCTACACGCAACCCTGAGACGAACTTGCGCTACACGTCCCCTCTATCCTACCGTCTTGTCGATTTCCACCGCCACGGCGACATCGACATCTCCGTGCGTATGCGTATCTCTGGCGATGCCTCCTCCGTCTGGTCCGCCCTCTCTGCCGCCACTCCACCTTCCTCTCACACTGGTAAGCCCGACCGTCGCATCCCCTTGTGTCACTACCAACAGAACCCGACCCACCACCACCACTGCACACCGAACGATCTTTCAACAAAAGCTTTTAACATCGAAAAGAGTGGAATCCAATAGATCAATCCCCTTACTGGTCACCGTGGAATCCAAAATCAATCCAAGGGAAGAGGCTTGGGGAAGAAGATTCTCACCGCTTGAAACGGGAGGAGAGAACAGATGCCGCAGACAGAACCTTGACTCGGCAGCGGCGACTGAGAAGGCGGTCTGGCAGTGCTGAAGTCGGTCGACGACGGAGAAACTAGTCCCCTCATTCTCCGTACGCGAGAATTTCTAGAGACAGAAATTTTTATTTTTTAATGTTTTTATACTTATGTGTAATTTTTTTTTTCCTTTTTAATTATAACTTTTACTAATAATGCCACTTTGAAACTTTTAGGGCTTTAAATTTTTGCAAAAACAAGCCCCCAAAAAACAATCGTTTTATAATTTTATTTTTGAAAAATTTGGGACCCCAATTGATTTTTTTTTTTTTGGGGCTTTAAATTTTTTGTAGTCTTATAATTTTATTTCGTTTTGAAATTGGTCCCAATTGTTTTGACTTTTTTTATTTTGGTCATGTAAGTTATTAAAATTTTTGAAATTGATCATTTATTTTTTTGTTGAAGAAGAGACCATCAAAGCAGTGAAACCGCCACCTATGTAATTATTTTATTTTTTTCCTTTAATTTCGAGATGCCACTTAAACTTTTTTAATCCAAATAATTTTTATCGGGATTTTTTTCGTATTTTTTTAGGAAGGGATAGTGGTTTTATGAGTATATTGATTTAATTATTTTATTTTTGGATCAGTTTAGACTCAGCAAATCGATCCGATTTTCTTTATTTTTTAATATAAAAAATATTTTAAACCCGACCTAAAACTCAACCAAAATTATTATGATTAAAAAAATTCAAATGACGCTTCGAAATTAAATAGATAAATAAAATAATTACATATGTGGTGTTTACCTACTTGGTAACCTGTTGTAGCAGGTGAAAAAGATCAATTTCAAAATTTTAGAAAACTTACATGACCAAAATCAAAAGATCAAAACAATCGAAACCAATTTCAAAACAATACAAAGTTACAGAAGTACAAAAAATTTAATACAGTGTTGGGTGGGGTAAAATATTCCTCACAAAAGTACAACAAGCAAATTTATTTAAATAATTAAACACATAGTTTTAAATAGATGATGACAATATCCATACTAATTTATCCAACAAATTATTCACCTTTTAGCTGGATGTTAAATTATATCATGGGACACCCACGTGGATACTCTGACTTATTTATATTCTATCTTGAAATTCTTATAATTTCATTTATTTTTTCAAATAATCACTGTTGATTTTCTATTTCTATAGACAAAACGAGATAGTATTATCACCTACAAGGTAACAGTGAAATAGTGTTTCCTAGCTAATGCATGATAAAGTATTAGTTGGAAAAAATTAAAGTACCATTGTAATACTGTTTCATAAAAGATGTAATTTATACTACATTCTAAAACATATTACTTTGAATACTAATCAATACCTTTTTTAATGTAAAACGAAAGTAAATAATATTATTTCTCGAATACCGTTTAACAATTCACATACAAATTTGTGCTACAGACTTCCTAGCTCTTAAGTTTATGGTGTTTAATTTGTATTTTATGTCTTAAATTTATTTTCTTATTTAAAGTTTTAAACTTTTAAAGATGCAAATAAGATACGGAAGGGTGGATCACATAATATAGAAATAGAGGCATGTAAGAAAAGCGTAACAAAACAGTAATTTCAACACTAATTAAGAATCTTGCTCTTTGTTAAAATAGGATAAATTAGACATGAATAATAAATCCGTTGTAGTCTAGTTGGTTAGGATACTCGGCTCTCACCCGAGAGACCCGGGTTCAAGTCCCGGCAACGGAAATCTGTTTTTTTTTGGGCAAGATTTTAATTAATGTTTAAATTACTGTTTTGTACATTGGTTTTACTTCATATGTATGTATGGGTTCAGATTCAATCCTCCATTTTGAGATTGATGCATGTTGTAAACAATAAATGAGTCAGGCTTGTCGAAATTGGATGACCTGAAAACCGGCTTCCACATACAAAATATGTTCAAAAAATAATAATAATAACCACAAAAGATGTAATTAGTAAACATACAAAGTGGAGGATTGAGCTTGATAAATATGTTGTAAAGAATAAAAACTATTGGAATTTTTTTGCAAAAAAAAAAGGAATTCCGTTGCCGGGACTTGAACCCGGGTCTCTCGGGTGAGAGCCGAGTATCCTGACCAACTAGACTACAACGGATTTATTATTTATGTCTAAATTACCCTAATTAAAATACGAATGAGATTCTTAATAGTGTTTAAATTACTGTTTTGTTACGCTTTTCTTACATGATGTTCCTCTCTATTTTTTACTCTGTGATCCACCTTTCCATATCATATTTGCTTCATTTTAAAAAAGTAAATAAAATTTAAAACACAAAATATAAACACCATAAACCTAAGAGGAAGTCTCCGGTACAAATTTGTACTTAATCGTTAAACGGTATTCGAATTCCAGTAATAATATTGCTTATTCAATTAAGTGCAAATCGTAAAGTTTTATCCTTTAATGTATTAATTAATTATTAATTATAAAAAATCATTCCTTCATCGAAACAAGCTTCTACTTTGCAAATTATCAAGCTAAACTATTTAAGTATGTTAAGTAGCGAGGCGAATGGATTTCGAGTTGATACTATTCGACTCAACTCAGTGACTCGTTCAGTGAATCGGAGACAAATAAGGCAAGAAAAGTAGATTGAATCTTCAATCTTACATCCCAGGAAATATGGTGGGTGAAATTTGCAAAGAATCAAAGCAAGTAACTAGTAGTAGCATTAATAATTCACTAGTACTGCAACATGGGATTAATCTGCTATTTCTTCTGTGTTGGCCAAACTTGATTAAAAAAAATTCTGTGTAAAGCTATGCATACAACAGCTCTTCTACTTCTTCTCTTACTGTGTATGGGGGAGGTAGCACAGTCTTGGCATCAGCAAAACCATCGGAAAATCCAATAGGCGCTGCAGTAAGAGGTGAATCCAAGACTGAATCGGGAATAGCCACCAGAGTCTCCTCAAAAAATGCTTTGGCCGTCTGCAAGTTTACAAAATACATGTAAACATCACCGCACTTCATCATGAGTCGATTTTAATCCCAAAAAGTGGAAAAACAAAAGATCCAGCTTTTGAAAGGCTTCATGAATCTAGACCTTTTTTAAAAAAAAAATTCAGTTTACCAACCTTATACATTTCATCCAAAACTAGATCAACTGACAATACCATTTTGATGAACTATATATCTGATATGAGAAAATAGATTAGGAAAGAAAAATAACCCACCGTGCAAGTCTGGAAAGCAGCATCTGCCTTGCGCTTCCACAGGCCATTTCCAGGCTCCGAATGGAAAAAACCGAGCAAAGGCTGCACCCATATGTTCGTAATTAGAATATCTTCTAAAATAACATATACCAACTCTGGCTTCTACTACACAGTTAACATCTATAACCATTATGAGATCAAATGTAAGCATCAACAAACCAAATTGAGAAACAATATTCCAATGCTTAGAATCTCAATATAAAAGTAATAAGACAGTATCCATACTTTTATAAGCTCACGAACATTTGGTTTATTAGGTCCATATCGTCCCAATGCTTGATCACAATACACCTGGTACTTCTCAAGGATCTGTACACAAATACAAATAGATGATGCTAAACAAATACGCATTTAACCATGTCAAGGATAATATCAAGCTAGCTGACCAACCTGTCTCCGAGTTAGAGTGTTAGGAGGTGCACCATATACTGCACTATCAACGTGCCCCAAGAGATTCCATGGGCTGGAAGGATGTTAATATGGCTTTCAGTAAACTTGTCAAAGTAGGTCAAAAGAAAAACATAAACCAAATACTTTTAGATTGCTCCTAAAAAAAAAAGAAGAAGCTGATTGGCCTTATATATGAAATATATACACAGTCGATCACCGTGCTCTCTTTACATCTTAATATTCCTAAAAGACCTGGCTGACGGTGACCTCCCTTCACCATTACTCACACTGTGAAATTTGTGCATTATCTAATGATTATTCCAAACAGGAAATCTACAACTGACAATATTAATAGCCCATTGAAAAAGAAAACCATCAGCGTTCATCTATATCACAAAGGAGTAACAAAAAACCGGCAATCACACTCTTAAACGCACAAAACAAGATAGCACTTCGAGAAAGAAAATTTGCACCCTAGCCCAAAAGAAAATTACATCTTATATAGCACCCTAACTAGGTATTATTGAAGCAATTTGTTTATTTTTTTTTTTTAATGAGCAGCAAAGTTGAGGCTATCACCACTTAAAAAATGTTGTACACAGACTATAACTATCAATATCAATCCTTATAAGAACCATAAAAGTTCACATATGTATTACGGTAATCACCCAAATTACAAGGAAACAAACATCGAAATGATGACAAAGAGGTCATAAAGTACATACTTATGGTAAGCTGCACGCCCAACCATAACCCCATCTGCTCCTTCCTGTAGTGCTGCATTCACCTAGATATTATAATATCAAAAATCAAATAGCAAGGAAGAGAAAACTGTTTAACAAGGTTAATAATTGATATAGCACATTGAGTTTTGAGTTCCCTTTCATGTTAATCAAGCAGGGACTTCAACAACTAATATTTAAATTAATCTTCCGAGACATAACAGTGGGAAACAAAACTTCAGCTTTTGTTATAGCTTTGCATTTTGCTTTCCTAACTACCTAGTATCATTTGGTGCAATGCAAACTTCAAATTACCTCATCGATAGCGTTTATACCTCCATTGATGGTGAACAGCAAATCAGGAAAATCCCGCACAAGGGCATAGAAGTACTCATATCTGCAAAAATTTTAATTTTGAGCCAAACACAGATTAGTATGCTGATTAAGAAACACGTAAAGCTTATAGAACATGAATAATTGAAATGTCATATATATGAATTAAAATAAATGCATACTTTAAGGGGGGGATTGATCTATTTTCTTTGGGGCTAATTCCGTTAAGTAATGCCTTTCTGGAGTGTATAATGAAATGCTTTGTTGGTGATTGAGATGAAACCTTATATATGAAATCACCTGCAGAGAAACGCAAATGGCTAGTAATTGAGCCAACCCAATTTAAAGCATCCATATACAGTTCAAAGCAATTATATCATACAAACTAACCAAACAATTAAATCTTGAAGGGGTTTTATAAAATGTGATACCAATAAAAATCCAAAAACACAAATACTGGTTAAGCTTTCAGAATCATAAAACAAAAAACGTAATAAAGTTCATCACCAGATAATATTTGTGGAACCAAATAAGCAAAAAACTTTTTACAGGGATACTGGAAAGATACAAACTGTCACTTGATAAACTATTAACTAATTGCTATAGCAAAAAAAAAAATCCAAAAAAAAAATCCAAAAGATGTCTGAACAAATATACCTTCAAAAAGAAAACTCGGACTACTCTTCTAGTTCTAATAAAGCAACGGAAGAACTTACACAGCTCATTATATGAATCATGGTTATCAACACCGATTCGGCATTTGACACTAACAGGAACATTTGTATTTGCAGAGATCACTGACATTGCATCAGCAACAAACTTCCCTTGTAAATGACAATATCACAATATCAGAGCTCTTTATGGATTAAGCATAATCTAAAATTAGTGAACCATCATAAGCCAGACCTTTGGGTCAAGCATTAGACGAGCCCCAAAACAGCCTTTTCCAGCAACCTTCGGACTTGGACAACCACAGCTGTCAGAAACATCTTAGTTGAGTAAAAGGAGCAGAAGTTTGAGAAAGAGATTCAAAGATAGTCTATATGAGAAAACAACTTGAAATTGATCTCATCATAGCCATAAGGGTTTGCAAGTTGAGTTGCTTTAGCAATATTGTTCAAGTCGCTTCCCCCAATTTGAAGCACTATAGGATGTTGTTCTGGACCAAATTCCAAGAACCTATCCTGGTAATCATAGAGTACATATTATCAGATGTCATGACAAACCGAATGCCATAGGTCCCACAAAAAAGTAAGCAAATCAGTTAGATTCCATGTAAGATAGATTAACTGATTTACAAGATGCAACTTGTCTAATTGGAATATCTCAATAGGAATGGTCAGTTTGACTCTTCGTAGAACTGCATCTTTATTCAGGATAGCAGAATAGAGAAAAAGTATCTAGGAACATTACCAAATTGCCCTTTTGAAATACAATTGTTTCAGCAGCAATCATTTCTGTATAGAGCCAAGCATGTTTTGATATGAGGCGAGCCAAAGTTCTATAATGGTTGTCCGTGAATTCCATCATTGGTGCAATACTGCATATCAAATAGGTCAGTTAAAAAAATATTGTTTGGTTGAATACGGAATAATATTTAATCAACCACCCTCTTTAAAAGATGACCTCAAGAGTCTAAAGAATATACAACCTGAACCATGGGGGAGGGTAGTGAGTGGCAACCATTATGTCCTCTTTGTGAAACAGGCGCTTCTGATGGCAGTGAAGAGGTTTCCTTGATTTTGTAAGATTTGTATAACTAATGCTCAAAAACGATCTGCCTGGGTTTTTCAGGATAACAGAATAAATAGGAGTTAAAGAAGCAAACAAAGTATGTCCAGTGGCACACTTCATCATCCCTCTAAACGGAGTGTGGCCTGCTCTTTAATGTACCTATCCATCGGATGGAAACTGAAATCACACAGGGGGATGGGAATTTTGACTGAAAGTAGAGACTTAATAATATAGAGTGCAAGATAATACCCATCGATGGAAAAGCCATTGAGGTGATAATAAGTTAATCTACACATAGGCATACATAACTAGAGAGATCACCATGTGCATTCTTTTTCAGTATTTCAACAGAACAACATTGTTTTAGGGTTGCATTCCGAAAAATTGGGAAATAGTTTTGCTGCATCACTGCAACACTACCACATAGATGGTATGAAACACATACAAACAGCCATTCATACACCTAAGATTTACTTTGATTTTTTATTGAATTACTGTATTAAACATGTAAGTTCCTCCTCAATACTTATAGCAGGTCCCAGGGCTCTATAGTGTCCAATATATGAAATTGAATAAACTTCCTGAAAATCAGGCACCTAGCTTTCTAGCACAAGAGCCAACCAACGAAACCCCACAAACTGAATAAATCAAACAGATATATCCAGAATTAATCTCATCCAAAGGTGTCCAAAAACCATACTTGGCCTTCTTTACTAAAGAACAAACACGCAAAGATTACTAATATTCATAATTCAACCACCAGCAAAACGCAGGCCACCAATATTATGAAGTTAAACACCAACTCAACAAGGTAATGGCTAAAGCAAAAGCAAACTGCAGGTTACAAGGGTTCTGAAAATGAAGTTTTTAAAAGTAATAGAAAGTGGGTTAGGCAAGAGACGCTAAAAAGGATTAAAAAATACATAGAAATAGAGAGGAGAGGGAGAGGGGGGAGACCAGAAACTACAAGAAATCACACCGCCACTTGTGTTCCGTACCAAATTGGCGCTGCGGCGTTGCCCAATACCTCCACTCTGAGCTTTCGCTTATCTCAAGTTCTCAACAACTATGTCAGATGTGTATATGCTGGTAACCATGCGAAGCGCCTTTTTGCACCAAAAGAGAAATAAGAATTTGGTAGGGATGATCATGAACCTAATTAATTAAATTTGTAAATGTGGACAATGGACATCCACAATAATGTATTTTTATTTTTATTTTTATTTTTATTTTTATTTTTTCACACACCAATGCCGTTATTAATATAGAATCAATTTCGTTAACAGTAGTTGCCTTGGGACTTACAATAAATTGTTGTACTAGTAAATTTGTGTGATAAATTCGACAAATAACACTCAAAATCTAATACAAATTCGTTTGTGTTGTGTTTGCTACAAAAATGCTTCAATACAACTCTTAAGTTCAATATTATCAATTTCTTTTACTTACATATTAATAGTAAAAAATCAATTACACTTTGTAACTCATATACAGTTATATTAATTATTTCATTAAAAAATATTAACATATTAGCAAGTAGTGAAAAAAACCAACTCACATTACTAAATAAGCTCTTTTTTCTTTTTTACATTATACTATAATCGAATGAATGTTTCAGTATTTAGATATCCTACATGAGTTAATATTGTAAATTTATCAATTTAAAGGGCAAAGGAATCTAAGGATTAGGGCTTATATTATAAATTATAATATTTTCTGCATTTTTTTTGGGATTCACACGGATGAACTTAAGACTTTGCGCTCCCCGTCTCATACTAGTTTAGGATTTAGAGTCTGGTTTTCAAATCATACATTCCATCCACACTACAAAAACCTATAAAATCTATTATTACTCTTCTCAATACATCACACTTTATACACTTTATTACTCTTCTTAATATAATATAATAATACAATATCAATCAATATTAAATATTAATTTGATATAAAGTTAAATCTCACCCTACTCAAATCTCAAAACAAACACATACATTTACTATTCATCAAAGATTCTAAATTTCTAGATTCTAAAACCTTGACTTGTTCCGCATACTTAAATCCCAAAACAAACGCAGCTTAAGTATTTGAATTTATAAATTCAGTCTCTAGAAATTGTTTAGGTGTGTCTTGACAAATTTAGTTTCACGCCTACAAACAGAAACAAAAAAAGCAAGAAAATTTTCTAGTTGCAAATACACTGATAATTTACGTTCATCCAATAACAGAAATGTAGACAGCAAAGGTACATTCTCAAGGTGCATGAATCTATGCATTATATAGAAACATTGGCAGCATATACTGATACTACACAGGCCAAGCATTCACTACACAACTCTCCTGTCTGGAACTAAAAAGTCTACACTGCACAAGGAACGGCTTCAGGAGTCGAACCTTCAGAGACCACACGATTTCATCATTTTGTAAAAGCTTAGGTTCAGAAAAGAAGACCAGGTGATACTTTTTTCATCACCACTGCTCACTCAACAACTCCCAAGTCTTTATTGGAAAATCACGATCAATGCTTTTGCTTTTGAGAAGCAAAACGGATTCCTTGCTTCCCAAGTTCAAAATTCTTGACCTTTCCATCATCAAGACTAATGGAGACTATTGATGTACCCTTGAAGACTTCAGCTACCGTTCCCCTATGCCTGGAGAAAAAATAATTAAGGAAAGAAAAAAGATTTCATAACCATAGACCAACATTATATCTCAACAAAGAGCTTTTGAAGAAGGTACATAAAACAAGAGAAGTTGGAAGCAACATAAACTCATGGGCAAAACAGATAGGCTAAATCTAGCTAATAATATGCATAGGGATAAGGTGTTGAGGCCTTGAAATGACACAACCACAAAGAATAAAAATCCTAGTAATGGTAACAAGCATTTCACTCTTCAGATATCAGCCACCTTGTGGATTTTTACAGTTACTTATAACCTCTTAACATTTTCTGAGAGAAATGAATGAATCTTACAAGGTATTGTCGGAAGACTGGTGAATTTCCACTCTTTTCCCAGCAGCATCCTTTCCCAATTTTTGCAGTATCCAATTGGCATCAATGAAATCCTCCACCGTGTTGTCCTCATGCCTCTTGGATGAGTCTCCTTCGACTAATGTTGACCTTTTCCGTTTTGACCTCTGACCCCTTGAATATGTTATATCCTTCTTTTGATCTCCAACATTCAAATTACTCTGAACATTTTGATTTCCAGAGTTCGAAATTTTAAATTTCAAAGAAGGCTTGTGATCCTTCAAAGATGCATGTGGCTTAGAAATGGTAGGTCCATCCTCGCTGTTCTTGATTGAAGAATAATTGTTGACTTCTGGTCCACTCCTTGCAGATGAACTGTCTTCATTACCTTGTTTTCCTAGCATAGATTGTGCACTCTGTGGAGAAACAAATTCAAACATATTAGATAATTCGCCTGTGTTTTGAGCTAATTTTAAAGAGAGTTATGAGCTAACACTCTTAATCTTTATCAACGAGCCCCCTTTTTCTGATGACTTGGAGTTTTTCAATCGAAGAGCACAGCCAATTTCATCACCTGCAACTTAGAAGATAAAAAATGCCTTTTAATATGGTTATAGAAAGATGGATAACCTGCAACTCAGTATGTCTTGCCTTTTCTATCCCCGTGTTTAGTTGTAGTGTCGGTCCTCTCAATGCTCTCGTGATGTTCCATTTGACCCTTATCTTCAGTGCCTGCTGAAAAGATGTGGATGTCTTTGCTTAATGCATAATCATAAAGTTCACAAACAGAATTTAACAAGTGCACACTGTGGTCCTGCACATGCTACAGCTAGATTCCTTTCACAATTTTGCTTTATTATAAAGATGACATACAATCCACGCGCATTATATTCTTGAATATCACTAATGTATAAGAATCAAGAACCCACATGCAGTAAATGATACAACACTATTTTGTAATTCCTCTTAAACCCTCTTAATCCCACTAAATTATGGACCTGGAGCACTATGCCCGTCTTATACATAACGCCAAAAAAGTATACATTCAGGAAGGGTTGCTCATTTGAGATAAAAAGCAAAAGCATCCAGATATCAGAGACGTCATACCATTTACTGAGGTGACATTTTGCCCCTTTTTAAAGCTTGAAGCATCACATTTTGAAGGACTGTCGGTATTTCTATTCCGCGCACCCAAATGTATGACAAGCTTCGGACCTTGTCCAGCCTTCGGCTTTCCAATCTGAGCTCCAATGTCCTCTCTATCACTCAAACTGTGAGGTTTCTGATTCTTCATTTTGATAATCCCGGGTGTCTTGGTTCCAGCAGCTACTGTGACCTCATCAACATATTTATATTTAGAGAATCCAGGACCAGGTTTACCAGAAATTTGAATTTCTCTATTCTTATTATCACCGCTATTGAATCCAAACAATGGACCATCAGTGTGTCCTCCAAGATTCTCTGTGGGAGTTCCACTGGTAAAGGGGTTCTCTTCGATTTTTCTTGTCAAACTTCTTCTTTGAAGATTTTTTTCCACACTCTTTGGTCTTTCTATGTGACTTTTCACCTATCCCTTTGAGAGAAAACTTCAAAGAACGACTATTTTCATTCTTTAACAACACAGATTCACTATCTTCATCATCTGAAAAAGGTGAGATGTAAAAAATTTCTTCCTGTGTTGGCAACCCAGCATCTGCTCTCAAGCTGGCTATCAAATCTTTATCAGCTTCATCCCTTCGTTTCCAGAGTTCCTGAACAGACTCCTCAAGATTCCTAACCTGTAAAGAGAACAGACATTGAAGCAAAAATGTTACACCAACAACGAGTGAGTGATATAAGTATGGACACATTATTTCAACCCAATTGTGCAACAAAACACACCTGAAAACATTCTCCACGGCATGCAGGGCAAACATATTGGAGTTTTCCATCTTTTTGAAATTGCATGTATTTTGCATCACTGTAAAATTGACCGATATAATTAGATAAAAGTCACCACCTGATGTAAGAGCTATGTGTAAACAACAGAATTGGTCAACTGCAACGTGAATAAAAAAAAAAAAAAACAAACGAAAGTATATAAGGGAAATAGAGCGAGCTTAATAAAATGATTCAAATGTCATCTTATTTTGGTTGTACATTCCAGATATACATAACCCAGCCGGTGGGCCATAAGTTCACTGTCTGCTTGCACCTATTATGCACTTTGTCCGCACCAATCCTAATTTTCCTCTCATTCTCACTGGTCATGTTTCTCTTTCTAGATGCATTCCTTTCCTCTCCACCGAGTAAGAATGTATTGGCATCAACTTTAGAAATCATTCTGGACAAATTCGGGCCATGTTAGACCCATTATTATAGATATTATTATTATACAGTTCCAAATTGGCCAACTAATGACATCCAACTTTCTAAGTGAAGATTTTCCTCTAAAAGTATCCACCTACATAAATAAAGTAATGATGTGACACTATTAAGCCTGGCAACCACTCCCCAGTCCCCAACCAAAAAAAAAAAAACGGAACTAAGATACTTTATAAAATCAATAGGAATAAACTATATCACATAATAGAAAATGACATTGAAATTTAACGAATATGACAGAATCTATATACTAAGATAGAACAAAAACCTGATTCCATCACAGGGACAGTGCACCCAATGTTGACAAATATCACAGCAAACCATAGGAGTTGACTCAGAGTCTCTATAGACCTACAGGTTTCAATGAATGGATATATAATCAACTCACTTCTTGTATAAACAAACTGAGGTCACACATAAATAAAATAAATCAAACACAAATTCACCTTTAAACAGACAGGGCAGTAGTTGTCCTTAACAAACAATCTTCCACAAGCATCACAACAAGTAGACCCCAAAAACCACCTGCAGCCATCGAAATTATCAATGAGAATTGATATGCTCAACAATTTTCCTTTTCCTTTCTTTTTATTTTAATATTTTTTTATAAGAAACAGAGAATTTATTGAAGAGAATAATAAGGGATGAGAGATCCCAATAGGTTACAAAGCATAGAAATTACAATATGCAAAGCATCCTTTTTATGTGACAGATTGCAAATTAAAAATAACTAAATATCAATATAGACTTTCTGTACTGCTACTAACTCTCTTTATTGAATACAAGTGGCAATAGTAAATGGGAATACAAAGAGAAACATATGCAACTGGAAAACGAAATGTGGATAATGTTGTAGAAAGGATGTTACTCATGGAAAACTCTAATTCACCAATCTGCAAGATATGCTATATCCAACTTCTAAGACATGCATGGAGGCACATAACAACTATAGATACACTTCCAACATAAAAGGATGAAGTTGAGATCCAAATTAACAGTAGGTATCATTTCAAGTAGTCGAATATCATATAGTTGAAGGAAACCCAGCAAGATCAAGGGAAGCTATGAGAACAAAAGTACAAATTAAAACTCATACCGTACACTTGTGCCATTTCCGGGGACAGTAGAACCACAGCTGTGACACTTCGTATGTTTTGGACACAAGTAAGGCCCATGGCCAACATTCTACATATTTGACAAATGAAATATATAAGCTAATGGATTGATGAGCAAAATTGCAAAGATAAGAAGAAATTCAGTGCACCTTATGTGGAGGTTGCTGACAGTAACAGTGGTGCGCACCATCACACCTCTTACAGAACATAAACTTATTCGAATCTCCAGTTTTTTGACAGACCTAAAGTAATCAAAGCATACAATAATATATCAAGATGAGGACATGCAGAAGCCTGATTTCACCAATCTCCAAAGGAAATCAAGATTAGAACTTAGAAAGGTACCGAACCAATATGCTGTTAAACAAATGCTACATAGAAAGTAGAAACGCACCACATCCATTCCATTAATACTTATATGATCAATTTTAACAAAAACGGCAAGAAATTTTCCGATGTAATTTTTTTTTAAAGGGCTCCTTATACTTCCACTCTTTATGTACATGGGGCATAACCTCTTCACTCTACTTTCATGCTTAAGTACCTCCCACCAATGAAAGTACTCTGATAACTATCTTTAAAAATCAGAATTAATCATTACTCATTTATGAAGCAAGAATATTTGCCTCATAGCTGTCCTTTAATCCAACTCTTTCCATGCTAAATCACGAAATTGTCAAACAAAACATCAATCTGTGTTCAAGTTCGGAAAGAATAAGCCTCTCTTTAATCCAACTCTTTCCATGCTAAATCACGAAATTGTCAAACAAAACATCAATCCGTGTTCGAGTTCGGAAAGAATAAGCCTATAGAATAGGATTTTTTTCCCATTCTGATGCAGAACAAGTGTGGAATATTATGATCTTACAAGAGTATTTGAAATAACAACTTCACTATTTTGAATAAGACATCTATAATTACCTCACAAATTCGGCAAGAGGAGCAAGTCCAAGAACTCCAATGAAAAAGATCTGTGACAACGAATTCATCACAAAGGATTCAATCATATAGTCAGAAATTTGTTCCAGCCAGAAAAGTACCTCTATGTTTAGACCAAGCTTTTAGACAGCTTCTGTGATACTGCTTGCCACAAGTATTGCAAGGTAGCATCTTTCTCGTCGTTTCACTTCCTTCATGTTCACCAGAAAAGCATAGCTGGCAGGTTACATTGGCATTAGAATGGCCAAGCTCTTCCCTAGAAGTCTCTTTTGCGGAAGCCTGCTGGATAACTTAATTGGTAAGGACGCTGAATAAATTAGATCCACTTTTTAAAATTTCGTGGTGTCATCAATATAAACATACATTAGAAAGAAAGTGAAACTAACCTCTATGAACATAAAATAATTGCTCAGACATGAAGCAGGATTGACATTAAACACATGCATGTACTGCTGGATTTAATGAATGAATGACATTAACCCTTGCCAACAATAAAAGTGTCTTTTGTATAAAAGCATTTCTCGAGGGAGTTCATATATTGACAATACAATTATCTCAATTAAAGACGAAATCATAGGGAGAATGAATTCTGAGAGTAAATATTTTAAAATTTTGCATACCAAATCATTCCAGCAATACACAGAAACCAGATTTTTGCATGAAGCTAAATCAAATTCAATAAAACCTCAACACAATAAGATGATATGCAATCTACAGCAGCACGCGTAAGTCGTAACACATTCAATAAGACATATAAACTTAACATTTCATCAAATAATACAGAGCCAGCCAAACATCAGATAAACCAAGTACTGCCATCAGATAACCAACACCCAAGAGAGAAAACCAAGAACATTAAAGCTAAACACCTCACCAGCCCAAAACCAATAAGATCATGAAATTGGAATATCTCAACCTTCACACACACAAATTCTCCACAAATTTACCAAATCAATCAAACTAAAAATATCAATTCAATCAGACATTTCAGCAGTAAGTGAGAAAAGTCCTCACCACCAATTCACCAGACTCAACCCTCCCGGCATAAGCCTCAGTGACCATCAACGCAGAGCCAACAGCTTGTTTCTGCAGCTCCACCTTCTTCACCTGGGCCGAAGCCGCATACACCGCCGCCGCTCCACCTCCAGCCTTGACACCACGAAACGCCCCAAATTGCGGCGGCGGAAGCAGTGCAAAGGCGGAACCGACCACCTTCGGCACCTCAACTTGAATCGTCGCATTCTCCCTAATCTTGATCAGCCACGGATCACTCAAGAACTGCTCAATCCCAGCGACCTCATGCAGAAACTCGTTCTTGCCCTTGTCGCCCTGTAAATTCCGCGGAAAACCCAGAGCGCAGAAACAAATCCTCCTGCTGCATTACGCAAAAAGAAAGGGGGAAAGAGAAAACAGTCGCTCAAAACGCAAAACCCACATCATACACACACGCACAAACACACGAAATGCGATGAAACAGTTTATGGATACAGAATGGCACGTATCTATAATCAATAAAATAGTGGGCCGAGTCATGAGAGGGTACCAGGTAATTGGGCAAGCGACATGAAAGGCCATACTAACATGAGGCGAGAGAAAAAGAGGGGGGATTATTGAGTGGTGTAATTTGTTTTTTGAGCCAAAAAGGGAATTATTTGGGAATTTGAAAACGAATTCTTGGGTGCGATGGGGGGAAACGGCACCCGATTTGGGAATTTAGATGGGTTTAGGTTGTAATTTTCAGTTTTTAAATTCCGCTCAAATTTTTACTTTGCTCCCCTGGTTTTACGAAAATTTCATGCTGACCCTTGAGAACTATTTTCAGTGTGGTTTCACTTCCGACTTTATCATTGAAGAGTAACACTCATGTGAACCAGGTTCACACTATGAACCCTAATTCAATATGATCCATTTTGAGAATGGGTTGACCCGAATTTTCGTCCCACTCTCATCCCTCGCATTGTTCTCTGCCGTGCTAACATGTCAACGTCGTCTCACGAACCCATCGCTCGTTGATTCTCCTCACCACATCAACCAACAACCTGACTCCATAACCTGTCGTGTCTTAGGAGAACACGTCGCAGGTGTTGGCCACGGCAATGTCGCGGCGGCGATTAGCTTCAACGACGGCCTTCGCGCCGTCGTGCGCTCAGTAATCCACGCAATGAAGATGAAGGTGTAAGGGACATTAATAGCGTGATTGCGAAAAACTCTCACTTTTACTCCGAAAAACTCTCACTTTTACTCAGAAAAACTCTCACTGTTATTAAAAAAAACTCACTGTTACGCTATAAAACTATCACTCTATAAACCTCTCACTATTATTCAAAAAAACTCTCACTGTTATTCTATAAAACTCTCACTGTAAAACTCTCACTATAATGTTATTAAACTATCATTGTTATTCTATAAAACTCTCACTTTTATTTAGAAAAAATCTTATTGTTATTCTATAAAACTCTCACTGTTATGCTATAAAACTATCACTCTATAAAACTCTCACTATCATGTTATTAAACTATCACTTTTATTCTATAAAACTCTCACTCTTATTCAAAAAAACTATCACTGTTGTTCAGAAACCAATCCATTCTTCATCATCATTTCCCTCTTCACATTGTTCGTATCCAACGCGAATCATCACCACACCACTCCGTCGCCCTTACGCAACTTACATGTATCCCTAAATCCCAAGAACCCAAACTCCTTATTCTTGTTCACGCAGCTCAACATCTCCGTACAACTAAATGTGATATCTACAAACCAAAAAATTGTTGCCATAGCAGAGCCGCTGTCGCCATAGCAGAGCCGTCGTCGCCGTCGCGTAGCAGAATCACCGAGTCGCCGTCACTGTCGCCTGAAGAGTTGCAGAGTAGTTTCGCGTTTCTCACAGCGGTGGGGGAGAGAGAAGAAAGGGAAATGAGCGTGAATTTATATCTGACCCGTTTTGTGTGTATGAGTCAGGCTTGACCCGGGTTCATAGTATGAACCAGGTCTACACAAGTTTTTGTCATCATTGAAGGTTATGTTCAGACAAAGTTGCCCAATGCTACCTATGTATCTACAGAACATGTCTAATATATTCAATGGGTTATATATTTTTTTAAATGGATCATTATATTGGCTAAGTCTCATATGCAACTGGTGCACGGATCTAAGATCCGTGCACTCGCCCCGACCCTATCCAAGCATTGAGTTCGGGTCATATATAAAATACTATTTTCATTTTTTAATTCATTATTTACATTTTTGTTTTGAAAATCTCACCCTTTTTCTCTCCATTGTTATTCCTATTTCTTCTTCACCGCATTTCTTCATGCCTCAAGTCTCTCCATTTTTTACCCCTTTTCTTCATTTCAACTGAAAAAATCATCTTCCTCGCCACAATCGGTCAACTGCATTTCAGCAATTTTAGACAATAATCGCCAATTCGGAAACCCTAGCCCCACGGGATGGTCTTCGTGGATAATCGATTGGAGATCCGGCTGTATCGTGAATCTGAACGCGGACTCCACGACGGCGACCTCCGCTTCCCTAAGGTTGCGCTTCACCGGAATATTTGATGAACAGAGGTCATATCATGTTCTTCGCGAACGCTGTGTACGAGAAGCAGACTTTTAAAGGATTTGAGGCAGAGATGTTGTTCAAAAATTTGTCAATTGCTCAACCACTGTCGTCGCCATTGGAGGCCGATCGAGACCTTCACAAATAGATTGGTAGATACATACAGAGAGGTGTATGTATAGATGATTAAATGTGCAACTTCCTACAACTTAAACATGAAACTTTCTATCAATGAAACATGTATATCATATTATTGAACACGCAATTTCATGTTTTTATGAATTCTAGTTGTATGTTTCTATGTTTTCTAGTTGCACGGTTCAGTATTAGCTAGTTGCATGTTTATATGTTATATAGTTGCACGGTTCAGTATTAGTAGTTGCATGTTTATGTGATAGAGTTGTATGTTTATGTATTAGCTAGTTGCATGTTTCTATGTTATATAGTAGTATGGTTATGTATTAGCTAGTTGCATGTTTCTATGTTTTCTAGTTGCACGGTTCAGTATTAGCTAGTTGCATATTTCTGTGTTATATTTTTACGTTTATGTGTTAGCTAGTTGCATGTTTCTGTGTTATATATTTTTACGTTTATGTATTAGCTAGATGTATGTTTCTATGATTTTTTGTTGTTGCACGGTTCAATATTAGTTAGTTGCATGATTCTGTGATATATAGTTGCATGTTTCTGTATTAGCTAGTTGCATGGTTCTGTATTAACTAGTTGCATGTTTCTGTATTAGCTAGTTGCATGTTTCTGTATTAGCTAGTTGCATGGTTCTGTATTAACTAGTTGCATGTTTCTGTATTAGCTAGTTGCATGGTCCTGTATTAAGCATGTTTCTGTATAATTATATCCTCATTTTGCCCAATTCTTCATTTTCACTAATCTGATTTTTCGTCAATGCCAAAATTGACCATTAAATAAAAAAAAAAAAAGTAGAGTCTATCAAAATTAGGAAAAAAAAAAGATGGGTCTCGAACATTGAACCTCTGCATTGAGAACAAGATGTTAAGCCACTAGGCTGAAGCGAAATCTTATTAGATTTGCGACACAATAACATCTTGACTAATAGGACTGACCCTGTTTTTTAAATGGGTCATCTATACCCGAGTGTACGGTGCACTTGGATGCATAGGAGACCCACTCCATTATATTACATGAGTGCATGGTGCACTTGAGTGCACAAGAGATCTACTCTTATGTTTAATATGGAATTTATAGATTTTGGACTGGACAAAAATATGGGTGAACGTTGTATTTTTAAAATCATTATTATGTATAAAAATTATACTAGTTGTTATGTATAATAGTTATTACTGTTATGCACAAAAATTATCTAAAAATGAAAGATTTTGTGTGTATATAATAGTAATATAGTTTATGTATAGATCTAGTTCGTGTTACTCTTTGAAATCATAATTTAGTAAATTTTAAAATCCTGGTAAATGGTTTGGTTTGTATTTTGAGATTTAAGCAGGGTGGAACGTTATGTCAAATTGATACGTAAGGGTAAATTATATTGTATTATTATATTATCGATGATTGTAGTTGTAATATTTGAATGATTATGTATTATATTGGAAGTTCTAAATGTATTGAAAGTAATGGGTGAAAAGTGATAAATAAAAGATGAGTAGTAAATAAAATCATTTATTAAAAAATCGACATCCATAGTAACAACAATAGAATCTGGAACCCGAAAAATAAAGAAAATAGAGACACAAGAAAAACATAAAGAGTCGATTTATGAGCCACAAAATTTCCAGTTATCTTGGTCCACACGAGAGTAGGACTATCGAATTGAGCAACCAGATCTAAGATATCATAAGTAACACTTCCCACACAATTGAGATCACGTTTCGAATAGACCAAGGCAAAAATCACAATCTATGTATCGAATTCAACCTCCAAATAGCGCACACCTTGATCCCTGTCATACTTCATCACACGTCTAATAGCAATAGTTTCAACAGCCCCCACATCAATAGTATAAAATACATTTCACCATAACACTGCAATACTTGACCATATACATCACAAAAGACTCCATCGATTCTAGATTATATTAATTATTGGAGGCTCGACCCAATAACTAGGACTATCAAAATTTCTAAAAGTTATAGCAAGAGTATGTATCAATAAATTGACATTTCGATAAATCCACAAGATAGAAAAGTGAGATTTATCCTTGAGAAGCTCCAATTAAATCACTAAAGATTGTGTCACCCCTCTCTTGGGTCCTATATCCATTAGCAACTCTCTAGGAGTCTATTTCAATCATAACATGAGAGAATCTTACATTGCTCGCCCATCTCACACACTACCCCGTCGTCCACTTTTAGTAATCCAGACTACTTGATAGTTTTGCACATCACAAACGTTATGTACTACCATTCCCACACCCGTTTCATAACTATCCACAAAAAAGCTAGCATCTACATTTAACAAACTCATGCTTCGCCCATTGCACTTTATTTTCCCGCAAAATAATACCGTTTAGCTTATAAAATATTTAATTTTATGATTTATTCTTTTCAAAATTACTATGACTATATGCTTCTACGGTTCTACCAAAGAAACATATATTTTTCAATGGGGACATTTATTCAAATTTCCCACATAATTATATGTCCACATGAGATCTAGGCGAATTTTAATTACTTGTGGTTGGGAAGGTTGGATCTTACAATAAATCAAATCTTTAATTTTTTTTTTTTTTTTTGAGCGCAATGCAAATGTTTAATTTGAAAACCATTACTAGTCACATCGCAATAAATTTTCTTACAATTAATATCACAAGTTCACAACATATACTGGTGAAGTCGGTGATCGACTAAATATCAATTTCATCATAAATATTACGAAACAAAGTAATTTCCAGTACGATAAAACACTAATTATTAGCATTGATATAATTTTTTTTTTTTTAAAAAGTGCATTTATAATTTTATATAGTATTGAAATCTTTATTTTATATTTTTATTTATTTCTAAAAATTACCTTTGAAGGTGTTACGTGTTGGCCATGCACAACATATAAAACAGGAGACCAAAAGTTTCTCACTCATCCCCATTTTACCGTTTGAAGAGTTGGAGGTCGTTGAAAAACCTCCGACCCCTCTCTCTGATTCTTCCCCCATTTCCTCGATTTCAAGCCCTAATTTCAATTTCATCGGGCCCAATTTCAGTTTCCCAATCATTTCCTTTTTATTTATTGATCGTTCAAATCAAAAGCGTTTTGTATTTCACAATTCATAAATACGAAATCCGCAACTGTATCCCTAATATATCTGAAATTTCTGTCTCGTATGGTGAAGGAGCGAGGGCTGTAATTTTCTTCGACGGGCTGAGAGGGGGAAATGGGTGCGATGTCGAAGCGAATGATGCCGGTGTGTGATAGCCTCTGCATCTGTTGCCCGGCAATGCGGCCCCGATCGCGCCACCCAGTCAAGCGATACAAGAACCTGCTGGCAGATATATTTCCTAAAAATTTGGTTAGTTCCATCTTATATCCCTTGCTATTGGTAATCGATGTTGCTATTGTTGGAGATTCTGCAATTTAGGTCTAGTTCTTGATCATCGTAGATGCCTAACTCGTACTGTTTTACCATTCTGGATCTAAATTCGCAACTTATGATGAAGGAATAAACTGTAATTATTATTGATTTTTCCCCCACATTTATTGAAATGTATAAGGCGCTGAAGGCTTCGAATGCTTCATAGGAGCAGAGGAGGTTGCAGAGATTTGGTCAATGAACAGTTTTTGCGTTACGCAATATATAATAAGATATTTACGATGAAATACACTTCATAACTAACGGATGGATTTATTTTTATTTTTTGACTTGGCGATTTCCTCTTAAGGTTATGCAATTGAACGCCATAGCTTCTCTTATATCTGTCCTTCCAAGATTTAGTGGTCCATAAGTGTAGAAGTCCAATATATATATATATATATATATATATACATATATATCAAGTTAATTAGTCCGCTAGCTGACCTAACCATACAGAATATGCATCTGCGTAGCTGACTAGTACTACTCATATGTGGCCGCTGGACCAGGTTTTGAAGTTTGATGATACATCTGAATGGAAGTCACAAACCTTAAAGCACATATATGAAAGTTTGTTATGTTCAATATGTATACTTGGTTTGATTAGCATAATTTAGAATAATTTGAGAAAATTTCTTACGAATTTACAAGTTCGGAAGTTTGGAAGAAGTTTCTAGAATCTGTGAAACTTCTGCATGTCCAAAGAAACGAAATTGTGCTGGTGTAGTTTTTCAGGCTTTTTAGCTCAGTAAAATAGAATTATCCATTATTTAAAAATTAGGTCATGTTTCAGTTGAAGCTCTTAGTTAAATTATGCTAATCTACATCTACTTATCATTAGTTAGTCACTAGTTTGGTACAAGGAAGTTTGTCTTATACTCCTTTTATTGCTACAAGCTTATCTTTTATAGAAATGCAGCTGAGTCTCGATTCTGCAGGACTTCACTTTGTCAGGATCCTAGCCGGAGCTTCTAATTGATTAAGAACATAGAGTAATATCTGAATTATAATTTTAATGAAATATGCTTGCGATTTTATATCAAAGAAAAGAATGGAAATGTTTCCACTTTTCGTGCCAGTATGGCAGTATCTCCAAGTACAAGGAGAACAAAATAATAGAAGGCTTCATGAAACAATTATAATAGTAAACAGAAAAAGTGATGTCAGCAAATAAATCGCAGTAAGTATCCAAACAGGCTTTGTATCTTTCATCAAATTAATTGGTTGGGGATTTTATTTATAGGTACATACTCATTGAATATATTGTTTTATGATTTTACTCATTGTACCTTGTGCTTTTGACAGGATGAAGAACCTAATGATCGAAAAATCGGAAAATTGTGTGAATATTCTTCAAAAAATCCTCTACGAGTGCCCAAGGTCAGGTTACTTTATTCAAGTGCTGTGAATATGATTGGTAGTTCTATTCTTATACTTTTATCATTATCTCTCCAATACTGCATTTCATGTGCATTTCTTCCCTTGCTAAAAGTAATATGCTGAAGTTCGCATAGAAAAATCTTTAATGTTTGATGATACCAGTATGGACTGTTTTTCTTTTAAAATCATCATAAAACACTGTTGCGTTTCTCATTTTTCAATGCAATTTTTCCATTATTTGTGGGCATAATCTCTCTTTAAAAGCTATTACTGATTGTTCATGTTTTACTGACCAGATTACAAGTTTACTGGAGGAAAGATGTTATCGAGAATTGAGAAATGAAAACATAAAGCGTGTAAAAATCGTCATATTTGTCTATCGGAAGTTGATTACATCTTGCCCGCAGCAAATGTGAGTTCAATTTTCTCTGTCTTTATGAGTTGTTGGCCAAGGTCCCGTTTTTAGGTTACTGGTCTATAATTGATGTTCCTATATTTGCTAATTCAGTTAAAGACTGAGGTTCTAAATTGACTCAGGTAGTCATTATGAATGTATCGGCATATTATATGTTCCTATTGGAAACGTCATTTATTATGTAGTAGTTTGCATCATTTATTTACATTCTTAAGTTTAGATTATAGTGCCATGTATTTTCTGGCAGGCCACTGTTTGCTGGTAGTTTCCTTAGTATTGTACACATTTTACTTGAGCAAACGAGGCATGATGAAATGCGAATAATTGGCTGTGAAGCTCTTTTCGACTTTGTAAACAACCAGGTACTAATCACCATTCATTTGCCAGCAATATCTACATGTATATATGAATCAACTGATGTGATATTTTCTTTGTTTAGAAGGATGGTACCTATGTGTTTAACCTGGAAGGTTTGATTCCAAAACTCTGTCTTCTAGCTCAAGAAATGGGAGATGATGAAAGGGTGCTTCGTCTACGTTGTGCTGGGCTTCAAGCACTCTCTTCTATGGTAAGCTGCTGCCATTGTATATCTTTAGTTTCCAATAAAGCGGAGCACTTTTTGTTTATGGGGATATGCAAGAAAAGGAAATAAGGGTATTGAGTGGTGGAAGAGCTCTTTAATATTTGAAGGTTGGAACTCCTATTGATTTGCCCCACGAACATCTGTTCTAGATATTGTTACGTGTCTAGAATTGCTTGGAGTCGTGCTATGCATTATTTTCTGTTGTTTTTAATAATAAATCTAACTTTTGTTTGCATGCCATGCATCTGAAGTCCTCTATCAACAACAAATCAAGCCTTATTTCCACACCATGAGGTTGGTAATGGTGATGTTTGGCCATCCGTTTGTCTAAAATCACGATCTCAATTATATTTATGTATAACATTCCATTTAAATAGTTTTTCTCCGATTTTTCTGGGTGTTCCTTTCCCTTTTAATTTGAGTTAAATATTCTCCACTACCTATACGTCATTTGGGGGCATCTTTAACCCCCAAGGGTTGGCCTAGTGGTGTAGGCTTGGGACTTAGGAGTGTGCTCCCTCTAGGTCTCAGGTTCGAACCCTCTAAGGTGCGATCAATTCTTGAGATGGGTCAGTCCATACATAGCTTAGCTCTGGGTTGAAGTGGGCCCCCGGCTAGTGGACGGTGGGTTCTGGTCCCCCGGATTAGTCGGTCCTTGGGCCGGATACCGAGTTATCAAAAAAAATTGGGGGCATCTCGATATCTCCTATCAACTTTTTTGGAATCATTATGTCCGAATCAATCTTTTCCATTTTCTTATGAATAAAAGTGTAAAATTTTAGTTAATTTACGCTAATATTTTTGTATAGTTCATTGCAATATAGTATGCCTCATGTCAACTGTGTTCACTGCTTAGCTAAAAATGCACCTAATTGGAGATTTTATTTCTGTAGTTCTGTTCGTTGATAATATTTACCAATACTTGACATTATTATTTTGATTTAGTAGTTATTCTTGTCAGCATGAGTACATGAGATTCATTCACGAGTAGCCCAATCCAATCAGCAGTTCTGTAGGAAAAAATAGCACTGTAAACTACTAGAAGTATTTATTTGGATCAGAGGTAGATATGTGATTTTAGATTTTCTCCATGTCTTGAAGAAGGAATACTCTGAAGATCATTTAACTTTGTATCTCCTTTTTATCCATCACCGCCACCTTTAAGAACAGAGTAACAAAGCTACCTCTGAGCATCCAAAAAGTTCCTTGACTTTTGCCACAAAGATGAAGTTTGCTACAATACCTTTGTATTATATTATTATTATAATTCGCTTTGACATGAATATATAATATGATAAGGAATTGACTTTGTTAACTCCCCTACTCTGATAAAGATACACTATGAAACATACAGAGGTTCTTCTCATTGGCTATGAGATACAGAGTTTGAAGAAATTAGAAAAAATGGGAGATTCAATTTAATTAAAAATCAATACATTACCAATCTTCTATTTTCATGTTTGCTTATAGTCTTATTTCCATTTTCAGAACGATTTCTGATTTTCAGAGATTTTTTTTATTCCTTATTATTTAAACTAATCAATAATTTATTTAATACTTATAAATATGGTAATGCTAGTAGGAGATGCTCAGTAGTTCTTGATGACTGAATAAAAATTGTGAGACGCTAGTCTCTTTCCAGAAAAAACACTGGTATTAATAGAATCAACATCAATTTTCTCAAATTTTCACTATTATTCAGTACTTCTTTTATGAATCAACGAATTCTTGTATCTTTTTATTTTAACTGTGTTGTTAAAGTTTCTATGATAATCTGTAAATTATGAATTTGTGAGTGCTGACTAGGATGGTTCTCCAGTTTCTCACGGAACTTCTCCTTTGTGGTGTCTCACATCCTCTACCTTGACTAGTTCAAACATTAATTTTTTCAGGAAGTTATTTTACATTTTCTATTATATTTATTATAAATTCTGACACTTCCCCCTTTCTTTATGTTGAAAAAATTCAGTTTAATGGTAAATTTTCCCGAATCTTTTGATGGCAGATTTGGTTTATGGGTGAATTCAGTCACATTTCAACCGATTTTGACAATGTAAGTTCTTTTCTAGATTTATTTGTTCTCGTAACTGATGACCTAAATTGTTGCAAGCCTTTGGAGTTGATGCCAACTCCTAGAAGTTCTGATCTTTCATTCAACTTGTATCTTTATGTAATAACTACTTAACATGAAGTAATTGCATGTATTGGAAGCTTATGATATGTCACGTGTCCGACAATATTTTATACATAAGTTTATGTTTACCTCCTGCTATGCTTTTGGGTCTGCATGGAATCACAATGATAAGTCTAATTGTAATCTATGAAGTATAATTTTTTGTTTTTATTTTGAAATTTGCATACTCCCAGATTGTGCACACTGATTGATGGATTTTTCAAGATAATGGAAATATTTGGAAGAATTGATGGTTGTTTATACTGTTTTCCTACTTATGCTCACTTCTTTCGTTTATAATTTATTTCTATATGTTAAAGATTAGGTTCGAAATATCATCTGTTATTTCCCCTATTTTTCATTAAGGTTTGTATCTTCGACTTTGCTCCTCAATAATTATATCTTGTTCATCAAAAGATCAGGCTGTCTCTGCTGTCCTGGAAAATTGTCAAGACAATAGTAAGGAGACCAATTGTTCAAATAATAGTTATCAGGATACCCAGAACAATTATGCTCCAGAAGAGAAAGTTGAAAGCCAAATGCCTTTATCATCAGATGCCTTGAAAAGGGATATTTCTTGGAGGAAGGTGGTTAATGAAAAAGACACGTATACCATGTAATTCCTCTTTTCAGGATTTTACCATAGAAGTCATATTTTTTTTGGGTACTTAACATTTGTTCACTTTCTTAGAGATTAGGTTTCCTGTGAACAGTGCAGATAATCGAAGCCCTAAATTTTGGTCAAGAGTCTGCTTGCATAACATGGCAAAGTTGGCTAGAGAGGCTACAACAACGCGGCGTGTTCTCGAGGCCTTATTCTGTTATTTTGATCGAAGCAATCTGTGGTCTCCTGATAATGGGCTTGCCCTTTATGTACTTCTGGACATGCAATCAACAGTGGAAAATTCTGGTCTATAACTTATTTTTAGCATCTTAGTGTTGAATAATATCTGGGAAAAATTGTTCTTTTCTTATCGATTTCCACTGGAGTTGACTATTTCTAGTTATTATGACCTTGCAGGGAGTAACACTCATCTTTTGCTGTCTACAGTGATCAAGCATCTTGATCATAAGAATGTTTTGAAAAACCCCAATATGCAGATAGATATTGTTCAAGTCGCTATATCCATGGTTAGAGCGACAAAGGCCCAGCCCTCCGTGAAGATTGTCGGAGCATTTAGTGATATGATGAGACATTTGAGGAAAATCATACATTGCTCTCTTGATGACTCACAACTAGGGGAGGAAATTATTAGATGGAATAGGAAGTTTCATGCAGTCATTGACGAATGCCTTGTTCAGTTGTCTTATAAGGTTATCTGGCCTGCTGAGGAGTGATGTTGTGACCAATTAAAATATCACAATCCCAATTGACCCCACACACACACGTGATAATTTAACCAAGGTCATAAAAGAGTCTAAAGGTTAGTTGATTTTTGTGGCAGATTGGAGATGCTGGGCCCATTCTGGATGTGATGGCTGTGATGTTGGAGAGCATTTCAAGCATACCAGTTATGGCTAGAAACACCATTGCAACTGTCTTTCGCGTTGCACAAATTGTTGCATTTTTGCCACATCTATTGTACCAAAATAAGGCACGTTTCTTTCCATTTTGGAAATATGGCAACTTTTTACGTTGGATTTGAACTTTTACTCTAAAATCATGCTTATATGTTTATTTCATTGGCATAGGCTTTCCCAGAATCATTATTCCACCAAATACTGCTCGCCATGGCCAGCTCAGACCATGAAACAAGACTTGGAGCCCATCGCATATTTTCAGTTGTACTTGTTCCATCTTCTGTTTGCCCTTATACTGCCTCCTCCAGCCAAAAGTATGCTGGCTTAGACAGGACACTTTCTAGATCAGCTTCTGCATTTTCATCGTCTGCTGCTTTATTTGAGAAATTAAGGAAACAACATTTGTCTCAATATAATAATGTAGATCAACCCGCTGAGATCTCAAATTGTACAGAAGGAAAGCCCAAAGAGCAGTCCTTGTTAACAAGACTGACATCCAGCTACAGTCGAATGACCACTATCAAAAGACATTCACTTCCTCCAACTTTGGGTACTTTGGAGAAGGAACTGGTACTTTACCCATTTGAAATGTATATATTTTTTAATAAAAATCTGTGAACCTACAGTTTGGTGACAACTGTATGAATTTCTGCAGAAGGGAGCATCTCTTAAGTTGAAAACCCGACAAATCAGTCTCTTGTTTTCTTCAATCTGGGTACAGGCAATCTCTCACTCGAACACTCCTGAAAACTATGAAGCAATTGCTCATACTTACAGCTTGGTGGTGATATTTTCACGAAACAAGGTAATATTCTGTATGATGAGTGTATTTTACTCTATATGTGGATCTTCACTCTCTCCCATTTCTTGCCTTTGCTCTAATGTTTTTTGGACTCCCATGTTATAAACTTCTGGGTCTTTTCTAAATATATGGATTAGTACTAACTGTATCATCTCAAACAAAATTGAAGCATTAAGATCTTACCTTTTTTTATGTCATACTCTTGTTAGTTAAATTAATTAAAAAAAAAATCCAGTATTCCTGCATCATAAATACCACATATATTCAATTTATGCATTTAATGTATTGTTTTCTTGAATTCCAATTCATATCATGGAATCACCTCTTGTAGTTAAACTTCACTGGAGGAATGCTTGGAACTTCTGATTTTGTCTTGTTACCTTTAGCTGTTGTAACTGTTCTTTTTTTTTTTACTGTACATGTTCTTGTTTCATCCTGTCGTATTTTTCCCCATAATAACACTTTCGTAGTACCTTATATATGGGTTCTCCCAAGCTGACACAAACTTTAGCCTCCCCCCCCCACTAGAGCTCATATATCATAATTACTAGCTAAATTCAACAATTCTTGACCTAATGTCTTCGTCAATTAATCAGCTAACGACCTAATTGATATGTAAATTTCATGTGCAACTATGTTTTAAAAATCTCAGATGAAGATTTGGTGTCATGTTCATCTACTAAATTTAGTTGATATAAATAAATGTCTTGCTCTCTATTTGCTTCTCTTATGGTTGCACCTATATTTTCATGTTGCTTGTCCCCATGTTAGTACTTGCAATCATTTTCACGTGGATCAGTATCACAGCTATATTGACACTTTCCAATATTATAATTTTTGGATGTCTTCTGATGGTTTCTTCCTTGGGTCTCAGAAATCGTGTAATGATATGCTTATTCAAAGTTTTCAGCTAGCATTTTCCTTAAGGAGCGTATCTCTACGAGGAGGTCAGTTCCAATTACTGAACTTGAGTTGCAGTATTCTATATATAAATGAATAAGCATTTATGATTTCTGGGTGGAGTTAATTGTTCATCAAACAAATCACTGGGAATGCTCAAACTGTGCTTCCGCACCTGCAATTTGAGGAATTCCTTTTGTCAATGTTACCATTTTGTCTTAGTTGTACTTTTATCCACTCCAGGGCCCTCACATGTTTGGTGATTCCTTTTTAATGAGACTGAGATGCACGCAAATTGCTAATAAACAATTCTTCCTCCTATATGTTACCCAAATTCTGTAATTGTGATACAGTTGGAAGAAGTGTTTAAATCTGGATGGCTTTATTGCACTGTTAATGATTTTATTAGGAGAACACTTGTAAATGAATAGTAGGAGATATATGTTTTTTTGTTTTTTTCTTAGACTGGTGTATCAACTGTAAAGCCATGCAGAACATTATAACTATAAGATTTATTGATGCTATATTTTCTTATCGTCTCAAAGGTCACACATGATTTTGCTCATTTTTTGTAGGCCCGCTACAACCATCTCGTCACAGATCACTTTTCACATTGGCTACATCGATGATCATTTTCTTATCAAAAGCCTACAATTTTTTTCCTCTGGTCACCCATGCCAAGGCTACCTTCTTAAGGGATGAAGTAGTAAGTGCAAGAGAATTTATTTGTGACCTGTTTGGCTTTTGTTATTGTTTATCATCTTAATGAATATGTAAAGTGTGACAGCTGTTGTATGTATAACTAATTATCCTTAACAGGTTGATCCCTTTTTCCAGTTGGTAGATGACAACAAGTTGCAGGCCCTAGACCAAAAAATAGTAGCAGGCGATACAATCAAAGTTTATGGTTCTAAAGAAGATAATGAAGATGCGTTAAAGTCACTATCTGCAATCAATATCAGCGATGAGCAATCTCAAGAATATTATGCTTCCATGATTTTGAAAGATTTGGAGAATACACCCAATGTAATTTTTTTTCTAAAACAAAATATTTTTCCTTGTCTTCTAGATATATGCTACTCTCTTTAAATTTTGCAATCTATGTGCAGACTGATCTATCCAATATAAAGGAACAGTTGCTTAAAGATTTTGTTGCTGATGATATATGCCTACTGGGATCTCATCTAGTCAACGAAACTCCTGGGAAAATCTATCAACTTGGTTCCTCGGAGGTGGTTCTATGCACTGTACTGATTTCTGTTTGATTTACTCATTTAAAATTATATCTCTTTGCCCATATTATTTATGCAGGTTGATAATTCAGTATTTTCAATGAGCGACGACTATCCAACTGATTCATTCATAAGTCAAACAGATTCCTGCTCTCAATTGACAATGGAGAGTCCCAGTCTACTGAGTGTCGATCAATTTATGGATATGGTACGTTGGCATGTCTATTTGGGTCATATAGGGTGTATATTTGACTGCTATGCTGAGATTTTTTTCCGAATACCATGCCTAAGCTGAAAATGATGGGTATTAAATAGCATCACTAAAATCATTGAGACAGGAATGTTATATGAAAGTAATTAGAATAGAATTGTAGTATTGAGGTTTTTTAACTACTATTCCATCTTTGCTTGTTTAGCCCTTAGAAGTCTTGAGTGAATGGCTTATCGTCGGACCATATATATTTTATGTTAATAATAAAATGTTTGTTTCTTTTCAAAATAATTTAGATAAAGTTCTCTTTTTCTAAAAATGGTGACTGAGGATTGAAATTCTTCCAGGTATCAGAAACAACAAAAGAGGTTGGACGAAACCCGTCCCTAATTCCTTCGGATCTTGCGTTCGAGGACATGGCGAGCCACTGTGAGGCTCTTCAGATTGGAAAGCAGCAAGTTATGTCCAATTTCACGGCTTCCCCATTGACTCTAGACAGTCCGAGTGTCTGCAGTCCAGACAACAACGAGGCAAACGATGTGCATCCTTCATGTCTTCAGCCAGGATATCTTAAGGTGAGTTGTTCCTATATAAGAGATCTTCCGATTTCTTTTATTGCAATCTTCTCCTGGAATATCTTAAACTGGGCAGCGTTAAAAAGTAGTATAAAGAATAACTGAAATATGAGTAACACTCTTTGTACAGTGAAACTGTACATATCTAATGCTTTTCAGTGAAAACAACTAATATTGATAAAGTAATGTACTTTTTAGTAAAACAACTAATACCGTGTTAAAACATACATGAGTTGCACAGTGCACGTGGTGTATATATAAGTTTTTGCCCCAAAATATTTAGCATTATGTGCACAGTTGTCCATTGGCATATAATAAGGAAGAGTTCCAAACACTACGGCGACATGTTTGAGATAATCTAACACTATTATGTCAATTTGTGTGGATTTGTGATGGATTGTTAAGACACAAAAAGTTGGACTACAAAAAACTGTGCCCGATGCTTAAACAGGGCAAGAGCTAGTACAATTAGCTTTACATAAGTTTGTCTACCTTCCTAACATTATAATATCTAGCAAGCATGCCCCGGAATGAATGCATTCATTGTTTTGGTGAGTTTGGCAATAGGACGCAATATTTTTTCGTAATTTCACTGGTAGAATATACTTAAACGCGTTGTTACTGAAGCCAAGGTGTTTTAATTTACTGCATAGACTTCATATTACATGGTTCATTTGATAATTAAAAATCTCGAGGTAATTGTAATGTAGTCAAACCATGAAATACATAATGACAATATTAACAAAATCTGATGTGTAATTGTCTTTCACTCATTTTCTTATAGAATGTCTTTTGTGTGTTTTGGCAGACACCTTCTACACCGGCAACCATGAGCTGCGGTGCTGAAACGATACGCAATCCTGACTTCTTTCAATTGCCATCTTTGAGCCCTTTTGACAACTTCTTGAAGGCTGCTGGGGGTTGATTTGATTATATTTATCTATTTTGTATAGGCGACTATATGAATTCTTGGAAGAGCCTTATATTTATGTCTATATCTATATATAAATATCTTAATTTATTTTCTTTGAGGCGACACCAAGGATTTAGTCAATATATGCCATATTCCACATTTTTTTCATTATAAAGATGGTGTGGTGTCCATCATTCTAAGCAACGATGACAGTATTCGGTGTGGTGTGAGGCTTTTGTAAGAAAAAGGGGCCAATTGCATTGATATGATGTACTGTAATAAATAAATTATAAGTTCTGGTGTAAATTTTGAAAGCAATATATTTTTTTACTAAGTTATGAGTTATTATGAATTATGAACTAATGTGAAATTAGAATTTTTGGTAATATATATCTATGTGAAATTGTCAATACTTGGACAGAAATTCAATTATTTTGTTCGCATTTAAAATGAAGGGCATTTCATATTCTTGTTTTCTTTGTTGTGTACTTTTATTTTTTGTACGGAAGAAAATTATTTTAGCTGTCAAAATATTTATTTTCTGAGGTTTTAAACTATTTAGTTTAATTAATTTTAAATGTACAATAAATAAAATAACTAGAATTTCATAAAAAAAATGTCAAACAACTGCATTTAAAAAAAAAAAATGCACGTCAAGTTCCTGTGTACGATCAAGTCTTTAATTTTGTGAAAATTTTATTGTATTATAATTTTATGAATATTATTGAGAAATTTCCGTCAAAAACTACTAAAACTCTAATTGAGAATCCGACACAAATTTCCGTCAAAAAAAAAAAGGAAAAAAAAAAAGAGAATCCGACACAAATTGATCTAGCCGGCGGCGATTTGACCCGGTTAAATAAATCCCATTCTCTCCAGAAAGGCAGAAACTTCTTCAATCGCTAAGTAAAAATTATTTACTTTTGAACTGAAGCAACAAGAAAACGAAAAGTTTTCAAGCGACTGTGACGATTGACGATTGCAGTAAGCATGTTCAATAATTAAGCTCTAATCTACGTTAGTATTTGTTCTCTTGTGATTCGCTGTTTGCTTCATTTGTATCGTGTTCTTAATTTTGTCAATCTGTAGTTTCTGAGTGACCCAGTTGACTGAAATGACAAAAATTTTTACTGACCCATATTGCTATTTGTCTATTCGATTTTGTTGTTAGTACCTCGGAAGATTTGTAGAAGCGGATAATCGCTAGCCGATATTTCAAGAAATCGTTAAGATTTAAAGAATGGCGGAATTTGAGCAGCAGCAGAGCGCACCTTCAGGTGATTACTATTTCAGCTGCCTTTGGATATTGCACTGGAAATTTCGTGATTCTGCAAACTTTGAATTTGTATTTGTGGTTTTGGGTGATTATATCGTGCTGTGTGTGTTTGCCTATAGTGGATGATTTAAGGACACGTCTTATTATCAATGGGTCGACAATTCAGAGTTAATGTGTTTTTAAAGATGAGAAGCCTTGTAAAGTTATTACAAATTTCAAATTTGTGTTCTGCAGATCATGATGGTGATGATGATATTGTTGCTGAAGGTGTCTCAGTTGTGCATGGAGAACCTTCCCAAGATGATGGTACTCCTCCTAAAGTAGATTCAGTGGTCGAAGTTCTCCATGAAAAAGTGACGAAGCAAATCATGAAAGAAGGCCATGGGCAGAAGCCATCAAAGTATTCAACTTGCTTCGGTGAGTCCTCTGAGAATATTCAGTTTAACCCTTTGAAATAATTGCCAATTTCAGAATCATGGTACTTGATATGTATTTTAGTATAAGTTAGTTTTGAATGAAGTTACATTTGTGGAATTCATGGGGTCTCTAGTTTTATTTACTGGAGCTAGACTAGACGCAGTGAAGGCACTGAGAGAGATGGTGGAGAATGGCGACGGAGGACCGCCGGAGGTAACTCTGGAGACTTCGATGGGCCCTTTTACTGTTGAGATGTATTACCATCACGCCCCTAGAACCTGTGAAAATTTCCTAAGGCTCGCTCGCAAGGGCTACTACAACAACGTCAAATTCCACAGAATCATTAAGGATTTTATAGTGCAAGGAGGTGACCCTACTGGGACTGGTAGAGGCGGTGAATCCATCTATGGTAAGCACTTTGATGATAAGATACATAGGGAGTTGAAGCATACAGGAGCTGGTATTTTATCCATGGCAAATGCTGGTCCTAATACCAACTGGAGCCAATTTTTGTAACTTTGACACCTGCACCCTCTCTCGATGGGAAACATACTATATTTGGAAGAGTATGCAGGGGAATGGAAATTGTCAAGAGACTTGGCAGTGTTCAAACAGATAACACCGATAGGCCTGTACACGATGTGAAGATACTTCGAACGTCAGTTAAAGACTAGCTCATTACTGCATCAATTTGGAGCAATCAGCTGCTACGGCCCTCAAATTATCACAAATTGATGTTGTCTGAGGTTCATTTTCAGATAAAGCACGTAAATGTTTCGTGACAGACTCTCGTTACGTGACAGTCTCTCTTTCAAAGCCGGTTTTAGCCATTTTGATATTTATGACAATATAGTTACATTGGAGACTATAAACTGCCTGTGAAATCCTTAAAATTTTAATTGTTTCTATTCAGAATTGTTACCAGATTGAAACATTTGTGGAATTCATAGTTAGTTAGCCTTTTCTCATATGATGATCTGTTTCTCTTCACTGTCTGGTAACACGTTCCAGTTTGAAAGACACTGATTTTGACTCAGTATCTTTAAGAGATGAGAAATCAATGAATTGCAAAGGTTGTTAAACTTAATATTTGGTCAGTTCTGTTGAATTTAGTTGCATATGTGAACTTTCTGCTGGAGTTACTCCTACCTGCTTGAGACTTTCTTGATACATCTCTTTATGCACCCAAATATTTTTGTGCCCAACACTACTATGAAACAAATGTTGTATACCCATGTCACTATCACCATCAACGTCTTATATCTATTAAAGAAGAATTAGCTTCTTGAATGTATAATTCTTCAGTCTGATTTTATTGATGAAGCTATTCAGATTGATAAGTCTACACATCTTAACAATAGTTAACTCTTTTAACTTATAGAACCAGAGAGAAGTGTGCCAATGAAGTCTATTGTCAATGACCTCTTATCATACTCATGCATATAAGATCCTCCTCTAGGAAAAACTGCTCAAAAATCTATGCTATGCTACTATAAAAAGGATTGCTGTTGATAGTATGATTACAGTTAGATAGTAAACTAAGCACCTTTTTTTTTTGGCAGTGCATTATAGGGCATGGACTGAAAGCACCCAGCACAAGTTTGAAGATACATGGCAGGAACAGCAACCACTTGAGCTTATCATAGGAAAAGGTGAGTACTGTGTTTTTTGTGTTACCCTTTACCTTAACATATCTAGATCTTTTAGCTGCTCTTGTTATTAGTTATCATCATATGCAACTTGAAGTTTCTTAGTAATATTTGTCTTAGCAAAATATAGATCTATGTCCTTCGTAGAGTCATTGAAAACCTTATAATTAGATGGTGGTCTTGTCTTTTCAATCACAAATTGCTATAATGCATAATCTTGATTTTGCTTTGTGGAAATGTAATATCAAGTTTCAACTACTCTTTACTACAGAAAAAAAAGAATTGACTGGGTTGGCTATTGGCATTTCCAGCATGAAATCTGGTGAGCGTGCATTGTTACATGTTGGTTGGGAACTAGGGTATGGAAAAGAAGGAAGCTTCTCTTTTCCAAATGTTCCTCCAATGGCAGATATTGTTTATGAAGTAGAATTGATTGGTTTTGATGAAACCAAAGAAGTGAGTGTTATGCATAAGCTAGAAAGATTTTTCTTATATGCTTGAACTTTTAATTCATCATATCATGTTCATGAAAACAAGTTAACAATCTCAGTGGGTTTGTAAAGGGGAAAGCTCGTGCTGACATGACTGTAGAGGAGAGAATCAGTACAGCGGATAGAAGAAAGATGGATGGAAATGAATTATTCAAGGAGGAAAAACTGGAGGAGGCAATGCAACAATACGAAATGGTAGCAAACCAATTATTGTATATTGTTTTGTTCTTCTAAATCCATTTATTAAGTACTTATTTGTGTTGTAGGCCATAGCATATCTGGGAGATGACTTCATGTTCCAGTTGTTTGGGAAGTACCGTGACATGGCTTTGGCAGTAAAAAATCCTTGTCACCTCAACATGGCAGCGTGCCTGATAAAGCTCAAGCGTTATGATGAAGCCATCGCACAATGTGGTATTGTACGTATGAAGTTCTCATATTATATTTTATGTTGGAATATACCAACTTTTGTATACTTTTATTAGAATGAAAATCTGAATTTTCTGAAACTGTACCCCAGTCCTTTCCCCTCTAAAAATGTAGCCATGTAAAAGAAAGATGTGCCTTTCAAGTTGTAAATTTGAAAAGCAATTTAAGGTATTCACTCTATCTTTAGATTAAGCATTATTAGACACCTAAATTAGGTCATAAATTGCTTCTTTTTTGGATAGGTGATCGTGACCATAAGAAAATATAATGGGAAACTAGATTAGATCAAAGAAGACATGGAAAAAAGGTCATGCTTCTATGGCTAACTGGATTAATACTTTACTACAGGTGTTGGTGGAGGATGAGAAGAATGTAAAGGCCATGTTTCGACGTGGGAAAGCTAGAGCAGAACTTGGGCAGACAGATGCTGCTCGTGAAGATTTCCTCAAGGCGCGTAAATATGCCCCGGAAGATAAGGCAATAACCAAAGAGTTGCGTTTGCTATCAGAACATGACAAAGCTGTTTATCAGAAACAGAAGGAGCTTTACAAGGGACTGTTCGGACAAAGTCCAGATCCCAAACCAAAACCAAAGAATTGGCTAATTATGTTTTGGCAGTGGTTGCTGTCGTTATTTCATCGTCTTTTCAAGGGACAGAGTCAGAAAGAGGACTGATGCTTGCTGAAAGTTTTAAATGTATGAAATGGCTGCTTAACTCTATGTAAGACCTTGAGTTACTTATGTTTTTGTTCCTCTAATGTCATGAATGTACTCTAAAGAGCTGTGACAAGTTCTTCTATGAAATTTGCTTGTATTGCAAATTTGAATTTTGATCTATTCATGTAAGAGTGTCTCTCTTATTGAACATACACTAGTGCAAACTTTACAACGTAAAACGAAATTACATGGTACAGGACCCAATTTTACAGACAAAAGAAAGAGAGTTAATAGACAAACTAAAATAGGTATAAAATGATGAATGATCATCAAAATCTTCTTCCTATTACAATCTGAAGATTATTAGAAGAGAAAAAAGATCACCATTGTTGATGTGGCATGGACATCCATGCACAGTAAGCACACACAATTTTCTGTGACATATAAAGATAGACAGCAAATGAGAGGCTCATCAGTGTTACGTCCTTCCAATCACACTTCTGTTTGGGACTCAAATTATCCTGCAACACCTCCCCAAGTTTCTCCACACCCCCCATTAGCTTGTGCAATTTCAATCCCTTTTTCTCTTCTTCTTTTCTTTCTTTTTTCGCTTTTGAATCCGATGGATCTATCGGATCACGTTTTTGGCTAGACACTACGCTCAACTTTCTTGAATAATTTCTGGGATTGTGAAGCAGATTTGGTTTGTGTTTGCAGTGGCACAAAGGGCCTATTGATAGAGCAGCCATGGAAAAAAGTAGTTTTTCTTTTCTTTTCAAAGAAAGAAAAGGAGAGTTTTATGAAATTGTAATTCCTGAAGTGGTTTGAAGGTTGGGAAGAGGTGGATGGGTTTTTGATCAGTTTTTTGATACTTTGAAAAGTGTTTGAGGAAAAATATATGAAAATATCTGAGCCATCTTTAATTCAAGGTGTGTGGGTGGTGTGGATAAGGAAAAGTTGTGTATGGGCCTCCTTCTCCTGATGGTAAATAGGGAAAAAAAACAACAAAAAATGTTCTTGCCAAGAAGCAACCTTTCTTTTACTTTGTTTTGTTTTTATTTATATTTTACTATTGGCTTGATTATTGTTGAGTGTAAAGAGTAAACGTTGAATTTTATATCACACGTTTGTCAATATTGTCGCAGAGAAAACTCGTACTTTTGCCACTGCATTGACTTGAACACATCACCTTAATCGAATTAATAGTTTTTGAAATGATTTTTAACTTTGATCATCACTGATTACAGATATTCTTGGTTTTTTCCTTTCAAATAATTATAATAAAAAGTCATAAGTTAATTGCATTTAGGTAGTGTTTTCAAATTCTATTTGAACACTAGAATCACTTATTTTTTTAAAAAGTTGCGTCTTACTAAGGGCCGGTTTGCAAGTTCAACAAGAAATTAAGAAACGCTTTTATTTTAAAAATAAACACTTTTTCAGTGTTTGCAATCTCTACGCAGTGACTTTTTTTTAATCACTTATAAGTCAATTATGTGAAGTATCTTTTATCAACTTGTCATTGCCCAAAATCAATTCTGAATATTTTAATAAATACATACAACTTTCTATTCCAAATCAATCCCAATTCAACCATAAAAAATATCTGGAAAAAATAAATTCTTAAATGGTCGTCAACGCGATGAACACTTGGATAATCGAACCCAGTACATCGCCGACCAAAGAAAACCAAATTATTGAACACGTTTTTATTCAGAGAAGACAATTCTCATTGAATGAAGAACACCACTCCACAAAATCCCAACTCCAAATCAAAATATGTTAGAAGAACACCCTTCCAAGAGTAGTTCCCCTGTTCCGCGTCAAATCTTACATGTGCTTACAATTTCTAAAAGAATTAGATTCACAAGAAGATAAAAAATGAAAAAGAAAAGATTTTCTTTTGATTTTTCTTTTTCGATTAATTGCAGGGAAGTGTTGGGATTTGTTTTAAATGCAAACTTTTAAGGTTTTTATTTTCTTCAATGCTTGTTTGGATCTTGTTTGAATTTTGATCTTTTCTCAGTATCTTTTTTCATTTGAAAGGTATTTCTGTAAAATTATTCTAGAAGTGATTTTTTGTTGCAAACACTCTTTAATTTCTCAAAAAGGGATCAAAATACTTTATCCCAAAACACCATCAACTTCTGATTTCTCTACAAGAATCAATTTTAATCATTTCTGAGATTGAGAAGAGTTTGCAAACAGGTACTAACTTAAAAAATAAGTGATTATCACTATTTGAAAATGAGTTGAAAATGGGCCCTTGGTAAGCAGTTTTACACTACCTAAAATTAGGAATTTATTCATTCAAATTCAAATAAAACAGCTTCCAATTCTTTGATTACAGTTATGTATACATTAAATAGGCCACAAGAACCTAATAAGTTTATGAAGAGAAGCAACACTATTTTGGTGCTCCAAACGAGATCATGGAAGCTTGTATTTCCTCTAATGTCCGGCCCCTGGTTTCCGGAACGAGCTTTATGATGAAGATGATAGTTAAACCACACACAGCTGCAAACATGAAAAAAGTGCCTGATCATACAAATTCACCAAAAAAAACAAGCTTAATTATAATATCAAATCAAAAGTAGAAAATGCAGCAAAATCACCTGCTGAGCTCCACTGTGCTAGAAAATTAAACGAGTACGTAATGATCCAAGATCCCAACCAGTTGACCAGTGTCACCAGGCTTCCAGCTAAACCTTTCACATTTATCGGGAAAATCTGGAAAAATCAACACAATTAGATAAGATATGTGCATTTGGTAACTAGTGTATATAGTAGCTATTGAACTTCACTTGGACATCCCGTCAAAAAAAAAACTTCACTTGGACATATATGGAGATTTTTTTTTTAAGTACCTCAGACATTATAACCCAAGGAATGCCTCCCATGCCTAACGAGAAAGATCCCGAGAATATCTGATACAAGTACAAGAAACGATGCATTACATTATGACAAAATCAAGATGTACTTGTGAAATGTGCTAAGAATTTATAAGATTTTGCAAATGTTGCGTTACCAAGACACCAACGAGTGCTAGAAAGGGACTGGAATCCCAAAGCTTTAGGTCCTGCACAGAGACGATAACGCAAAACGAAATTACAGAACCAAACATATTGAGATAAAAACAGATTTGTAATTAAGCTTAACCTGTAATAAGTATGATAACCCGACCAAGAGGCAACCCAAGCATGTTCCTACCACAGAGACCTGCAGCAGCAGATGACCGTGTTATCTTTATAGGCAAAACCTTATGTAAACCAGTTTTACTGTGCAATTTGTGTGTATATTTTAAAAGTATTAGTTGTTTTATTAAAATGTATTAATTTGATAGTATTGGTTGTTCCATTGAAAAGTATTAGTTTTTTTACTATAAAGTGACAGTTGCAAAATAAAATTGTTTTACATAAGACCGACTCATCTTTATAGAGCTAAATGAACTCATTGAGGCATTTTACAAGCAATTACCAGTAGCAGTGGCCGTCTTCCTGATTTTTCCATCAAGAGCGTTCCTATAACGGCCATTGGGACCTGAAAAATGGGAATTTCTTGAAAGTTCGAGGAGTGGAGACTAACAAGCAATGTGATGAAAAACTTAGAATCTAGTAACCTGAACAATAACCATTGCTACCGTTCCAACTCTACTTGAGTAACCTGCAATAATCCATCAATTAGCAGATTTTCTAAAAACAATCTATGTGAAACAGTTGGAAAAAATCAGTTTACCTAATGATGAAAATATAGCACTTGCATAGTAGGCAATTGCATTGACCCCTCCAAACTGTTGTAACACCATTAGTCCCACACCAACCTGAATGAATTTGGAAACTTATCGGGTTTTTCAAGGCTTAAATTGTATTACGAGATTAAAAAGGGACCTAAAAAGAGCCTCACTATAAGCGAATGAGCATATTTCCTTTGGAACAAGTCTATTATTCTGGAGTCCTCAAGTTGTTCCAGAGCTCTAGTATAATCCTGTAACAAAAGTTAAAATATACATCCATCTGATTCGTATAATTAGGACAGGAAATGAGGTCGTCTAAAGCTAAAACACTTACTCGTATTTCAGCTGCTTCATCATAAATATTGGCATTCTTCCCCCTAAGACGCGTTAAAGATGCTTCACAGTCGTCCATTCGACCAATCTCAGCCTGTATAAATGATGAGTATCAAAGAAATTCAAAAACCATTTTTCTTGCAACAACATTCTTTACGAGCTTACTAGCCATCTTGGAGACTCTGGGATAAAGGCGAGGCCCACAAGCTGTACTAGACACGGAATAGCTCCTGAAATGAAGTCAACGCGATTTTTCGTTCAATTAGCTGATGAATATAGTAAAGAATGTGACGATGAAAACAAAATTACCTATTAAAGCCAAGATACGCCAGGCGATGACATTACCAACAAGATACATTACGGAGAGGCCACAACATATCATTAACTAAAGCATCAAAAGCACTTTGTCTTAGTGTGAATACAGAAAAAAGTAAAAAAGTGAAAAAGATTGTTAATTTACCTGGTTGACTGAAGTGAATACTCCTCGGAGATTCTTAGGTGTGATTTCTGCTATATATACAGGTACCTATTCATTTACAAAGCTCAACAGATTATATGGAGGGCAAATTGGAATAGAAACTGCACTTACCACGTACGACAAAAGTCCGATTGCAAATCCAGTGAACAGCCTTCCAATATCAAGCCACCAAACATTCTGTGAATAGAGGAATTTCGATAAAATATTTAAGATAGCTTGTGTGTCCATTTTAACTCCCATCAAGGTGTGAAATGTAACACTCTTGTACACCAATTGTATGGTGTAACTGTACACAACTAATACTTTTTAGTAAAACAACTAATACCATTTTAAAAATACACTTAAGTTTACATTGCACCTGGTGCATACAAAAACATACCTTGGAAAAGGCTATTGCAAGCCATCCGGCAACATTAAACAACTCTGCAAATCCCATTGCCTGCATTTTTCGATCAATTGTAGCAAGAGACATAAAAGTAATCATTAGATTGGTGGAGATGAAGTTTGGTAAGAAAACATTTACTTGGAATGTTGAGAATAAAGGAGGGAGGGCTTACTCCTTTCCTTCCAAGGAGATCAGCAATTTTGCCACTCAGAATTGATCCAAACATAGCTCCAATTGTTGATATTGATCCAAACAATGAATACTACACACAATAATGGAGTACAATATAATAATAGCTTAAACTTCTGAACCAGCTGATTTCATCTCAATTTAAATTTAGACTAGTGAAATTCTTGAAATAGACCTGTGGCAATGTTAGGCCAAGATCTTTGAGTATCCCTGATTCAGCAGGTGATGAAAATCCCACCTGGATCATTCGTGTATGCCAAATTATATTAACCAACAAAATCAGTTACTGTAATATAATGACAAATTAATAGCAATAAGCAGAGAAAGTAAGTACAGAAGTATGGTTAAGTGAGTAATTGGTTATTCTTACAGCAGAACCAAAAGCATAAGAACCAGCAACAGCTATGAAGGTGCTCACAACAACAACAACGTGGCCGAATCCTCGCCACCGCCGTTCGGCCTTAGCAGAGAGCTGGTGTTGGTGACGTCATCGTGTGTGCTTTCAGAATCCATTACAGTGCCAAAAATATATATGGCGAAGCGAATTCAAGTGCTAAATTTAGCAACAAATGGGGGATTGTAGTTGGGTTATTCAATGATTTGATCCCCATGGAGTCTCTATAAGTTACTCAAATCCTGTGTTGGATACCGACAAATTTAACTATTCTACTTCTTCAACTTTTATTCCACTCTATTTTATTTTTTTAGAAACTAAATTAAATACACTTCTATTTTTATTTTATTTTCTATTTCCATCTTGTATACTTGTATTTTAAAAGTTATTACTCGTTATTTGAAGAAGTATTACGTAAAAAAAAATCATTTTTTGCGTTTATGCACAATTACAATGTATTGTGTCGGTTCAAACAAGGCCTTAAAGGTAACCACATGACTAATGTGATTGTGAATTTTCAATCATTGTTGATTTGGCAATTAGTGTATAATCACTTTTTAAAGTAACAACTTTAATTAAATTAAGATAAGACAAAATTTTGAAACCATCCAACTTAAGTAGTGTATTTTTTTAAAAAAATTATTATTTTCACTGAAACATGCAATATTTTAAAGTGCGCTTAGAAGTTGCAACAAGGAGTTCGAGAGAGTAACCTACCCTACCCCATAGAATAATGTCGAAAAATGTAGGAGATGTTGTAAATCTATGTCGTATTAACTACAACGAGAAAAAGTGACTCAAACATTTATTTAAAATGCAAAAAAAAAAAAAAAAAAAAAGTGTCATGTTGAACATTTGCACGTGAAATGATCTTACAAGAAACTCATGTGACTTACTCACATGGTGAGGTAGTTGACGGAGGGTTATTCAAATGCATATATTCATAGCCCAACTCTTGACACACAAAATTGACTGGAAAACATCAAATTCAAAGAAGGTAGTAAAAAAATAGAAATTTACATGCATGTGCATGTATAATAAGATGAAAAATTCCAACAATTGCAGCAGATGAGCTTTTAATAACATTAATCTGTACGTATTTCTACCCGATCAAAAAAAAAATCTGTACGTATTCCAACACTAGCAGCCGAAGGAGATCATTGATGCTTGTATTTCCTCTAGCGTACGGCCCTTGGTTTCTGGGACGAGCTTCACGATGAAAATGATAGTGAAACCACTCACACTTGCAAACACGAAAAAAGTGCCTAATAAATTCACCAAAAAAATAATCACTTATGAGATCAGACGGAGTCTTAATTTTTCCTTCAAATTATACAAGTGGTGAAAAATCAGAGTACCTGCAGAGTTCCACTGTGCTAGAAAGTTAAACGAATACGTAACAATCCAAGAACACAACCAGTTGGCCACTGTCACCAAGCTTCCAGCTAAACCTTTCACATTTATTGGAAATATCTGAAACAATAATAACACGGTTAGATATTATGCTGTGCGGTGCGTCTAATGAACGTCCAAGTCAAGTATCCGGAATATTACGTACGTACCTCTGACATTATTACCCAGGGAATACCTCCCATGCCCAATGAGAGAGACCCTTTGAATATCTAATGAAACAAGTACAAGAAAAGATCATGTATTAGCTTTATATTCTTCCTTTCATTATGTGATTTGATCACACTTCACTAAATTAATCATGAGCGTTGTAAGATTATGCCAATGTTCGTTACCAGGACACCGCCAAGTGCAAGAGACGGGCTGAAATCCCAAAGGTTCAAGTCCTGCAAAGGGAACATGGTAAAAGTTAAAACTCCTGAATTAACCTATTCAGAGCAAAACCTGCAGGTGATTGATCATAACCTGTAATAAGAACGATAAACCGATCAGAAAGCAACCCAAGCAAGTTCCCGCAGCAGACACCTGCGCAGCAGAACCACCGTGTCATCATAATTGAGTTAAAAAAATAAAAAATTCATTGAAGCAATGAACAAGCATCGACCAGTAGAAGTGGACGTCTTCCCGATATATCCATTAAGAGCGTTCCGATAACAGTCATCGGAATCTGAAAAAATGGGAATATGTAAAAGTTTTGAGGTGCAGGGTGTAAGAATCAGTATAAAAAAGATGGTAGATTTGATTAACCTGGACAATAGCCATTGCGGTTGTTCCAACTCTATATGAAAAACCTGTCATAATCCAGTGATACTGTTTATTCATGAGTGAGAGAAAACATGATAATCACTAATTTGGAAGGACTAGTTTACCTGCAGACGAAAATATAGCACTTGCATAGTACGTAATTGCGTTGACCCCACCAAATTGTTGTAACACCATCAAACTTACTCCAACCTGAAGAGATCGGAAAATCTCAGCATTCGTAAGATGATTTTATGAGATCCGAACAGACACTAAAGAGAGCCTTACTATAAGTGAGTAAGCGTATTTTCGTTGGAACAGGTCTTTTATTCTGTAGTTCTTTAGTTGTTCAAGGGTGGTTCTTGTGTGATCCTGTAAATAAGTAGCATGCATATACATCACATCCAACTCAAATAATTAAAACGTAGGAGATCGCCTAAATACATCGACCAACTGGAACAATAGTTACTCTGATTTCAGCTTCTTCTGTGAAAATATTGCCATTCTTGCCCCTGAGGCGTCTCAAAGATGCCTCACAGCCATCCAACTGACCAATCATAGCCTACGAAAAAGAACGAGCACAACTGATTGAAAGCATTTTACGGGATTCCCGATTACCAAACTTCACACACTCAGAGTTTTTATGAGCCTACCATCCATCTTGGAGACTCTGGGATGAAGAATAGGCCTAGAAGCTGTATTACACACGGAATAATTCCTGAAATGAAATCAGCAGCGTGTTTTCCTCTACTAAATAATGAATATAGCATATACGGTCCTCAAGGAAACAAGATTACCTATTAAAGCCAAGAGGCGCCAGGTAATGACATTGCCGACAAGAAACGTTATCGAGGTACCACAAGATATCATCAACTGAAACATAGGAAGCACTTCATGTCAAAAAAGAAAAGTAAAAAATGAAATTTGAAAGTTAGGAAAAGATTCTTTATTTACCTGGTGTACTGCAGTAAATCTTCCTCGGAGGTTCTTAGGTGTGATTTCTGCTATATATACAGGTACCTATTTCAAAGCTGTAAAAACTTTAAAGATTACAATATGTAAGAAGATTGGAGTAGAAACTGTATGTACCACATAAGAAAGCATCCCAATTCCAAATCCAGTCGACAGCCTTCCGATATCAAGCCACCAAGCATTCTGTTGACACCCAATAAGATATCGCTAAATAAGAGGAATGAATGACCGCATTTGTTTGTACATTCTATTAACCTAGCCCACTTCTCTCCCGAAGAATAAAGACATTCTATTAATACTAAATAAGTTGCACAAAAGATGCATTTTTAATGGATGCTTATGAATGACATTGTGGTTACTTAATTACATATACATATGTATCATATTTGTCCACTTTCTCCAAACTTCAATACCTTCCAAGTTTCAACCACGGAAATGTACATATACAAAAATGTGGTCAATTCTCGAATAACAAGAATGAGAAGAAATGGGACATAAATACCTTAGAAAAGGCTATTGCAAGCCATCCAGCAATATTGAACAACTCTGCGAACCCCATTGCCTGTATTATTTAGCCAATTGTTGCAAGACGCGACAAAAGAAACATAAGATTGTTGGAGACCGAAATATCCAACCAAAATGTGGAAATTAATGAGGCCTTACTCCTTTCCTGCCAAATGAATCTGCTACCTTCCCACTCACTACTGCTCCAACCATAGCTCCAATAGTTAATATTGACCCAAACAATGAATACTGCCATGTTCAAAAGACGGGGTAGGAATTAAAATTGTGTAAATAAACAAAGTTCACAATTGTTGGTTAAAAGCAAAATCCAAACTCTTGTAAACAATAATAAGAGATTCACCTCTGCAAGTGTTAGTCCAAGATCATCAAGTATCCCGGGCTGAGCAGGCGACGAAAACCCCACCTATGAATACGTCACAAATTGGCAATAAACATGGTCTGTTCAAAAACCAAGTGGCTTAGCCCACCTGGCCACTGGGCTCCTCATTTGAGTGGGAGACCCAGGTTCGATTCCCTCTGGGAACGAATTTGGAGTTATGGGAGTTATAAGGTGGATTGGCGATTTCATGGAGTATTTGGGTGCTTAGTGTACTAACTACTAACAACTAACATCTAACTTTGTCCGATCAAAAAAAAAAATATGGTATGTTCAAGAAATTAAAATACAAAATAATACTCAGCTTAAGCTTTAAGATATCATCATATGTTTCATCACTGTAAATGAATGACAAAAGAGCCCTGCTCTAGCCATTATTGGGTGCTCAAACAACTTAGAAAAGGCCATTACTTAAAAGGGAAAATCAGTAAAATATATGCAAGTGAATTAAATTAATAGTCGTTGCAATTCATTTTAGGGAACTCACAGCAGAACCAAAACCATAGGAACCTGAGACCGCCACGAAGGTGCTTAGAAGAAGAAGAGCGGTGGCGGAATCACAATCGCTCCGCCCCTCGCCGTCGTCAGCTTCCGACCTTATCTTCGGAAGCAAAGGGCTCTTCATCAGGTGTGCTTTTGAAGGAAAAAAATTGGTGCAAGAACTAGCAAGAAACTGACGTTACTTGAATTTTCGTGGCGTCTATTACTGGTTAACAACCGATGTGGACATCCTTTTCTGTTAAAAAAGTCAATTCCAGAATTTCTAGCTGTTATTAATTTTTGTTTTTTAAATTTGTTTCACAAAAGAGCTTTCTATAATATATGACGAATTGTAATGGTTCAAATTTGCTGACACACACTTATATTGAATTTTGATCGAATCTAGATTATTAATGAAATTAAGCTCATTCTTGTTTGAAGGAAATTAATATAACTAAGCTTTAATCAAACTGATTATGAACCGATTCAAACAGTTTTGCAAGTCCTGTATTTCCCAGAGACAATGATTTCACATGATAGCAAATCAAATGATTGCAGAAAATCAGAATGTTAAGCTCACGAGATGAAATAAAGTTACATTTCTATCATTATTATCCACCTTGTCTACATGTTATAATCTCAAATCATCAAAAAAATGTTGAGAATTAAAAACCAAAATTCAAGAAGACACAAGTTTAAAAGGCACATGGCATCGCAGGAGGAAGCCAGCATTGCCCTTAGATAGGCAGGTTAAGTTTCTCAAAACAAAAGGCAACGACAACAGGTCCTGCTAGATCCCCTACTGCACAACCTGCACAATATGGACAACGCATTCGATTAGATCACAAACAAAACCTTAAACACAAAAAGTTGTTACCATCACTGGCTTAGTGTACCTATCCACTGCCCGGTTGAAGGATGAAAAAGGGTCACTCCGATGCCAGCTCCAATAGATGCAAAAACAAGTGACGAACCACACCGAACAGTCGCGCCATAAACTTTTGTTCCAAGAATACGAACTTGTGCCCGGGTATCAACACTGTCTTCTCTGGCTGTAAATATAGACCTAAAGAACCGATAAACGTCGATACCAACTTGAACTATCCATGACGCTAAAACTCCAAGGAGATGTCCTGTTCATACACAAGCATGTACAAACTAATTCAGGATTAATTAACCAAAGAAAGAGAGAGAAAAAGACAAGGAATAATAGAGGGCTGAGTATATGACCTCTAAAAGTGGTTTTGCTCACACAGTAGCAGTATGTTGTAATCGGCATCCCCCTTCCAGCCTTGCGAACAGCCGACTTGGGAACATCTGTTACAGTTGATAAATTAAAAACATAAATATCGGCCTTTTAAAAATATATATATATATTCTCGGACTCCAATAATCAATGGTCCAAGGCTATTTACGTACAAGGAAAGTATCATTTGCATTGTGTTTGTATTTTAAATAGTATTAGTTATTTCATTAAAAGGTATCAATTTGATAGTATTAGTTGTTTCATTAAAACGTATTAATTGTTTTATTATGAAGTGATAGTTGCAAATCAGTTGCACAACAAAACTGTTTTACAAAAGACCAACTCTTTATGCAAAGATCTGTCTTTACATAGGAGGTGGGGACAATTTTCCATAATACAAGGTGGGAAGAGCGCATTGAAAACATCGGCACCACATAATCATAATGTGAAGAATACCTTTGAGAAGTTTCCAGGCCATGCGCTGTGAAACATAATGAACCGCAAGCCTCTCAAGAACACGTCTTGTAGTAACTACAGTGGTCTGAGCACAGACATTAAAACACGTGGTTAGTTTACCATGTAAAATAACCAAAGAAGCATTTGAACAAAAGCCAGCAGAACGCTCAACAGCCACAAAGATTAGTTTTGGTTTCAGAAGATTGATTCATTACATCGATGTTAATAACATAGCAAGACATACTTTGATAATGTGTGGGCCAAAAGCAGAGCAATCTTTAGAAATAAATGATGGTATACAGAGCATGAATTATTTTTTTAGAAAGCTTGAAGGTAGAGATGAGTTGTCGAAGATGATATAAGAATCCATGAACTATAATGTTGTATTCTTCTCTAAGAACAACATGGAAGAGAAAGAAAGCTTTTACAGTTATTAAAAAAGAAAAGGACTGTTACCTCACGAAATATTTGTTTCACTGATTTTTTAAAAGGAGAAACCAAATCCAGAGGCTTCCCTTCAACATCATCCTTTAGAAAATCGTCATCCTCATCGTCCAAGGCTGCATGGGGCTCCAGAAGAGGCAAATAGAATAACAAAAAAGACCTCAATGAAGTGAGGCCAAGAGTTCTCCAATGAAATGCTGAGAGTAGTGGTTTCAACTGAATATCGTACTGCTTGGTCCTGTATTTCAGTGCATCATTCTGAAATAAATTCCCAGATGCAGCCCGAATTCTATTAGCATAATCTTCACCAAGGGCTAAAGCAGCACTAGTAATGTCATCTTCACCTAAGGTTGCACCAGCATCGCAATACACAACTTGACAAGGGCTACCTCTGAAACGTATCAACCAGACATCAGATCAATGTATTTACACGTGTATGTGTATATATATATATATCTTCCAAGAACTTTGGTATATAAGATCCTTCATACATATGGTAGCAAAATGCTTGATAGTCAGTTAGTCATAAAATAAGATCCATGTAACTAAACAACACATGAGTCAGGGAATAATAATATTAATTAATAAAAGTAAACACCCCCTCACCTCACTTCACAATATAAACATGTAGGAATGTGCATTGAGAATCTAACATGATCCTTTTCCAGGAAGAGTGAACAAGAAAATCACATTCACATCCTCAGTCCAGTCAATCCTACAACAGGAATCAGATACACCTAAGGACCACTTGCATCCAAACAGATTCATATGTATAAGCATAAGTTCTCCTAGTCCATATATTAAGAGTTTAGAAATAAAGCAGACTTGTGACAATTTATACAATAAAGAAAAAGATGTATGTTTTGATCATAATAACCATCCTCTTAGAACCACCACCCTGCCGCCACCAGCCAGAAATAAGCCTTCCTCCCTTATGGCCACCAACAAGCACAATCTTTCAACTCCCTACACTCTATCTCTCACTTCATATGACCGTCAACAAGTTACCTCTGTTTGACCACCACAGTCCTCAATCTAACACCCTACGCCCTTCTTCACCGCACAATCTGTTCTGTATTTACTGATTAATTGATAAAGATGGAAAAAATTCTATCAACTAGGGATTTGATTACATAATCATGACTAAAGGTTTATTTTGTGTATTCTCTTCCAGCTGCATATTAAGAGTCGGTGGAAGATTTAGTACTCTAACCAAGTATAATCACAATTTTGATTCCATTAACGTGGTATTTATACTATCAAGCCCAGTGGACTGAATCAAGATAGGAGTAACTCTTTGATATGTATAATTTCCAGTCAAACCACACGTGATATGTCTGTTCAGCAAAGAGAAAAAAGAAAAAAATCATCTGATTCCAATTAAATTTCATCAACACATATCATTTTATCTACAACTTCATTCAGTTCCCAACTGATCATTTTCCTGCATCAATACCACAAATAAATCACTGGATACCAACACTGATCTTAAACCATCCATTTGGTAACATTGCCTTCATATGGCATGGGATGGGATACCCTAATTCACAGGCAAATACAATTTACAATGACAAGATTTACATATTAGCAAAGTTGCTGAAGATAAAAAATACAAGAACAGTAAGGGCCAATTCTGCTTCAAAGATCTAATTAAAACAGAGACTCAATACAACAAGTCAACAACTGATTACCGCTAGCAAAAGAAGCACAAGTGTTATTTCAACCGAGTATGGTTCGACAATTTGTTAAACAATCCATCAATGCTCTATCAGTCACTAATTCTAGCACTTCAACTTTTTTTTTTGATCGGACAAAGTTAGTTGTTAGATGTTAGTAGTTAGTACACCAAGCACCCAAACACTCCACAAATTCAAGCCACCTTATAACTCCCATACTCCAATTCGTTCTCAAAGGGAATCGAACCTGGGTCTCCCACTCAATTGAGGAGCCCAGTGACCAGGTGGCCAGGAGGAGCACTTCAACTATTAATAATGTAGCTTACTTCCAGACAAATTCTCTAAAATAAAAAACAAGATTGACTTAAGCTGCATAAAGCAGCATCCGCGTGGGGCAATAATCAATATTCCCCCCTTCCCCATTAGCAGGATAAACAAAGTACACACAATAATCCTTTAACATTAGCTAAATTAAGTACTTCTGGAACTATTACTCGATGTTACAATATAATAATGAGGAAACATTCACGTATGCAGAAAGCAAGTTACCGGAACAGAGCTCCGTAGGCAAAAGGAGTTGCAACGGCGAAAGAAGTGGCGGCACCGACGGATTTGGCGGAGAATAGGCCTCTAGAAATAAACGTTTGGGCACCAAAGTTAGGATTTCTTCTAAGCAGATCCAGCATGGCAACAGCCGCCATTGTTCACGGCGATTTCTTGTGCAGAAGTCAAATCGAGGGGAAGGGTTGCGCCCCAATAATTAATCGATCATTACAAAAGCAACAAAACAGAAAAATAATAAGAAATTTAAGATTCGGCTCAGGCCCAGAATCAATCCAAAAGTCACGGGGTGCCGCGAGATACGAAACGTGAATAGGGATCGAATTGAAGTGTTGAAGAAAGAGAGAAGAAATTGCGATGACGATTGTTGAGTTTCGCAGCTGGATCGGAATTGGAAGAGTTTCAGACCGGGATGAGAGTAAATTGCGCCTTTACCCCGAAACGAAGTGGCGGCTTTTGTAGGTTTAGAGTTCGGAATAATTATATTGCGTCACATGTTACTTACCTATATTTATTTTATTTAGTTTATAAAACGAAAATTTGCGATTCACAAACATTGTTATTTTCTTAATAATGAGATTCCTCTGCAAATCTAAATGCAATTTGGAGTTTTGATAGTTAGATCGTTTTATCTTTCGATTATGTGATGCTTTAAAGTCAATTATCTTACTCGAGACATCACAAGTTGCATCAAAATGGCCATGTTGAAAGAAAAAAAAAATTATAGAAAAAATGTCAATTCAGGGCCTGAAAGATGGTAAAATTATAAATTTAAGGTCTTAAAGACTTTTAATATTGATTCAAGGCCTGAAAGATAGAAAACTATCGATCCAGAGTCTGAAAGATAAAAACTATCAATTTGAGGCTCACACATTTTAAGGTCATGTTTGACACTTATATTCATTATCCTTATTTCATGTTCTTATTTTATTTTTATTTTTAGGGTTTACGGTTCAAGGTTACGGTTCAAGGGTTCAGGGTTGGTTCAAGGTTTAGGGTTCATCGTTTAGGGTTTAGTGTCCAGGGTTTAGGGTTTTAGTGTCAAACATGGTCTTAAAATTTATAAGTCTCGAATTGATAGTTTCTATCTTTCAGGTCCTGGATTGATAGTTTTCTATCTTTCAGGCCTTGAATCGATATGAAAAATCTTTCAGACCTTTAATTGATAGCTTTACCATCTTTTAGGTCATGAATTGATAAAACTCCTAAATTATATTACCAATTTTAAGTGATAGGGCCGGTTATTTGCACTCCCTTAATTAGGAGATACACCCCTCAATTAATTCATTCATTCATTTTTTAAGACATTGGTAGATGCACACCCCATAAGTTATCAATATTGTATTTATTCAATATAATTGTCTTCATCTCATTTTAATTCAAATCTAAGCAAAAAATACACTCTTATACCCATATCTCACGAAGACTAGGCATTCATTTTTCGGTGGTGACCAATAACAGCGAGAACGGCGATTATGGAGTTATCGAGTGTAAAAGTTTTTGTCGCAATGTGATTTTCGAACCTGGTGTTTTGAAATTCCACCTAATTTTTTACAATTTTTTGTCGGTCAAAATTATTAGAGATTTTTTTTAAAAAAAAAACTTGTTACTTTTTACATAATTCTATATATATCGACATATTGTTTTCTAAAATAGTGATATTTTGACATATTGTTTTCGAAAACGGTGACATAATTCAATAAATCAAGTCTGAAATATGCATAACTGGAAAAAATGAAAAATAAATGCAAGAATTACCATTATACAATTTTTATCGTACGTCTAAGTTTAAAACCCAACATGTCATAAATAATACCCCTAAACATTAAACAAAATAATAACATAAAACACATTCAACATTTCAAATTTAATAGGTTTTTGAACTTTATACAAAAGATGAATTAAGCTATATTGGTGGTACGGTGGTGGGATGAAGTTGGAAGGTAAAAACAACGGATTGATCGTATGGAATGGAAAAGTATGGATCGTGACTTTTTGAGTTTCTAATAAAGTAGAAAGTGGGTGTATTTAGTATGAGTGAGTGACTTTTAGGTCCATTCCACCACCTAAAAAAACTCTTAGGTCCACCCTCTTTTTAAAAACACTCTTAGGTTCATTACTCTATCCTAAAAGACTAAATTACCCTTATTTTAATTTACCCTTACTTTCGGACATATTGTAACTGATGGTCGCACGCCCCCAATGTATTGTAATAGCAGATTTAATTTTACACTCACTCAAAACTTTTTCTTTCCACTTTTTACTTTCCACTCCACCGGTTACATCACATTTTACTTTCCCCCAAATTTCATCTCATCGAAGAACCCCCCCAGTTCATTTTGCTTTGCAAAAATTCGAATTACTCCAAAGAAATATGGCGAAACAGGGAATTATAACACTTACATCGTTTGAGATTCTTCCATAAATATTATTGAAGTGAAGAAACACAAATTTCATGTTAAACATTCTTTTAAAAAATTACAGATATTTACCTATCTAAAGTTAAAAAAATTACATATCATCTTTTAAAAAATCTTAAAATTACAAATATGCATAAAAAACATGAACATGTTCATCAAATTCATGAACAGATTCATCTAGAACATGAACATGTTCATGAATTCTTTGTCTTCTTTCTTTACATATGGGACTCAGAAGAAATATCCTTCAAATCCAAATCCACCTTACCAGGTAAGTCTCTCCAACCTCCAAAACATCACCAGATCTGTTCCCCCAGAATACCACAAAATCCAAAAATCGAAGCAAAATAAAATAAAAAATATTCTGATAATCCCAAAAAATTCCAATCTTCAACTCAAATCCAACAATAAGATCCATGGCGGGGGAACCAACAATAGATTGGAAAAATCCATACCAAAACGAGACCAAAAAATCTGAAAAAAAAAATCAAAACGCGAACAAATCGCGTCTCCGATCAGGTCTGTCCAAATTCCGGCTTCGAGGCTCCACGGCACTCTGATCAGCGGCGCAAACTTTCCGCTCTGGCGGTGGTGACTTGCAGGCGGTGGCTCGATTTGCACAAGAGGTGGAGGGGTGGTGCTATTTGCAGAATGCGGTGGAGGGTGGTGTTGGGGAATTAATTGTCCGGATCTATTCGGGATGAATATTTAAATACAAATTTAATTATAACAATTATTACTAGCATAAATTAACCCTATATTAATTCAAATAATAATTCAACAACAAATCATGCATATAAACAGTTCACATAAAACCTACGCATGTGGAATTACTACGGGTTTACGTGAACTAACCTCTTGGAGTGGCAATGGTCTCGTCGATTAAAACACACCAAAAAGCCTTCCCAAGTATTCCCTAGTCCTTGCTCGTCAATCCGGTGGAAGGAAAATCGCGAACAATTAACAAAAGGGAAAATAAAATTTGTTGCACCACCTTTGTGGATTTACTAATTTTTCCAGCACATGAAATTGTACACTCACAATTGATGTTTTTCGAAATTACACAATCTGTCGACGTTTCAAAATATTTGATATTTTATCGACGCTGATATTTTTCCGAAAAACCAATTTTTGTGTTCACCTGGGGATGAAACATTCATCCCCTATTTATAGAGGGGTGTTGGTCGAAATTTTGTGCCTGAATAAGATGGGAAAATCTTTTTCTTGATCTTCAAGAAATCTTGAATATATCCAATATATTCTTTTCTCCATATTTAAAATATTCCACAAATAATCTCAACTCCTCTTGTTATGGGAATTTTCAAAAAATAAGGATCAAGATTCCAAGATTTGGATCTTCTTGAATTTATGAGATATACATGTATTGCAAGAATACATATCTTCCATAATATCTTTTCAAGAAAATCAAGAAAATCTTTCTTTCCCTTATTCCTTCAAAATTTTCGAAAATTAACATATAAATAACTAAGTGGGAGATTTCTTGAAATTTAATGAGATAATCTTGTATTTCAAGAATACATATCTTCATTCCATAACAAAATTCAAAGAAAATATTTCTCCCATTTTATTCATATTTTTCGAAATTTTAGAGGAAAAATAGCAACAAAAATTTATTTTATTTTTAAACACATTTTCCAGTTATTGGACTTTATGTTGGGCTACTTGAGGGGCCTTTAGGAGAATTAAGATTGGACCTTCCAATGGATCTTGAATTATCAATATTGAGCCACAATATTATTCAAGCCCATAAATATTAATTAATCCCACTACATAATTAATATCAAGACTATCCATCTTAACCCATATTCTTTGTTAATATGGCTCGATTATTATTTCTCGTGTTTAAGATTATCTAGCCCATTAATTAATTCAAGCCACTAAAATAGCTTTTCATTAATTAATATATTTTATCCTTGGTAAAGGAACGGTTCAACATTATTATCCATACCGGAAACTAGTTCAACTTGCAAGATTTGGTATGATAAAACTTATGAACCTCCCAAGGGGGCAAATCGAACAAGCGTACTTGCACACGATTCTCCGTATTAAATCTTAGCAATCGCATGTGACCAATAATATTGCCCAAGATATAAAGTATTGAATCTCGTTGATTCTCTACCCGTAATAAGTCAAAGCAATAGTTACTAACCACACGCAATCCTATTTAAGGGACGAAGATTAAGAAATAACGAACCACTGAGGTCAAATTCTTCCTAGTTCAGTTCTGAAGAATTTGTCCTCATGTAGGTCCTCTTCAGTGCACTAGACATGCACTAGTGTAATCTCTTGGTCAAGACAAACCAATCTGAGCCTTACACTTCAACCTTTCACGATGGATTGTTCATTTCCATCTAGGTCGTGAATGGTGTACTTTTGGTTACAAGGAACTATTAATTTAATCTTCTGTGATCTGGTATCACTAAATTAACTACAATGTAACACGTACTATTTATTGAACAGTTATGCAGTAAATATATGTAACATTCGATGATATTTAAAGCATCAGTGATAAACAATTTATTTCAGTAAATAAGTCCGAAATTGATCGATTATCAAAGTAAAAGCATACTTTTATAATCCCAACAATCTCCCACTTATACTCAAAGTCCGCTTTTAAGTATACTACAAGTATGTCTCGTGTAGTTCTGTCGTGACATCTAATGTCACCTACACGAACCTAATAATGTCTCCCATTTATACTCAAAAAAGAATCGGGCAACCGGTCTTGACACCCATTACTTCCACATGTCTCTCGAATGTATTACGAGGCGGACCACTTTGTGAATGGATCGGCTAGGTTGTCTTCGACGATCTCGCCACCTCTATATCTCCTCTCTTAACGATTTCTCGTATAAGATGGTATTCCTTTCAATGTGTTTGTTTGGCCTTGTGGGCTCTTGGTTCCTTTGAATTTGCAAGAATCGCTCCCAAGCATTGTCACAATAAATAGTGATTGTCTTTGGGCAAATTCGAACTACATCCAAGTCCACTAGGAAGTTCTTGAGCCAAACCGCTTCTTTTCCATTTTCATAACAACTACATATTCGGCTTCCATGGTAGAATCTGCGATGCATTTTTTGCTTAACGCTTTCCATGTCATGGCTCCTCCCCATGCAAAACACACTCCAGGAGGTAGATTTTTCGGAATCTAAGTCCGATTGGAAATCCGAGTCCGTGTAGCCGATGGGGATTAGACTATCGATCGATAAACCAACATTCTATCTCGAGTTCTTTTCAAATACTTGAATGTTTTTAAGCGTCGTCAATGTTCTTTTAAGGGTTACTTTGATATCTTGCCACCATGCCAAAGATAAAGTAGATATCCGGTCTCGTCGACATTGCATACATAAGGCTTCCGGTAGAAGCATAAGGAATGTCTTTCATGTCATCTATCTCCTTTTGTGTCTTAGGGCACATTTCCTTGGATAGATGGATTCCATTACGAAAGGTCTGAAGCCTTTCTTGAAATCACGCATCTTTGAATCGTTTCAAGCGATTGTCATGTATGAAGCTTGCGATAAGCCTATCATCCTTTTCTTGCGATCTCGGTGATCTTGATCCCAAGGATGTGCCCGGCTTCCCCTAAGTCCTTCATATCAATCATTTTTGAAAGTCATGCCCCTTACATCGATAACACCTTTACATAAATAATGTAAATCTACGTATAGTACTAAGAATACCAATGCAGTTCCGACACACTTTTTGTACAAACAACTTTTGAACTCGTTTTGATCAAACCCATAAGACTTTATAACATGATCAAAACATTGGTTCCAAGCTCAGGATGCCTGTTTGAGTCCGTAAATGGACTTTATGAGCTTACAAACTAGGTGTTCTTGGACCTTTTCAATGAAGCCTTAGGGTTGTTGCATATAGATTTCTTCATCAAGACTTCCGTTTAGGAAAGCTGTCTTGACATTCATTTGCCAGATTTCAAAATCGAGATGCACAGCTATCGACAAGAGAATCCGGATGAACTTGAGCATTGCTACAGGTGAAAAAGTTTCATCATAGTCGATCCCTTCTTTCTGAGTATAACCTTTCGCCACAAGCCTTGCCTTGAAGGTTTCCACCTTCCCGTCTGGTCCCCTTTTTCTCTTGTATACCCACTTACAACCAATAGGTTTGACCCCATTAAGTGGTTCGACTAGCTCCCACACTCTGTTATGATCCATAGAACTCATTTCTGCTTTCATTACCTTTTGCCAAGAAATTGCATCCTTGTCTTGGATTGCCTCATCATATGTCCATGGGTCTGATTCATCTTGTCCGGGAATCAAGTCCGAGGACTCTCCTATCCCCATGAATCTCTAGGCTATCTCACAACCCTCCCACTATGACGAGGTTCCGGTTGTGAAAGTGTGTCGTTTGGTATATCATCTTATCACAGGTTAGCGATGAGGTTGTTTTCACTTAAGGTAATCTCACTACGGTCTTCTTTTCGTTCATATAGTCTTCTTCCAAAAATCTAAAGTGGGTGCTTATTACCACCTTTTGATCTTGAGGACCATAGAACATACACCATTTTGTTCCTCGGGGTATCCTATAAATGAATTTTAATTCGATCGAGGATCCATTTCGGCTTCCTTGTCCAACACGTAGGTCGGACACCCCAAATTCTCATGTGTCTCAAACTGGGCTGAGCGGGTCCACAATTCTTTCGAAGTTTTGGGAACCGATTTGGATGGCACCAAGTTCAGAATAAGCCGTTGTTTCAAGGCATGACCCCGTAATCGACTTGTGAAGAATGATAACACATCATTGATCTAACCATTTCTAAAAAAGAGTTACATTTTATTAGATTACGCAACCCCCGTTTTGTTGAGGGGTTCCGATGATTAAACCGGGATACAATCCTTCATCGACAAGTAGTTCAAAAACTCATCATTTGAGGTACTCGCCTCCACGATCGGATCGTAGAGACTTGATACGTTTTTCCCTATGATTCTCTGCTTGAGCCTTAAATTCTTTGAATTTCTCAAAGGTCTTAGATTTATGCTTCATAAGGAAAATATAACCGTACCTTGAGTAGTCATCAATAAAAGTGACGAAATACTCATAACCTCCTCTTGATTTGGTTGACATTGGACCACATACGTCTGTGTGAACGATTTCTAACACTTCTTTGGCTCTATTTGTTGGGGAATGATTCGCACAGATCTATTCGGGGTGAATATTTAAATACAAATTTAATTCATTAATTATTACTAGCATGAATTAATCCTATATTAATTCAAATAATAATTGCAACAACATATCATGCATATAAAAGCCACGTAAAACCTACGCCTAAAACCTACGGCGGAATCTACGGGTTTACGTGAGCGTATTCCGGGATGGCGTTGGCTTTTTGGTGGACGGACGGACTAACCAAAAGGACTTCCCAAGTATTCCTTAGCCCTTGCTCGACAATCCGATTGGAAGGATACTCATGAACAATTAACAAAAGGAAAAAATAAACTTTGTTGCACCACTTATGTGGATTTGCTAATATTTCCAGCACATGGAATTGTACATGGGAATGAACTAATCATCCCCTATTTATAGGAGAGGAGGGGCACGAAATTTTAGTGATATTTCAATGTGGGATAAGACTTTTCTTGGTCACCAAGAAATCTTGAATATATCCTATATATTCTCTTTCCCATAATTAAAATATTCCACAAAAATCTCACCTCCTCTACTTATGGAGAATTTTCGAAAAATATGTGATGCAAGAATCCAAGATTTGGATCTTCTTGAATTTATGAGATATTCTTGTATTTCAAGAAATACATATCTTCCATAATACCTTTTCAAGAAAATCAAGAAAATCTTTCTTGTCCACTATTTTCCAAAATTTTCGAAAAATCACTATGTATAACCAAGTGGGAGATTTCTTGAATTTAATGAGATAATCTTGTATTCCAAGAATACATATCTTCATTCCATAACAAAATTCAAAAGAAAATCTTTCTCCTCTTTTTATCCATAATTTTAAAAAAAAAATAGAGGAAATATAAGCAACAATATTTATTTTATTTTAATCACCTTTTCAGTTATTGGACTATATGTTGGGCTACTCAGGGGGCCTTTAGGAGAATTAAGATTGGACCTTCTAATGGATCTTGAATATCTAATATTGAGCCACAATATAATTCAAGCCCATAAATATTAATTAATCATTACATAATCAATATTGCACTATCCATCTTAACCCGTATTACGGTCAATATGGCTCGGTCATTATTTCCCGTGTTTAAGATTATCTAGCCCATTAATTAATTCAAGCCTTTTGAAATAGCTTTCCATTAATTAATATCTTTTGTTTGGTCAAGGAACGGTTCAACATTATTATCCCTAGGAAACAAATTCCACTTGCAAGATTTAGTATGATAAAGCTTATGAACTCCCTCAAGGGCAAATCAAGCAAAAGCGTATTTTGCTGCGATTCTTCGTATTAAATCTTAGCAATCACGTATGACCAATAATATTGCCCAAGATAAACGTATTGAATCTCTTCGATTCGCTACCCATGATAAGTCAAACGATCCCACGTGATTTCGAAGGTTAAGAAACAACGATCGTTTTGAGGTCTAATTCTTCCTTGTTGATTCAAGAATTTATCCTCCTCAGAGGTTTCATAGTGTAATCTCTTGGTCAAGACAAACCAATTGGCCTTACACCTCAACCTTTCGCGATGGTTGTTCATTTCCATCTAGGTCGTGAATGGCGTACTTATAGTTGTAAAAGGATTATTAATTTAATCTTCGTGATCGGGTATCACTAAATTAACTTCTGATTAAAATAATTATTGAACAACGCTTAAACGGTAAATATATATAACATTCAATCATATTTAAAGCATCGTTGATAAACAATTTATTTCGATAAATAAGTCTCGAAAAAGATTATACAAAGTAAAAGCATACTTTTCAAATTATAATCCCCAACAATCTCCCACTTATACTCAAAGTCGCTTTTAAGTATACTACAACACGTCTCGAGTAGTTGACATCTAATGTCACCTGAACTTTAATAATTTCTCCCACTTATACTCAAATGGATTTGTCTTGACACCCATTCCACTCACATGTCTCTCGAATGTATTGAGGCGACACCTTTGTGAATGGATCTGCTCGCCCTCGACGCTATCTTTTTGCCACATCTATATATCTCTTAACGACGTATAAGATGTCTTTCCTTTAATGTGTTTGTTTGACTCGTGGACTCTTGGTTCTCTTGAATTTATAAGCGCCCTAAGCGAGATATTGCTAGACAAATTCGAACACCATCCAAGTCCATTAAGAAGATCTAGAGCCCAATCGGTTTTTTCATTTCCTTTTGACATTAAAGGAGTCCCATGGTTGGTCGATTGATGCATTTTGCTTCACACTGTCCATTAGATGGCTACACTTCCCAAATGGAAACACACTTGCGGATAATTTACGGAATCTAATCGATTGGAAATCCGAGTCCATATGGCCGATGGGGATTGGAGTATCGGTGATAAATCAACATTCTATCCCGAGTTCTTTTTGAAACTTGAGAATGTTTTTAAGCGTAGCGTCAATTCGCTTTCTGAGTTACTCGATATCTTGCTACCATGCCTACTGCAAAGCATATATCCGGTCTCTTACCAAAGAATGCATACATAAGGTTTCCATGTCGGAAACAAGGAATACCTTTCATGTCATCTATCTCCTTTTCGTCTTAGGGAACATTTTATTGGATAGATGGATTCCAAGTCCGAAAAGGTACAAATCCTTTCTTGGAATCTTGCATCTTTGAATCGTTTCAAAAACTAGGTAATACATGTATGAAACTTGCGATTGGACCATCCTTTTCTTGTGACCTTGATCCCAAGGATGTGTCGATTTTCCTAAGTCTTTCATATCAAACTGTTTTTGAAACGCCATGCCCTTACGTCGACCACACCTTCACATCGTTTAGATGATCACAATGTCATCTACGTATAGTACTAAGAATACCAATGCGGTTAAAAACCGTTTTTTTATACACCTGACTTTCAAACTCGTTTTTGATCAAAACCCATAAGACTTTATAATATGATCAAAACTTTGGTTCCAAGTTACGGATGCTGTTTGAGTCCGTAAATGGACCTCTTGAGCTTTTACAATTTGGGTGTTCTTGGCTGTTTCAATGAAAACTAGGGGTTGTTGCATATGGATCTCTTTATTGTCTTGATATCCATTTGCTTGATTCAAAAAAAATCTTGTGAGAATCGATAAGAAAGAATACGGATGGACTTAAGCATGGCTATGGTAAAAAAAAGTTTCCACATGTCGATCCCATTCTTTACGAGTATAACCTTTCGCCATTAGTCTTGCTTCAAAAGGTTTCAACCTTCCCGTCCGATCCTCTTTTCCTCTTATATACCCACTTGCATCTAATGGGTTTGACCCCATTAAGTGGTTCGACTTGCTCCCTACACTCTATTATGAAACATAGAACCCACCCGGCTTTTCATTTCTTTGCCAAGAACCAGCTGATCCTTATCTTGGAGTGCCTCGTCATATGTCCATGGGTACGATTAGGAATCAAGTCCGAGGACTCTCCTTTTCCCATGAATCTCTGTTGTCCTAACAACCCTCCCACTATAACGAGGTCTCGGCCAGAAAACATATCGTTTGGTATATCATCTAGATGCGATTTGTTTGAGGTTTGCCCTCTAAGCTCATTTAAGGTAATCCATACAGGTTTTCTTTGGTTCTATAGTTTTTCTTCCAAAATCTAAAGTGGGTGCGGATGTCCACCTTTTGATCTTTGGAACTATAGAACATACACCCTTTTGTTCCCCGGGGTATCTAAAAATGACCTTAATTCGATCGAGGATCCAATTTTACGGTTTCCTTGTCCAACACGAGGTCGGACACCCCAAAGTTCTCATGTGTCTCATACTAGGCTTGCGCCCGGGTCCACAATTCTTTGGGGTTTTGGGAACCGATTTGGATAGCACCAAGTTCGTAATGTAAGTCATTATTTCAAGGTATGACCCTTGAATCGATTCGGGAAGATCCATATAACTCATCATTGATCTAACCATTTCCAAAAATTTCATTGATTCGCCAAACAACCCTGTTTTTTGTTGAAAAGGATTCAATCCCTTCATCGATAAGTAGTTCAAAACTCATTCCGAGGTATTCGCCTCCATGATCGGATCGTAGAGACTTGATCGTTTTCCTTGTGATGTTTGAGCCTTAAATTCATAGAATTTCTCAAAGGTCTCAGATTCATTCTTCATAAGGAAAATGTACCTTGAGTAATCATCAATAAAATTACTCATAACCTCCTCTTGCTTTGGTTGACATTGAACTACATACATCTATGTGAACGATCTCTAACACTTCTTTAGCCCCATTCCCCTTGGCTCCAAATGCCATCTTGGTCATATTACCCTCCAAACATGATTCGCGGGTTGGATTCGATTCAACTTGGAGACGCTCCAGTGAACCATCTTTCACCAACCTTTGGATCCTCTTTGGATTTATATGGCCTAATTTATAGATGCTAAAGAAGTGTCTCGTTCACGTCGATGAATTTTTTCTTTTCTCGAAAGCAGTTGATGTGTTATAGGATATATTTAAGTGAGTGGTGTGCATTAGTTAATTTGCATAGAGATCATTCAACAACGTTCCATGACGAGATAAATTTATCAAAAATAAAATTGGTAACAACTTTATTAAAAAGTAACCAAAATATCCATCATAAAATAAAAATGAATTCTTTCTAAAATCCGGAACGTAAAGAATATCTCAAAATTAAAACATTTGTCTTTGGGTGACATTTGCCACTCCGTAGCAATTGTGATGAGGACCTCACTTCCACTAAGTTGCGGTCCGTTTGAAATAATGTGAAACAAACATGATTAGTGGATCCGTATCCACCACCCACAAAATTTCGCCTCTAAACAAGTTTCAACAACTAGTGCGTGAGAATTACCTTTCTTTCCAAACATGACCTCAATGTCCTTTTTCGAGTTGAAGCACTTCCCTTTAGCGGGCTTGTCCACCACCCTTCTTCACCTTATCTTTGCCATTGGCAACACTTTGAGTTCACTTGCTTGTGGCCTTTGTTCCTTTTCTTGTTCTTTCTACCAAGGCTTGGCTTCTTTAGGCCAATATCGGCCGAGACTAAAGCTTGCAAATGATCGGGCATCGAGAACTTCGATTATTCATCCGGTAGTTCAACCTTTGAATTGCTCAAAGCTTTTTAGATGGAGCACAAAATCGATTTGGGTCTCGATATCGTATTGCGCCAAGTACCTCAAGTTTATTAAGGTGATGAGCCATCATCTGGAGAACGTCTTTTCTTGGGCGTTCCCTCCACCATTTTCATAGAAAGCAAGTCCTGTGGTGAAGCCCTGCGGTTACGATGTTGAAACATCGCTTTAAGACTAGTCATGATTTCGCTTGGCCGGTCTCAGCGTTCGGTGTTGGTGTTGCAAACATGTCGACATAAAGCCAAGATGGTACACTTAGCCATTTTCGTTGACCCATTTCAAGAAAGATACTCTTTCTTAACCGTTTTAGTGGACTCATCCGATGGTTTATCCCGGTTTAGGTGTGGGAACCCGATTATGGAAGCGATGAGGACAATAGTGAGTTTTTCGATTCAATCAACAAAATTTTCTATGAGCAAATTGTCTTTTAGTATATTAAAAATGGATTAAAAAGGTTGCGACATCTTTCGAATGAAATAAATAATAATATGCATAAGCACAAGTATATCACAAGATTCGATCACATGCATCATATTTAAAATCTCAAAAAAATATGAACAATGCATCGCCTAACATCTCAAAAGCAGTTTAAATAAGCCACGTGGGGTGGGTCATTATTTAAACACATTCAAGCGGGTTACAAACAAGAAAAATTTAAAACCCTTAATATCCAGATTAATAGTTGGCTCCGGACTTGACCAATATAAAATCGACAGGACTTGAAGTATATGCATATCAATTTTATACCTAAGTAATAACCATGATTAAATCTCAGATTACTATTTCGCTTTTGATCGAGCCTCGTGGGGAGGGTCATAAATCGCCACTAGTAATAACCCACAATCATCCTTTCGAATTCATTCATGTGAAATCTATCTTTTGGACCGTCCCCTGAGGAATTTCTCCAAAAGAATTCACAAATAAATAAATCATGGAGGTCAAAATTAATTCAATTTTATTATCCAGGAATAAAATTGTCAATTAATTATTTAAAACATACTTAGTAATTTTGAAGTTGAGATTTTTCAATTTGGCAACCCTCATGCAAACACATTTAAACAAATTAAATAAAGCATAAGCTTGAAAAAATAAACATATTGGGCACAAATTATCCAAATGGTTTTGATTTTTCTTGGCTTGATCTTTGAAGAAACACGCCTCGAATTTCTCTTTTGCTCGTTAAATCTCGAAAAAATTTTAGCCGTCTCGAACCGCCACCTCTTCGGTAGGGATTTTCCTGGGACGCTTTTTAAGCGAAACAACCTTTTGACACGCCTCATGTTGTCGGCAGTCGGTGGATTTTTTGGGCCATTTTTATGGTGTTTCCGCCGCCCTCGACATCGGCCTCGCCGGGCGTCTCCACAACGCCATGCCGCCCCGTCTGGGTTTTTCTCCAAGGCCGCTCGGCCGAAGCCCGCCGTGCGTCTTGCCCGATACGCTGGTTACTGGATTTCGTCATTTAATTCTTCATCTCTTTCCGGTTACAATTTATTTACAAAAATAAATAAACCTGAGATCTAGACTAGTCTATTACATTGATCAAATCAAACAAATCTAGTCTACTCGTGGATTTTCTCACGCGAGGCAAAACAAATCGAGCGAATCAATTAAAAACCACGGTTTATATGCATGCAAAATAAAACATTAAAATCCATGACAATTGGGACAAAAGCAGATCTATAGTTCTACTATCAATTTCAAATTTAATGTTCAATTAATTAAATTACAATTTAAAAATTTTGGCTACGATGCGATTGTTGGGGAATGACCAAATCTATTCGGGGTGAATATTTAAATACAAATTTAATTCATTAATTATTACTAGCATGAATTAATCTATATTAATTCAAATAATAATTGCAACAACATATCATGCATATAAAAGCCACGTAAAAAGAATCTACGGGTTTACGTGAACGCATTCTCTCGGGATAAGCGTTGGCTCAATTCGGATCGGACGGACTAACCAAAAGGACTTCCCAAGTATTCCTTATTTCGACAATCCGGTGGAAGGATTCGCGAACAATTAACAAAAAGGAAAAAATAAACTTTGTTGCACCACTTATGTGGATTTGCTAATATTTCCAAAGACATGGAATTGTACATGGGAATGAACTAATCATCCCCTATTTATAGGAGGAGAGGAGGGCACGAAATTTTAGTGATATTTCAATGGGATAAGACTTTTTAAGAAATCTTGAATATATCCTATATATTCTCTTTCCCATAATTAAAATATTCCACAAAAATCTCACCTCCTCTACTTTGGAGAATTTTCGAAAAATATGTGATGCAAGAATCCAAGATTTGGATCTTCTTGAATTTATGAGATATTCTTGTATTTCAAGAAATACATATCTTCCATAATACCTTTTCAAGAAAATCAAGAAAATCTTTCTTGTCCATTATTTTTCCAAAATTTTCGAAAAAATCACTATGTATATAACCAAGTGGGAGATTTCTTGAATTTAATGAGATAATCTTGTATTCCAAGAATACATATCTTCATTCCATAACAAAATTCAAAGAAAATCTTTTCTCCTTTTTATAAAAAAAAAAAATAGAGAAATATAAGCAACAATATTTATTTTATTTTAATCACCTTTTCGGTTATTGGACTATATGTTGGGCTACTCGGGGGGCCTTTTAGGAGAATTAAGATTGGACCTTCTAATGGATCTTGAATATCTAATATTGAGCCACAATATAATTCAAGCCCATAAATATTAATTAATCCCACTACATAATCAATATTGCACTATCCATCTTAACCCAAAAATTAATATGGCTCCCGGTCATTATTTCCGTGTTTAAGATTATCTAGCCCATTAATTAATTCAAGCCACTGAAATAGCTTTCCATTAATTAATATCTTTTTGTCCTTGGTCAAGGAACGGTTCAACATTATTATCCATACCGGAAACAAATTCCACTTGCAAGATTTAGTATGATAAAGCTTATGAACCTCCCAAGGGGCAAATCAATATTAACTTGCACACGCGATTCTTCGTATTAAATCTTATTATGTGACCAATAATATTGCCCAAGATAAAGTATGTATTTTCGCTACCCATGATAAGTCAAAGCAATAGTTACCGATCCCCGTGATCCTATTTAAGGGGCGAAGGTTAAGAAACAATTTTCGAGGTCTAATTCTTCCTTGTTGATTCAAGAATTTTTCCTATTCAAAATCATCATGCACTAGTGTAATCTCTTGGTCAAGACAAAAAAGCTGAATTTTACCTCAACCTTTCGCGATGGTTGTTCATTTCCATCTAGGTCGTGAATGGCGTACTTATAGTTACGCGGATTTGTTAATTTAATCTTTGATCGGGTATCACTAAATTAACTTCTGATTGTAACACGTATTTAATTATTTTATGCAAATAAATATATATAACATTCAATCATATTTAAAGCATCGATGATAAACAATTTATTTCAAGAAATCGGAAAATTTCGATTATACAAAGTAAAAAGCATACTTTTAAAAGATAATCCCCAACACTATTATTCCACGGCTCGAATGCCCTCTTGGTCATTTTACCCTCCAAACATGATTCGCGAGGTTGGAATTAGTTCAACTTGGAGAGACTCCAGTGAACCGTCTTCTACCAACCTTTGGATCCTCTTTGGATTAATATGTCCCAATCTTAGATTGTCTCGTTCACGTCGATGAACGCGTTTTCTTTTATCGGAAATAGTTGATGTGTTATAGGATGCGTTTCGTGAGTGGTGTGCCTGATTAATTGTATGGAGATTATTCACCAAAAGATTCATCATTTCAAGAAATGATGTCATTCTTATTAGAAGAAACTAAGTATCCATTAACAAAATTTTAGAAACCGAAAGTGAATTCTTTTAAAACTGGGAACATAAAGAAAATCTCTTAAAATTAAAACTTTGTCTTCAAAAAGGCAGTGCATTTTCTCCCATAATTTTACCGCTCTCGTAGCATCGCCCGGTGTGATGAGGATCTCACTCCTACTAAGTTGTCGGGTAAATTTGGGAAATAACGTGAAACATACAAAAGATCCGTATCAACTACCTACTTAATGAGAAGTATCTGCCGCTAAACAAGTTTCAACAACTAGTGCGTGAGAATTACCTTTCTTTCCGTCCCTTTTTGGGGTTGGAATGCAGACAAACCTCCATTTAAGCCTTAAGCACTTCCTCTTTGGATTTTCCTTGACACCACAAGCATTCCTCATCTTACCATTGCCCTTGGCAACAGTTGAGTTTTATTGCTTATGGCTTTTGGTCATCTTCTTCTTCTTACCTTCCCTTGGCCTAGAAAATGAAGACGGACCACTTGCCGTCAAAGCTTGAGTTTGGTGCCCCATCAACATCTCTGCCGAGACCAAAGCTTGCAACAAATCATCTAGCGAGGCCAAAATGCTCAGAAACTTTTGGGCGGAGAGTGAAGTACCAAATTCATCTGAGTCTACAGATTATAATCTGTACTCAGAACCTCAAGTTTGTTCAGATGGGCCATCAATTTTGAGGGCGTAATCCCTTACGGGTTTGCCCTCCACCATTTTCAAATGACGACATCTCTCTCTGAAGGTGATCCGACGAGTCCCACATTTTTGACTCGTCAGTTGACTCATCTGATTTTGGTGTGTCAAGAATTCACTTGTGCTTTTGTGCAGTTAGGACAATTATAATTTTTCGTTTCCAATCAATATAGTTTCCATACTTATTCTATTGACTTTAAGTATAATAGCAGTGGATTAAAAGGTTACGACATCCGAAATAAATAAATAATAATATGCATAAGCACAAATATATCACAAGGTTCGATCACATGTTTCATATTAAAATCTCAAAAAAAATATGAATATTAGCCTAACATCTCAAAAAGCGGCTTAAATAAGCCGCGTGGGGTGGATCATTATTTAAACACATTCAAGCGAGGTTACAAACAAGAACAATTACAAACCTTTAATATCCAGATTAATAGTTGGCTCCTAATTGACCAATATAAAATTAATGAGGGACTTGAGGAAGTATATGCATATCAATTTTATACCTAAGTAATAACCATGATTAAATCTGTAATTATTATTTCGCTTTTGAGCGAGCCTCGTGGGGAGGTCATCATCGCCGCCACTAGTAATAATCCACAATCATCCATTTGAAATTTATTCATGTGAAAGCTATCTTTTGACCGGGTCCGGGGGAATTTCTCCAAAAGAATTCACAAATAAATAAATCATGAAGGTCGATATTAATTCAATTTTATTATTAATAAAATTTTCAATTAATTGTTTAAGCATACTTAGTAATTTTCGAAAGTGAGATTTTTTCAAAACATTTTCTCATGCATCGCAAATTTAAACACAATTTAAATAAGCATAAAATAATGTATAACATCAAAACAAAAAATAAAACATATTGGACACATTTATCCAATTGTCATGGTTAATTTTTTGTCATGTCTTGATCTTGAGAAATCGTCTTCATAGCCTTCAATTACATGACTTATCTCAATTTCAAAAAATCTGAGCCCGCCTAATCTATTAGGGATGAATAAAGCATCAAATTTTAATCGAGGCAAAAATACCTCCTTTGGCACGTTTCGCGCGGACGCCGACGCCATTAGGCCGGGTTCGGATTAATCTTTTAATTCTTCTTCTCCGCCTCCGTTTCTTATCCGGGTTAAAAATTTACAAAAAAATAAATAAAAACTACAATTTCAAATCAAACAAATTCTAAATCAACGAGGCAAAAAACGAATCGAATTAAAAACCACAATTTAATGCATGCATAAAAACACATTAAATTCATGACAATTGGATACCGAAAAAAAGATCTAAGAATTTTACTTATCAATTTCAAATTTAATGATAACTAATTAAATTACAATTTAAAATTGAGTCAAACCGAGGCTCGATACGATTGTTGGGGAATTAATTGTCGGGATCTATTCGGGATGAATATTTAAATACAAATTTAATTCTAACAATTATTACTAGCATGAATTAATCATATATTAATTCAACAACAAATCATCCATATAAATAGTTCACATAAAACCTATGCATGCGGAATTACTACGGGTTTACGTGAACTAACCTCTTGGAGTGACAATGGTCTCGTCGATTAAAACACACCAAAAAGTCTTCCCAAGTATTCCATAGTCCTTGCTCGTCAATCCGGTGGAAGGAAACTCGCGAACAATTAACAAAAGGGAAAATAAAATTTGTTGCACCACCTTTGTGGATTTACTAATTTTTCCAGCACATGGAATTGTACACTCACAATTGACGTTTTTCGAAATTATACAATCTGTCGACGTTTCAAAATATTTGATATTTAATCGACGCTGATATTTTTCCGAAAAACCAATTTTCGTGTTCAACTGGGGATGAAACATTCATCCCCTATTTATAGAGGGGTGTTGGTCGAAATTTTGTGCCTGAATAAGATGGGAAAATCTTTTTCTTGATCTTCAAGAAATCTTGAATATATCTAATATATTCTTTTCTCTATATTTAAAATATTCCACAAATAATCCCAACTCCTCTTGTTATGGGAATTTTCAAAAAATAAGGATCATGATTCCAAGATTTGGATCTTCTTGAATTTATGAGATATACATGTATTGCAAGAATACATATCTTCCATAATATATTTTCAAGAAAATCAAGAAAATCTTTCTTTCCCTTATTCTTTCAAAATTTTCTAAAATTAACATATAAATAACCAAGTGGGAGATTTCTTGAATTTAATGAGATAATCTTGTATTTCAAGAATACATATCTTCATTCCATAACAAAATTCAAAGAAAATCTTTCTCCCCTTTTATTCATATTTTTCGAAATTTTAGAGGAAAAATAGCAACAAAAATTTATTTTATTTTTAAACACATTTTCCAGTTATTGGACTTTATGTTGGGCTACTTGAGGGGCCTTTAGGAGAATTAAGATTGGACCTTCCAATGGATCTTGAATTATCAATATTGAGCCACAATATTATTCAAGCCCATAAATATTAATTAATCCCACTACATAATTAATATTGCACTATCCATCTTAACCCATATTACTGTTAATATGGCTCCGGTTATTATTTCCGTGTTTAAGATTATCTAGCCCATTAATTAATTCAAGCCACTAAAATAGCTTTCCATTAATTAATATCTTTTATCCTTGGTAAAGGAAAGGTTCAACATTATTATCCATACCGGAAACTAGTTCCACTTGCAAGATTTGGTATGATAAAACTTATGAACCTCCCAAGGGGCAAATCGAACAAAGCAGATTTCTGCACACATTATTCTCCGTATTAAATCTTAGCAATCGCGTGTGGCCAATAATATTGCCCAAGATATAAAGTATTGAATCTCGTTGATTCTCTACCCGTAATAAGTCAAAGCAATAGTTACTAACCACACGCAATCCTATTTAAGGGGCGAAGATTAAGAAATAACGAACCACCGAGGTCTAATTCTTCCTAGTTCGATTCGAAGAATTTGTCCTCCTCAGCAAACCCCTCTTCAATTAAGCACTAGACATGCACTAGTGTAATCTCTTGGTCAAGACAAACCAATCTGAGCCTTACACTTCAACCTTTCACGATGGATTGTTCATTTCCATCTAGGTCGTGAATGGTGTACTTTTGGTTACAAGGAACTGTTAATTTAATCTTCTGTGATCTGGTATTACTAAATTAACTACAATGTAACACGTACTATTTATTGAACAGTTATGCAGTAAATATATGTAACATTCGATGATATTTAAAGCATCAGTGATAAACAATTTATTTCAGTAAATAAGTCCGAAATTCAGTCTGATTATACAAAGTAAAAGCATACTTTCCAGTATAATCCCAACAGGTGGCACGATTTGCAAAAGGCGGTGGAGGGGTGGGGCGATTCGCAGAAGGAGGTGGAGGGGTGGTGCGATTTTGCAGAGGGGATTTGGAGAAGAGAGATTAGGAGAGGAGAAGAAAATTGGGGGAGGTGTGTGACTGACGTCAATTTGGAGAGAGAGAGAGAATTGGTGAGGGATTTTTGGAATTCAAACATACTAAATATTAATTAAACTACAAGATATGTTAAAGGCACAAATGGTATTTAACACACATAATATGAACCTCCAAGTAATATGATAGAGAGTTGGACCTAGGAGTACTCCATACACTTCAAATGGACCTCCTAGTAATTAATTCATTTAGTATTAGTTGTTAAATTTTTAGGTTATTTGGGATATATGGATCATTTTTTAATTACAATAAATTAATAGAAAACTAGTGAGGGTGTATCTCTTAATTAAGGGGGTGTGAATAACCGACCCCTAGGTGATATTAGTATATTTTCATTTTCTTTACGAGCGTTTTTGTTACAAAGGCCCAATAGCAAACCGTAGTTCTTTTGGTATTATTCTAGTCCATTATCATTGGGCTTTTGATTTGTGTTAATTTAGGAATAGGCCCAGGTTATTAATACCCCCATCTTTAGGAAATGCACCCTCTTTCAGTTTTGTTATTTTGATATGGATAGGAAATGACACAATTAGTCTTTTCCCTCTGCAATACATGCACCCCGTGGAAGTTGGAACTGAACAGTCCCATATACACATATGTAAGTTTCACGTTCAGATTTTTTTATTTCGAAAAAAAAAAAAAATTGTTCAAAAAGAAACGTGAGTTGTTCTAGTGAATACGTTCTCTTATTCTAGTGAAATACGTTTATTGGTGGTCGTCATTGCAAGAATAGTAATCCCTCCTCATGCTCCATACACATATGTAAGTTTAATTTTTTTCAACTTTAAAACTAGGTTAGATACAACCCCATATGTGTATTGTTTATGTGTTTTTTTATGAATGTAATTATATTTCGGACAAATATATCGACTAGGTAGGACAATAGTATCATTTTTACGATTTCGCGCGTTTATTTTTCTTGCCATGAAAATTCGAAATTTTCAGACCTGGTTCACCGAAAATTATAAGTAAAATCGGAGACTATTTTTGAAATTTTGTGGTTTTTTCAAACATAATAATCGAACATTGAGATATATTTCGGTAAATAATTTCGAATTTGTAGGTTATTTTTTTTCCAAATTTACATATAAAAATCAATCTGAATTTTATTTTAATTACTTATTTTTTATTTTGGTTTTTGTTTTTTAGAACTTGGTGGATGATGATGTTTATGTAGACGAGGACAAGTTTGATGAAGATGAATTTGAAAAGGAGGTTGAAGATATAAAAATCGAGGAAAACAACGCAAATCAATCAAACCAACCCAATCAATCAAACTAAGAATTGGTTAGAGACTACACAGATGAGTTCACGACTTACAAACCATTTGCGTCTCGTGATGCACTTTTAGAATGGGTGCACCATGTGGGAAATGAAAACAAGATAGTTATTGTTGTTAAGCGCTCCGATAGTGGTCTTGGGAAGAAGAATGCTCGTGTATTTTTTGTGAGCGTGGTGGTGTATATTGTAGGTGGACGGGGAAAATGAAGGTAAAAGAAAAGGAGAAGAGAAAAAAAGTAAATAAAGAGACTGATGTTCAAGAACAAAAAGAAGAAGAAGAGAGTAAAGGAAGGGAAACAAGCTCAAAGAAATGTCAATGTCCCTTTTTGTTTAAGGGAACACAAGTACCTACAGGTATATTTTGGAGCTGGACATCCGATGTCGCCCGTCGTCAGTTCATGGTTAGAATTTCATCTTCCAATTTCAGAAGGATGGCATACGGCTTACGAAGCAAAACAAATTACAAGGAAGTAAATTTGTTGGATTGTTGTAGTATTTTTGATGTATGTGGTTGGATAGTTTTTTGTTGTATTGTTCTTTTTGGTGTGTACGAATTGGTTGGAATGTGATTGATATCGCTAACGTTTGGTACAATTTTGGCTTTAAGTTACGTTCGGATTATATGTGTAGCTACTGTAATTGTTACTTTCGGCTGATTTCCGAAAAATAGCTATGTGGTTGGATAGTTTTTGGTTGTATTGTTCTTTTTGGTGTGTACGAATTGGTTGGAATGTGATTGATATCGCTAACGTTTGGTACAATTTTGACTTTAAGTTACGTTCGGATTATATGTGTAGCTACTGTAATTGTTACTTTTAATTTGATTTAGAAAAATAGCTCTCTTGAAGGAAATTAAATTTGAAAGTTTCGAAAATATTACATTATTTCGAAAAGAGTTTACGAAAAATATACGTATTCTCGAAAATTATTTCCAAAATACTCCAGGAACCTTCTGTCAAGAAATATCGGTAGACTTTCTCAAAATTATTACATATTTTCATCAATAGTTTGCCGAAATTTATGTATAATTTCGAAACTTTTCACCGAATTTTGTTAAGTAACCTACTGTAATCAACTTTCGGCTTAAAGTTTCGATAATACTACAAAATTTCGGCATTTATTTTCGAAAAATATATGTATTCTCGAAAATTATTTGCGAAATACTCCAGGAACCTTCTGTCAAGAAATATCGGTAGACTTTCTCGAAATTATTAAAAAAATTTATCAATAGTTTACCGAAATTTATGTTTAATTTCGAAAATTTCCACCGAATTTTGTTAAGTAACCTACTGTAATCAAATTCCGGCTTAAAGTTTCAATAATACTACAAAATTTCGACATTTATTTTCGAAAAATATATGTATTCTTGAAAATTATTTCCGAAATACTCCAGGATCCTTCTATCAAGAAATGTCGGTAGACTTTCTCGAAATTATTAAAAAATTTCATCAATAGTTTACCTAAATTTTTGCATAATTTTGAAAATTTTCACCGAATTTTGTTAAGTAACCTACTATAATCAAATTTAGGCTTAAAGTTTCGATAATACTACAAAATTTCGGCATTTATTTTCGAAAAATATATGCTTTTTTGGCAAACTTCCTCAAAATATTAAAAAGTTTTATAATATTTTCTCGACATTTACTGTAAAGAAATATTCCATCACAATGCATCAATAATAAATCCATCACAATGCATCAATAATAAATTCATCTAAATTCATCAACAATCCATCACAACCCACAAAAACTATAAAAATCCATGACAATGCATCAATACACAAAGAAATCCATCACAATGCATCAACAATATTTCCGATAGTAAAAAAAAAAAAAAGTAATAGAAACCAGCGATCCAAAATCAACTTTGCGTGCGCCTGCCCCCGACTCTGCCCCTACTTTTGGTAGTAGTAGTTTTGCCTCGTCCCTTAGTTGGACGTGAACATGATCCTGTTGTCTCGGTCCCTGTTCTTGCCGGTCCTTCAAGAGTAGTAATAGTATGAACCACTACCTCCATCGCTTCATCAAGAGTCACAATATCTTCATTCCATCTATGCACTAGCTGCTTCAATCCAGTCTTCACAACCTCAATCCTCTCCCATGGTTCCAATACACGTATTGCTCCACGAGGAGCTAGCCTTGTGATTTGTGAATTCGAGACATATGGGTGCGAGTTAGAAAGGAACCAATCAATGTAGCCATCAGCGCAATCCCAAGGGTATTTGGCCTCGATACCAAGTCTATCCACAGAAAGAACGTGATTCTGCCACGAAGAGAAATATGCAGCCAATGCACTTGAAGCAATCCTGGATTGTTTAGAAGCACCCTTGATAACACGAGTAAGAGGTTTCTCCGGTATAGTTTGCACATATTCGAACTGTCTAAGCACTCGATCTGGCATGTACGGCTCAACTATGTCTCCACAAACAATGCAACCAATGAAATATGACACATTCGGAAATGGATACTGGTCCCTTAAAGAAGCATACGGATTCCACCTAACCTGAATATAACATAAATTTATATTTTTAACCTAGAGTAGTAATAAAATAAAATAAACAGTACAATAATGTAATTATTCTTTACATTCTCACCTCACTTTCTTGATATACATCTAGACACTCTCTGAATGATCGGACACGATCGATATTTGGTCCTGTACGATTTTCAGGTTCATACTTACTAGATAATGGTTCAGGATAAACAAAGTCGGGGTTTTGTGGAGGTTTGATCAAAGAAGGAAAGTGTTCATAAATCCAAGCCTGGAAATACCAACAGTTAAGCACATTGTATGATTACATTATGAAAAAATTAACAATAAATAATGAGCATTACCTCCAATAATGTGAGACAACCACAAATCTGTTTCACTTTGAATAGTGAGGCTGATCCTAACTGTCTATATAGATAGGCCAGTGTCGCAACTTCCCAAGCATATTCAGAAAAATTTGTCATATCCTCAGTGTATTGCAACCACGAACAATTGACAAGACCACCACTCTTATCCACGAACAAGGTGGTCCCGAATATGTACAACACATAGGCTCTAGCTGAATACATAACCTCATCTTCATTTTTGGATTTCATGAGGCTAGCAAAAGTGTCACACAACCATGAAGTTTTGACAGATGACCCACATTCACCACCACCAACTGCTTCAATTGCTTCTTCTCTTGTTCTACCCAATAGATTCATCAAATAATATACTCCTTTCTGTTTCTCTTCATGCATAGGTTGCACAGGGAGACCATCAACCGATAAACCAGTAAGGCTATGGACATCATCGAGAGTGACAGTCATTTCTCCAAAAGGGAAGTGAAAAGAGTTCGTCTCCGGGTGCCATCTCTCAACAAAGGCTGAAATCAAACTCTTATTAAGATTCTTGTAAGATCCAACCCTTGCCTTAAGCAACTTTGATGGTCTAAATATCGACCTCCATTGACGATTATCATCGACCTCCATGAGAGTGACACCTCAACACACATCGCTCAATATTCTGATATACGTAGCTAGCCACATGAGTTTTGAAGTCATTAAAAAGTGAAGGAGATGGTAGTTGAATTTCTTCCGGTATATCACTATCTTCTACAGCTACTTCTTGGGGATTTTCTTCTCTCTCTTTCGATCCCTCTTCCTCTCTATTTTCCTCATCGTTATTATAGGAAGAATCTTCAGATGTGTGAACTTCAAATGCAGTTGCTTCAGGTGTCACATGTGGTTCCGGTTCTTGTGGTTCAATGGGAACATTTGATTCACTCACAATTTTCCTTTTCCTTTTATTAGAAGCCTTTGGTGGAGCATTGACTTCATTCCCTGCCTTTTTCCTTCTATTTGAAGTTGTAGGTACAACCCTTTCTCCCTTATCTGAAAAAATACACAAATATTTTTGTCATTAAATGCTATCTCTTTAATTTGGTACCTTAAACTCAAATTAATACTAAATTCTTACAAATAGGTTGAAAGAGATGCAAATTTTGGCACATGCTATAATTACGTTTTAGGGGAAACAAACTTGATATCGATTATCCAGAATACCATACAGGTTACCTAATTTGAGGTATAAAACAAACAGCTAAAAATTTATGTATCAAACACTTATGTATATCAAGATAAGAAGTTTTAGGTAGGTAATTCCCAATAGTAACATGGTTTCATTGCTATGCATTGAATGTTTGCATTGAGAACTAGAAGATAGGAATTATTTAGATTGATCATTTATACTAAAAAAAGCAAAAAAATACCTATATCAAGTAGTATGCTTCATGTTACTCAAATGGAATTCAGAAGAATACTATCACGGTTTGAATCAGCTCTTTTGATGTTCTTATAATGATTTTGGAAATCAAACAACAAAGTACTTTATAATCATATACTATACTATAATCAATTAAAAGGAAAGATAAAACCATGTTAAGTAGTATGCTTCATGTAAGTAAGATGAAATTCAGAAAAATACTATCAAGTGAATCAAGGCCTGTTTTGGATCTCTAGAAAACGGTGTAGAAGTGCTTTTATCAGAAGTGGGTGTGACCCAACTTCTTGAAAAAAAAAAAAAAAAAAGCGGTTTTGGGGTCTGAGTAGAGATCTAAAACAGGCCCTCAGCTTGCTGCTTTAGTAAATCTCACTCAAAGGCTGGTCTTTTCATGTTCTTATAAGGATTTTGGAAATCAAAGTTGTCGAACAAGAAATCATAAAGAAGGTTGTAGGTGAACCATTCCTCCATTGATGCTATAACTTTTCAAATTTCCTAGAACTTCTTGGGATGAAAACACCACCCCACAATTCAAAATTACAAAAAATATTGAAAATACGCAGAGGGTATGAAACATCACTTCAATAAGATTATAAGAGATTAAGAAAATGGAAGGAGAAATTTCCAATTAAAACTATAAACTAAACCATAATATGAAGAGCAGAAAAGATAAATCAAGTTTGACGTATATATATAGTTCACTCTTGTTTCGCTACCTCTGAACTAAATCCACGAAAGTACTATCTCCAATACAATCAAGAAAAGAAAAGAAAAGAAAAGAAAAGAAAAGAAAAGAAAACGATATTGACAATGGAACATCACATGTATTAAACAGATACGGCAGCGTAAAAAAAAGTATAGAAGCACAGAATCCAATTATCACCAATCCAAAACTAGCAAGTCATCAAAACAAGCACATCAATTTACTAATTTTTTTGGTCAGAAAAACGAATTTATTAGCACTGAGGGTATAAGAATGATCAAGAATCATCATCATAACATAAAATCAAGACAAACTACACAGTTGTATCACAAGTTTCACAACTACAGCTGAAAGTTGTTCATTCACAATAGCAAAACACTTAAGCTACAAGATAAATGTTTACATAATATATCACCACGGTTCAATAGATATTCAAATAAGGAAACAGAGTATAAGGAAACAGAGTATAAGGAAACAGAGCATTTTCCAGACCAAAGGAAACAGAGCAACAAACTATTCAAACACCAAGACAACTAATACGTAGAAACTTATTTCTGAAAAATACAAAGTTTTATCACCCTTTAGCCACTAAAAAAAGCAAAAAAATAATTTAAAAAATTTACTAATACTATAGCCAGAAGGAGGAGCGGTGGTGGCGGAGGCGTCGCGCAACAAAGGAGGAGCAAATAACGTAAACACGTGCAAATAAAACTAACCTCTTGCCATTCTTTGGGTAGAAGGAGGAGCGACGGTGGCGGAGGCGTCGCGCGACGAATTCAGAGGCGTCGCTGACAGAGGCGTTGCGGCGTCGCCCGGAAGGTGTTGCAGAGGCGGCGAAGGTGGAGGCGTAGGAGTTGAGGTGGAAGGCGTAGCAGCGTAGGTTTTTTTTTAAAAAAAAAAGGAACAAAGGAGGAGGAGGGCAATTTTAGGAATGTATTGATAGTGTATTAATCTTTTAAAAGGGGGGTGCGTTTCCTAAAAAGGGGGGTGTATGCATCAAGGGAGTGCGTTTCCTAAAAAGGGGGTGCTAATAACCTGGGCCTTAGGAATATTCTAGATGAAGCATGGGTCAAAGTGTGATGTAAAATATATGAGAGGGACAATACTGAGTTTTCAGGGCCTGCAATTGCAACTGTGGGGTTGCTCCCTTATTGGAAAAGAACAAGAGTCAAAGTTGTCAAACAAGGCCATTCTCACACGTCAAATCAACGCTTCAACTTGTCAGAATATGAATGCATTTTTTTTTTGGCACTCGCTCTCTTACAGATAATAATAAATTATATGCTAATAAGTTGGCCAATGCCTGTGATGCATTTTAATATTTGAATTTAGAAATAATTCAATTTAGGGATTTAAAAATAGTAAAATTATTACTACTTTACTATCTAATTTAGACCACAAATTAATAATTTTACTTATCTTTCATGCTTTGAATGGATAAATTCTTTGAGTTTATTCAAATTTATATATACGTTTATACAAATTTTTGGTATAATAAATCTGACATACATATTATTAATGTTATATCTATTAGAAGAACATTATGTGTGAGATTATTTCAAAAAACTCATTCTATAAAACAAAGCCTCCATTAATATTTTTTATATTTTTCCTTAAAAAAATGTTGATCAAATTGATTGGGTCCCAAAAAATAGTATTTGTCACACATAATAAAATTAGTAAAACGATTTCAATATTTTTTTTAATTTTTTTTTTCAATTTATATTGACCGAGTAAATATAAAATCTATCTTTTAGACTATCTTTATTAGCAACTCAAGACAATCGATTGTATTATAATAAGATAATTGAAAAAAAAATGGTAGAAAAACATTATATTGACTGACCAATCAGTCAGTATCACATCAAAAAAATTTGGTGAAGAGTTAGGGTTAGTGAATTATATGAATTATAAGGTGGATTGATGATTTCGTAGAGTATTTGGGTGATTGATGTACTAATTAATAACAATTAACTTTGTCCGATAAAAAAAAACATGTCAAACAAGATTCGCAAAATATTCTTATTTTGTCGTTTAAAACATATTTGTCGTATTGTTCTGATTACTTATTTAAAAAAACTATCAATATACGATATTTTTAGGAAAAAAAAATATACTAAACTAAGCTCACGTAAAACTCGATAAATTTGGTAGTACATTTTAACATACGAAGTAACATCTTATAACCAATAAGATTTAAAACATCATTTGAATAAACTACTTGCATAGTTGCATATTTTTAGCATGGATGTAGAAATCGAGCCTAAGCGCTAGGCGCAGGTCGGCCGCGGCGATTTTTACAAAATCGGAATTTCTGTACGTTTTCGGGCCTAGGCGGTCTATGCGGACAAAGCGGTTGGGCGGTAAATCGCGCCTAGGCGGCCGATTTTATTATTTTTTTAATTAAAAACACTACTTTTGAGTTCTTATTTTGTAATTTATGACTATGATTTTAGGTTAATTGTTGTGATTTTTTATTTTTCATGTTGAAAATTTCAAATTTCAAAGTAAAATTAATATCTGAAAAAAAAAAAAATTCTAAGCGACGCCTAGGCGCTAGGCGGCCAAGAAACGCCCGTCTGGCGCCTACCGATTTCTACACCTTTGATTTTTATTGTACAAGTAAATATAAAGTATTAAAATTTGAAATGCTGACGCAGAAAGACCTCCCAACTGGTAACTTTCAACTTTTTCAAACCTTCGTTGACTAATCCTTACCGACTAACCTGCGCGAGAGGCGCACTACGCACCTCACCTTTTTACACTTCCCAAAGCCTTGACCGAGGCGCAATGCGCACTTTGCGTATTCAAGTCTTCTTCTTTTTCTCTCCCAATTTCAGCCCCACTTGATAAAAATTTCCGTTGACTGAACAGAAATCAATCCCACCCCCCCTCCGACCTATACATACAAACATGCACATGTCGGTTTACTCCTCGGCCAGCATTTCTGGTAACTGCGTCTGGTGATTCCTGCGAACAGGTATTCGAATCTGGATAAGTTGTACCTAAAGCTTCGAAGTTGAAGGTTTTGGTGAAATTTGGTGCTCAAATTGGGGAATTAGGGCCGATTCTTGTTGTTCTGTGTTTGGTTATGGCTTTGAGAAGTTTCGCATGTGTTATTAATCGTGTTTTGCTGGCTCTGTTAATTGGTAGGGTTTGGTGTTGATTTGATTGATTTTAGTTGATCTGTTAATTGATTAACTCGGTGTTGGCCTACAATAGGGGGATTCTTTTACGTTTTTTGTTTTTTAAATTCATGCGATATTTGGGGGAAAAGTTTAGACTTATTGTAATTTGAGTTATGCGTTTGAAATAATTGATTTTGAGAGGGGGAGATATGAAGAGATTGAGGTCAAGTGATGATCTCCACTCGTATGGGGAGAAAAGTGTTGTGAAAGATTGGGGAAGAAGAGAGGAGGATCCTGGTTTGCAACGGTCCTCTTCGTCTCTGCATCGGAGCTCTTATTATAGGTCATCTGATAGTGGGAGTGGGAGGAAGGTTGTATCTTCATCCGCATCTAGGTATGACCGAGTAGAAGATGATAGGGAGAGTTCAAAAGTGATTAGAAAGCGACCAGATTATGATTTGGAGAGTTATGATAGGAGAAAGGGTTACGATCGGCATAGAGATGGGAATGGAAGGGGGATAATAAGCTCTTCGCCGAGGCCTGGGTATGGGATGGATCAGATGCATCGGTCTGAGAGCTTTTCTGGACCTAGGAGAGACTTTCCCAAGGGATTTAGGTCGGAGAGGGATAGGCCTAAGAGGGATGGTATCGCCACATCGTGGAGGAAATTCGGAGGTGGGAAAGATGGTGATGATGGGTCCAGGAGTAGCAGTGAATGGGGTAGAGGAACTAGAATGGAATCGAAGGAAATTGGGAAGTCAAAGTCTCCCCAGAGATTCAAAGATGCAAAATCTCCAGCCTGGTCTTCTAAGGACTCTGGAAGTGAGCGGTCAAAGAGTGTGGAAGGCAAAAAATCTGACGATATGCAAGTGGAGAGTGGTGGCCCAAGCAGCGATCGAGAAGAAGGGGAACTGGTACCTGATCCTCAGCCAGATGTGCCTTCCACTGAGGTAGTTATTGAAGATAAAATTGCTGTTAAATTGGAATCCTCTGAGAAAGAAAATAAAGTTGCTGTAGAAAAGGGGAGCTTGACTAAAGTGGGCAGCTCTGAGGACCAAGCAGAAGGAGGAACATCTAAGGATGCTGAAGATGTTGGGAGCAAAACTGTTGACTTGGCCGATTGTCGGGATACATCGATGCAAGGGACAGGTGAAAGTAGAGATGATAATGATACAAATGTAGAAAATGAAGGTGGTGACAATCAAATGGAGGTTGGAAATGAGGCCAGTTTGGAGGAAGACGCAGACAGCACGTGTGATGAGAAGTTATCATCTTTACAAGAGCAAGTACAAGATCAGGGTATTGACGATCAAGTCAAGGCAGATGATATGGGCATGGAAAGAAGTGTGGAAATAGTGGCTGGAAATGAATTGCCTTCTACTGTGAATACTATTCCAAGTTTAAAGGATAAGGGCAAAAGTGTTGCTTTACAGCCCTCAAATATTGTTCACATTGCAGAAGCTGATTTGGAGGTGGAAAACAAGCCAAGGGACCTTGCAATGAATGGAGATACTGAGATGGAAGGCCCAAGTACCCGAGGGTTTCAGTTTTTCTCCACTGATCCAATTAAAAAGGCAGAGAGAGTTGAGCAATTAACTCATAACAAGCCTAAAGATGATAAATTGGCCCTTGAACTTTCTCTTAGCTTGCCGAATGTTTTATTGCCAATCGGTTCCCAGAACAGAGGACAGGCACCAGCACCTGGTTCTCCCAGCCATGGCAGAAGTATTCAATCATTTGCTAGCTCTTTTCGCACAAGTTCTGATGGTTTTACAGCTTCAATGTCATTTTCTGGTTCTCAGCAGTTCACTCACAACCCAAGCTGCTCCATGACTCATAATGCGCTTGATCTCGAGAAATCTGTTGGTAGTAAGCCACTGTTTCAGGGGGTTGATTGGAAAGCTTTGGCATCAGATGAGAACAAGAACAGAGAATTTTCTGCTTATCAAGGAATGTCATCAAGAGAAAATGTATTGCATCAGCAGTCTCAGTTGTCTCAAGGCAACTCCACTGGACAGGGTATGCTACAGAACACGAGAGTCGCAGGCGGAAGCTCCAAACTGCCAATTGGACTTGAAAGGCAGTTAAGTTTTAATAAACATTTATCTAGAGCTCAGGCTTTTGGCCCTTATGAAAGTGGAACAGAATATTCAAAAGATAAGAGGCAAATGATAGAGAAAGATAGTGGTGGTTCACAAAGGAGCAACGGCCCAGATGGAAAAGATCAAGGGCTGGTGGTTGGAGCTGACTTTGCTGAGTCTGTAGTAACTATGATAGTTTCTGAACCTCTACATACAATGGCTCGAAGGTTTAGTGATATGAGTGGAAAGCATGTGGCTTGTGTCAAAGAGTTCGCCCTCGACATTATCTCAAATTCAGGTAAGAAGTGGCAGTTGAGTGCTTTGCAGAAGGCATTACAGAGAAGGCCAGACATTACTCTGGATATGCTACTGAACGCAAATCGTGTCCAATTGGAGATCTTGGTGGCTTTGAAAACTGGGCTACATGAATTTCTTCTGCAGAAATACGATATCCCATCTTCTGATTTAGCTGAGATATTTCTGAATTTGAAGTGTAAAAATCTCAATTGCAGGAGCCTTCTGCCTGTTGATGAGTGTGACTGCAAAATTTGTTCACAGCGGAGTGACTTTTGCAGGGAGTGCATGTGTCTCGTCTGTTCAAAGTTTGACATGGCGTCTAACACATGTAGCTGGGTTGGATGTGATTTATGCCTACATTGGTGCCATGCAGATTGTGGGTTACGAGAATCTCATATCAGAAACGGGCGAAGTGCATCAGGTGCTCAAGGCAGTACAGAAATGCAGTTTTATTGTGTTGCCTGTGATCATCCTTCCGAGATGTTTGGTTTTGTAAAGGAAGTTTTCCAGAACTTTCTGAAAGAATGGACAGCAGAAAATCTAGCTCGAGAACTTGAATACGTGGGAAGAATATTTTGTGCCAGTGATGATGTAAGAGGGAAACAGCTGTATGACATTGCTGTGAGAATGCTGTCTAAATTGGCTGGTAGGGCAGATCTTCAAGAAGTGCAGAATCGTATTTTGAATTTTTTCTCTGGTATGTTTGGTCTCTTTTTTGGTTTATTCTGCAGCATTTTCCCTTATAATATGTGCGCATTGAACTGCAATAATAATCAAGTCTTTGACATCTCTATGTCTGGCAAACTTTAGGATCCTATTCTATGTCTTTTACCAGAGTTGTCTGAGGCACAAGGGACACGAATGTTATTGCCCTTTAGCTCCAAATTCTTTTTTTAAGTTCAGTTGATTGCTGAAATTCCTGGTCAGATATACATTTTTTTGGCATGTTTTGACCGCATTTTTTAAATTCTGTCAAAAGCTAATGTAATTACTCCGCATTTTTAATGTAATTTGGTCCTTCCTTATCACATATCTGCTTGTCTTATGCACTAATTATGCTTGCTTCCCTTGTTTTCATTACAGAAACCAATTCAGAAATGCCTACGCCTACCAACATTTCAATTGAATCCAAAAAGGAGTTACCAGCAACAAAGACCCAAGAAAACTGTAATGGAGTTGCTGGGTCTAGCCAAGAAGCTCGGTGGATGAAGCCCGTTTATCCAGATAAGGCTGCACACTTGGAAACTCCAATCAATTCAATCCATGAGTTTGATGGCAATAGGAGCGATAATTACGCAACAAACTTGGATCTCCCAAAAATTGCTCAAAAAGAAGCTGTATTCGATGAACTAGAGAGCATCGTGAGAATTAAACTGGCAGAGGCGAAGATGTTTAGATCACGTGCTGAAGATGCAAGAAAGGAGTCGGAAGCCCTGAAGCGAATTGCAGTTTCAAAAAGTGAAAGAAACGAAGAAGAATATGCGAGCCGGATTGCCAAACTGCGTCTGGTAGAAGCTGAGGATATGAGGAAACAAAAGGTGGAAGAGCTCCAGAGTCTTGAAAGAGCTTATCAGGAATATTTCAATATGAAAATGAGGATGGAAACCGATATCAAGGACCTCCTGTTAAAAATGGAAGCAACTAGACGAAACTTCTCCACATGATTGACATTAAGGTTAGAAAAGATCTCTTTTTTCTCTGTTGTATGTTGTGGGCGTTAGTTTTATTAAGAATATTGATCAATTCGTAGTCTTACTATTCTTCTGTTTGTTGTGGTGTAGTGCTAACTAGGATCTGTACAAAGGGTAGCTATCTTTCTTCCCTTTACATTACTTGGTAATGCCAAATGGAGAAGTAGGCTATCAAACTTTATTAGTGTTATTTTTTCATCCACTACTATTACTAGAACTTGAATCCTATTTGTTTTCCTTTGAACATCATCAGCCTTTTTAGTGTTCTTTATGTATTCTTTCTGTATTTTCTGCTTCTTCTTATCGTTATGTCCGGACCATTTACTTTCCCGGGCTTGATGTTTCGTGTAGTAAACGGTTATATATGAATCCTCTTCATTTTTTTGTATAAACAGAAGAGAAACAGACTATATTGTGTGTTTTCCAGCTTTTGAAAATTTTAAAGAAATTTGCATGAAGAAATTAGATAGGATCTTTTTTTCCATCCGGCATGTCTGGTAGGGGAGATAAGAGGGTAAAAAACTAAAAATAGTAAGGGGATTATGCAGTAGGAAGGGAGTAAGATGTGCATTATTTATGAATGTTTGGTAGTGGGTAGTGAAAGTCATATAATTTAATTATTTGGTAGGAGAGATAATTCATGATATTGTCAATAGATTTTTTTTTTTTCCATGTATTGACTTTGAGTTGAAAACTCTAAATTATCCCTAAAGTCCCGGCTAAGAACTTCAAAGAACTGTAACAAGTAAAGAACTACAACTAGAATCAAGAACCCATCTCAAGAATTGAATCAGGTACCAAAAATCAAGTACCAAACCTAAGATTGAATCAGGAATTTTAACAAGTTCGGGTGCAAGATTTCTGCAACAAAAGAAAACAAGCCCCCTACAGATTTCTGTAATAATCGGTGGTTAAATCCAGATGATTTAAATGACAAAAGTTTTTTATTCTGGAAGAATCAGCAGTTTGAATCCATGAAACACGAAGGATTTGAATGAAATACAAGTTTCTAATGGAGCATGGTGCGAATTGAAGCACAATTTACATACAAGTGAACCCATTTCTCCATCATCAATTTTAGAAAGATGCATTTTATTCTAAAATTAAATCCAAAAAAGAGAGGAAAAGATTATCAATATTGAAAATCCAGAAGTATTTTCGTTCAATATCCGCTGCGTCTAATAAAAAATTCCCTTTCTTATCGTCACCATCTTTGACAATTCAATTTTCATTGCCTCTATTAGTTAAATTTACCTCTGGTCCATTATCTTGCTAAACAATTTCCGTTCAATTCAAATTTGATTTGGAAATAAAAGGAACTGATAAAAAAATTGGGGCTGTGGCGGCGACAATGGAGACCCACTGACTTAGCTACCTCGTTGCCTGAACCCTAGCGGGGCGGAAATGGAGGTGAAGGGATATTTCTCAACATCATCGCCATCTTCTTCGTCAATCTCTGTAATTGTCGCCTTAGTCTTCTTCAGTGCAGCTGCTCGTCTGTTTGCTGGCTTCTTCTTCATTTGCACAGGAGGCAACTCTGATTCCAATTCTGTAAGGTAAAAAAATCCCATAGCAATATTTAATTTTTCTGGAATCAGCAAGCAAATTTACCATTGCTTCAGTCAGTGGGAATTGTAATATTAAATAAGACGCCAACTGTTACAAATTCAGTAAGGAGACTTTCTTCTGAAGGAATATTAATATGCCCAACTATTGTCTTCACGGTTCTGATGGAAACTCTAATTGTGAGATCTGTACTTGGTAAAGAAACATTTACTCTTTAACAAATAAATTTAAAGAGGCAAGTCAGATTTAGATGTTATCTCTAATAAGATATTAGATCTCATACTTAGTCATCAAATTGTTACTCCAAATTCAATGGTGCATCCCCACATCAACCTTCCAAACATTTAAAGTGACCACGGCATATTGATTATTACTCAATATAAGTCTTTCACTTTACCTTCAGAGCGATCAGGAGAAGAGTCAAAATTGTAAGCCGCAATTCTGTCTCTTAGATCAGCAAATTCCATCATCATCATCTTCAACAGCAGCTGCTTTTGCCTGCCACATAATAAAATAACAAAAGAAGTTAGCGACATATTGGAACAGCAATAATGGAGGAAAATATGGAGATTGTTAATCAAGCATATCTAACCTTTGCCGTTGGAGCTTTCTTCTTAGGGGCAGCTTTGCCTCTTGGTTTCTTGACTTCAGCAGTTTTATCTGGAAAAAAATGTGGATATCATCAATTACTTATATATACTAATTGTTGTTACCAAACCAAAAGCCATTCTGAGTATAACCAATTGTTGTCTGAAACTTCCGTTGGCTCGGCAGCAGCAGCTTTCTTACTAGTAGTCATCTTCTTGGTATTCTTTCGGGGATTTTTTGGCAATGGTTTCAACACTTTTGAGTTCTCATGAATCCTTTGTCTATCCTCCTCCCATTTCTTTTCAAATTTAGCTATGTCCTGCATACAAATGCTCTCATATGTAAGAATTAAAATTAAGCAACACCAAAATATTATAACGAACCTGTTTCAGATCTCACCTGAACAAGGTCTTCCTCCAGTTTATCAAGATCCTTAATCCACAAGGACTTAACTGTTGATTGTTTCAGTTCTTTCACTTCCTGCACTAGCTTGTTCCTCTCATCACGCAACCTTTGCATCTTTTCAAGAGTTAAGGATCCAATTGCCAAAGACAGCAAATAGTCATAATCAGTTGAAGAAACTCCTTTCGCAAATTCGACTTCACTGCTGTCTTCAGTCTCTTCTGAATCGTCGACTACTCCAGCAATAACAACTTCAGAAGCATTTATCTTTGTTGGAAAAGGAGTAAAGCCCTTCTCTTTCAACTCAATGAACAAATCAGCCTTTTTCCTGTTGCTTACAATGATGCTACCTTCAACAACACACCGAATAAACCTGTACTTATTGTCACATTTTAACATATCATTCTCTTTTGTGGCCAACTGAGTTTTCTGCAATACGAAATTCATTGTTTAGCGATATGTCCCTAGGTAAAGCCAATAATTACATATCTTTAAGAGAAAAAAACACTTGAATAGTCTTAAAAAGAATAACAAACTTGCCTTTCTTTTGTCATAGAACTCGAGCCTTAGATAAAAGAATTCCTCAAGAACTGCATGTAGAACAATGAATCAGTATGTCTACAAAGCTTAAAGAATAAATTGAATTCTTTCAGTGTGATTGTTACATACTCTGTTCAGGGGTATCGTATTTCTTTGACTCCATTTGAGTCAAATAGATGCATGTTTGTTGTGCTTATAGAAGTAGTTAGCTTAAATTTCTTCTGCAAATCGTCTGCCTTCGCAGCCAAAAGCTGCTCAGGTGACATATACACTGTGAAATGCACGCTCTCTCCTCCACTGTTATCCCGGCATCCCTGTATAAAACAGTATCTATGAGATTTCAATCCCAATGTAAACTAATTCAAATGTACAGTAATGTACCTCAATGAACGGATCCTTGCTCTTATCATTTTCAGCCGAAACAGACTCTAAAAATTCCTTGTAATCTTGAGTCCACTTTCGAATTGGAAGCTCTGTTATTCTTAGCGTTGTGTCATCAACCTCTTCTATGATACCACTGACTGTGTAAGTACAACAACCTTCCTTTGTTGCAGTTTTCTCAATCGAACCTATGAATCCTTTATACCATGGTTGCATAGGCTCTACCGGTTCACCATTTAGCATATGCCTGATATTTGTGATAATGTCTAGAGGATTATAATTAGGCACATAAGAACTCCAACCAGTACCTATTCCTTCACTTCCATTCACTAGAACCATTGGAATAATTGGCACATACCTATTGTAGGAAAATGGTGTCAGTCCCAAATCATATATGAAATTCTATGCATGAACCCCATAAAACATAAAACTGACCAAGTAGGTTCTATTTTTTGGCCGTCTTCATTTAAATAGTTCAGGAGAATATCATCATCCTTAGGAAACAAAGATCTTGTAATAGGAGCCATCTGTGTGAAAATGTACCTAGCACTGGCATGATCTTTGCCACCCTGAAAATAGAAGCCCGTGATTGATGACAAAAAAGAACTAATAAATGAAGATGCCAAGATGGTTCATTATTTTTAATATTGTGTTACCTGTCCTCGTGTACCATACTGACCATTAGGTAACAGAAGATTTATGTTGCTGCCTACATAATCTTGAGCCATTCCAATTATGGTACCAGCAAGGCTTTGTTCTCCATGATGGTATGCTGAATTTTCAGATACATAACCAGAGAATTGGGCAACTTTCTGTTCTTTGTAAAAGTTCTTTTTAAATGCACAGAAAAGTATCTTTCTTTGTCCAGGTTTAAATCCATCAACCATTGATGGAATTGATCTCTGAACATCTGCCATTGAAAACAGTATAAGTTCCTTATGTATAAAGTCACGATACTTGATGTGAGTGTCTACGTCATCAAGGTATGTTCCAGGCTGCAGCATCAGAAAAGGCAAAGCTTATGAGCATAACAACAATGACGAAAGTAACAGTGAAGTTTGACAAAAAAAAAAAAAAACGCCGCTTATCAAACTTCTGACCTCAAATTGTCGAAGCCAGTTCTTCCTTGCTTCAATCTTTTTCTTACTGAAAGCAAGTTCTATTGCGTCATCATCTTCGCCATCCACCCAAACAAAATCCTTCTTGTGCTTACCAAGATCTGAAAAGTACTCCTTGCCTTCCTTATCTGTACTTGTTCCCAACCCCTATATGAAACAGATAACTAAAATCTATAAGTAAATGATGGTGATCTCCTTAAAAAGCAAAAATATTAGGTATTTCATTAACGAACTTCATTACACTTCCTCAGAGGAGACAAACCTTATAGTACTTGATGGTCCAGTTTCTTGCGTTTGTCCCCTGTGCTTCTTTCCATGATTCATACTGAGGCATTGTATAGAAAGATAGTTTTCAACTCTTATCTTTATGAGTAGCCTGCAGAAGAGGATATTACACATTTAGATAAAAGGAAATCACATACTATAATTCAAGAATATGTGTGTCATTCCATAACCTTTATGATAGGAGTTATGAACTCCAACAGAAAAGTCGGAACTTTCAGCAACGAAGGCCAGAAAGAATGGATGAAATTAATCAACAGACCCTTAATATGAGAACCATCATGGTCCTGAAGATGGACAAAGTCTTACATTAGTTTAAGAGAATAAAAGAAACCCGATTAAATCATTCACTGGAGTAGAGAAACATGGAAATGGTTGAAAATAAATTATACAAATATTTCAAAGAAAGAAACCTGGTCAGTCATTATCATCAAGTGTCCATATCGTAGGGGTTTCACATTGTCATACTGCTATCCATGCTGCAGCCCCATAATTTGCTTGATGTGCTGAATTTCAGCATTTTGCATTAGTTGAGTATGGCTCGCTTCCCGTACATTGAGCAATTTACCTCTCAAAGGGAACACACCATAGTGATCTCGCCCAACAACTGCAAGTCCAGCAATCTGAACAAGGTTCATTGCATAAATTTTTGGTCAAACATAAAAAGTCATATTTAATTAGAGAAATCTTAAACTCAAAACACTTACAGCAAGTGCCTTGGCTGAATCTCCTTCTGTCAAAATCAACGTGCATTTATCGGAATTCTTCCCTCCGGCCTCATTAGCATCAGCTAGCTTGGTTAATCCGTAGATCCGTCTGTCTTTTGCTCCATCTGTTTTCTTAAGATCTTTCTTTTGTTTAAATTCTGCCCACTCCTCAATATTTTTCATGATGTCTGACTTGGACACTATAGGGGAAGAAAGGATGAAGTTAAAATTCTAGATTTAAATATATAATCCTGTTAGCCTTTTGGATAGATAACAGACATGTGCATCAATACTACTTACCTTTGTCTAAGAACTTTGCAGTGAAATCCCAGCTAGAACCAAAACTAGAGGCACGCAGTGTTAGAGTCTCTTTTGTTTGAGAGTCAAAAGCAGGATTGTCAATGAGAGCATTGACAAATACCCACAAATGGTTCTTCACAGTGTTAGGCTTAACGTCAAACTTTTTGTTCTTATTCTTGTTTTTTAAGACATTAACAAGATGGCTTGTTATCTTATTAGTAACATAGTCAACATGAGTCCCACCCTTGACTGTTGCAATTCCATTTACGAAGCTTACCTGGTCAAGCATAAATTAACAGATTAGCCATATACAGTTTCTCTGACCAGTTTGACAAGCTTTAACCCTCAAAAAGTCAAATCACTAAGATCATATCTGATTTCCTTACTTGTTGAAATTGTCCTTCACTTCTACTTATACATATTTGCCACCTTTCATGTACTTCCTCTTCAAATCTGGAAAATTAATAGAAATTTAGCATTGCAATTGATGTAACTTAGTTGGATAAAGCATATACATCCAGAACAAGCAAGTACCTTGGCAGTGGTTCTAAGCTGGAAACTGATGTAGATTTCATATAAAGATCACAGTAACTGGAAAACGATTTAAAATGGAATAGTTGTCCATTCAGTTCCACCTTTACGGTCTTTCCAAGGCATCCAGCAACATCAATAGCACACTTCTTCATCAAGGCAGCAACATCATCCTCCAAAGAAGTCATGCTAAATTTTGCCAAATCTGGCTTGAATGTAATCTTAGTCCAATTCTCACTTGCTTTGCATTTTGAGATCATGGACTCGGATCTTTTTCCCATGTTATTAGAAAAAACCTTCATAATTCATGTGAGAATTAGTTAGTACCTAATGATATTGGAAATATAATAGTGTAGATACTCCTCCAAGTACCCAATTTAAAACAACAAAAGAACACGAAAATTGTGTAATTGCCCAGTATATTTACTATCACCCATGGAACAAACAGCATGAATTGGATATTGAGAAATTTTAAATGGAAAACCACCAAAAAAAAAAATCCCAATACATAAAAAACTGCCACTGGGGGATCCTAATTATATAAGAATCCAAAATTATCCTTATGAATGAAGAACAGTCTATAACATCTAAAACCCTAAATCTAGACCTATAGCAGATTCACTTCTCTAAACAATTAAAAGAAACCCAACGTAATAGCAAGCGTCAATCTCCAGAAATCATGAAAGCAGTAAACCACATCGGAATACACAACAATCCATCAGGAAATCATTCTACACCGATGCAAACAATTATTCAAAAACACCTCTGGAAAAAACAGAAAATAAACGATTGCGGAAATCTTCAAGAAAAGTTTTATTTAAATTATACCTGCTTGTACTTCTTCTGTCTCTTGCCATCCGCAGTCTCGATCACAAACTCCGTCGAGAATATGTTCGTGAGTTTCGCTCCATACCCGTTCCTTCCACCCGTCGTCTTCTTCTCATTATCATCATAGTTGCTGCTCGTCAACAAATGCCCAATATCAGTTCCGGAACATAAACCCCTTCCTCCTGGTGGATCTCGACAGGTACCCCATCCCCATTGTTGTACACACTGATGCAGTTCGATTCGACATCAATCGACACCTTCACAGAGTCCATTTTCGGATCCCTCTGTTTGTTATCCGCTGCATTGACGAGGATTTCATCAAAGATCTTGTAGAGGCCCGGGACGAATGTGATTGGCTTTTGGACCATCTGGTCGTTCTCGTAGACCCATAGGGTTTGGGTATGTTTCTCAATGGATCCGATATAGGTGTCGGGTCGGATGAGGATGTGCTCGAGCTGTGTTTTTTTCTGATACATTTGTTCGATGGTTTTCTTGCCGCCGCCGCCGGCGGTTTCTGATGGTGGAATGTTAGCATTGTTGCTGCTGGCTAATGGACCTTTTTTGCCTCCGGCCATGGCGACCTAGGGTTTGAGAGTGAGGATAGTTTGATTGAAAGAGAATCTAGAGAGAGAGAGAGAGAGAGAGAGAGACGGAGAGAGTGTCTGGTAGAGCGTAGTGAAAATGGAGATTGTGAGAAGGGGGGAAAGGGTTGAAAATGGCGGACAAACGGCTACAGCTCTCAAATTTGAATTTTGAATTTCGAATCTTCTCGATTTGGATTCCAAAAGGGCCCATAACTGTGTGATGCGTATAAATTTATTTTTACAACTGCGCGCTGAGGCCCTGTTTGGTGTCCCTAATCTTAAACTGTGTTTGGTATGTTGACTGTGTGATGCAAATAAAATTTGATGTTATTTTGAGACCCTTTTGGTTCTTTTTTTTTTTTTTTTTTTTTTTAAGTTAGCCATTTATCAAATTTGGTGATTTTATGTGGAGTAATATAGTCTTTTCTTTTTTAGTAATATATGATGTCATTAAAAATATCAACCTAAATCCCAATTTTCCATCCAATAATACCAAATAGTACTTTTTTTACAAACTGATTTGTAATAATATTTATCCTCAATAGAATTAAAGTAAGTATCTTGCATTAAATTTGCACGGGATAATAAAAGAAAAAAAAAGCCTAAAAACTCGTGAGTTGTAAAAATAAAATAATATTCTCGTTGATGTGGTATAATTTGATCGTCCAATGAAAAAATAACATGTGTATCTACCTCGATGTGAACCTAAACTAAGCTATAATCGAGATGCCCCTAAGCCAAGTTGAGGTGAAAGTGGGCCTAAAGGAAGATGGGCCCAAAACAAGTTGAAGGTGAAAGTGGGCCTAGAGATAATTCAGGTCCAACCTAGATTAATCGAATTGTGGACAAGCAAGTAATCCTCTAGTCTATTTGGTCTCAGTTCACTAGTATGTGTTTATCAAGAAATGAGTTAACAAACTAGGAGATAAATAAGGGATGTGTTGACCTAAGATCGTGGATCAGTTACATGGTTCATATGAACCTGGATATGGGTTATCCAAATCAGGAGACCTCGTCAACTAGCATTGTGGAGAGAAGTAAATGATCTGCTTACCGGAGGAAGTGAGAGACTGAGTCATGCCACGTCGTTGAAAGAGGGAGCCTAAACAGATTTTCCTTAGACTAAGTAAGACCGAGCAAGAGGCGCAGACGATTAGAGAGAAGAGGGGACACTATCTTGAGAAAATCACTAAGGTAGTTATCTTATCTCGTCTAATATATATGACCAGGTACGCATTCACGAGATACTCACGAAACACACATTGAATTACTTAAAATACATGCACTATTCTAATATTGATACATACGAGCTTATTTATTGAGTTCGATTTGAGATTTTTATCCGAATATTTAACTTGAGTGTCGGAGTCCACGAGCGGGGAACCCTCCTGGTGTGTTTTTCAAGTGGTTTTGCTCGGGATTTGTGCAACTCTGTTGATACCTCATCCCTCCTACTTGTATCTTCGGTCCAAGTGGGAAATTTCAACCCACATCCCATGTGTGGGTGGTTGTGCTCGGGATTTGTACAGCTCTACCGAAATCTCACCCCATCTATCTACATCTTTGGTACAGGTGAAAAGTTTCAACCTACATCCCACTTGTAGGTACGTTTTTTTAACGCATCACTCATCAATTTACATGTTTATTATATATATATATATATATATAATTTGTTTTCCTTTATAGTTTTACTTTAGAATTTGTTCAAAATTTACAATAATATGTTTAAAAGTCTTTGAATACTAATTTAATTTGTTTATAAAGCATTACCGTTTAGCATTAATACACATCTTTTATAAACAACACGTGTAATATTGCTATGTCTTATTTAATTGATGGCTTATATGGCATCAATCATCATTACATCAGTGATAGAGTCTATAATAAATAATATTATAATGATAAAGTTCACTCGAATTTACAGGAAATTTACTTTTTTTAATTATCTAAAATACTCACATAAATAAGAAGCACATATTATTTTTTTTATTTTTCATTTTATGGCGTATATCTCGAATATTTAATTTTAATGGATCATAAACTTGTGATATGTTGAAAATCTTCTGAATTGGGCCAAGAGCAAAATCTGTCAAGCCAATACAGGCTGCCAAATGTCCAGATACCAACTCATCATGGGCTTGATGACTGAACCCATTCTCGGTCCATTTGAATTATAATGAGTGAGCAAACATAATAATTACTGCATTCATTGAGCCATAATTATTTCATAATTAGCATGAACCAGGTATTTCTGCATCATGGTAGTTGACAAACAATTTATTGCAATAACTATAGCTACACTTATTATTAGTAGAGTGGTTGCTGGTTCGTTGGAGGACTGTTTATTAAAACAAGGTGAAAGATAAAATGACTACTAAAACTTACATAAATAATACTCCTGATTTGACAATTTTTTAAGGCAAATAATCAAGATTAATAAATAGTACTACTGCTTTATTTATATCATATAATATTACAAAATCACTAAGCTCTAACTTCCAGTCTGCAAACACAGTGGATTTTGGGTATTGGTTAGGTGATTTTTACTTGCTAAAACACAGATTACATGAAAGAAGTAGAATGGATTAAGGAATAAGGCACTTTCCAAACACAACTACCATTTGAGCTATCAACCTGCTACCTCATTTTCTCTGTTTCTGCCTGCTTTATTTAACACACACACACACATAATTCTGTATAAAGGCAAAGTGAGTGAAGCCCAACAGCTCTGCATCTTTGCACATTTCTTGCTTGTGTTATCTTCTTTGAGCTAAAATGGCAGTAAAAACTTCTTTATTACTCTGTCTCTACTTTCTCTACACAGCTTCTGCCATTGCACCACCTGCTTTTTTTGAAGGTCTCTACTTAGTTTCTGTATTGATTAATTCATAGATACAAAGGTTTCACAGTTGTTCTGTTTCGGCATTCTTGAAATGCAATCTTGATATACAAGATTTACGTGTCTTTATTTCTCGTTTGTTTATATCTTTCTCGTAACAAGATTTGACATTGTCTCTGATTCCGGTGTCTCCAAACAGGCCTCCTTCCCAACGGAAACTTCGAAGAGGAACCCAAGGCCTGTGAAGTCAAGAAAACAGTACTCCAAAGTAAGTATGCGCTTCCCAAATGGGAAATCAACGGCCTTGTTGAGTACATCTCCGGCGGACCTCAGCCCGACGGAATGTACTTCAACGTAGCTCACGGGGTCCACGCCGTTCGCCTAGGGAACGAGGCCTCCGTCTCTCAGACAATCCCAGTCAAAATAGGGTCACTCTATGCTCTCACATTTGGTGCATCAAGAACCTGTGCCCAAGAAGAGGTGCTCACAGTGTCTGTGCCTCCTACATCAAGGGACCTTCCCCTGCAAATTCTGTACAGCAGCAATGGCGGCGATACTTACGCTTGGGGATTCCGAGCTACTTCCGATTCAGCCAAGGTCATTTTTTCTAACCCCGGAAGGCAAGAAGATCCTGCTTGCGGTCCACTTCTTGACGCCGTTGCTATCAAACAACTTTTCGTTCCAAAGCCCACCAGAGGTTTCCTCGTTACAACTTATCTGCAATATCATTTTTTTCAGTGTTCATCTCCATCTCTCTCACTCGCTATTAAATCTAATCATGAAAGTACAATTTTACTCTCGCGTTTGGCCTGTTAATTAACTGACGAAATCACCTAATTTGAGGTGCTAAATGTGAACTTTAAAATTTTCCTGATAATTACATTTTGCACCTCAAATAGTTGATTCCTTCAAATTAACATACGGTCAACTAATCGTAGGACAAAATGTGAGAATAAAAGTGTACTTCGAGCACCAAGTTTGAAAGTGAGTGAAAGAGGGAGACCAAAACCGGAAAAGATTAAACTATATGAACAAAAAAAAATGATCCTTGTGTAGGTATTAATGTCTGATTTTTTTTGTATCTTTTTTGCAGCTAACCTGGTGAGAAATGCTGGTTTTGAGGAAGGCCCACACATCCTAACCAACTCCTCTCATGGAATCCTCCTTCCACCCAAACAGGAGGACTTAACCTCCCCACTCCCCGGCTGGATAATCGAATCCCTCAAAGCCGTGAAGTTCATAGACTCCGAGTATTTCAACATCCCATCAGGAAAATCTGCAGTGGAACTTTTAGCAGGAAGAGAGAGTGCAATTGCACAAATCATCAGAACAATCCCCAACAGAGCTTACAATCTCAAGTTCGTCGTTGGAGATGCGAAGAACGATTGCCATGGATCTATGATGATTGAAGCTTTTGCAGCTAATGCAACCATGAAAGCTCCCTTCAAATCTGAAGGAAAGGGCAAGTTTCAGGCTTTCAGTTTCATGTTCACAGCTACGTCGTACAGGACCAGATTAACTTTCTTCAGCTCGTATTATCATACGACGATCATGGATTATGGGACTCTCTGTGGTCCTGTTCTTGATGAAGTTCAGGTTTTCCCTGCTAAGATTTGATCTGTTTGTCCAGTTGTGATAGAGTTCTATCTATGGCATTTCAGTCTCTGGAGATTGTTCCCGAGTAAACTCTCAGTTATTCCTGATTTCTTGAAAATATAAACCAAGATTGGAATAACTAAACAATGAGTAACACTTATGGGCATTTTTATTCACGAATCATTAAAAAAAAAGGGAATAGAAGTATTAGTTCATGTGATAGAGAAGTATCAGGTTATGCAATATTGGAAAAAAAAATATTAATATTATTTTTTAGTTTATAAACATATTTGTCATGCGTATGAACTAATACCTTTGTTTATATTAATTATTAACTAATATTTCTCATTATATACTTCAATGAATTGAATCAAAATTGCACCAGTTGCGTATTAGATGTTCAATAGTATATGTTAATTTTCAAATCCACATACACTAGAGTAGGTCTCATGTGCATCCATATGTTGTTTTCATACATATTAATAGTTGCACGGTTCAGTGTAAACAAATTGCATATTTCAGTATAACAAATTACATGGTTCTAAAATACACTATTAGTGCACGGTGTACCTAGAAACATACAAGACTTAGTCCATACACTATATTGAATTGACTATCTTAAACCTGGCTGTCGCTTGATGACCCTAAAAAATACAGTATACAGGGGTGTGAAACAAATGGTTGTAATTATTCGCAAAATATAGTATCTTTGCTTCACGTAAGATTGTACAATTTTCCATTAAGAACTCTCCATTAACCCAAGCATGGTACTTATCTGAATGAAAGATCAAGATAGCAAATTCCAAGAACACATATAGGTAAAAATGATGGGGTAAAAATAAATGTAGCATGTGAACTTCTGCATCACAGATGATTGAATAATAATAATGCAAAGCAAAATAAAATTCCGAAAAGTTAAAAGCAACCCATTGCTTTCAAGGAGCTCTATCGAAAGGCTTTGTATCATTATAACAAACATCCCAAACAGCTTCCATCGCATCCTTCGATGCTGTTTCCGAGCAGTCTGGGTTTCTAGCAAGTGACTGCACGACACTTCGCTTCACGCAGTCCTGTAGAATCAGATTAGACACAAACTATAAATAATCTGCTATCGAATAGATTTCATTATAATCTACTACCCAACTCATCAATTTGTGTTCATAAAACTTAACAACAAGAAGACATATTGAGGCTGGCAAGTTCATAAAAAAGAGAGAGACTTGACCAACAAGAGAAAACAGTCTCATATAGCAAAAATGACAATCATCCTCTACTATTATTGCAGAAATTTCACCAAGTATAAATTTCCATCCTAATTCAACATGAATAAGAGAGAACTGCAAACTGAGAAACGCCTGAAAAAGGAGAGACGGAGAAAGACATGAACTTGGTTCTAAGCAACGTTTAGATCCAATCAGTCTTATTACACTGGAACACTATTATAATGTATTAAAGAGAGGAAACTGGAGATATAAAGCTGAAACTCACTGGCTCATGACCTCTTATCTTCACATGACCACGAAGTAACTCTCTTTTATAATGGCAATCACCACTGAGATGAGCACCCACAAACAGTAGATAAAAGCAAAATATTATCATGAAAATGAAACCATAGTAAGTAAACCCCTGCCACATCCGATACATACAACCTTTTGTTTTTCCATATAGAATATTTATTAAGGCTGCGTTTGAATTCAAGGAATTGAGGAAGGATTTAAAATTCATGGTACCAAATACATTGCTCGTTGTTTGGATTTATATGGTTCTGAAATCCATCTCTTTCATCTCCTACTATGTTTTTATTATCCATTCTAATTCGGGCAGATCTAGTATGAGCTCAATCCAAACACAACCTAAGGTAGCACTTGAATTGGAGGATTTGGGAATGGATTTGAAATCCATAATTGCAAATCCATGGATTTGAAATCCATCACTCTCCTTTTAAACTAAGAATATTGGTGAATTCCAAATCCAACCCAATTTTGGTGAATTTGAAATCCTCCATTTCAAATTCAAATACAGAAATTCCAAAACCTTCAATCCCAACACAGCCTAAAAAAAAGAGCAAGTTTCAGCTGAGCTAACCTCAGTGCAGGCATGATGAGCACAGTTAGACCAGTCTAAATTAGCAGCACGGCAGTCATCATATGCATGAATGAGCTCATGAATCACCACTTGTTTAACCTGATCTTGCAAGTGCAAGTGATTACTGCATACACTTATCTGATTGAACAAGAGCAGAAACTAAGTCAATAAATAAACAAAGAACAAAAATGCTGGGTCTGCTATCAACCACACTTCTTTGGTTTAAAAACTAAAAGATAGGAGTATATCTTTTTCAAAAGTTAATAAACGAGTTACAATTACCTGAAAACACACCATGCTGCAGAATAGGTTAATTACTAACAGGTACTTTGCAAATCAAAACGTCAATTGAATTTAAAAAACAATGATGCAACACATTTATGCCAGGGTTTCAAATTCGAACTTTTAGCAAGTAGAGACCAATGAATAATCACCAAATTACCCCTTCACCAGGAACATATCCACCAGCAATGGCTTCTTCGCAATTGATAGCTTTTATAAAATTGCTTCCGATGCCACATCCTGATTTCTCCAGGTGTCCTTTCAGAAATCTCACAGTTGGATCTACAGTACATCGCAATTATTATGGGACTAAAACCCTAAACCCTAGTGCTGAAACGTAAAACGTTTCAATATAAATTGAAATTCGCAATACCTCTGAGACTTTTCCGAATCATGTTCTGACATTCGTCTATCGTCATGCCGCCGCCGCCGCGAGCGGCGGAAGAGCCACTAGCGGCGGAGGTTGGCTCCGCCTTAGAATCAGTCCCCATTAATATTTGGTAAGTGTGAGTTTTCAACTGATTCCCAGCGTATTTGACTTGCCTTCTCCAAATGCGAATCAATTCAGAGTTTGATTATCACTGCCAAGTGCCAATGCTATTCTCTGAATTGAAATTGGAAGAAATAAAATAAAAATTGTTCTGGTCAAAAAACTGGCGGCTAAACCCGATCTTTTGTTTTAATTACACAACCTTAATCCGAATTCTTAATGTGTCAGCGGGCTTAATTCGACTAGCCATGAACCGGTCGAAACCGGCGAACCCAAAAAAACCGGTTTTTAAAAGAGAGAAAACGACCCAGAGCCTCAATCTGCGTATGATACTTTCATGCAACTTCTAATAATACCTTGCTCGCAGTTTTACAGTGGAAATGGATAAATCTTCTAGTTGGTGGTTTGGTTTGTGAGGTGTGAGAATTGAGAAATTGCATTATTTATATATTAGGGTTAGGACAAATATTGAAAGTATTGGGCTTTTTGTTGTTGGTTTTATTTTTGGGCCGGCAACTTTATTTATGATAGTAATTAATGTGATGCATTTGTTATATTATATAATTAATTATTCTTAAACTATTTATTTATATGTATTATTTCAATCATATATTGCACAAACTTTTTATGTATGCTAATATTATTTTATAAATTTACTTTATAATTTTATACAAATTTTATGATGTGTATATAAATGGATATTTAAGTTATCCGATTTTTTTATAACGGTTCAATAGGTCGAACCAATGACCCAATAACCCAGTTCATTGTCCGGTTTGATGTCCAACCCGATTTTAAAAACATTAATGTATCATGCGATTCATAGAGTATTGCACTGAAATATACACTTTTCATTTCATTTTTATTTAAACATTTACTATTTGTACGAATTTTAATATAAAAATAGCTTATTATTATTAAAATTGACAAAGTTGCTTTTTCGGGGGTTATATAGTAAAATAATGACATTTGTGTAAATTAAAGGAGATAATAGTGTGAGAAAGGATCGAAAGATAATATTTTTTTAGGGATACAAATAAAAGGGAAAAATATTTTTTTACTGTTATTTACAAAAATATTCAATTTGGCACAAACTTTTTTTGTAAACATTTAAATAAGAATGGGACGTAGGAGTACAATTTATTTACAAAAAAACGTACAACCTGTATTCGTGAAACAAATTACATGTTTCAATATAAAATAAATTATATCTTAAAAAATACACTAAAAAGTACACGAGAACTTATGCATACAAGACCTAACATTTTACCTAGTGCCTATTATTTTAAGTTTCTACTGTTTATTAATTGCACATAATAATTAATATTTTTTTATATGAAGATAAATATCAGAATGTAATTAAAAATATTAATTGTATATTAAAAAAATAATTAATATTATTCAGCTTACAAACATATTTTTCATATAGTTCATTTTTCATATGTATGAACTAATCCTTTTGTTCATTAGAACGAGTAATTTATCACTGTATATTTCAATGAGAGATTAAAATTACATCAGTTGTGCACAGAGGTTTTAGCCTTATATAACATCGAAAACAAAGAGGATTGCAATATAAAGAATGGACTAAATTTAATATGCACCCAGGCGCACATGAGACCAACTCTAAAGAAAATTCAAAATAATCAACATCACGAAGACTAAGAAGCCACTGTGTTTGTATTAGATGTTCAATATAATGTTCATTTTCAAATCCACATACACTATATTGAATTGACTATCTTGAACCTGGCAAAAATAAATTATACAGGGGGTGTCTTTTCTCATTTAGAAACAAATGGTTGCAACTATTGGCAAAATAGTATCTTTGCATCATGTAAGATTATACATTTTCACTTGCCCTCCTCTAAAATGCCCACAAGACATTTTTCCATTAAGAACTCTTCATTAACCCAAGCATGGTACTTATCTGAATGAAGGATCAGGATACCAAATTCCATCAACACATATCTATATAACAAAATCCAGAAACTGCTAAAAACGTGTTTAATTTATAAAAGGATACTGAATAAAGAAGTGCAATCTTTCCCAACCGCCTTCATCAGCATGTCCACACCTAGCAGCAAATACACGTGAACGTTTTAGTCAGTTGAATACATCAGATACAAATAGAAGATGACAAATTCTTATGTGCACCATTTGCACCAAATCAATTTGGTGCAATTTAATTTTAGGAGTTTTTTTTCTTATTTTTTTCAGTTTATGTTTTTTTTCCCTCGACCCGGACCCAAACCCGGCCCGAGTGGTTCATTGTTTACTCGGCCCAAGTGGTTCCCGGCCCGAATGGTTCATATATGATTTAAGGTTCATTGTTTAGGGGATAAGGTTTAGAGTGCATAGTTTATCCAAATTAAAATTGAATTCAATTGCACTAATTTGAATTGGTGCATGGGGTGCACAGAAGAGTGACTCATAGAAGATATATGAACTCTCATATTTTGCATTGTAGGATTAATTAACTGTGAAATCAGAGAGTCAAAACTTAGTAGCTACCTCCGGGATGAAACTTCATATATGGTGATATATTATAAACACGGCCTTTAAGAACGGTCCACATCGAGCCTTCAGACTGATGTTGTTTAACTTCACTCAGGGGTATCAGCCTTCTATTTGACTTCCCTTTCAATCCTGAGATAAAAATAATATGAAGCAAAAAACAAGTCAGTGATGCACTATGGATGGTATACTAGCCGCCCCAATTGACATTAGTGGTGTTTCCCAGGATAGATTCTGAACGTAAAAAGCAGCTTGAAACACGGCCAGGTAACATTATAAGATTAATTGCAAAAATGAACCCAAACAAATTCCAGGATGAGAATAAAGGTGCTCCGAGACAAAATGAACCCAAAATCATGACATCAAATGATTTATGACCGTGTGGCTCACAGAAAAGAATTCAAGTTAACAACATTACCATGTTACTTTAATTTTATTAGGCATCAGCCGATTGAATCACAAATGCCATCCTCAAGGACAGGAAAATGTAGGACAAATTGTTAGGAAGAGATAGCATCCATGTCAAACCACTCAACCAGAAACATTCTCCCGAACATTAGCATGTCATATATGAAGCAAAATCCCAAAAAAAGAAAAGTCTTAATCCAATCAAAATTGTATCCTCTAAAAGAAAGCATGACTGTGTTATTGCAAATTACATGTATCACTTAGAATCTCATTACAGTTTTCACTAGCAATAAGAAAACTAAGGCTAACTACTTGTTAACGTTTTGATGAACATTGACTAAGTTGAGGTTCCTTACATCAAAAGAAAGAGGACATTATATCAAATTCAAATTATGTACGCACTTTGTCTCCACAAGAAAAAAACAAAAAAAAATGTTGATATTTAACAAATAAAGATGTAGAACGGTATATGCAGTTTTGTTTGTGACAGAGCCATTTAATTGCGAAGAAGGAACTCAAAGACTAAATGCTCAAAGAATCACGACACAAAATTAGATGAATCATTATTTCGTGACTTTCATCCTCCAAGGAAAAAACTAATACTACCTGCTAAGTCAGGGTGTGTTCTTGTAAGCTTAAGCCAATCCATCGGACTATACCCTTTCTCAAAAGGAACCTTCGCCCTGGGTGCTGACTTCCTCGCAGGGGCCTTCTTTTCCGGTGAATCGTTGATTGAACTTCCTGCAACCGCTTGTCCTGTTTGTTTGGGTCCCATCTCTTTCCAAGGTGATGCATCAACGACATTAAACGACAAAGAACCAACTTTGACCTGCTTCAGAGAAGAGGTGCTAACTTCCCATATACTGCCTCCATTCTGATTTCTACTCCAATCTGAAGCATTCTGATTTCCATCATTCGTATCTTTCCTATCAGCACGTTTCGTGTTTCCATTTTCTATTTGAATCCCTCCGATATCATCAGCAACTTTCTCAGCTTCTACTTCATCTGTAACTGGCCCAACCTTATTACCAATAAACTAGTAAGTTCCAAGAAACAAGAAATAAAGGAGAAAAAAATTAAGGCAGCTCAAGATTGGATCTGCACAATGCTTTAGCTCAAATTAATCGAAAACAAGATTCAGAAAAAGCCCCAAGAAACAAATTAGGAACTTACTCGACAAAATGTGAAATCATCAGCAGCAGCCATTGAAGCCTAAATACAGATTCCTCGTAAAAAATCTAGAAATTCATCGCAAAATTAACATATTGTCCCGAAATTATTATCATAAACATCAAGAAATTCACTTCATAGCAGGTAATTTTGCAATCGCAGATAATTCTACTACCCAATAAAGGAACAAAAAATTATGTAAACTGATTGACGGACGAGCTATACAAATTCATTTCCAAGGCGATCAAGCTAACATTAAGAACTTATATAGACCCACCGTTTAGTTTTAATTTCCAGACTCTGAAACAAAATTTTCAAAAAACAAAATTGTGGGACTAAAAAAAAAATTTGCACAAGAAGATGAAAATTCCTCACTTATTACATAAATTCAGATAAAAATAAGAAACATATGGGAGCACTCATGTAAATACACAATCGAACATACAAACAATATGCGTAAAGCACGGACAGAAATTGAGCTTACTTTCTTGATTATATTATCTTGATTCTTGCGGGAGGTAGAATTTTCTTGTCTCGGATTGAAGAGAGAATAGATTTTGCTTTTTGGTCTTTATTCAACGTTTGAGTTCTTGAGAAAATAAGAGGGGAAATAAAATAACGCAAGATTTTTCGGTAGCATTGGGCCCACTGGGCCTTTTTAGACTTCTTAATGGTTTTTAAATTCCCTCAAAATTAGAAGGCTCAAGTTACTCAAGCCTACCTTTTTAATAAATAAATCATCTTGAATTAATACGGTGTGCTTGGTTGGATACTTTGGGGGCTAAGGTATGGGAATGGAAGAAAGAAATTGTGTTTGGTATCATTGAGGAATGAGAATGATTTTCCACTCTAGGGGAATTTACCATATCTCCCATTTAAGTGAGGAATGAGTTTCATTCCACACCTCTGTTTTAAAAAGCCGGTCCGACCGGTCAGTTGAACCGGTCGGACCGGCAAACCGCTCTAAACCGGTCCAATAGAGATATATAAAACCGCTATTGGACCGCTACCCCTAAAACCGGAAAAACCGATTGAAAATCGGTCAAAATCGGGAACCGGTCAACCGTTAAACCGACGGTTTTGACCGGTTTTCATTAAAATAATAATTTTTTTTTTATACTAAAACGTTCAGATTCACAGCGTTCGTTTATTATTCAGATTTAGATTTTTAGATTTCAGACTCAACTCACTCAAGAGCTCTGTTTTGTGAGAAAGGCCCTAAATCGCCGGGTCGCCGCTTTGGATCGTCGCCGGTGTGCGTCGACAAATAGACGCCTTCGCCGCCCGATCATGTGAGTTTTGGGGTGGTCAGCGCAGCGTGTTGGGCTTTGGGGTGGGGGCCACGACTTTAGTGAGGGAGGGAAAAATTTGGTGGCGGTGGGGTGGAGGCCTGGAGGGGGAAGGCGAGAGAGAGAGGGAGAGAAGAGTAGAGAGAGAGGGGGGGCTGTGTGGTGTGTGTTGTGGAATTGTGGGTTTTGTGTTTGAAGACTTAATCCGGTCAAAGTTTGGGAGTGGCCAGTGGGTTTATTAATAATTTAATAGTATGAGAGTGATTTTGGGGGAGATGATTAGGATTTGGGAGTGATTTTGGGGATCGAATTTTGGGTTTATATTTTGATTTTTTTTTAAAATTATGCATAATATATATATAATATTTATTATGACATCACACCGGTTCAATCCGGCCCAATTCGGTCCAATCGATCCGACCACGGTCCAATCTTTTATTGGGGTCGATCGGTTCAACTTTCGGTTCTGATTTTTAAAACATAGCTCCACACAACTATCATATCAAGAGCTGTCAAAATGGGTCGAGCCCGTTGGGCTGGCCCGAGCCCGCCTGCTATTTAGGAGGGTTGGGTTGTGTTTTTATAGGCCCGTTTAAAAATGGGCTAACCCAAACGGTTCGTAATGGGTGGGGTGGCCTGCCTGTCCGGGGTGCCCGCAGTTGGGAGTGTAATTTTTTTTATATATGTTATTATTATTATTTACTAAACAGTTTTTTTAATTGAAAGAAGCCCTAGAAAACGACCTACAAACAAAAGCAGTCGCGCAGCTTCACCATCACACCTCTCATTCCCAAATTCACACCGCCGCCACACGTTCGCCGTCGTTCATGTCATACAACACACAGATCTTCACGACCTACAACGCTTGCTTTGAGCAAGTCGCGTCCAGAGCCTCTTGGCGTCGTTCGACACGCCGAAAGCACCTCTTGACTGCTACTGATTCACACTCCGGCCGCCCTCACAGGGTCACAGCAGCCTTAGTTAGCCGTTCACGCTCCATTTCTGTTTATATTGAGTTGCAATTTTATTTTAATTTAGTGGCTTGTGTGCCTTAGGAATTGGGCTTGCTGATTTATTTTCATTGTTTGAATTATTGTCAGATTCTATATGCATAAATGTGTATTGTTCTAATTGTGAATATGTGATGTTTGTTAGTATTTGGTTGTTACTTTAATTGCTAGTTTGAGACTATGTTTTATATTGATTAACTTTGATGAGTATATCTAGTGTGAAAATTTTCATGTATGAAAATCTATAAAATTGTCCTAAATCAACTATCTTCACCCTAAACACTAAATAATGAACCCTAAATTCTGACCTATTCGGGCAGGGTGAACCATGAATCACTTGGGCCGAGTGAACCATGAACCACTCAATTTTGTTATACCTTCATCAATTACAAAATTTGGTTGTAAATTAAAGTTTTTTCATGTATGAAAATTTTCATACTAGACTTTGTCAACTTTGATATGTACTTTTATTTATTAAAACTATTTTTGTGGGCATTGTTTACATGTTTAAAATTTATTATAAGTACACGTGAAAAAAAAAATTATAAAAAAAGCCCGCAGGCTAGCCCGCTAGGGGTTGGGTTGGGTTGACTAGTTTCCAGCCCAAGCCCGCTGTGGGTTGGCCCGCCAAAGCCCACAAAAAGGTGGGTTGAGGTGGGTTTTGGGCCGGCTCGACCCGTCGGCCCGTTCTGACAACTCTAATCATACACATACCCTTTCCATTCCTCTATCAAATATCAAGTACCCCCTCAATGATAAATACATTCCCTTTAATTTCTCCAAAATACCAAGTCTATACATTTTTTATTCACGCATCCTTCTATTCAGTTTTTTTAAAACAAAAATCTTGATACACATCCACCCAAATTATGAGGCGAGCGAGGCAACCACCACCCCGCCCACATCCGCCGCTGGGCCTCTGCAATGCAAAATTTCGGAAATTTTTTGAATTATGTACATGAATTCGAAAAAATTTCTCGAACTTTCTATAAAAATTCAAAAAATATTTCCGAACAGTAGGATCCAAATTTCACATGTAAACCGACAAAAATTGATTTCGAAGTTAGTACAATAATTCAAAAATATTTCTCGAATAACATGAAATTTTTCGAAAAAAATTTCCAACCAAAATGATAATTTTTTCACATGTAAAATTTCGGAAAAACTTTCTGAATTATGTACATGAATTTTGGGGTGACCATTCAGTAAATCGGTAACCGAAACGCACCGAATTATCAAAATTGAATTAACCGAATTTCACACCATAATACACCAAAACCGAGCCATTTAAGCCTAAACCGATTGAAATCAAACCGAATTTTTTCGGTTCGGTTTCGGTTTAAAACCCAAAATTTTAGCATGAATGACCTCTAATTAAAATAGGATCCAATCATGTTTAAAACTTATGCTCCGTCTTTTGAAATACACTATTATAGCATGAATCTAATTACAAACTCAGGAAATTGATGTAATCCCAAGAATCAATCAATTAAGATTTAATTGAATACCTGGAGCTTCTATTCCTCAATATCCGCCTAATATTTGTATTGTTTTTTCTTACTACTTTTCTTCAATTTGTTGTACTTCAAAGATGTATTAAGCTGCGACTGTGTGCACCGTGCGGTGGGTCGAACTTGACTGTGCAGGCTGGATGGGCGCGATGCGGTGGGTAGGTGAATTTTGAGGGAGAAGTTGAAAACGGCGGATGGAAATAAATGAAGTGTAATGTGTATTGAATTAGGGCTAGGGTTAAAAGTTTATTATATTATATTATATATATATATATATATATATATATTAGTAAATATTTCGGTTCGGTTTACGGTTTTCAGTAAATTTACCCAAAAACCGAAACCGAAAACCAAAATTTTTAAAATGGAAAACCGAACCCGAACCGAGAACCAATTTAACAGAACTGAATTTATATTTTGGTTCGGTTTGGCTCGGTTTTTCAGTTTTTACCATATTCTGCTCACCCCTACATGAATTTGAAAATTTTTCTCGAACTTACTATAAAAATTCACAAAATATTTTCGAACAGTTAATTAATATTTCATATGTAAATCGACGGAAAGAGTAATTTTGACATTTTATGTATTTTTATTTTTTTTAAATGACATAAAGATGTATTTACTAAATGTGTAGGTGTGGTAACCTGAGCCAAATTAGAAACAAACAAGCCCTTTTTTTTTATCGGACAAAGTTAGTTGTTAGTAGTTAGTACACCAAACACCCAAACACTCCACAGATTCACCAAGTCACCTTATAACTCTCATACTCCAATTCGTTACCAAAGGGAATCGAACTTGGGTCTCCCATTCAATTGAAGAGCCCAGTGACCAGGTGGGCTAAGCCACCTGATTAGAAACAAACAAGCCCTTACAGTGTTTGTTTCGCAACCCGTGGATCACCTCATTTAAATAAAAAAGAACAAGAATTAGGACTAACTTTTTCTGATCTAAATGGACAGGCCATTTAATTGAAATTTCTATAGACTGAGGTTTAATGAGTTAGGATGAATTTGCAAGTGCATTTAGGTTTTAACTTAAATTAATATAATTATACCATTAGTTTACTAATAAATAGTATTTTGTTTTTATTATTGTACATATTTTAAATATAATAAATTATAAGATGACCTTTTATTCAAATATAATAAAAATAATGAGTACAATATTGAATATTTTGGCCCACAAGTTTGCGAGAGCTTCTCTTCTTCATGAGAGCACTCACTGTTGGTATCACCCATTGAAATTTATGAATGGCCGGACTTACTATTCCTTTTTTTGTGTTTGTAATAATATGAGTCAAACATCTTTACGCTAAAAAAACATGAGACTTATAAACTTTAGCTTATGAGCATATTCCATGTGTGTATTCTTTGACATGTGGATTTATTGATCAAACCATAATTTGGTTGATAGGGTGAAATTAGGTAAATGCAAATGGACAACCCACCCAGCCGGCCAATGGCAGCCGATTGGAAGCACGTGCAGTCCGTGAGAATCTCTCAGTTTTGCCTCATGATCTGGATTAGCATCAATAATGGTCCATCCAATGAGCATTTAACTATTTGATGAATAAAAGTTGATGTTTAAAATTATTGTGGGTGTCCATTAGATTGGAGAGAGAGTGTCATCCATCCAATGAAATGAATGGAGAGATAAAATATTTTTTTAAAGAAAAATAGGTAAAATTGAGGTGAATGTGGGTCCACAAAAGATCTATGAATCGATGAATAATTAATTAACGAGAATGTGTTTAAAGAATTGAATTTTTATAAATTAGTGATGTGGAGATGATGTGGAGGAGAGAGTGGATGGATGAATGAATTTTTATCTATCCATTGTGGATGCTCATATGTATATATATTTTTATAATTTATAACAAATATATTATTTTCTCAAAGAATCTATAGTCAAGATACTAACTCGATCATGAAACTATTCCTCCATGTCACTAGGAGGAATTTTGTCATATCACCGTGACATGAGCTTAATGTTGGGGTGCTTTAGCACAAAGGTGATCCATTTATTAATTCATGTGAATTATCATAATTATTTGGAATTAAAATTCAATTTGTTTATTTATTTAGGGATAGTTAAGACTCAAGAAAGATTCTGATAGAGACGAGACCACTTTGGCATTTATGAAAAAGTGGGATCGTAAACGTGACTTGTTTATTTTCTTATATTATTGGACTTTTATTTATTGCTTTCTGTTTAGTTGGACCAAATTGTGATGGACTTTATTTTATTTCCTGTAGTACTTATGCTTTCTAATTTGTCCTTTTTACGGGACTTTGATTATTTTGTGATTGAACCTTTTTGTGAATGAATACACACCTTGTATACGTAGTATCAATGTGTACATTTTTTCATATCTATCTTTCGTGTTGATTTTTTACGTTTACGCTGCGTCAGATCCCCTTTCATAGATGTATCTAATCTATAATATTTTCGATATCAATTGTTAAGAATAATAATTATAAAAATATCCATAAATATCGATTAACAAAATGTCGATAAATGTCAACATACAATAAAATTACATTAAAATTTGTTCATTTTCTTTATTAAATTTATTACTAAAATGCTAAAATTTCATATTAATTTTTTTCAATTTTGTATTTTCCCAATAACAATCGTCGTTATTGATATCTATCTGGAGTCATTATCATGTGCATCCCATGCACCAATTTAAATTGGTGCAATTATATTCAATTTTAATTTGGATGAACTATGCACTCTAAACCCCAACCCCTAAACAATGAACCCTAAATCATATATGAACCATTTGGGCTGGGTGAACCATGAACCACTTGGGCAGAGTGAACCATGAACCACTCGGGCCGGGTTTGGGTCCGGGTCGAGAAAAAAAAACCTAAAACTGAAATTAAAGTTAAAAGAAAACTGAAATTGAAAAAAAAAAAACTAAAACTGAAAAAAAAAAAAACTTCTAAAATTAAATTGCACCAAATTAATTTTGTGCAAATGGTGTACATGAGAATTTGCCATCTATCCGAATTTTCTTAATGTAGAAAAAAAAAAAGAAAGATATTTTGGTATGTCTATATTTTTTTAGTTGAGGGGCAGAAGCCGACGCAGCTAAACAACAAAGGTGACACTCCACTTTCTGGCCTGGGTGTCAACTTTCGTTTGCCCTCTCCGTCTGTCTCCCGTTTTTTGTATGCCATACAAATTTAGTATATAATATTGATCCCACTTCACCACCTCTTCCCCTTTCTTCTTCTTTCTCTCTGATCACAACTTTCGACTTTTTTTTGTGTGAGCACAAGTCCCACATTGTTCAATTTTTCACAGTCTCTGTGTTGCTCTGTTTAGTTTAATTTATTATTATTGCTATTTTGCTCAGATCTTCAAGATTTCGTTTTGGGGCTGAGGAATTTCGATTAGAGAGAGGAACAACTATGGTTAAGGCAGGAACATTGGATCTGGCATCTGGGGTTGGTGGCAAAATTGAAAAGAATGACGTTCTTGACGCTGTTGACAAGTAACCCTTAATTTAACCCCTCATCTATGTATGCATGTGTGTTGTTTTTGCCATTAATGGAATTGGTTAAGGTGAAAAGTATTGTTATTTAATTTAAAATCATTATGGAGTCTCTCATTCTCACTTAGGTTGTGTATTGTATACGCCATTCCGTATTGACTGGATCTCTCTGTACTGGATCTCTCTGTACGACTGTACCTATAAATCTTGATTCAATTTTGGAGAACCAAATTGTTTTAACTTAAATCTTGATGATTTCACTCCAGGACCAGTGATATCTCACTTAATTAGCTAGTCGAATTTAATATTTCCCCCAATATTTTATAAAAAAAAGTCACATCTTGATAGTTAACAAACAGTAATGTGGTTCAATTTGTCTTGAATTCATTAACCAAATCTGTTTTATGGTGTTCTCTACTTGAACTTTATTATTTTGGATTGGTGAAATCTAAACTTATGTACATTTGAGATCCCATATTTCCCATGTATTTTACTAAATACTGATTTAATAAATTGCTGATGAAGCCGATTGAGATTGCAAGCCTTTGTTAGTGTTCAACCAATGCTTCAGTTATTCATTGAATTTTCTTCCTTTATCATTCCTACGATTTCTAGCAGTCGAGTTTGTTCATTTATGATAAAGAACTCGAGTATTTCTTATGTAAATTTGGTTTTCTAATGCATCGTATACTGCCTTATAAAGATTTGGTTGGTCTCCCTTAATTTATCACTTATTCACTTTTAGCAGTGTAGAACCTATCTTATATTGGCCACAATGTTGTGTTTAAGCCATGAGTTCTAGCTGTAACGCTTGCTATGTCAAAACTTCTGTTGTGATTTAAAAGAAAAAATGCATGACTTCAATTGTTTTGCATTGCTTCCTATCAAACAGTAAAACATTAATGAACTTTAACAAGTTTTTTTTTTCTTTTTGACCGGGCACTTTAACAAGTTTTTGATCTGCATAAAAGACAGCTATGCATAAAAAATATCTTGTTACAAATAGTAGCTATTATTCATTGCATTACATTTTTTGCAATGGTATTCACCAGAGGTTTTCATGTGTTTTAAATATCTATTATCATTGCCTGATATAAATTTGGTCTTCATTTGTATGTAAATCAGGTACGAGAAGTATCATGTTTGCTATGGAGGTGAACAGGAAGATAGAAAAGCTAACTACACTGACATGGTGAGATGCCTAAATTGACTTGCCAATTTTTACTTTTACAGGGCTTGGTATTGTTTGCTTCTCAATAAGTTTGTCATGCTCGTGTTTTGAATCCAAAAAGTTAACACTAAAACTTGTTTGTCGTTTCATGAGTTTTGGTGTTCCTCACTTGCAGTAAAAAATCAAACTTATTAGAGATTTTGAGAAAGTGGAAACAAACACTCTTTATTGCCTTTTTTTTACTGATATCCACCGGTTTACTAATGAAGAAAAAGAAAACTTATTTTTCTTCTCATGAAATGAACTCATTTCTCAGGTAAATAAGTACTACGATCTTGTCACGAGTTTCTACGAGTACGGATGGGGAGAATCATTCCATTTCGCACCCAGGTGAACAATTTGCTTCTTCAAATATTATTTTTGCTCTATAATTTGTAGCTCGTGGAAATTTATATGTTTCTATGTAATATGCTGCAGATGGAAAGGCGAGTTTCTCCAAGAGAGCATCAAGAGACATGAGCATTTCCTTGCCTTACAGCTTGGCTTGAAACCTGGACAAAAGGTGTTATGGGTTTTCTTTAGATAATTTAGACTTACATTTTTGTGCTTTGGATCCATATTGAGCTATTGTCCATGTCTGTAGGTCTTGGATGTGGGATGTGGAATTGGCGGACCTTTAAGAGAAATTGCTCGGTTCAGGTAATATGAGCTGTTAGTGTGTTCAGTTTTTTGGTTATTTTTTGACTTTTTGTTCATTTTCATAAGCCTTTTTCGCCCACTGTATTTGTGTTCTGATAAAATCAATTTAAGAGTTCATAAGATGAGTAATCTACTTTTCACATTTCTTTCTGCATGACACTTTTTCAAACCAAATAATATGACATATACTTAATAAATAATATGACATATACTTAATACGTGCAGACATAAAGTGATACTGTGTTTTCTATAAGTGGATGGGTACCCAAAGTGGCCTAACTTGCAATTTTCCAATCATTATGACATAATAATTCCTACTTGAGTTTTGCTCCTCAAATATGATAAACTTCTCAATCTCATTATCTTGGTCACATCAAGACTTTTGTTCATTTCAATTAGGTATATTAGGCAACATTTTCTATGTATTCCAACTGTCCGAATGCTGTTTCAAAATCTTATTTCGTATATATGCCTGCAGTTCGACATCGGTCACAGGTCTCAATAACAATGAATACCAGATAACAAGGGGAAAGGTATGTATTGATTTCTTATGTCGTTAGACAACTATTAGAAACACATTTATATCAGCTGTGGGATGTTTCTTGGCAGAGTTTCAACATGCAATCTGAATCACTATAATTGAAGGAATTTTTTTTTTGAACGGGCAAAGTTAGTTGTTAGTAGTTAGTACACCAAGCACCCAAATACTCCACGAAATCACCAATCCATCTTATAATTCCTATAACTCCAAATTCGTTCCCAAAGGGAATCGAACCTGGGTCTCCCACTCAAATGAGGGAGCCCTGTGGCCAGGTGGGCTAAGCCACCTGGTTGGTTATAATAATGGAAGGATAATTATATCCATTTCCATTATATGATATCATCTTTCTCGTTCAAACACACCTCTCTTCTAACTTAAAATAAAATGATATTAGTGTCATTTCTATTATATGATTTCATAGCTTTGTATATTGTGGTTATCTCTGTTTATGTATCATCGGATGTTGCAGGCAATCAATCGGATTGCTGGAGTGGACCGGACTTGTGACTTCGTTAAGTCAGTAAAGTTCACAACAACAAGATTCTATTTATTGCTAATATTGAATCATTTTTGTATTTTTCCTAACATTTCTTACTAATATTACAGGCCGATTTCATGAAGATGCCATTTCCTGACAATAGTTACGATGCAGTGTACGCAATTGAAGCCACCTGCCATGCCCCAGATGCAGTACGCAGATTCATACCCATTTATAATTGACCTATTTTAACAATTTCTTGATAGTAAAACTAAAAAACCTCGATCTTTCTTTATTTAGGATTCATTTGCTCTACTTTTCTCCAGGTTGGTTGCTACAAGGAGATATACAGAGTACTCAAACCTGGTCAGTGTTTTGCTGCTTATGAATGGTGCATGACTGATGCTTACGACCCTAATAATAAGGAGCACCAGCAGATAAAGGTTGTTACCATTCCCAGAAATGCTTCTTTATGTTTGGTTTAGTGTTGATGCTCGTGTTTGATGTAAATTTCTCACTGTATAGGCTGAAATCGAGCTAGGTAACGGCCTCCCTGATATAAGGTTGACAAAGCAGTGCCTTGAGGCTCTCAAGCAAGCTGGTTTCGAGGTGGTTGCCAAATTCATGACCCATTTTCTTAGTCTGCTGGTTATTAGTTGGCTTTTTATGTTAAAACAGTTTCACCAATTACCATGCAACGTGTTTGTAAATTGGTTTTACCATGCAACTTGTTTCCTACTATAAAACAACTAATAACTAGCAGACTAATACATTTTAATGAAACAAATAATACTGTAAAAAATATACACAAAATTCAAACTAGTTGCACATTGAAACTGTTTTTACATAGACTTTGCCACTGGATCTATATAGAATATCAATTATACATAAGATAATTTGAGTTGTTCTCCTATTTTAGATCATTATGGGGAAAAGATCTAGTCGATCGACCCCTGTCCCATGGTACTTGCCTATGGATCCAACTCACTTCTCTCTCAGCAGTCTACGTCTGACAGGGCTCGGCCGCTTTTTCACCAGAAATATGGTGAGAATACTACCCTCTTCTTTATGCACAAACTCGTTGTACTACATATTTAATCTCTCTTCCGTTTTTGCCCCCAGGTAGCTGCTCTTGAAAAAATTGGAATTGCTCCAAAGGGAAGCCAAAGGGTTCAAGCCTTCTTAGAGAAAGCTGCAGAAGGACTCCTTGCTGGTGGAAAGTAAGAATCTTTTCATCACATACTCGACTCCATCATTTGAATGTTCGATAGTCAACATCATTTCATTTCTCCGTCTCATTCTGTTCATTACCCTCCCATTTATTGCCTGACACTTAAATCGTGTAATTTTCAGGAAAGAGATTTTCACATCGATGTATTTCTTCTTGGCCCGGAAACCCCATTCGGAGTCTCAGTAAACATGATCAACGGTTGATTGTCAAAGCTAAGTGGGGCTTGGTTTGTTAGGTACTTTTTATGACAACAATTAGGTGCTTTTTGAATTTGCTTGTCAGCTGTTTGTCACGAGACTTGCCTTTGCTCGTTTCCTGTAACTTAGTATCGTGTTTTGACAGTGTTTTTTCTAAACTAATGCAAGGGTGCTGGTGCTTTTATCACTCACTTTCGTGCGGTAACTTGTACACTAATGTGTTGCTAGTATGTCTGCACAGTTTAGTGGCCTTTTGGTTCAAAATCCTTTATGAAAATGGTAATGGAATGATGTATTGTGTTGCTAGTATGTCTGCACAACTTAGTGGCTTGTTTGGTTCCAAATTTTTTAATGAGAATGATAATGGGCGTAGATAATGCATTAAAAGATCTCTGAATTATTAACTTTTTTTAAAAGATCAGCGAACTATTTTTATTTTAAAAATCTTTAAATTATACTATTCTTATTTCACGAGCTCCGTGGTAATGAAAATCAAGAATTTTGTCAAATTAGTTTGATTTTTTTTTTAAATATGATATATCATTTCAATTTTAATGCAATTATATTCATATTAAGCTTCACTTAATTTGATCATAGTTTCAGTGAATGGACACAAATTTATATGTGCCCAAACATGTGTATTCCACATACGCAAAGATCCCTACCATCATTTAATTAGTTTTTTTAAATAATTCAATCTTCTTATTTATATATATTCTATGTGTTACTCAATTTTATTAATTATATTAAAAAAAAATTACCCGACCCAAATTTGAACCCGGTCCGAGTGGTTGTTCACCCTACCGAATGGTTCATGGTTTAGGTTTATATTTATATAATTAATTTCATTAATTACATTAAATTTTTTACTCGACCCGAACCAACCCAACCCGTACTCGGCCCGAGTGGTTCATGGTTCACTTGGCCCGAATGGTTCATGGTTTAGGGTTCATAGTTTGGATTCAAATTTATATAATTAATGAATTAATTAAATGATGATGAACTTTTTCAGCGTATGCCAAGACGCCACATATGATCAAATCCGTTAAACTTCAATAGAAAAAAAAACACGGTCTCCACATACGGTCAAAAAGGGTCATATGAAATAAAATTTATATAATTTAAGATTTAAAAAAAAAATTAAGGATCTTATGAAATAAATATATACTAAGAATTAAAAAATAAAATTAAACGTCTTTTAAAATAAAAATTGAGAGTTAAGAAATTTCTTATTGAATTATGATAAAAGCTCAATAAAAAACAATTGAATTAAGAAAAAAAGCAACACGAATTCAATCACCTTTAAAGAAAAATGAATTACAGGCATCCTACAAATTTCCTTCTCTTTCAAGATACACAGATTAAAAAAATCGATTATAAGGCAACAGTATATAGAATGAAGTCAGTTGTATCAATTTGAGTACCACCGTTGGAAGCCAGAAAGTCCGTCACAACCTCACCGTTGTCGGCGGAGGAGGAGGCGACGACGGCGGTGTGATGGCTATCCTGACCGGGGGCAGCAGCAGGAGGATGGTAGTACATTCGGGCAGTTTGCGGGCAGTGAGAGTGAAATCTCGAAACTATCCTCACACCTGCGTCCAAAAGCTCTGTATACTTCCCCATCCCTTCTTTCAAACCTACAACTTTTTTAATTTTGAAGGAAAAAAAGAGAAGGGAGGAGGAAGAAAGAAAGATGAGAAATTCTCTAACTAAGACTTCTGAAACAATCTCCTATTTTTTTATTTTTTTTTGTTGCAATGCATAAAATTTTGAGACCATTAAAATAGGGGAGATGTGAGAAATTTATGGCTGGAATTGCGGGGTGGATCTGCTGGCTTGTGGTCTTTTTTTCTGGGTTGTATTTCCTAGATTTAATTAAATTGCCCCTTATATGAATAAGGAGTAGATTAAATTATCTTTATATAATGATAGGGAATTTGGTTTAAATCCAATAATGTTTATTGAGGTATTTTCACTTAAAATGTGTGTGCCTTAAATCCAATTGTTTTTTTGTGGTATTTGAAATCCACCATGGATTCAATGTCTTTTCACTTAAAAATTTAAAATGTGTACAGTTTATTAGGTAGGTACATCAACAATTTGATGCGTGTAATCTTTTATTTTTTATAATACAGCAGATACGCGGTTCTTTTTTTTTGTTGTTGCCTATTGGACTCTTAAAATACCATATTCTCTACAAGCTCATATTTTAAAATATTTTAATTTTAGAGTACGTCTCCTGTGAACAGATTTTATAAAATAAAATTTAAATTATTATACTTATAAATTAATATTATAATATATATAAATTGATATTATAATATTTATAAATTAATATTATAGTATTAAATTTTATGTGTATTAATTTAAAAATGTATTGATATCAATTTATAAGTGTAATTGTATCAATTTTATACTAAGAACAAGTTTCACATGAGAGTTTATTTCATTTTACTCATTTAAGTAATTTATGGTATTATATCTATCTATCTACTTATGTTTAAAAAAAAATCATAAATAAGTCCAAAAATAATGTATTTCACCTAGTACAATACAATAATTTTAATTTTTTAGCCAACAAACAATACAATTGAAAATACATATTATTCATAATATATTTTAATAAAAGTATATTATATATATACGATATCTAAAAAAAAAACATGATTATAATGGAATTGAATTAATCAAAATAAATAAGTATTTAACATATCCAGTACATGTGTATATATACATAAATTTTATTGGTTAAATGTAAATTAAAATCATCACTTTAAAATGTTATTGTAAATTAAATAGACATATTCTTTTGACACCTTAATAGGACAGAGTTTTCTTATAAAAAATAATCTATTCAAAACATTCTCCAATTAAAACAAAGCCATAATCTTGACACTATTGTTTGTATGGCCTAGAAGATAAATTTAATTATTACCCCAAGTTAATCATTGTTGCTGATTAATAAATTAGAATAGATAGATGGTAATTAATTAATTTGCTTTATGGTCTTTTAATTATCTAATCTATTTAGTTCAGTTTGTCACTGTTTACCCACTGGATATTTTCCAGATCATTAAGTTCACGGGAATTTTGTTTTTCTAGTTTATGATAATGATAATTAAAACCATCCCCTTTCTGTTAATTCCGGACAAGAAACACACACGCTAGTGATAATTGATAACTATAGGTCTATATATATGAAAAGATGTCACATTATTTTATAACATTCATTTTGCTAACAGTGATATCAAAAAATTATTTTATTATTCCCTACGTCCCAACATTACTTGAACACTTATTTTATTAGAACGCCCTAAATTACTTGAACACTCCCCAAATGAAAACAAATATAATATTAATACACTCACAATACATTTATTTTATTCCACTCAAACACACTTATAAAATCCATTTTACTTGATTTGCGTGTCATTTACAATGTTAAAGTCATCTTGGGACGGAGGGAGTAACGCGCATATGATTGAAACGGACTACGTGTAAAGCTCGAAAGACAAATTTATGTGGGCCCTATATATATGCTTTCAAGTTTCAAGAATGACACTGTGTGAATAAGGTCGAAGCATATATATAACTTATAACCACATCTATATATATATACACTATTATATCCCTCAAGTAATGTGATACTTTTGCCTTATTTTGTGGCTGTATCCCTTAGCATATCACTCGTATCATGTATGGTTTGGGGTTATTGCTAATAATATAGGTTAATGATTGGTCACTTTAATAATTCACCATTTTCTTAATTCACAAATATTTGTCCATTTTAAGGTGGACATATGCACGTTCCCGCCTAACGAATAATTCGTATTCCATGCATTATCGTTCCTAAATGGAATTGGCTAACCAGATCGACTTTTTGTCACTTTGTCTTTGTTTTAACGAGATCACATATTTTATAATTGATGTTTTACTTTTTATTTCATAATATTTAAAGAACCATCATATTCTGAATTTATATGTTAAAAATTTAGTAAAATAAATACCAATAAAATACGAAAAATGAAACAGAGGAATTCAAATGATCTTTGACACTTTGTCACCATATAGCCAAAACAAGTTTCATCATGCCTGCATATAAAATATTTAAATGACTACGTTGTCTCATGTGCGAATTTGCAACGTCCAATCATCTTAAAATATGTAAATTAAATTTTCTCAAAAATATAACTATCTTTTAAACATGCAATTTATATATATGATTATATATATGCTAGCAAGAATACAGTTTATTAATAAATTTTTACACATGACTAATGTTTCACTTTAATGCAAGGAATGAAAATTTTGCAAAACAAGTTTCACAAAGGAAAACAATACAAAAATTTCTTACGAAACACTTAGGTAAAACGTGCAATGCACGTGTTAATAAACTAGTTAAACAAAAATGTATAAGCTAACTTAGGTTTTTGAACTAATTAATTATCGATCCGAACTAACCTTTCACGAGGTCTTATTTTGAAGTTTTATTTTTTTAATAGACACAGTGTACTGGTTTTATCTTGAATTTTATTTCTTTTAAGCATGCATGATATGTGTAGTTGATGAACGTGCATTATTGACATGAAATGCATACAATAATATTTTAACTCTAAAGTGCACTATTGAGTTATACACGAAAGTATGTTTTTACTTTGTATAACCTATGTATTAAACATTTATTTATTGAAATAAATTGTTTATCACTATTGCTTTAAATATGATTGAATGTTATATATATTTATTGCAAACCGTTCGTAGCAAGCGTTACATTGTAGTTAACGTGGTGATACCAGATCACATAAGATCACGTTAACAGTTCCTTGTATACGAGTGCGTATTTCACAACTTAGATAGATCCGAACAATCTATTGGTAGAAGTTGATGTGTAAGGCTCAAATTGACTTGTCTTGACCAAGAGATTACACTAGTGCATTCGATGCGCTGAAGCGGACCTACAGAGAGGATAAACTCATTCGCACTGATTTAAGGGATGAAGAGTTAGACCTCAGTGGTTGTTGATTTCTTAAACTCTGTCACTTAATAAGGACTGTGTGTGATTAATAGTTATTGCTTTGACTTATAAATGGGAAGAGAATCATTGTGACTTCGATACCCTATATCTTGGGCAATAATATTAATTGCACGACAATTGCTAAATTAATACAGAGAATCGTGTGCTTGCAAAAGTCTTGCTTGATTGGTCCCCTTGGTGGGCCCGGAACCTTTATCATACAAAATCTTGCAAGTGGAATTAATTTTCCGGTATGGATAATAAAGTTGGGTTGTCCTTACTCCAAGAATAAATATATTAATTAATATAAAGCTTTTCAGTGGCTTAATTAATTAATGGACTAAATAATCTTAAACACGGAAAATAATAACCGGGAGCCATATTACCGTAATATGGGTTAAGTTGGATAGTGCAATATTAATTATATAGTGATATTAATTAATATTAATGGGCTGAATTATATTGTGGCTCAATATTGTAATTCAGAAGCACATTGGAAGGTCCATCTTAATTCTCCTAAAGGTCCCTCAAGTAGTCCAAATTATAGTCCAATAAATAAAAGGTGCTTAAAATAAAATAAATTTATTGTTGCAATATTTCCTATTTTTTCGAAAATATTAAAGAAAAGAGGGAGATAGATTTTCTTGAAAAGATTTTATGGAAATGAGATAATGTATTCTTGGAATACAAGATTATCCCATAAATTCAAGAAAACTCTCACTTGGCTTCTTTAATAAGGAATTTTCGAAAATTATGTGTAAGAAAGGGAAAAAAGATTTTCTTGATTTTCTTGGAAAGATTTTATGGAAAAAGATATGTATTCTTGAAATACAAGAATATCTCATAAATTCAAGAAAGATCAAATCTTGCAAATCTTCTTGTTTTTTTTTGAAAATTTAGGCTAAATAAGGGTGTGAGATTTTTGTGGAAAAATACACATGGAAAGAAGAATATATTGGATATATTCAAAATTTCTTGGAAATCGAGAAATGATCTTTCCTAACCCTATTTGGACTCAAAAATTTTGAAAACCCCCCCTCTCTTATATATAGGGGATGCATTTTTCATCTCCAACTAGTGTTCCATGCGTTGGAAATATTAGAAATCCACAAATGTGGTGCAACAATAGTTTTATTTTCCTTGTTTTATAAATCGTTCATCGGAGAACCTTCCACCGGGGTTATTGGACGAGGACTTGGAAATACTTGAGAAGGACTTTTGGTGGGTATCCAGATACTTGATCCTGTCTGTCTCAGATAGTCTCTTCAACTGGTACATTTACGTAAACTCTTAGAAATTCCGCATGCTAGGATCTTTTACGTGAAATATTATTTGCATGTTGTTCTTGGATTAATTATTATTTGAATTCACTTAGGTAAATTCATGTTAATAATAATTGTTAATTTAAATTTGTGTTTATGAGGTCAACCTGATAGATCCTGACATATGTTATCCCAACATGCACCTCATTTAATATTGAAATTAAACCATACATAGTTCTCTATATATAGTGATCCAAATAAAATCCTAAACATCAAAAACACAAAAAATGGAAAATCTTTTCATAGCAATCACACTAATTCTTTCCTCAATATTACCACTAGTTTCCACGACTAATGCCATGGGTCAATCCCCTAAAGAAGTTGACAATTGGTTCACAAACCTTAACCAATCAAAACAAAGGCTCACAAAGCTCCACTTCTACTACCACAATTCAAGAAACCCCGAAAAAAACCTCTCCGCCGTACAAGTGGCCAAATCGCCGCCCGTTTTCTCCGAAAACCCGCCCTACTTCGGGGTCCTCACGATCACGGACGACCCGTTGACTGTGGGGCCCGATGTTTCGTCGAAGATCGTGGGCTATGGTCAAGGCTTCTACGCCACGTCATCTCTTGAGGAAGTTAGCATGCTCATGGGTGTCACTTTTGTTTTCACGGATGGAGAATTTAACGGCAGCACGCTCGCCGTTTTGGGGCGCAACCGCATCGGAGATACGTATAGGGAGCTGCCCATCGTCGGCGGCACCGGCGTTTTCCGGCTGGCCAGGGGGGTGCTTACTTTGCAAACCTACTTTTTAATTTTACTATGGCTCTTGCTATTGTTGAGATGAATGTTGTGGTTTTGCATTATTAGTTGTGGTTTTTTTTTCTTCGTTGGCTTTGTTATGTGTATGCAACTATATGCATGATTGTGCATTCTTGTGGTTTGCCAGCAATGTTTTGTGATTATGTTTAATTTGAGATGTTGATTGTATATTGGAATTCAATTTGAGTAACATTTGTGTGAACTAATCGTAACTAATACTGTTGTATAATGCAACTGGTGTACTAAGAATTTAAACACGACATGGAGAGGTACAAGTAATTATGGGCACATGACTGTCGAATTAGAAAAATACTTAGAAATTTCATGAAGTTAAAAAAAAAATTAGAAACTGATGAAGAAAAATCTGAAGATTTTTTTTAAAAAAATTAACCAATATAAAATTTAGAAATGATCAAATAGAGTACAACCCGAATTATCTAGTTACTAAAACGTAAAAAGTCGGTCTATTTTTGTGACAGTAATTAATTACTACCTCCGTCCGGGAAAAATGTAAGACACCACTTTTATTATCGAAGTTTTTGTGGTGAAATTACATTTATTAGTATTTCAAATGATAAAGTGATTTTTAAAGAGTATTATTATAGATCTACCTCTCATCTTTTGCATGCATATTTAAAAAAATTATTTTATCATTTCAAATCTTAATAAAAAAATTCGCCAAGAAAACACGTGAAAAAACAAAGAACGCAGACGTTTTTTGGAGACGAATGAAAGTATTTTATACAATTAACATTTGAGTTCCAAATTAATTCAATGGGCCTTAATTCAATGAACCTTCTGGCCCACTTAATAAAAGCCCAGCATCGTTAAAAAAAAAACTCCTAATTCCAATTTCTGGTTACGCGTTTCTCTCTTGGCATCGTGAACGTCGCCATTCTGGTGATCTTCGAAGTGTTGGAAATAGGAGGAACAATCCATACGCTTGGGGCTCAAACTCGGTACTTTTCATATCAGAAACAGTTTTGCGATCATTTTATGTTGCTTAGCAATCAGAATTGGATGAATCTTTGCATTCTTGAAAAAAATTGGTAATTTTGTCGACCCCAAAATTCTTGCAATTTGTAACCCTTTGTCGAGAAATTACCGCTTTTAAGGTGACTAAAGCGTATTCTTTACTTCCACAGAGCTTTACTTTTGAGTTGTGAATGCAGTTGGGGAATTTTAGTCAAAGTTGCAATTTCTCTTGTTTTGTTTATCTACTGATATGTGTATTTTTTCACCCCCTATTTTGTTAAATGAGCATTGGTGAGCATTTTAAAGCTTATATGTGATCATCTTTCATCCATTTACTAATTACAGATCATGATGCTTACGTTTTGTTCAATGTTGCACTTAGATGTTGGTTTACTGATGCTTTGATTTGACATGTGTTTTTATTATGTGTGTTTCAATTATGTTGTAGGGGTGTAGCTATTGCTCATTTTGGTTGATATGTATAGCATTTTTCAAGCTTATTGGGACCCTCCCCTTCTGTTCGTGTATAATTTTTTTGTTTGCTTTTGCTAAATTAAGATCGTTCAAACGCGTCTTGTGATAAATGTAGAGTTTTGCTTGGCAAGTTGGCATGACGTCGCTATAAGATGGTCTTTGCTTGAATGGCATCCTTGCCAAAAAACAGTGTTTTTCTTGTTTATTTTATGTTTTATTTAGGTTGGCATGGGGATAGTTCAGAGGTGTGTGAAATGGCAATGTTAATTCCATCTCTATATTGCAGGGAATATATACGAAGGGTGTTGTTTGTAAGTAATCTTTCGAGTAACCACCATGCTTAAAGTCCCGGATCATCAAGTTGCAGGGCACCAAGCTGGTGGTGGACGACTCGGCCTCTTATCGATGATACTGGCCGTTTTTTACAAGCCTCTCCAGGGCGATGAACGTGGATCCAACGAGGTTTCCTTTTACACATCATTCTCTTCAAACACGAAAGTTCCTCAACACATTACTAAATACTTCCCCAAGTTTTACGGTACACAGCTTGTGGAAGCATCAGATGGATCAGGCATGCAACCCCATCTAGTTCTACAAGATCTTACTTTTGAACGAGTCAATCCATCAGTAATGGACATTAAAATTGGTTCAAGAACGTGGGGTCCACAATCCCCCAAGGAGTACGTCCAAAAGTGCTTAAAGAAGGATAGAGGAAGTTCAAGCCTTTCATTAGGATTTAGGCTATCTGGTATTCAAATCTTTGAAAGCAGCATAGAATTGGAATTCTGGAAGCCTGAGAAGAAGTACATGCAGTCTGTTTCAGCTGATGAAGTTAGCTTACTTCTGAAAAAGTTCGTTTCTTCTAAAGTCTTGGATACGACCCCAGATTGTGTATTTGCTTCGATTGTTTATGGTGGCTCCACGGGTATATTGACTCAATTACTAGAGTTGGAGGCATGGTTCAAGGATCAAACTATTTATCATTTCTATTCTTGCTCGATTCTTATGATGTTTGAAAAGGATCTTGCATTGAATGGAAAGAGCCCGCGAGCAGAGATCAAGCTCGTGGATTTTGCCCATGTTTTTGAAGGCAAGGGTATCATCGACCATAACTTTTTAGGCGGCCTTTGCTCGTTGATAAAGTTTGTATCCGAGATCCTTACTGCCCCTGAACACTCTGCTACTGATGGTTTGTTGGATGATGCTCGGAGAAACCACATCTACTAAGAATATGTTTCGGTAAGAATTTACTAACTGGCACTTTTTCCTCCCATAATCTTGGTACTGCAATTTGTTTGATTTTGAATCATCTATGGTTAAGGCACATTTAAAGAGCACCTCAAAGGTTTGCTTGTAACTTGGTTTATTTTTCTTGGATTAGAAACAATGTTTGTAACTTAATCTGTGCAGATAGTTGGAATCACATGCAACATTGAAGATTTATTTGATTTAATATTCAAAATTTGTAGGGAGTCTTGTGTCAGATAGTCATACATGAGAAAATGTTCTAATTGTGTCATATAGTATAGTATAGTTAGATTCGTAATCATGTACGAGACTTTCTCATACAAAATTTTGTCAGCATTTTTGTTCTATGTAAAAGATTATTACCTGGTGTAATCTGGATCATTTGTATCTGCTGGCTGCTGGCGCAGCTTCTTGGGCTTTTGTTGGTAAACTGCAATTGTATCAACAAATTAAAAGGAGAGAACATATTTATTCTTCATCCTCACGTATATGAAATTAAGTTAATTAATTAGTTAATTGGGAGTTATAAGATGGATTGGCGATTTCCTAGAGTATTTGGGTGCTTGGTGTACTAACTACTAACAACTAACATCTAACTTTACCCGGTAAAAAAAAAAATTAATTAGTTGATTACATGAGATTACTATTTATAACCCTCTTATGAGTAATTAAATGCATAAAATCATCCATGTTCGATAAAAGTATGCACAAAACCCCCTCATGTTTGCATTAAAATCTTATGTGTTTGAAAAAAGTATGTATAAAATCACCCTTATGTTTCCTCAAATGTATAAAATTCTCGTGTTTGATAAAGGTAGGCAAGAAACTCTCACCGTCTATTTCTTGACACTTTTTATGTGTACAATTTTTGAGTCTACGTGTTTCGTCGTAAGAATATTTTTTGTTTATACAAAAGGCGATTGTGTTGTAAGCTTACACTTTAATTTAATGCCGTTGGTGTGTTTTTAAATGAAATTATTCGTGGGGATTTTGTGTATAATTTTACCTAACATAGAGAGATTTTATGCAATTAATGAAACACAGATTTTATTCAAAGTTCATCAAGCACAAGTAATAACAGATAGAAAATTGAAGCGAAAAAAACACTTGCGGTAATCTAAAATTGACAGATAAACTGAAACAAGTGATATATTGTAACACGACTTATATAATGAAATGGTGGCCTGGGTGTACGATGAGTCCATCATTTGGTTTTAATTTTTTATAATTATTGTCCATTACAATTTCCAGCATATCGATTCCTTTTAATCATGTTTGAAACAATAACCTTAGAAAAGCAAAAACCAAACGAAATGGACCACTAAACTACTTTCTCAATTCCCATTCATAATACTTCTCCAGTAAGTTATTAGATCTAATGGAAAATCAGAATTTCTTAAATCCAACAATTTAATTGTCACTGTAAATACAAAAATCGAAATGATAATTTAGAAAATGAGATTTAAAAATATTGTCTAACTTTAACTATGGATTAATTTATGTTGAAAAACCCTAGAAAAGCACAAAAAAGAAAAAAGACGATAAAAAGATCAGAATATTGATTGATAGTGATTACAACATAAAATAACACAAAATATGAAAGCAATAATGAAAGATCGTCAATATTACCTGAAGAAACATTTAAAGATCGTCAATATTACCTGAAGAAACATTTAAAAAACCGTAGAAGAAAAAAATCCAACAAATGTCGAACAATTTGAAAATTGCATTTCACAAATGAACAAACCTTCGCGAAAAATCAATTGTACAATGAAATACCCAACACAATTTCATAAGATTTTGGCTTTTTTTTTTTTTTTTGTGAGAAGAGAAGAGGGAAAGTATACGGAGGAAGAGAGCGGAAAAGAAGAGAGAGAAAAGTGCAGGAAAAAAAAAAGAGAAAATAGAGGAAAGAGAAACGAAGGAAAAAAAAGGAGAAAAGAGGAGAGAGAAAATAAGAATGGGTCAAATAGAGGTATAAAAATCGCTATTGGACCGCTACCCCGAAAATCGGAAAAATCGGTTGAAAACCGATCAAAATCGGAAACCGATCAACCGTTAAATCGGCGGTTTTGACCGGTTTTCATTAAAATAATATATATATATATTTTTTTAATATAATTTTTTTTTAAAAATGTACCGGACTGGGGATCCAGATGGAGAGGTGGAGCCCGGCGGCGGCGGGCTGGTGGTGGGCGCAGGGGTGGTGGGAGTCGGAGTGGGCGTGGATGGCGGAGGAGCGGTGGGGACCGGTGGCGGCGGAGAGGTCGTGGATGGCGGAGGGGCGGCGGGGACTGGGGGTCGATGGCGGAGGAGCCGTCACGGCTGGCGGAGGCGCTGAGACAGCGGGTGGCGGAGATGTCGTGTTTGCTGGAGGGGAGGAGTGAGGCGGCGCGGCCACCAAGGATGGCTGGATGGGGAAGATTAAGAAGGATGGGGAAGGCGCCGATTGAAGAAACAAAAAACCTCAATTTGACCGGCCCTTTCTCAACCCAGCCCATTTATCTTTCTTTTTTCTCAACTCAGCCCATTGATTTTTTTTTTTAATTTTGATTTTTATTTTAGATTATGCATATTATATATATATAATATTTATTATGACGTCATACCGGCTCAATTCGGCTCAATCCGGTCCGACCGGTCTGACCCCGGTCCAACCTTTTTTTGGGGTCGTCCGGCTCAACTTCCGGTTTCGGTTTTTAAAACATAGGTCAAAAGGGTATGGTGTCAACAAAAACGGGGAACATCTGGAGGGCTGGGAGGCTGGGCGCGGGTTAGAACCGGAGCAGAAGTGGGTTGGGTCAATTGAAATTGAGTTTCAATTGAATTTTTTTAAGAAGAAAAACATTTCACTGTAAAGTCACCCAAAACATTACAAACATGTACAAAATGTAGAAAATTTTTGCACTTTATTTCAAATTTGAACTATAGCGATGCATTTCTTTAGTTTAAATTTCTACAACTTTCAGTCTTCCACAGTTGTAATAAAGATCCTAAATCTTCAGATCTAAGCGTAATTTTCTCATTTTTTTATGTATGCAAATTTTTATATTACTTTATCAATTTTATTATATACATTATGTGTATTGTGATCCCATTATAATATTAATAAACTACGATAGTAACATTATTACAACTGAAGGGATGATCAAAAGAGGTAGTTGGAAGTTACTTGATTGCAGCAGCATATTGAATTCGACCCCATGCATTCAGAATGTTACAATACAACGTGCTACCCATGGTTTGAATATTGAGTGACTTTTAGGTGCACCAAGATATATCATTATCTTTCAGTAAATTTTAGAATCATATTAATTTTGTTTATCTTGAATCGCATAATTATATTTTTTATATTAATAACAGATGCGATTCAAAGATAAAGAAATCGCGATATTTCAATATAACAAGTTGAATTAATATTCTAAAATACACTATGAATACACTGTGCGTTGGATGCATACAAGACTTAGGACCCATTTGGCACAACTTATAAGCTCTTTAAAACAGCTTAGGTGTGTTTTCACTTTTCAATCACAACTGAAGACACAGAAACGCTTTTATAATTCAAAAGTTGGGTCACACCAACTTTTGAAAAATAACACTTATCAATGTTATGTGGAGTTTCAAAACAACCCCTTATAAGTTGTTTAAGAGCTTATAAGCTCCTTAATTTTGTTTGACAAAATAAGATGTTTAGCATCTTATAAGATCTAAAAAAAAACTTTTTTTAGAGCTTATAAGCTCAAAAAAAAAGTTGGGGGTATCCCAACTTATTTTACAAAAATTATTTAAGCTCTATCCTATCTGAACACATTCTAGTAAAAACTCGGCCCGAATTCAACTCAATCCGTACCATTTTCTGCGAAAAAAATAGGAAATAAAAATATTTTTGAAATAAAAAATTTATTTTCAGAAAAAAAAATTATGTTCAGGAAAAGTATTTCGAAAAAAAAATTATTTTAAAAATTGATTTTCAAAAAAAAAAAAAATTTAAGAAAAAAAAAATTCGAAAAAAAATTACATCTTATAAGCTCTTAAAACAACTTATAAAATGTTAACTTATAAGATGTTTAAAATAAACTTAGACAAACGGGTCTTAACCTTGAATATTTAATCGATGCCAATTAGCTAGATAAGCACTTATGTGAGAAATGGATATAATTTAGTTTGAAATGGAACAAACCTTCCCCATTCTGCACTTGATTTTGCAGAAACTTTGCTTTAAAAATTCCTTTGATTCTAGAGAGTAATTCAGAAAACATTCAACAATTTCTAGAACAAAATCATTGTTGCCAGAAATTTTCAAATTCAAGAGAAAAAAAGAAAACGATATATATTATGGAAAATGACCTTATTCCTATGACTTATGAAGCATGAAGCTTCTAGTGGAAAGACAGATTTGAACCGTGCTTGGAAATTGACGGGAGAATATTGAAACAATATGTTATAAAATCAAATAAATCAAATATATGCCGTCTCTGTGAATTAATATGAAGTATTTTAGGAAAGTTTAGTATGAAGTATTTTAGGAAAGTTTAATGTAAAATAATGAGTTTTTCATTGTTAGGCTCCGAACAAGTGATATTGATCATATACATACTGAGATTATTATGAGTCATGACAATTTAGATAAGATTTATTCAATTATTGGCCCTTGTCACCCCATCTCCAATTATTAGGGGTAAAATGTGATTATTATTATTATTTGAAGTAACTTCTTCTTCGAAAGTAATGTAAAATTTCAAATAATAATAAAATAAATTATCATTTGATACACCATTAATATTGTTCAATAAAAATAATAAACATATTTGATAAAATAATTAATACTAATTATTAATACAATTTATTAAAATAATTAATATCATTTAAAATTATGCACATGAGTATTTATCAACAATAATATATATAATATATTTTTATGCTACTTTGTTCGGTAGAGTCCAGCAAAATTTTAAAATGTTGTATCATATGTTTAATTTATTTGTATTGTACTGCCTCCGTCCCAAATCAGTTTTCACAGTTAATTTATACACACGTTTTTGCAAGCGAGTTTTGCATTAGTAATTGAAATGATAAATTGACTTTTAAGGAGGGGTATGATCGATGGGGTGCTTATTTGTCATACCCCTCCTTCAAGATCACTTTATTATTTCAATTACTAATACAAAACTCGCTCGCAAAAATGCGTGTAAAAGTCAACTGTGAAAACTAATTTGGGACGGAGAGAGTATAACATATCAAAGCAAGCGGTACAACATCCTAAATCCATGTTAAGCACCGCCCAAGAGGATAGCATATTAAATTTCCACAAAAGCTAGAATTTGTATACTAAAAGTTAGGATAAAAATTTGTATGAGATGTGATATAAAGTAGCACAAATCAACACTCTTCTTTTTAAAATATTAAAACGTCATATGCCCAAATTATGTATCGTTTTATCGTGAAATCATCTCACAAAGTGTAACTAAAAAATTGTTAATATTGGTTAATATTCAAACTAATATTTTTTCTTTACATAAACTGACATTTTTTATTCCAAATTCCGGATTCTTTAGGGTATGTTTGTTTCGGGATTTAGGTGTACGGGAGAAGTAATGACTTCGAAATCTTATGGATTTGAAAGTCTTGGTGAATAATATAAAAAATATGTATTTTTTTTGAGATTTTGATAAGGTGAGATTTTACTTTATATCAAATCAATGTTTAATAATGATTGATATTATATTATTATATTGTGTTGAGAGTGAGAAAAGTAGTGATGTGGTTGTATTGAATTTTGTGAAAATAGGGGTGTAAGTGTACTTTATAGGGGAGGATTTTGAAGTCTAATTTTAAATCTCAAACTATAATGGAACGTAGTTTTTCAAAAATTAAAAAGTTCAAGATAAAGTTCAAACAAACATACCCTTAGTCAATAAAAAACTAAATCAAAATTAACTGATGAACATAATCTTTTGTCTAAATAAAAGGTGTCGAACCTAATTCATGCAAACGAGGACTATTGGACGACATATATACGCCACTATATATACACACACATAATAATCTATACATATATAATAACAAAATATTAGATTAAAATTTGGTCAAAACAATTGATACAAATTTTTCTAAATTTTAAAAAATATTAATCTAATGGGATGTAGCTCAAATGGTATAGCTAAATTTATTTTGTTTTTTTTTTGCATGTGAGAGGCTTAAGATTCAATTCTTCATTTCAACAACACATATTTTAATTATTTTTTAGTATTTTCTATTTTTTTTTAAACTTGGTCAATTTATACCTAACTAATAAAAAAAATATTATACAAAAATAGAAATAAAAATTTGTAACAAATTTTTTTAGTATTTTCTAATTTTTTTATTTATTTTTAAACTAGGTCAACTTATACCTAACTAATAACAAAATATTATACAAAAAATAGAAATAAAAATTTGCAATAAAAAATTTTATTACAAATTTGCCATGAAATTTTAAGTGTTGTGTATGAATGATTAAAATAATTATATTTTGAGTCATTTCTAAATTATTAATATTATTTTTGAACTAGATCTATTTATTTTTTTCTGTACCTCTATTAATCAACCCCAGGACCATATAATACGAGGAACCAGAACCCACCGTCGACTAGAAGGGGGTCCACTTCAAGCAGAGCAAAGCACTGTATGAACTGACCGAAAACTAGATCTATGTATACTTATCTAATAATAAAATGTTATACAATAAAATATTATTACAAATTTATCATGAAAATCTGTTGGGATTATACTAAAAAGTATGCTTTTACTTTGTATAATCGAAACTGAATTTTCAGACTTATTTACTGAAATAAATTGTTTATCATCGATGCTTTAAATATGATTGAATGTTACATATATTTCTTTGCATAACGTTTCAATAATTCGTATGTGTTACATCAGAGTTAATTTAGTGATACCGGATCACGAGAAGATTAAATTAATGATCCTCGTAACTAAAAGTACGCCATTCACGACCTAGATGGAAATGAACAACCATCGCGAAAGGTTGAGGTGTATGGCTCAGATTGGTTTGTCTTGACCAAGAGATTACACTTTAGGCATGGTGATCAATTTGAATAGGACCCTACAAGAGGATAAATTCTTGAAGAATCGAACAAGGAAAGAATTAGACCTCGGTGGTTCGTTGTTTTTTAACCTTCGTCCCTTAAATAGGATCACGTGGGATTGGTAACTATTGCTTTGACTTATCATGGGTAGCTTAATCGTAGAGAGATTCAATACTTTTTATCTTGGGCAATATTATTGGTCACACGTGATTCTTAAGATTTAATACGAAGAATCGTGTCGTTGCAAACGCTTTTGCTTGATTTGCCCCCGAGAGGTTCATAAGCTTTATCATACCAAATCTTGCAAGTGGAATTTGTTTTCCGGTATGGATAATAATGTTGAACCGTTTCGACCCAAGGACAAAAGATATTAATTAACGGAAAACTATTTCAAAGTGGCTTTGAATTAATTAATGGGCTAGATAATCTTAAACACGGGAAATAATGACCCGGAGCCATATTGATTGTAATATGGGTTAAGATGGATAGTGCAATATTAATTATGTAGTGGGATTAATTAATATTTATGGGCTTGAATTATATTGTGGCTCAATATTAGATATTCAAGATCCATTAGAAGATCCAATCTTAATTCTCCTAAAGGCCCCCCGAGTAGCCCAAACATATAGTCAATAATCGAAAAGGTGATTAAAATAAAATAAATATTGTTGCTTAATATTTCCTCTATTTTTCAAATTTATGGATAAAAAGAGGAGAAAGGTTTTTTTGAATTTTTGTTATGGAATGAAGATATGTATTCTTGGAATACAAGATTATCTCATTAAATTCAAGAAATCTCCCCACTTTGGTTATTCATGAGAGAGATTTGAAATTTTTGAAAATAGAGGGCAAGAAAGATTTTCTTGATTTTCTTGAAAAGATATTATGGAAGATATGTATTTTTGAAATACAAGAATATCTCATAAATTCTAGAAGATCCAAATCTTGGATTCTTGCACACTATATTTTTTTGAAAATTATGCCATAATAGAGGAGGTGGGATTTTTGTGGAATATTTTAATTATGGGAAAAAGAATATAGGAGATATATTCAAGATTTTTGGTGACCAATAAAAAGTCTTTTTCCCACATTGAAAAAATCACACAAATTTTCGTTCACCCTCTCTCCTATAAATGGGGATGATTAGTTCATTCCCAAGTACAATTCCATGTCTTTGGAAATATTAGCAAATCCACATAAGTGGTGCAACAAAGTTTATTTTTTTCCTTTTGTTAATTGTTCATGAAAGTATCCTTCCACCGGATTGTCGAGCAAGGGCTAAGGAATACTTGGGAAGTCCTTTTGGTTAGTCCGTCAAATCAAGTCATCGCTATCCCGAGGGTACGCTCACGTAAAACCCGTAGTTTTCGTAGGTTTTACGTGACTTTTTTATATGCATGATATGTTGTTGCAATTATTATTTGAATTAATATAGGATTAATTCATGCTAGTAATAATTAATGAATTAAATTTGTATTTAAATATTCACCCGAATAGATCATGCAACTCATTCCCCAATTAATCGCATCGAGCCATCGCATTTTTGCTCAATTTTTTAAATTGTAATTTAATTCGTGGACATTAAATTTGAAATTGGATAGTAGAACTGTTAGATCTGCTTTTGCAGTATCCAATTGTCATGGATTTTAATGTTTTATTTTGCATGCATATAAATCGTGGTTTTTAATTCGATTCGATTCGGATTTGTTTTTGCCTCGTGAGAAAATCCACGAAAAGAGACTAGGATTTGTTTGATTTGATCAATGTAATAGACTAGTCTCAGATCTAGGTTTATTTATTTTTGTAAATAAATTGTAACTTAGGATCGAACGAAGAGACGAAGAATTAAAGGATGAAATCGTAAGAAAGAAGGGCGCGGCGAAGACGTGGCACGCTGGGGTTAGGGCGAGGCCGGGGGCTGAGGAGCTGGAGGATTTAGGGCTCAGACGGACGGGAGGGCCCAATGTCCGAAGTGGATGGGGAGGATGCTGGCGCACAAGACAGACGGGCGAGATGGACGCGGAGCTGCCGAGACGCGGGCCGAGGCGGAGGCTGGCGAAATATCGCCACAGGCTGGGCAAGGATGCGCGATTGCCGCCTTCGCGAGAACCGGGCCGGACACGCCGACATTCGCCGAGGAAAGGGCGGAGATGGCGGGGATCGGGTCACGGAAGGTGCCGAGAGTCGCCCCCCAGTTGTTGGTTCACGGATAAGGTAAGATCCCGGCCGCGAAAGCCGCTTACGCAAGTGTTCGAGAGACGGAAGTATTTTTTCGAGATTTAACGAGTGGGGAGAAATTGAGACGGTTTTTCAAGATCAAGCCAAGAAAATCAAACCACAGACACCGATAATTGGAGCTCAATATGTATATTTTTCGCTTTGCTTGATTTATTTGTGCTATCTTATGCTTTGTTTAATTTGTTTAAATGTGTTTGTAATGAGGGCTGCCAAATTGAAAAATCTCAACTTCAAAATTACTAAGTATGTTTTAAATAATTAATTGACAATTTTATTAGGATAATAAAATTGAAAAATTTTGACCTCCATGATTTATTTATTTGTGAATTCTTTTGGAGAAATTTTCTAATGGACGGTCAAAAGATAGGTTTCACATGAATGAATTCGAACGGATGATTGTGGGTTATTACTAATGGCATTTATGACCCTCCCCACGAGGCTCGATCAAAGCGAAATAGTAATCTGTATTTAATCATGGTTATTACTTAGGTATAAAATTGATATGCATATACTTTCCCCAAGTCCCTGTCAATTTTATATTGGTCGCCGAGAGCCAACTATTGATCCGGATATTAAAGGTTTAGAATCGTTTTGTTTGTAACTCGCTTGAATGTGTTTAAATAATGACCCACCCCACGTGGGCTTATTTAAACTGTTTTTGAGATGTTGGTCGATGCATGTTCATATTTTTTTTTGAGATTTTAAAATATGATGAAATGTGATCGAACCTTGTGATATACTTGTGCTATAAAGATATAGTTGTTTATTTCGATTCAAAGATGTCGTTACCTTTTAATCCTTTGTTATTATACTTAAAGTCAATACAATATGTATGGAAACTATATTGATTGGAAAATTATAATTGTTTTAATCGCATAAAAAGCACAAGTGGATTTTGACACACAAAAAATCGATAAGCCAACCGACGAGTCAAAACACGCGGACTCGTCAGATCACCTCACAGAGATGTCGTCATTTAAAATGGTGGAGGAAAAACCCGTAAGGGATTACGTCCTCAAAATAGATGGCCCATCCGAACAAACTTGAGATTTCGAGCGCAGATTATGATCGGAGACTCAGATGAATTTGGTACTTCATTCTCCCTTTAGAAGCGTTTTTGAGCATTTTGGCCTCATTACCTAATTTGTTGCAAACTTTTGGACTCGTAAATGATGATAAGGCACCAAACTCAAGCTTTGACGCAAGAAGTGGTCCGTCTTCATCTTCTAAAAGCCAAGGGTAGGCAAGATAAAAAGAGGACCAAGCTTATAAGCAATAAAACTCAATTGTTGCCAACGCGACAATGGTAAGATGAGGAATGCTTGTTGAGTCAAGGAAAATCCAAAGAGGAAGTGCTTAAGCCGCGCGAGAGGACAATAGAGGTTTTGCCTCGTTTCTAAACCCAAAAGGACGGAAAGAAAGGTAATTCTCACACTCTAGTTGTTGAAACTTGTTTAAGGGCGATACTTCATTCGTGGGTGGTTGATACGAGATCCACTAATCATGTTGGCTTCACGGGTTCTAAATGATCCTAAGAACATAGTGGGAGTGAGATCCTCATCACACCGGGCAACGTTATTTAAAGTAGAAGACATTGCAATGCTAATGAAGTGGCAGATATTGCAATGCTACTACAGAGTAACGATTATTGCAATACTATGCAAGTAAAGAGACATTGCAATGCTACATGAATGGCAATTAAAGCGTTGGGAGAAGTGCATCTATCTTTTGAAGATAGTTTTTTTTTGAGATTATCTTTGTGTTCCCGGTTTAGAAAGAATTCACTTTCGTTTCTAAAAAATCGATTAAAGGACACTAAGTTTCTTCTAATAAGAATGACATCATTTTTGAAATGATGAGTGTATCTCATATTTACGGGACATTGATGGAAAATCTCTATACAATTAATCAGGCACACCACTTACTTAAAATGTATCCTATAACACATCAATTGTTTTAGAAAAGAAAACTTTTCATCGATGTGAACGAGACACTTTTTGGCATCTAAGATTAGGTCATATAAATCCAAAGAGGATCCAAAGGTTGGTGAAAGATGGTTCACCTGAGCGCGTCTCCAAGTTGAATCGATTCCAACCGCGAATCATGTTTGGAGGGTAATATGACCAAGATGGCATTTGGAGCCAAGGGAATGGGGCTAAAGAAGTGTTAGAGATCGTTCACATAGATGTATGTAGTCAAATGTCAACCAAAGCAAAGAGGAGGTTATGAGTAATTTTATTGATTATTACTCAAGGTACATTTTCCTTATGAAGCATGAATCGAGACCTTTGAGAAATTCTAAAGAATTTAAGGCTCAAGCAGAGAATCATATAAAAAAACGATCAAGTCTCTACGATCCGATCGTGGAAATGGAATACCTCGGCGATAAGTTTTTGTACTACTTATCCGATGAAGGATTGTATCCAAATTTCATCGGAACGAACCCTCAACAAAACGGGGTTTGCAGAGCGAAGCAACATAATTCTTTTTGAAATGGTTAGATCAATGATGAGTTATACGGATCTTCCCGAAGTCGCCTGGGTCACGCTTTTGAAAACAAATGACTTACATTCCGAACTTGGTGCTATCCAAATTAGTTCCCGTAACCCCAAAGAATTGTGGACCGGCGCAAGTCTAGTATGAGACACATGATAACTTTGGGGTGTCCGCCCACGTGTTGGACAAGGAAACCCCAGAATTGGATCCTCGATCGTAATTATATGTTTTTTTTGTAGGATACCCTGAGGAACAAAAGGGTGAATGTTCTATAGTTCAAGATCAAAAGGTGGACATCCGCACCCACTTTAGATTTTGGAAGAAAACTATAGAACCAAAGAAAACCCGTATGAGATTACCTTAAATGAGCTTAGAGGGCAAACCTCGATCTGCGATCGTCTTAGATGATATACCAAATGATACGTTTTCACAACCGAAGACCTCGTTATAGTGGGAGGGTTGTTAGGCGATTTCGAGAGATTCATGGAATAGGAGAGTCCTCGGACTTGATTCCCTAATGGAACCTATGGACATATGACGAGGCAATCCAAGATTAGGATGCAGCTTGGCAAACAAAGAATGAAAGTGGGTTCTATGTTTCATAATAGAGTGTGGAGCTAGTCGAACCACTTAATGGGGTCAAACCCATTAGATGCAAGTGGGTATATAAGAGGAAAAAGAGGATCGGACGGGAAGGTTGAAACCTTTTAAAGAAGACTAATGGCGAAAAGGTTATACTCGTAAAGAAAGTGGATCGATTATGAGGAAACTTTTTTTCACCAGAAAGCCATGCTTAAGTCCATCCGTATTTTCTTACTACCGACACAAGATTTCGACTTTTAAAATCCGCAAATAGATGTCAAGAAAGCTTTCCTTAACTAAGTCTTGATAAAGAGATCTATATGCAACAACCCCAAGGTTTCATTGAAACAAAGCCAAGAACATCTTGTTTATAAGCTCAAGAAGTCCATTTACGGATTCAAACAGCATCCAGAGCTTGGAACCAATGTTTTGATCATGTTGTAAAGTCTTATGGGTTTGATCAAAACGAGTTTGAAAGTTGTGTGTATAAAAAGCGGTTTGAATCAGATTGGTATTCTTAAGATTATACGAGATAACATTGTGATCATCGGGAATGATGTGAAGGTGTGATCGGACGTAAGGGCATGTTTTTTTCAAAAAAAGGTTTGATATGAAAGACTTAGGAAAACCTGACATATCCTTGGGATCAAGATAACTCGAGATCGCCAGAAAAGGATGATGGGGTTATCGCAAGTTTCATACATAGATATTTGGTTTTGAAACGATTCAAAGATGCAAGATTCCAAGAAAGGATTCGCATCTTTCAGACTTGGAATCCATCTATCCAAGAAAATGTCCCCTAAGATTAAAAAAGGAGATAGATGACATGAAAGACATTCCTGTCTGGTTTTACCGTCGGAAACCTTATGTATGCAATGTCAGGAAGCTAGACCCAGGATATCATTTTTTGCCATAGGCATGGTAGCAAGATATCAAAAGTAACTCAGGAAAACGCGTTGATTTACAGTTAAAAACATTACGAAGTGTCTCGAAAAGAACCTGGATAGAATGTTGATTTATCATCGACACTCCAATCCCCATCCGGCCACTGCGGACTCGGATTTCCAATCGATATAGATTCCGAAATTATCCGCCTCGATTAGTGTGTTTCCATTTGGGAAGTGTAGCCATCAAATGGACGAGTAGCAAGCGTAAATGCATCACCGACCAACCATGGGACTCGGTAAGTAAAGTCTGCCATGAAGCGTGGAAAGAACCGATTGGACTCTAGATCTTCTTAGTGGACTTGGATGGTGTTCTCAATTTGACTAGCAATATCTCTTTAGGGGCGATTAAAAATTCAAAGAGAACCAAAAGTCCACTTAGTCAAACAAACACATTAAAGGAAAGACATCTTATATTATAGAAATCGTTAAGAGAGGAGATATAGATGTGGCAAGAAAGATGGCGTCGAGGATGACCCTAGCGAGATCCATTCACAAGCGTCTGCCTCCTCAATACATTCGAGAGACATGTGAGTGGAATGGGTGTCAAGATTTGCCAATCTGCTTTGAGTATAAGTGGGAGAAATTATTAGGTTCGTGTAGGTGACATTAGATGTCACGGACTACTCGAGACGTGTTGTAGTATACTTAAAAGCGACTTTTTTGTGTATAAGTGGGGAGATTGTTGGGATTATCTTTGAAAAAGTATGCTTTTACTTTTGTATAATCGAAAACCAATTTTCAGACTTATTTTATGAAATAAATTGTTTATCATCGATGCTTTAAATATGATTGAATGTTACATATATTTTTCTTGATAACTGTTCAATAATTCAGACGTGTTACATCAGAAGTTAATTTAGTGATACCAGATCACGAAGATTAAATTAATACCCTCAGAACTAAAAAGTACACCATTCATTTACCTAGATGGAAATGAACAACCATCGCGAAAGGTTGAGGTGTAAGGCTCGGGATTGGTTTGTCTTGACCAAGAGATTACTGTTTAGTGCATGGTGATCTTGTTGAATAGGACCTCTGAGGAGGATAAATTCTTGAATCGAACAAGGAAGAATTAGACCTCGGTTGGTTCGTTGTTTCTTAATCTTCGCCCCTTAAATAGATCACGGGATTCGTAACTATTGCTTTGACTTATCATGGGTAGCGAATCGGAGAGAGATTCAATACTTTTTATCTTTGGGCAATATTATTGGTCACATGTGATTCTTAAGATTTAATACTTAAGAATCGTAAAGAAGTATCGCTTGTTGATTTGCCCCTTGGGAGGTTCATGTTTTATCATACCAAATCTTGCAAAGTGGAATTTGTTTCCCAGATGGATAATAATGTTGAACCGTTTCTCTAACCAAGGACAAAAGATATTAATTAATCGGAAAGCTATTTCAAAGGGCTTGAATTAATTAATGGGCTAGATAATCTTAAACACGGAAATAATGACCGGAGCCATATTGATGGTAATATGGGTTAAGATGGATAGTCAATATTAATTATGTAGTGGGATTAATTAATATTTATGGGCTTGAATTATATTGTGACTCAATATTAGATATTCAAGATCCATTAGAAGATCCAATCTTAATTCTCCTAAAGGCCCCGAGTAGCCCAAATATATAGTCCAATAACGAAAAAAGTGATTAAAATAAAATAAATATTGTTGCTTAATATTTCTATTTTTTGAAATTTATGGATAAAAAGAGGAGAAAGATTTTCTTTTGAATTTTGTTATGGAATGAAGATATGTATTCTTGGAATACAAGATTATCTCATTAAATTCAAGAAATCTCCCACTTGGTTATTCATAGAGAGATTTCGAAATTTTGAAAATAGAGGGCAAGAAAGATTTTCTTGATTTTCTTGAAAAGATATTATGGAAGATATGTATTTTTGAAATACAAGAATATCTCATAAATTCAAGAAGATCCAAATCTTGGATTCTTGCACACTATATTTTTTTCAAAATTATGCCATAATAGAGAGGATGGGATTTTTGTGGAATATTTTAATTATGGGAAAAAGAATATATGAGATATATTCAAGATTTTAAAGGACTAAGAAAAGTCTTTTCCCACATTGAAAAATCACACAAATTTCGCTTCACCCTCCCTCCTATAAATAGGGGATGATTAGTTCATTCTCAAGTATAATTCCATGTCTTTTAAATATTAGCAAATCCACATGTTGGTGCAACAAAGTTTATTTTTTCCTTTTTGTTAATTGTTCGCGAAAGTATCCTTCCACCGGATTGTCGAAAAAGGGCTAAGCGGAATACTTGGGAAGTCCTTTTGGTTAGTCCGTCCGATCAAGTCAACCGCCATCCCGAGAGTAATGCTCACGTAAACCCGTAGTTCACGCACGCGAGGTTTTACGTGGCTTTTTTATATGCATGATATGTTGTTGCAATTATTATTTGAATTAATATAGGATTAATTCATGCTAGTAATAATTAATGAATTAAATTTGTATTTAAATATTCACCCGGAATAGATCTCAGGTAACTCATTCCCCAACACTATCATTGTTGTGTACAAAAATTATCATTGTTCAAGATATGCTTTTTATTTTTCAAATAATGATAGTTTTTGTATATAACAAATGATAATTTTATGCATAATGCTGATAATTTTTGTATATAATGTTATATTTAAAAAAATAGAGTTCACAAATGAACTCGAGGTCGCAAGTTTTTTTTCTTTGAAATTTGAGAAATAAAAAAAAAGACGGAGGGAGTATTATATATATGAAAATGTATAATGATATCATGATTAGTCCAGTTACCATAAATTAATTGCATACTATTGACATTAGACTTAAATTATTAAATAAAAAATTTAAAATTAAATTATTAGTTGAATTGAAAAAAATACATGACTAGGTGATTGTGATAAAACTCAATTTATATACTTATTTATACGATTATTATATGATCTAATATTTAAATTGATTAGTCCAATTATTATAAATTAATTGCAAGCACTATTAACATTAGACTTAAATTATTAGTTGAATAAAAGATTGTAAAATAATATTAAATTGGTTGTTATAAAACCCTGACCTACATAAGAGAAAATATTAATTGAGACCAACATAGACAAAAAAAGAGTTGATTTTGGGAACGACGATGGCCTTACTGCATAATAGATTCTTTTAAAGTTTTAGAGAAGATTATTTTGACTAATGGTATATTTATACCAGATGACCATTAATAAGAGTTAAAGATAACTCTGTAACCTTAAACTTTCTTAAGAAGATTAATTTTGGGTAAACGTGTTGTTATGTCTAGAGTAACTAGGCGGGATATTTTAAATTTTTTTTATATGGAATGACGACAATATGTGACGATCAACGAGGCAGTATAAGAAAATAATTCAAATTTTCAAAAGAAACAATACCTTTTAAACTTGCATAATTTAATAATGTAAACTTTTTCAACAGCTTAAAACGTCACCCATTTCCCCCGTCTTCTTTGCAAAAAGTAATAAAATTTTCACAGATCAACATTACATCGAAATAAAAATAAAGAATAAAAAAAAAACTATAACTATAGCTAAAATAATTATTTCTAATTAATTAAACATGAAAATTAAATATATTTATATTCATAAGGCAAATAACGCAAAGGTTGATATACTAATTTAGGATAATGACCTAATGTTAATCTAAGATTTTGGCTCGGATAATCCAAACCTTATTAATATGCTCGTCATATAGTTTAAAGTGGTTCGATTTCCTATTTCACATTTCAGATTCTACCTCTTAGATTCCACCTTATTGGATCTTTTTGAGATTTAACGATCAAAATATGATGATTCGTCAGATATTTTTTATTATTTTACTTATTATTCATTCATATTATAAAATATATAGTAAAATATCAATTATAAAACAAGTGATCTCATTCCAGTTTAGAGCCAGTTATATTTTTTAATATTTTAAAGGTTGATCATATAGCAACAATACTAGTTACTAGTTAGTTATTATCAACGGAATAAACAATTCATGAGCCACTTTTTCGTCGTATTCATGTCTTTTTCTTCACGCTAGGAATTATTAATCTGTTTCCCTGTACTATTTTTAATTTTGTATGTATAAAATAGTTTATTTTTTAAATTTAATTACGACTGAGGATATAGAAGACTTGAGAACTTAATTGTTAAGCCACTGCAAGAACGTTTGCTTGGCCGATTTTCTTTTATTTTGATATGATAATTATAGTTTTTGGTACGTTGTCATGTTAATACTTAATGATATACATACAATGACAATAAATAAGCATTGTATATTGTGAACAAATTTCACATAAATAATTCTATAAATTATATCATTTTTTTAGTAAAATTAATACTCTATTTTAGGTTTAATTTATATTATAAATGATATATCACGAATTTAAATTGGTCCACTTTGACGGCAACTAATTTGGCTACTCTACTTGTGGTCCACTATGGCACTATGTCCTTATAGTAATTATTTTATTTATATATATATGTACATAATAAATATAATTTTGTATAACGACATAATCAATTATTTAAAACTATTTTACATTAATATTTTATGTAATAAACCTAAAATAATAGTAAGTCTGAAGAGTTATGTTAACTGATTCAAACTATTAAGACTGATCACGGTTGTCGTTGAAGAATAGCAATCAAATCCCATTATGCACCAATGGTGCACTTTTAAAATAGAGTATTAATTTTACTAAAAAATATTAATTGATTTTTATTAAATACATCTCATTTAGTTACAATTCTATAAGCACCTCCTTCTAAAAACACAAAATTAAAATTTGTACAAAAATTCATATTAGACGGTCTCATGCATGAGACGAAGTATAACTTAACACAAATTAAATTAATCTCCCCCCAAAATATTAAAACGTCAATATTCAATTTATACTTCGTCTCACCGTAAAATCGTCTCATGCAGGTGTGTCTCTAAAATTTCCCAACTTCCCACTCATAGGAAGGGTCTCTTCCTCACATAAAAAGAACAGTTGGTTACACTTTGACTTTTTGCTTAAACAAGAGTGAATGTGGGTTTATCGAGACGACTATTCAAAGAAAATAAGTTTCTACATTTAAGTGCATCTTTGCAAACACTAATCCTTAGTAACATTTATAAAAACATTAGTATAGTTAAAGTCTGATTACAACTTCACTATCTGAGACCCTAAGATCTCGAGTTCGAGATACGGAGAGAGAATAATTATTTTCTCTTGTGGTGGTCCCCTTTATGAGGGATAGTGGTCCCCCTCTTGTAGTAGTTGCGGTTCTGGTCTACAAATGGCGAGATGTTGTAGATTTAAATGATGTCATCATACCCATGATAGAAGAATTATCAGAATTGATTACCTTTAAAAAAAAACATTAGTATAATAAATATTCCATCCGTCCTGTTAAACGCCAAGACGTTTATGTTTTATCGTGTTTTTGCGAGCGAGTTTTTTATTAGTGTTTGAAATGATAAAATAATTTTTAAAGATGCATGTAAAAGATGAGAGGTAGATCTATAATACTCCTTCTTAAAAATCACTTTATCATTTGAAATACTAATAAACAACTCTATTCACTAAAACTCGATAATAAAAATGGTGTCTTGCACGTTTTTTTCCGGGACCAGGTAGTAAATAATAGGTCTCCAGTGAAAATTTGTTCATAGTATGAAATTTATACAATTACACTTATAAATTAATATTATAACATTTATCAATTGATACTACTATTTTTATAAATTAATATAATAATATTAAATTTTACTTATAGTAGTTTATAAGAGTATTGATATCTTTGTTCTTTCTTCCTTATAATTGGGTTCTCGAACCTGTACCATATTTTTAATAAATTTATTTTTACCTTTTAAAAAAAGAGAGTAATATAAGTTTATAATTATAATAATATTAATTTTATAGTATAAATAAATTTTACATGAGAATTTGTGATGAATAAATATTATGGTATTAATATAAATCAAGTTTAAGTTTATATGACATACAAGTTTCATGGGAGTATTTGTGATTATGTAATGATTTAAAACTCAGATAATCCAATTTATGATATTGAACTCAGATCAAACATAACTCATACGCTATAAATGATATATATATATATATATATATATATATACCTTTCTCTTTTCTCCTCTTAAGCGACTAGACTTTCTTCACACCAATCGCGTCTTAAGATTTCCTTCACACGAATCGGTCCAAACGACGAAAAACGCCCCACTCACCGCCGATCAAAATTGGCAAAATCAGAGGTTCGCTCTTTTTATCATTTTTTTTTAAATTTGTTGGAATTTATGCTTCCATTTCCTACGATCTCATTGGTATGAAAAAAAAAGAACTATCACCAATAACGCGAGGCTTAGTTCATTCCGACCACCTGGCCCTCATTTGAGTGGGAGACCCAGGTTAGATTCCATTTGGGAACGAATTTGGAGTTTATGGGAGTTATAAGGTGTATTTGTGTTCTTGGTGTACTAACTACTAACTACTAACAACTAACTTTGTCCGATAAAAAAAAACTATCACCAATACACATAAAATCTATCATTGTTACTTAGAAAAACTATCACTGTCGCTGAATGTTAAACTAATTATCACTATTATATATATACCCTGTTATACATATACCTATAACTGCTATGTATAAAAACTCTCACTGTAACGCTATTAAATTATCACTAGTATGTAAAAAAAACTATCACGTTTACTCCCAAAAACAATCATTGTTACTTAGAAAACTTACAAATTATTTCATGAAGACTATCATCATCACATCGTGAAGAGAAACTAAATATCGTTGTTATATACATAAACTATCAAAATCATAAAAATAAAATATTACTATTACACAAAAAAATTATCACTGTTACTAATGAAGACACAACTTCTATTGAAAAAACTAGAATCGAAGCATCAACAACAACAAGATTAATAGTGCGCAATACGAGAGTTAGAATGAAACAAGAGTTGTCGCTTAACATAAATATGAAGGAAAATTGAAGCAAATGGATTAGGGGCGAAAATTTAGGTCAATCTATTTTTCAAAATTAGCCATGTTGAATTAATGTTCATAATTATAATTATAGTGAAAACTTGTTCATAATAGTCTTTTTTTTTTTTTTTTTGGGAAGAGACGAAAAATTCTCCACCAAAGATTGGCTGCCCCTCAAATTTTTGGGATCAGAAGGATGTGTTCAAATAACAAATATTTATGAGAGAGAACCAAAATTATTCAATCCTCACGATAAATCTCCATAATATTTCATAATAGTCTTAAGAAGGTTTGTTTGCAAACTAGACTTCAATAGTTAAAAACTCTTATTTTTAAAGTTGATAAAACTATAACTTTTTTCAAAAAATAAGTGATTTAAGGGTGCAAGTGGAGTTTGAAAATACCACCTTACTCTTACTAAATGTCATTATAGTAAAAATTGGAAAGAGTGGGGGCCAGCCGGAGGGTCTCGCTTGGCACTCACCAGTCACCACCTATATGTAAACAACTCCCGCTATATCTGCCCGTCTCGCCAACTCTACACTACACAAATTCACTCTAATTGCCCCCTGTTACAGTTTCCCCCTTTTCCTCCCAAAATATCTAAATGGAGAATTCAACCCGATGCTCCGTTATCGTAATCGGAGCCGGAATCTCAGGCAAATTTCTAAGCTCTCTCTCCTTTTTCCTTTTAATTTGTCATATTTGTCTGCGAATGCTGAATGAAGAACATGTTTAACAATTTCGGTAATTGGAAGTAACTCTGATCAATGATTATAGTTATACCGAACGAGTGTAGGTATAACGGCGGCGAAAGTGCTGGCGGAAAATGGAGTGGGAGACGTGTTGATACTAGAGGCGTCGGACAGGATAGGCGGCCGAATTAGAAAGGAGCAGTTCGGCGGCGTCACGGTGGAGCTAGGCGCCGGATGGATCGCAGGTGTCGGCGGAAAACAGTCGAATCCCGTTTGGGAACTCGCTCGTCAATCGAATCTACGGACCTGCTTCTCCGATTACAGCAACGCTCGTTACAACATCTACGATCGCAGGTATAATTAATCTCTAGATTAATTTCAATTTCAATTTCAATTGAAAATTCCTCTTCTCTCCCTCATCTCGCACACAGAAATGCAAACTTTCATGTGTATTGTGCATGCTATATTGGTGACATGTGGCTCAACGCAATGATAATTTCCTGATTCCTGTAGCGAAATTTTACCCCAAATGTCAACATTAAAATTTGAAAATGATTGCAACCGGAATTTGATCTCGATTTTCAGTTGATGATTTGAGACGAGGACGTGGGTGTGGGTCACAGGGTAATCATATTTCTGTTAGAATCGACAGTGCGCTTTAATGCCTCCTTTTTCTTTAGCTTTTCCTTTATGAGATTTTGCTTTTTATCATCTACAAATACTATCCTTCATATTTAACTACAAAAAAATGAAAGCCTACAAAAATTTCTGATATGACTGCGTCTCTGGTGCTTAGAGACCTCTAAATTAAACCTCAGATTAGGTAATGCTCTTTTCTGATAATGACAGTCCATTAATGAATTTCTCTCTTAATTAATCACCAGATTGATAACTAATTCTATTAATTTAATTATTATTAATTTTTATATTAATTATATTTTTGGTAGTGGGAAGATTTTTCCGAGCGGCGTCGCGGCGCACTCTTACGAGAAAGCGGTGGAGTCGGCAATTCAGAAGCTGCGTAACCAGGAGTCTAATTCAGGCGCTGCCGCTGAAACGCCGTCGTATGGACGATTTCATTTTCTTCCGTAACCATCTTTTAAACTTAATTTTCTGATGAATTTCCCCTGTATTTTTTATTCGACGTGCAGAGCTCTTAAAACGCCAATCGAGCTGGCTATTGACTTTATTCTGCACGACTTTGAAATGGCAGGTAATTTTTTTATTACTTTTGTTCTTATTTCTGACATATTTTACAGAGGTGAAAAGGCTAGTTTTGTTTGTATTTTACAGAGGTAGAACCAATATCGACTTATGTAGATTTCGGAGACAGGGAATTTTAGTTGCTGATGAAAGAGGGTACGAGCATTTGCTGTATAAATTGGCGGAGACATTTCTATTTACCGCAGAGGGTGAAATTCTTGACAGTAGGTTAAAACTCAACAAGGTAAATATTTTGGTTTCCGTGCATATTTTATGCAGATTTTACTTTTTGTCTCTAAATGAATTAATCACCATACTGAAACAAAATACAGTATTTTAATTTTTGGAAAAAGACAAAAGTTAATACAACTGAAAGTGATTACAATTAGTAGTAAGTTGTTCATGCAATCCCCCCCCCTTTTTTCTATTTTGATGGTTGTTGGTTTGCTGTTGAGGTCGCGGACCTGATTTATTTATGCATAATAGTAATAATTCAAATACTGTAGCCTCTAGATAGATACATAAATGCTCATAAATTATTTTCAATATAAATGGAGTAGCACACAACTGAAATTTCTCGATAGTTCTTGGCTTACCCTAAAAAGAAATAATGCCATAACTCTCCATAAATGTCAGGGGTCACGAAAATTAATGAATCTTGAAAAATTGTCGTGTTAGCTTGGTTGTTTGGTGTAGGCCCAGTATATTGGTCAAGTGATACCGTTTTATAAATGTTGTAGTACTAGTGAAAATTAACATGTTCATTAAAATTTATGCCCATTTGTAAATACTTTTAAAACAGTTAAAACTAGCTGTGAAAAAGATTGTGGGGAAGTATAAATTTCTGGAACAGTTTTGCTTGCTTTTTACTACTCAATAGAAAAAACAAAAGGTGTGAAATATGCCTAGGACTCTGTGTGGGGTGAATAGAGAAAGACAGAGTGTAGATTTTGAGAAATCTTAGACTACCTTTATCGCTGGTTCAGATGAACCGTTCATCACATAAAACAAAATAAATAAGTTAAAAAAAAATTCAAAAGTCCAAGAATTTCGCATGAACTATTCGGTGCAGTGAACGGGTTCGTGCACAGTTTTCAATACTTTTGTTGCGCCACTTTTCATATTATAATGGGTTTCATGATGTTTATTAGATAATTATTAAATTTTTAATTTCAACATATTATCTAAATAAAAAAATAATATTACAATTTTTTTTTTATAAATAGAGATCAATATTAATACATTTTGAATCATAATTTCCTATTCATTATTTTTTCGTCTAATTTCAATTTATATTTAAAATTTCTTAAATTTAAAGATGAGGATTGGTTGAGTATTTAAGATTATTTCTTAAAATTTCTTATACATTTTTAATCATAATTTCTTATATTTAAGATTATTTTATTGAAAGATTGGGTTGTGGATGTTTGTTGATAAAATATGAAAAAAGATGAGGATTGATTGAGTTGTAGATTGTATATGTGGAGGGGAGAGAAATGAATAATTTATTAAGAGATTAGTTTGCAGGTATTTGTTGATAAATATAATGTTAGTAATAAATGCAGATTTGGTGAATGAATGGTTATTTTCATGAAATTTGGGGGTGGGGCCAGGTTGTTCGGGAATTTCAGCACTCGAGAAACGGCGTTTCGGTGAAAACGGAGGACGGCTGCGTTTACGAAGCCAATTACGTTATTTTGTCTGCTTCCATTGGTGTTCTCCAAAGCCATCTAATCTCCTTCTCCACCCTTGCCCGTACGTTTTCTGCCTCCTTTGTTTTCCCCACGTCATTCATGTCTTTATGTGCCATTTTCTATTCTATAAAATAATAGTATGATTTCATATTTATGTTAAATAACAATTTCATATGTATGTTAAGAGAAACAAAAAAAAAATCACGTCCAGGTAATCAGATTATCCAGTCAAAAGGGATGGAGGGTAGAGATTGTGAGAGTCTTTTCCATATTTGGGGGTGTCAAAAAATGAAATGAGATGCAATGAAAATGGAAAGGCACAAAAATGAAATGGGGCGGAGGGAGTATGTAGTGAATATCCTTTAACAACACTGAATACTAATGCAATTTATGAATAATGCAACAGAGATGGAAAACCGAAGCCATATCCAATTGTGAGATCATGGTGTACACCAAAGTCTTCCTAAAGTTTCAACATAAATTTTGGCCGTGTGGCCCAGGAAAGGAGTTTTTCATCTATGCACATGAGCGAAGAGGCTACTACACGTTCTGGCAGGTTCATTTTTTATTTGTTCACTGTTTTGTGTTAATGATATTACTCTTTCAAGCTTATGTTGCTAACTTTTCATGTGGACCAGTCTTTGTTTATTTTAAAAATTAGCTGCAACTTTCAGTATGATTATGTATAGTTTAATGATTCCTTGAACTGCTGCTCATGAGATTATGATAATCTAAGTAGATAATATATTAAAATCATCAGTGTAATATATGCTGCTCATTGTGGACTATAGGCTAAAGTCAAGCCGTATGTCTTAATTTCCCTATAAAACAAAGATTATGTCCTCAGCAACATTTTTCATGTCTGCGAAACAGATGCAGAGATAACAAAATGACAGACACATCTTCTAAAATCTAATTAATCATCAATCAGTATACAGTGAATTTTGTTTATTGAGACACTCTGATGTTATTGTCATTTTCTGACATATGGAACTATATTCTTCCCCCCACCCCCCAATCCCACGAACTGATCATAATGAGTTGTACAAAATAATTCATTTATAGTGTCATCTTCTACAATTATTTCTGATGTTTGACAAAGCTGTCACACCAACCAATGGAGATCAGTCTCGAAGTTTCTCTGTTTCTTCATCTCATATTCAGCTAATTGGTGTTCTAAGCATTATTATTCGTCAAATTTCTACTCAAATAACGGTTCAGTTCAAAAATTGATCACTGTATAAATCTCAAGTAATTATTTTAATTTCATAATCTTCTTGGGTGATTATGTTTTTGTTGTTGTTGTTGTTTGTTTGTATTTTTTTGAATTTCTGTCACCTCCAACATATAGTTTGACTTATTAATTTAAGTTAATAATGTTTTCTTGCTATAAAATATCATAATATGGACAAACTATTGTTCTGCGAATCAAGAATGTGATTTTATGATGCTGAATGATTCATTGAATTCACCTGTTGATCTGCTGTTTATGATCATCAGCACATGGAGAACGCTTATCCCGGGTCAAATATCCTTGTGGTGACCTTGACAAATGGAGAATCAAAACGAATCGAAGCACAATCAGATGAAGAAACTCTGAGAGAAGCAATGGAAGTTCTAAGAAACATGTTTGGGCATGACATTCCAGATGCTACAGGCATACTCGTACCCCATTGGTGGACTAATCGCTTCCAACGTGGTAGCTATAGTAATTACCCTATTTATGGAAATCAACTTGTTTACGATATTAAGGTTCGCATCTTCTTGATTGATTCTAAACTAAGATGATAACAAGCCCTCTATCAACTGTGTTTTTTCTCATAGCTTCCCCTTTTTATGTTCTGTTTTTGTCTTTCAGGCACCTGTAGGGCGCATTTTTTTCACTGGCGAACATACCAGTGAAAAATTCAATGGCTACGCAGCACGGAGGTTACCTTTCAGGTAAGTATATGTGCTAACGGCGATGAATTTGTGTTAGCCTTTCTAAAGATAGAACATGACCGTCTTCATTAACTTGTGTGATTTCTGTATAGAAGTTGATGTTATGTAAAACAGATTTATTGTACAATTTGTTTCAAGAACTATCACTTTATAGTATATCAACTAATACTTTGAATAAAACAACTAATACTGACAAACTAGTTCTTATATTCAAGTTACTTGACCTTCTGTTGAAATCTGTAGTTGCTAGGGACCTTAAAATTGGAGGAATTTTTTGCTTGTTATTTGAGTGTTTTAAATTTTCAGTAGAAATAAAGAAAACGAGATTCATATTTCAAAAATACTCCTGCAAGTAAACTCTCAAGTCTTTTTTTGTATGTTGATCAGGTATCGATACTAGTAAAGCTTTACTTGAAGAAATGAGGATGGAGAAGGAGAAAAAGATAGAAAATCAATCGTTTTTAATTGAGCCATTGATTGCCTTGACGGAATCTTTATCGTTGGCTCAACCCGAGACTGTATCAAATCTCCATAAGTTTGATATCCAAAGACAACTCCTCCTTCATACTAGTAATTTGGGAGCACCGGAGGCCATTTTATGACTAAACAAATCGTTCGACCTTCTCTTTCTAATAAAACATAACCACCTGATGATGAAGACAATGATTTAACCCAACTGTGATGGTTGTTGATTTAATTGATTGAATTTTCCTCCAGTTGCAGAAACATCACATGGAGACTCTGGATGCTGCTTTAGTTTGATAGGAAATGATAATAGATTTACTCTTCTTAATCATTTTTTTATTTCTTCTCAATCAACATTTGCCTTAAATCCAAGGCCGCATATGTTCGTTTAGAAGCAATCATCTTGTACATAATTTGTTTTAAGTTATCTAGTTTTCTGTACTTGGCTAAGTCACATCTGAATTTTGGTCAATCTTGTACTATTTCGAACACGCACTTTCACGTTCTTAGATCACAACATAAGTTTATTTTCTATTTTTGGAGAGGTGTAAGAAAACCCAATCTATGTTGGCGGAATACCAAACTTGACAATATGTTTGTTAATGAGAGTCAGGCCAGGAAAGTTAGATTCTAAGAAGTGTAATTCTCCGTTTCAAGTATGAGGTCACCAAATTGATGCGTATAATCGGTTGGTGGAAATTATAGTGTGCGGTACCACGTATAACTATCCCCATGGTCAACACTTGGACTCGTTTTTTTGGTTGATCAACTCCTAGTCAAGGCTCGTATGTACAAAATACATCTAAAGACCCGTGACCTACCCAATCTAAAGAACAATATGACATATAAGAAATTAAAGATTGATGTGATTGATAAATTATTCTAGGCGTTTGATTTGAGTGATAAAAATTAAAATATAAAAAATTATCTAAAATACCCTTCTTCACAATGATGCAACAAATTGATTACAATCTTCCACAAGCACTCTTCGTTCATAAAAATCAAAACTCCAACAAGAGAATTCTTCATCCCAATAGACCTCAGGGTTATAGCATCATAACTTATACCTTAGCAGATCTTCTTGTGCAGCCAATAATGGAAGTTTCTTGACTTCCTACTCCCTTTTCCCCAAATTCATGGGGTCTCAATCAATTCTCTTCTCACTTGTACCTTAGCAAATCTTTTTGAGCAGACAATAATGGAAGTTTCTTGACTTCCTACTCACTTTTCCCCAAATTCATGGGGTCTCAACCAATTCAACTTCTCACCCAAATTTCGGTTCCAATTTCTCATGATTGGAATTGTCATCGCAGATTCGCCGATGATAACTTTACCGCTAGCAGTACTCGTTGGCGGCCGTGTTTTTCCGGTGGCCGAAGCGGCGACTCGCGGTGGGAGCGGGACAAGAAAGTGAACCCTAATCGAGGGTCTAGATTCATTGACGCTTATGTGAGGAACGAGTATGATGAAGAGGATGGATTTGGGTTCAGGAACACCGCGAAGTAGAGGGTGTGGTGGTCTGATGATGAAGAAGAGGATGAAGGGTTTGGGATTCTCTAAGCTTCCATTGGATTCTCGAAGAAGATGGTCTGATGAAGGATTTGGGGACAATAAAGTACTTACACATTTTGCCATCAACCCAAAAACGCGGACCATTTTATCTTACCCCTAACCCCCTGACCAATAGTCATGCATTGGGCTGATTATTTTAAAATTGGTACCGGGCCAACCTTTCATCCTGGGCCTAAATCCATTAAACCAAACGTCAGATTGGGCCGGATAAAACCATCTATCAAGGCTTGTCCAGCAATCCAAACGAGTCCATCTATAAATATATAACAATAGCAGTATAGTTAAAATTGGAAGAAGTCGTACTATCAAGCGTGAATAACACTCGCTTTGTCACGCTCTCGTGTGTTTCACGGAAGACGAAATGCGTCAACAGTCAAGTAAACAAAAAAGACGCACGCCTCTGTGGAACTCAACAGATTTCTCAAAAGTGTTGCGCCAGTAATACTATTTGGCTTCTCAAAGAAGCTAATCTTTTCAAATTCCAATAGGATGAGTAGATTTTTTTTCTCTCACTTCCTATAAATACATAATTTGGTATTCCGCAGATTGAAGGTAATGAATTGTTCATTCTGTATAATTTCTCTATTTTTTTTGTGACACATATCAGAAATTAAAAAGATGCTAATGAATCAATGATGATTCTCTTTTGTGCAGGAAAGATACGAGAAGAATTTCACGTTGATGTATATGCGAGCTCCATGTTACTTATCTTTTTGGGAGATTTGAACACTAAAATTGTTGAATAATGCCGAAGCTTTCATGGAGTATCTTGAAGGGTGTTTTGGTCCATTGACAAGTTAGGCAATATCTACTTCCCCTTTAATCAAGACTGGCTACATTTCTTCCCATTCAAAGGTCCAAGATTTCGGTTTTGGGGAAAGGAATAGCTGAATGGGAAGAAATGTAGCCAGTCTTGATTAAAGGGGAAGTAGATATTTACGGATTTTGCAAAAGATAAGATATCAAAATGTTGATATTTGAGGGTTGTGACTTTTGCGGTATAAGTTTTTATGAGGGTTTTTGGTTTGATTTTTTTTCAACTCTGTTAAGCATATTTTTAAGATTGACTTTTTACTATTCTTCCATTTAATGTTTGTGAGTTGGTAGAAAAATTGGGAGTCCTTCTATGTATTCATGTGGTTGGGTATTTGGTGCTTTATGCTAATGGGGGAAACTAATTGAGAATTACAAGAGGACGATTGAATCTTCACGGTTGTGATTTATTCAAATTATTTTTATGGCTTTGCTGTCTTTCCACTCCGAACGGCTCTGTTTTTCTTATTTCAGGCGTGATACCCGCATTCTGTTTTCATACGCTGGCCTCTTTTTATTAATGGGGAGTGAGGGACCTGTTTTGGCTACTTGATTTGTTTGGGCTAATAGTCTTGGACCTACTCGCTGGTTTTACGTTTTTTTTTTTTAAATTTGGGCTTTTGTAGTCAATTTTCTATAAAGTTTTCCTTTTTTTTTTCCCTTGAGTCCTTTTTCCTTATATAAAATTGCAACCATTTAATATTTAGTGTAAATATGAATTTATAATTAGTAATGTTTTTTCAGATTCCGTTCTCTAAGTATACGATTAAGTAATAATTATCTAATTTGAAAGTGTTTTAATGAGTTCGACTTATTAATCTTACTTCATTATCTGTGTTTAAATCACAAATAACTACACCATACATTAAATTTATTTTTTAAAACATATTTAATTTGACATCCATATCTAAAATATTAATTTTATTATTTTAAAGTGTCTTTATATTGAATTTTTTATATGAGTTGAATTCAAATGTAAGTTTGGTTTATAAAATTTTAATATTATTTTGTAAATTTTTGATGTGTGATGAATATAGTACATAATAAAAAATATATAATTAGATAAATAATTTTGAGACACTTACATATATTATCTCATAAAATTGAGAAGGTTTTATGTGAAAATGGTTTGCATACACCACTCATACTATTGTTTGTAGAAACTAATACTATATAAGATGTGGTGCATTTATAAATCATTTTCATATAAAACTTTGTGCATAAAATTTATAATGCAGAGATATATGTGGTTCTCTATATTAAAATTTATTCATTAATATTCGGGATCGAGATCGCATGGGGAGAAATCTTAGTTTAAATTAATACTATTAGGTCCAAAATGGATTGATGAAAGTCATTAATACCCCTTCAACTTTCACGTAACAGTTGATATGACATTTTCAGCTTTCACCGTCTCATCAACTCCCTCCATTCAAAAAGTTTTGCACCATCTCATTAATTCCCCCACCCACCCACCCGCGCCTCCCGCCAAAATTTCCTATTTTTGATAATCATCTTTTTCTATGGAGTTCTTGGTGCAACACAAAATAGGAGATAAAATTAATTTTTGTTATACATTCATCTTTGTTTATTTTATAATTTGAAAATTTTATATCCAAAAATCGAAAATTTATAAAATTTTACATATGCAAATCTAAATTAAAAAATTTACATTCATCTTCGTCACGACGAGCCTTGCCGCCTCCCTCCTTGAACGACACCGACATGGTCACGACGCCAATGTTATGTGTGTTGAGAAATCTGGTGCCTGGGATCTCTTCGAGGTGTATTTAAATACATATTTAAATTATTCAATTAATTACTAACATGAATCAATCATAAATTAATTCAATATAATAATTAAATAATCAACAACAACGTTTATCGCGTAATTCACGTAAATCCTAAGCATGCGTAATCTAGGAGTTACTTAAATTACATAACTCTTGTAGAGACAACCGCTGAGACGCATTTAATCAACTCAAAAGTGTCTTCTCAAATATGTCTCAAGTTCACTTAACGAATCCTAAGGGAAGGATTTCACGAACGATTTTAATAAAGGAGAAAACTAAAAATATTTGACACCACCTTTATGGATTTCTAATTTTTCCAACACATGGAATTGCATTGGGGATGTTATAACAAGGGGTGGTCGAAATTTTTGGCATAATTTGGATATGGGAAGATCTTTAATTCTTGTGCAAGAAGTAATCTTGAATATATCCAATATATTCTCTTTCCCATAAATAAATTTTCCACAAAAATCTCCTCCCTTATAAATATGCAATTTTCGAAAAATTCAATGCACAAGAAGGCAAGATTTTATTTCTTGAATTTATGGGATAAACTTGTATTGCAAGAATACTTATCTTTTTCCATAAAATCTTTTCAAGAAAATCAAAAAAATCTTTTCCCTTTCTTGTCCCATAATTTTCGAAAATTTCAAGAAAAATAGGGCAATAATATTTTCTTCTTCTTTTCATTAATTGAACTTTAATTTGGGCTATTTGAGGGGTCTTTAGGAGAATTAAGATTGGACCTCCAATGGACTATGTAACTTTAATATTAAGCCAAAATATTATTCAAGCCCATTAATATTAATTTACTCCACTATAAAATTAATATTGAACTATTCATCTTAATCCATATTACGATGCTTCAATAATATGGCTCCCGGTTATTATTCCTCGTGTTTAAGATTATCTAGTCCACTAATTAATTAAGCCACTGAAAAAGCTTTATATTAATTAATATATTTATCCTTTGAGTAAAGACAACTCAACATTATTATCCATACCGGAAATAAATTTCCACTTGCAAGATTTTGTATGATAAAGCTTCCGAGCCCACCAAGGACAAATCAAGCAAGACGTCTTTATTACACGATTCTCCAGATAAATCTTAGCAATCGCCGCGGTAACTAATAATATTGCCCAAGATATATGTATCAAATCACGTTGATTCTCTTCCCATCATAAGTCAAAACAATAATTATTAGTTTCACACGCATCCTATTTAAGGAATCGGAGATTAAGAAATAATGAACCATCGAGGTCTAATTCTTCTATATTTTAAAGGTCAAGAATTTATCCTCCTCAGAGGGTCCTATTCAAATAACGATCATAATGCACTAAGTGTAATCTCTTGGTTAAGACAAAGTCAATCTGGCCTTACACTTCAACCTTTCACGATTGTTCTGCTCATTTCCATCTAGGTTGTGAATTTGTACTTAGTTACGGCGAAATCGTTAATTTGATCTTCTCAGGATCCGTATCACCAAATTAACTACAATGTAACACGTCTTATTTATTGAATTGTATGCAGAAATATATATAACATTCAATCATATTTAATTCAACAGTGATAAATAATTTATTTCAATAAATAAATAAAAAAATAAGTTTGGTTATACAAAGTAAAAACATACTTTCTAGTATAACCCCAACATGCGGGTGGGTTTCAAGCTCTCCGCCGCCGTCAGGTGGGGTTCAAGCTCTCCATCGCCGTCGTCGAAACCCTAGATCCCCGCCCGAAATCCACTAATGGATGAACTTAGATCTACCGCCGCCCGCATCACCACTGCCACCAATCATCACCACAATCGCCGACCAAAACACCCCACCGCCACCAAAGGAAATAGATCCATCACCACCACCACAAAAATATCGACATCGCCACCGATTTAAACTAGATCGGCAAGGCGACATTTGCCAGTGGTGGTGGTGTGATTTTGGTGAGAGAGAGCCAAACGTTAGAGAGAGAGAGGCGACTGATTGAGGATAAAGAGAGTGTGAGGTATTATGGGATTTTCATCCCTACTTTTGGACCTTAGAGTTATTTAAAAAAGGACTTGGACCTGAGAGTTATTGGACTCTCTTTCTTGGACCTGAGAGCTATTATAATTCTAAAAAGTAAGGGTTTTGTTTTTTATTTCCCATTTTTATAATAAAAATTAGAATTTTTTTGGTTAATGAATATTTGTTAAAAATGATTGTGTGATTAGGTAAAATGACAAATAGTAAACTTTCGATTTGAACTTATAATCTATTATCTCTTAGGTGAGTCACTCCCAATTCATATGGTGACTTTATTTCAAATATCTGAATTTCTATGTGAAGTTATTTATGATATTGTTATTGATTTTTAATTTTTTAATTTCAGTTATTCATTATTTAATTTTAATCTTTACTGCCCATTTATCCCATTATATATCCCATTAATATAATTTTCAATCTTTAATATTAATTATTTTTAATTTAATTTATGTCATTCAATCTTTTATAGAAAATCATTAATATAAATATAAATCTTTTATCTACTAAAGGTGAATCACCCTAATATCTATAAAATCTATATTTTAAATTATAAGAATTCTATGAAGAGTTATTTATGTTATTTTAATATTTAAATCTTAATCATTAATTTTTTTAATAATCAATAGTACATGATTAATCATATTTTAGTTTAAATATTTATTTAATTTGATTCACTCAATTTATTTATAATATTTTTTTATTATTAAACTATAAATAATACTCCCTCTTTTTTTTTAAATGCATTCTGGGGTTTTTCAACTAAATTATATAAAAAAATTATCAATTTATAATAATTATTATTGATTGAAAAATTATTCAAATAACATATTTTTAGAAAATTTGAGAGTTTAAATAACTATGTTGGGAGTATTATATATGAAGTGATGGGGAGAAGAATTTTCAAAATGATATTTATTGTACAAATATTTTAGAAGGCTAAAACGGCATTTTTTAAAAAAATAGAGAAAAATATATATTATTAAATTAATATATTTTTAATTATACAACATATTAATTATTAAGAAATCTAATACTATTTTAAAATATAATTTTATCCTAGTTTCATATCAATTGCATAGTGCATCTCTGCTTGTCGGTGTTGGTGGACTCAGGTTTGGGCAGCCAACCAACTCATGTCTTGACCTTCAAAATTATGGGCCCAAAAGAGGAGGCCCAATCTCACATATCGACCTCCCGTCATATCCAAAGGTCAACAGTAACACTCCGTTGATTTGATCTTGTAATTTTATTCAAAGATAAAATAGATTATTTAATTATAATCTAAAAAAAATACTACCCATTTTATTACGGGAAATTTACAAAGAATTTATCAGTGAAGCCTGATTTCATAAATGATAGAGTTACTCTTCTTTGTACTAATTAATTTTAATTTGGATGAACTATGCAATCTAAACCCTAACCCCTAAACAATGAATTCTAAATCATATATGAACTATTCGGGTCGGATGAATCATGAACCACTTGGGCCGGGTTTGGTTTGGGTCTCGGTCGAAAAAAGAAAAAAAAACTTAAAATTGAAATTAAAGTTAAAAGAAAATTAGTTTAAAAAAAAAAAAAAACTAAAATTGAAAAAAATTAGAAAAAAAACTCATAAAATTAGATTGCATCAATAAATGTGGTGAACAGGAGAATTATAAATTGTTTGCGTTAATGGACTGCACAATTCAATATAAAGTACAATTTATAATACCATTATATATATGAATGATCTCAAACAGACTTTTTAATCAGTAAATAGTGGTTATCTTAATAATTGTAATTTGATTAACGAAAATTATAATTTAATTATAAATCTCAAATTAAAAAACTTAGGCCTTACTCCAAAATTATAAAAATAGAAAAAAGAAGTTGGGCTTCGGACCCAAAATTTTGTGCCGTTATAATACTCGCATTACGCGGTTTTGTTGAGAAAACAGCTGTCCATCTCAAGACCCAACGGCTAAAAAGAGAATTTCCATATATATTTTTTAGCCGATCAAAAAGAAAAAGAAGAATTTCCATATTCCATCTTCAAGATCGTTAATTGCAAAGAGTCTTCTCCTCCGATTAGCGATGGCGAGTGCTGTATGGATGCCCCTCGCTGATTTTGGCGGACACTCCCTCGTTAATGGCATTCAATAACCAGGTTCTTTAGGATTAATTAAGCTGTGTTTGTCTATGATGGTTGATAAATTTTTCTAATTATTCTTCATCTGCTTTTCGTTAAAAACTTCAACCTGTGATTTCTGAGAAAAGAGAATTGGAATTCTTTGGGTATAAAAATATTGATTTTCCTTAGTATTGTCCCTTTTTTTCATGTCCCTCGATGTCCCTTTACTTGAATGTTGGTTTCACGGTTGGAGAATTTGAATTTCAGTTTGAGAATTGGAATTATGTCGGTTCAATAAACATTAATTTCCTCACTGCTGCTCCTTTTTAAAACTCATGTGCCTCGATGCCCCGTTTATGTGACTGTTGTTGGAGAATTAGAATTACGGTTCAAGAATTGGAATTCTGTGGGTTTAAAAATATTGATTTCCCTCAATATTGTCCCTTTTTTACTCATGTCCCGTAATGTCCCGTTTATGTGAGGGTTGGTTTTAATGTTGGAAATGTGAATTCCGAATTGAAAATTGAAATTATGTTAGTTCAAGAAATACTGGTTTGCCTCACTGCTGCTCCCTTTTGTAACTCGTGTGCCTGGATGCCCCATTAATTTGAATGTCGGTTACGGTTGGAAAATTGGAATTTCAGATCGAGAATTTGAATTCTTTCGGTTCAGAAACATGAATTTCCTTTTATGCTGCCCCTTTTCGTCTCATTTTACTCAATGTCCCTTCTATGTGAATTTTGATTTTTTGGTTGGAGAATTAAAATTGTGGTTCAAGAATTGGAATTCTTTGGGTTTAAGAATATTGATTTCCCTCGATATTTACTCATGTCCCTCATTGTCCCTTTTATGTGAAATGTTGGTTTTACTGTTGGAGAATTTGAATTCCAATTTGAGAATTGGAACTACGTCAGTTCAAGAAATATTGATTTCATCATTGTTGCCCTTTTGTAACTCATATGCCTCGGATCCCCTTTTATGTGTATCGGATTTATGATTGGAAAATTGGAATTCATTTGACTCATAAATTGTATTCCTTAAATGCTACCCATTTCTATCTCATCTCCCCCTCAATGTCCCTTTTACGTGAATGTCGCTTTCACGGTTTTGAATTCCGCTTTTGAGAATTGAACTATGTTGGTTCAAGAAATTCTAATTGTCCCTCATTGCTGCTCCATTTTGTAACTCATATGCCTCAAGCCCATTTTTGTGAATATTGAATTTATGATTGGAAAATTGTAATTTTTTGGCTCGTAAATTGTATTCCTTAAATGCTACCCATTTTTGTCTCATCTTCGCTCCTCAATGTCCCTTTACGTGAATGTCGTTTTCATGGTTGGAGAATTTGAATTCCAGTTTGAGAATTGAAATTATGTCAGTTCAATAAACATTGATTTCTTCACTATCGCTTTCCTTTTATGTGATGTTGGTTGGAGAATTAGAATTCGGTTCAAGAATTGGAATTTCGTGGTTTAAAAAATATTGATTTCCTCAATATTGTCCTGCTTTTTACTCATGTCCCGCAATGTCCCAATTTATGTGAATGTTGATTTTATTGTTGGAAATTTGCCTCACTGCTGCTCCCTTTTGTAAATCATGTGCCTCGATGCCCCATTTGTGTGAATGTCGGTTATCGTTGGAAAATTGGAATTTCGAGATCGAAATTTGAATTTTTTCGCTCATAAATATGAATATTCTTTTATGTTGCCCTTTTCGTGATCATTTTACTCAATGTCCCTTCTATGTGAATGTCGGTTTTACGGTTGGGAGAATTAAAATTCAGGTTCGAGAATTGAAATTCTGCTTGTTTAAGAATATTTACTTCCTTCGATATTGACTCATGTCTCTCATTGTCCTTTTATGTGAAATGTTGGTTTAACGGTTGGAGAATTTGAGAATTGAACTATGTCCGCATAAAAAATACTGATTTCCCTCATTGCTGCTCCCCTTTTGTAACTCTTATGCCTCAAGCCCTTTTATGTGATATCGGATTTATGATTGGAAAATTGGAATTCTTGTGGCTCAGAAATTGTATTCCTTAAATGCTACCCATTTTTGTCTCATCTCTGCCCTCAATGTCCCTTTACGAGAATATTGTTTCATTGTTGGAGAATTTGAATTCCAGATTTGAGAGTTGGAATTATGTCGGGTTCAATAAACATTGATTTCCTCATCGATGCTCCTTTTTTAAAATTCATGTGTCTCGATGCCCCTTTTATGTGAACGTCGGTTGGAGAATTAGAATTCGGTTCAAGAATTGGAATTATGTGGGTTTAAAAATATTGATTTCAATATTGTCCCTTTTTACTCATGTCCCAAGAATGTTCCGTTTATGTGAATTTTGGTTTTAAAGTTGGAAATTTGAATTCTGATTGATATTGAAATTATGTTGGGTCAAGAAATACAAGTTTGCCTCGCTGCTGCTCCCTTTTGTAGCTCATGTGCCTCGATGCCCCATTTATGTGAATGTCAGTTATTGTTAGAAAATTGGAATCTCATGTCCCTAATTGTCCCTTTTATGTGAAATGTTGATTTTACGGTTGGAGAATTTGAATTCGATTTGAGAATTGAACTATGTCGGTTCGAGAAATACCGATTTCCCTCATTGCTGCTCCCTTTTGTAACTCATATGCCTCAAAGCCCCTCTTAGGTGAATATCAAATTTATGATTGGAAATTTGGCTCAGAAATTGTATTCCTTAAATGCTACCCATTTCTGTCTCATCTCCCCCTCAATGTCCCTTTTACGTGAATGTTAGTTTCACGGTTGGAGAATTTGAATTCCAGTTTGAGAATTGGAATTATGTCAGTTCAATAAACATTGATTTCCTCACTGCTGGTCCTTTTTAAAACTCATGTGCCTCGATGCCCCTTTTATGTGACTGTCGGTTGGAGAATTGGAATTTGTGGGTTTAAAAATATTGATTTCCCTCAATATTGTCCCTTTTTACTCATGTCCCAGAATGTCCCGCTTATCCTAATGTTGATTTTAATGTTGGAAATTTGAATTCGATTTGAAAATTGAAATTATGTTGGTTCAAGAAATACTGGTTTGCCTCACTGCTGTCCGTTTAGTAACTCGTGTGCCTCGATGCCCCATTTATTTGAATGTCGGTTATGATTGGAAAATTGGAATTTCAGATCGAGAATTTGAATTCTTTCGGTCCAGAAATGTGAATTTCCTTTTATGCTGTCCCTTTTCGTCTCATTTTACTCAATGTCCCTTCTATGTGAATGTCGGTTTTACGGTTGGAGAATTAAAATTCTGGTTCGAGAATTGGAATTCGTGGGTTTGGTTTAATATTGATTTCCCTCGATATTGACTCATGTCTCTCATTGTCCTCTTTTTGTAAAATGTTGGTTTTACAGTTGGAGAATTTGAATTCTAATTGTGAATCAGAACTATGTCGGTTCAAGAAATACTGATTTCTTCATGCTGCTCCCTTTTGTAACTCATATGTCTCGAAGCCTCTTTTTTGTGAATATCGGATTTATGATTTGAAAATTGGAATTCTTTTGGCTCAAAAATTGTATTCCTTTAATGCTACCCAGTTTTGTCTCATCTCCGCCCTTCAATGTCCCTTTTATTTGAATGTTGGTTTATAGTTGTAGAATTCGATTTCCGGTTCGATAATTGGAATTTTGTGGGTTTAAGAATATTGGTTTCCCTCTATATTTCCCTTTTTTACTCATGTCCCTCAATGTCCCTTTTATGTGAATGTTGATTTTACGGTTAAAAAATTTGAATTCCTGTTTGAGAATTGGAATCATGTTGATTCAACAAATAATTGTAAATTATGTGGGTTTAAAAATATTGATTTCCCTCAATATTGTCCCATTTTTACTAATGTCCCTTTTATAGGGAATGTTGGTTTTACGGTTAGGGGTTGGGGAATTAGAATAATGTCGGTTCAAGAAATACCGATTTCCCTCACTGCTGCTCTTTTTTGTAACTCATGTGCCTTGATGCCCCATTTATGTGAATGCTGATTTTACGGTTGGGGAATTAGAATTGATTTCTTTTGGTTCAAATATGTATTTCCTTCAATGTTGTCCCTTTTTGTCTCATGTCCCTCAATATCCCGCTTATGTGAATGTTGGTTTTATGGTTGGAGAATTAGAATTAAGGTTCAAGTACTCAATTTGTGGGTTTAAAAATATTGATTTCCCTCAATATTGTCCTTTTAACTCATGTCTCCTAGTGTCCATTTTATGTAAATGTTGGTTTTACGGTTGGAAATTTGAATTCCGTTTTGAGAATTGGAATTATATCGGTTCAAAAAATACTGAATTGGAATTGAATGTCGGTTTTGTGGTTGGGGATTGGAATTTCAGATTGGGAATTGGAATTCTTTCGGTTCAGAAATATGTATTTCCTTTAACGCTGCCCCTTTTTGTCTTATGTTCCTCAATGTCCCTTCTAGGTGAATGTCGGTTTTATGGTTTGAGAATTAAAATTCTGGTTTGAGAATCAGAATTCTTTGGGTTTAAGAATATTGATTTCCCTCAATATTGACTCGTGTCCCTCAATGTCCCTTTTATGTGAATGTTGAATTTACGATTGAGGAATTCGAATTCCAATTTGAAAATTGAATTATGTCGGTTCAAGAAATACTGATTTCGCCGATGTGCTCCTTTTGTAACCCATGTGTCTCGCTGGTTCATTTATATGAATGTCAGTTTACGGTTGGAGAATTGAAATTCCACACGAGAATCGGAACTTTTTGGCTCAAAATATGTATTTCCTTCAATGCTGCCCATTTTGTCTAATGACTCTCTATGTTCCTTTTTATGTGAATGTCAATTTTACGTTGGAGAATTATAATTCGGTTCATGAAATTGAATTCAGTGGGTTTAAAATGTTGATTTCCTTTAATATTGTCCTTTTTTTTTTTAACTCATGTCCTCAATGCCCATTTTATGTAAATGTTGGGTTTCACGTTGGAAGTTTTAACTCAAGAATATTTATTTCCCTCAATGTTGCCTTTTTCTCTCATGTCCCTCGATGTCACTTTTTATGTGAATGTCGATTTTACATTTGGAGAATTGGAATTATGGTTCGGTAATTAGAATTATGTTAGTTCAAGTATACTGATTTCCCTCTAATGACCCTCATTGTCCTTTTTATTTGAATGTCGATTTTACGGTTGGAAAATTGGCATTCCGATTCGATAATTGAAATTCTGTCGGTGCAAGAATGTCGATTTCCTTAAATTCATTCTGTCCCTTTTTTTGACTCATGTGCCTTAATGTCCCCCCTTTCATGTGAATGTTGGTTTTATGGTTGTAGAAATTTGAATTCCTTCCAGAATTAAAATTATGTCAGACCTTAAATGTTGCACTATTTTGAACTCATGTCCATTTTATGTGTAAGTTGGTTTTATGATTCGAGAATATACATTTCTTTTAATGCAACCCCTTTTTTGACTGATGTTACTTTAACGTGAATGTCAGTTTTACGGTTGGAAAATTGGAATTTTGTTGGTTCAAGAATACCGATTTCACCCAATGCTACACCTTCTTCAACTCATATCCCTCAATATCCCAATTTAATCTGTTACCTGTTTTTTATTTTTTTTTCAGGTTTTTGGTGGACAATATTTCGATCAGAATTTAACAACAATAATCAAAACTCCATTCCTAGGACCAAAAGTATGGTCTCCCTCAAGGCTAAATACTGAAACTTTGAAACTGGTTTTGAGAAAGAGATGCAGATACTGGTAGCTGCACATTTACACAACAAGAATTTGGTGTTTATTTATGTGACGAATACCATTGCCAAGTCATCTTCTCTGCAGCGGAAAGTGAGGTCATCTGTTTTATGATCAACGCAGGCAAAAATGTTTGAACCTGATGATGCTAATGAACTGGTTGCCTATTAAAAATCAGGTAAAGAAAGGACGGGAGTTGTTTTGCTGCATTGAATTCTAAAAATATGCAAAATTTGAGACTGGAGAGTCGTCCTACACTTCATCATGATTTTTGGCCAAATGTAGAAAGGGATTTGAACCAAGATGTTTGCCTAAGTGACAAGGAGCTTCCGTTGGTTCAAAAGGTTTGAGTAGTAAGTTTCTCTACTTTTTTTCCTAGACTCAGTATTGCTGTTTTTCATTTCGGTTGTGGACAGAATTCGAAGGCAACTATTCCATCAGATTCATTTATGGCATGGTGTGCTGCTAGGGTGCATTTAAAGTGGAAAAGATGGGAAGAGTTTGTGTCTGTGTTGGTACCTTGAAGTGCAATTTTGGCCCCTTTTTGTGCCATTTATTTTTTGGTCAAGTCTTATTATTTCAGCTTTGTTTAATGTTTTAACGAGGCTGGGGGTTTTTTGGCTATCAAGTCGGCATGAGAAATGTTTGCATACTTTTGGACAGTTTGTGTTCATTAGCTAGGCATAGCTCCCTTTGAGTTGGTCACTTATCAGCCTTACTTTTTTTACGAAATTGGGGTAGATGCCCTCTTTCATGTCAAAAAAAAAAAAAAAAAAGGGGACAAATATCAGGTTTTGCCACTAAAATATTCTTGCAAGCCGTTCCAAAGTTGCTATAATCTACACTTGAAGCACATGACTGCATTTAAAACCAAGTTTTGTGTTTTTTTCTAATATCACCTCCAACCATAAAAAGACCGATGTTGTGATCCAGCTTGAGTTCACCCTTAAACAGCCGGAGAGAAAAGGCACCACCACATTTAATTTTTCCCCGTTAACTAATTCCTTTCAGCGGATACCATTCAATTTCAAACGAGCATAAGGTCATCAACAAACTAGCATACCTCATATACCGTATATAAGTCAACAATTTTTGGTTGCATTTAGGATGTGTGTTTACCAAGCAGAACAATCATCAAACAGAGAGGACAGACAACCATTTTACTACACTGCTCTCTGAATTTTTGGTAAATCTTGTACCATTTCAAATATACATTTTTATGTTCTTACGAAAACCCAATACATGGTGGAATACCTAACTTGAAAATATATCTTAATGAATGCTGTCTCGTGAAGCCAAGGCCAGAAAAGGCTCTTAACAATATGAGCATGAATCTCTGATCTGATAAAAGAATTTTCAATACCTGAACATTATTCTGGATCATCATATGGTAGTAGAACCATTCTGCAGAAGGAAACAACTAGGAACTATTTCCAACCTAAATTTTAGGTATTATTCATATGGACTGACTGCAATGCCCATACAAGATTTACCTAGACCATAATTATTTGTTATCCTCCTTTGTTAAGGAAGCATTAATAGAAGTATAAAATAGAATGTGGATGTGCACACACACTACTTATTGCCTGCAACCTCTTTCAGCTTTTCCTTCAATTCACCATTCTGCAAGAGAAACACGAGTGTTAGAGCTCTTTACCCATAGAAGACGACTATAGAGAGGAAAGTGAAAGTAGGAAAAGGAAGGAATACCTGATGCATGCTAAGAATGATATCAGATCCTCCGACAAACTCCCATTGATGAATACTTGAGGGAATGTAGGCCAGTGGCTGTATTGATATAAATTGACATTGTTATCACTCTCTAGACAATATGTAAACATTTATCCTTTTATTTCATGCAAGTTTTAAGAAGAGTTGCATATGAAATGGAATGCTCGTAAACAATTCATTGATACTTGAGGAAGTCAGTTTACCTGAAGGCTTTTACAGCATTCTTTAGCTCCTGGTCTTCTAATATGTTTCTCAGACTGAGAGGAACACCTGGCAAAAACCACATAATAATATAGTTTAAAAAATATAAAATTAAATAGACCTTTCATGTGAAAACCAACCGGTATATTTCAAATTCACTTAGACTTTACCACTGACAGCACAGAACATATATTAAGCTTGAATTGATACTTAATGTCAAATGAAATAACTTCTAACAAAATAGCAGGGGAGAGTTTTGGCTCGATTGAGAAGACTGGTAAAAAGAATAAGTTGTATACTAACATATCAAAGAATGAATTAAGGCATAAAATTCAACAAAAAGAAATGGTCTCAATAACTTACTATATTCTTTCAAGACCCTCACTGCTAATGCGCTGAATCCACATCGCGGGAAAATCCGCACCCCTTTCATATATATAGCATCACAGGGTTTTCCTTGACATCCTATAAATGTGGGATTAATCCATCAGACTCAAGCTAATATTTTTTACTAAAAAATAAATTGAGACAAAAATACAGGATGTTTAAAAAAATGCCCACTAGGCTAAGATAAAATAATTTCAGCATTACAAAACCAAATTCTTAATTCTCATAGCGATCCAGATCAGGCTCATGCTACAAAAGCTATTCATAACAAGGACTTTTACCTGCTCAACAATATCTTTCAAGGAGATGCCCTCAGTTTTAGAAGTGGGTCTAAAATCTTCATGAGTATCAGGATCATTGGGCACGGAAGACTTTTAAAAAGCAGCGTATGCTGTGTAAAAAGGATCCAGATACCTACAGGGTATAACATTGTACATCACAACCAGAATATACACACTATACCTTTTTAAAGCCAAAGTAGTATTTGCTCTATGATTCTATTAAACACTTCCTCTAGCAATCATGCATCAAGTACTGATGAAGAGACTATATAACTAATACACTAATTCCATTTACGAGTGGAGTCATGTCTTGGTATCCGATATAATATGATCTAAGTTGGTCACAGAAGGATGCAATCTTCAATGTCTCATTTTGCTCATATTATACATGCAAGTAATAATCTGACACAATCTAAAAGAAATGATCATCCAGAACGACAAAATAAATATAAATAAACTTACAGTCGGACAAGCAGCTGGAGATGCAACAATGCCTTTGTAAATAATATTAGCTAATGATCTCGCCATCATGGTCTCAAGAACTGCATACAGATCCAATTTACATGAAAGGTTGCTCCCTCAATCAACCTAACAAGAATTTATGACCATCTTACCTTATCTATTAACACATTATAAATACATCGTTTAATTACTATTTACTAATGCTTCATATTGTTCCATGGATTAACTTAACCTAAAACGTGCATCTTTTAAGATGGCAACCCACTGATTTGAATCTTTATGGACATTTGCGAGAGAAAGCGTCCATGTTATGTTAGATATCCTAACCATGGCTATATGCTAACAAGTATTTAACTTTTATCTGTTTCCAAAATGAAACAAGCTTATAAAGAGTCCACTCATTGAAAGGTAAATCCCGGACACATAATTTGGCAAAAATAATCAGTAAACACATTCAGTTCATGTTTGAACTTTGAACCGAACTATTATAATATATATATTTTTTTAAAACTTGAATTTTTCAGTCTTTTATCCACCAAACTTAACCGAAGCAATCCAATTTGTCTACAAATTCTATGTTCTTGAAATTTAAACATAATATCTTAAATTCACATCTCTCGAACAAAAAAAAAAAAAAAGAACTTATAT